>BSBM01000177.1:8465000-9192500 GCA_027924585.1 Larix kaempferi | reverse complement strand
TATTCATGTAGATGAAAGTTCATTTTCAGGACTTGAAGTTAAGTTTCCCAAGTGCACTATTGATTTCCATTGTAACAGGATAATCAAAGAATTTTTTGAATCCAAAACCGATGCAGCAAGATGTCAATTGTTTCTGGATTTGTTAAAATCACATTGTCTAGATCATGTTAAGAGAATTTTGGGCATAAAGGTAGTTAGAAGTTCAGAGGCCAACAATCATGTTGTTAGAAATCTACAGTTTGCATTTAATTTGATTGGAAAAAATTCTCGTACAAAATATTTTAATGCATCCCGTCATGTACTGTCAGAATCGATTGTAGACAAATCCACAAGGCAACGTCTCCTGCTATCACACACATGCAAAATATTTAAAAGTAGATAGAAATACTCTTCAAATGTATTCTACTATTAGAGAAAAACTTGAGACGTAGGCCAAAAAGGTTGTTAGCCTTTGTTGGTAGGTTACCTCATTCCGACATGAAGCTTATTGATTATGTTAAAGAACTAGTACAAAAGTTTTGGCATGATAACACTAGACCGTCATCGTATCAAAGAGATGTGTTAAAGTTGAGAAAAGGTGTTAAGGGGTGTGAACCCCATGTCAAGCACTTCCTTGACATGACACAAACGGAACTCTATGAGAGGTTCAAGAATGAGCACACACAATTGAACTTGGGCCAAAGGTCCTTTGAAAAATGCAAACCCTAGTATGTTAGAATTTGCATTGATCGCAACACATGTTTCTGTAGATACCATCTATAATTTGAGTACTATTATGATACATATAGACATATATTTTTTGAATTGCATACTAACATTGTGCAGGACTTCCCATCGTTACAACCACCGAATGCATCCAGAGAATTTATACATAGCATAATGTGTCCAAGACCTGAAGGACAAAAATATTATAAAAGATCATGTTTATATGGGACATGTTCCAGGTGTAGTGGATTTGCATTATTGAGCTATTTCATTTATGAAATTGAGGAGCACAAATTTGGGAGGATGCCAGTAGAAATGCAGAACTTCAAGTACATAACATATCAAGTAGATAGTGTGAAGGAAAGAAAAACAATGCATTGGTGAAGTCACGGGTAATCTAATTTTGCATACTTTCATACTGTACATGTTGAATTTATACATATATATTTAGATTGCAAATGTCACAGTGTATTAATTCCCTTGGTTTTGTGGCACCAGGTACAAATTTGCGATTTCATGAAGGAATTCTACTAGAAGACCAAATAGTATGCACAACATGTCAATGTAGCACGATGGCAGGATGAACAATACAGACAGTGCAGGGACACCTTTCCCAATGGCACAATATTTTCGGTTGTGGAATTTTCCAAAAACTACACCCTACAACCACATAATGAGATTCAAAATAAATACTACCATTCAAACCAAGTTAGCATAATGGTCCATATCACGTACATGCACGCACCAGAGAGCACCAATGACATGAGGATAATATTGAAAGAGACCAACTTCTACATCAGTGATGACTGATGCCACGACTTGCATTATGTGCAACATTGCTTCTGAATTTTATATGATCAGTTGAAGGAGATATGTATACAGATGGATCAGCATTGGATATGGTTAGATGGTTTTGCATGCCAATTAAAAAATGCACGTGTATTCCAGTGGTTGATTATTTTGCACAAGACTTATGATGTGCTTCATATATGGAATTATTTTGAGAATGGGCATGGAAAGGGAGAACATGATGGGGCTAGAGCATGTCTCAAAAATTCCCTACGAAGGGAGGAGATGAGATGCATGACAAACCGTCATATTCAGGATGCATAATCCATAGTTCAATGGTGCTTTGCAAAAATGTCAGATCGAACCACAGAGCAGCACATACCAACATGTAGAGGACATGTTGCAAGAAATTTCTGGCATGTGGTTGATATAGATCGATCGTGTTCTTATAGTTGTAGCACCGTACAAGGAACTCGTGGATTTCATTTGGTTTGAAGCTCAAACAAACCCTTATTTGAAATATGGACGCAGAAACTTGCTTGCTTTTGTGGGCCTTGGAGTAGTTGTGAGTGGGATGAGTGTGAATCAATGGATTGGGTTGATGAATGGGTTGTTGAAACAATCTAGTTAGAGGAAGGCTAGTCCTATATTTCGAATGAATCTAATCATATATCTGATCTTGTATAGCCAGGTAAGCATTTCTGCATTCATATCCTAGTTCCTTCCTTGTTTTTGTAATTATCCAATTTATCAAACCACTACTTGTTGGAATATGACTGTAAAATGCATTTTTGCAGGAAACATCTACGCAGTTGTCGCCCCAAGAAACAGTGCAAGGGACCAAAGTGAAATGGATACACATACACGGATTATAGACCAGGTTCACAGGTTTATCATTTTATGCACTTGATTATTGGTACAAACATCCAACTACAAACAATGTCAACGAAGTCATCAAACAAGGTACGCTACTTACTACCTCATGCAGAGCATGAAAGGTTGTTTGAAAATAAAAAACAGAGAAGATCCAAAAGGCCTAATTGACTGAGGTACATACTATAGTCATGTGATTTTTTATTCATGCATGTCTAATGTTATTCATGTTAGATAATTTATTTGATATCGTTATCTTATATTGTTTATTTAATGTTTGAGTTATGCTTAAGTTACTATTACAATACATTGATGTTTTACACCAACCAATTCAATTCAAGTTTCCATCCCTTTAGGAAAAAGTCACATGCATAAACAAGATTGAAAACTCATATTATATTATCACATTTCATAATATTCAATAGAAATTAGAATCAATACACATTAATGAGTACACATTTGTCATTCACAAATCACAATGAGACACATAGATGCATTGAAATTTGATAGGCATTGGGCAATAACTCAAGATGTTGGAACCATATTTCTCATTAAGTTGTCAAAATCAAAATGTATTACAGAGATGTCGGAATGCCACTGGGCATTGGAAAATGCCAAATAGACTAATAGCAAAATACAAAAAGGGGTGGATCAAGATGGAAGAATCTCATATGTCAAGTAGATCTAGAATAACTAAGAATTCCAACTAACATTATTCTTTAGGGTTAGTAGATTTCATTTTAAAACAAAACAAAAAATACTTTTTTGATATATTATATGTGGATGGTAAGCACAGATTAATGTCAAAATACTCAAGCAAGTATGGACTCATTTCATCTCATTAACAACATTTACCTAGCCATTTTTCATATGTCATTTCACTAGCCAGTTCACCCAATTTCATCATGTCCCCCTTTTGCAATAAACTAATTATGTGTCATGTTCTAAAGTATATGCATATTATTCCTATGTGTGGTTCCTAAATCAAAGTGAAAAGACTCAAAGTACTATAAAGAAAATAAAATCAAATGATGAATGTGAGTTATGCCTCCTTGTAAAAGCCATGATCCTATGTCATAGCTTCGAAAAGCCAAATCTAAAGAAAAGCGACTTCAAGGTAATCTAGTTGCATACATGTTCTCCCAATGAAGTATCTATCAACACTTGGGAGCCAAAGAACCCTAAGACATGTCATACATGTTAGTTTGAAAGCTCCTTTATGCACGTGTGGGAGCTGACAGAACCCAAGTCCGCTCGCCGGTTTGGGTTCTGTGCCCCTGGAGCAAATCCTCAAAGAGTCCCTGAATGGCCACGGGGTTCTTGACGAAGATTCCTCTAGCACCAAAACCTTGACTCCGATCAAGAATCCGTCGATTCTGATGGATTCGGGACTTCGAGTTTAAGATATCACCCCCCCCCACAACGTGCCTCAAAATATCGGAAACAGTGCTATTGTGCCATCTCTGGAACTAGCGTTTTGCTCAGTGAAGACCATCACAATCTTGCTCAAGGGGTTTAGGCTCCCGGGTGTGCATGGACATAGTGAAAACATCCACAATGGAAATGTGCATGTTTGGGAGCTGACGGAACCCAAGTCCGCTCGTCGATTTGGGTTTTGTGCCAGAGAGAAAATCCTCAAAGTGTCCCTGAATGGCCACAAGGTGCCTGACGAAAATTCCCATAGCACCAAAACCATGACTCTATCATGAATCCATTGATTCTGATGGATTCGGTACACTGGGTTTCAGCTAGAGGAACCCCCACAATGTGCCTCGAACACTTGAAAACTGTGCTATTGTGCCATCTCTAGAACTAGGGTTTTGCTCAATGAAAGCCATGCCAATCTTTCTCAAGGGGGTCATTTATGATCAGAAGGCTCCAGGGCATGCGTGGCCATTGTGAACACATCCAAAATGGCCACATGCACATGTGGGAGCTGATGGAACCCATGTCCACTTGCCGGTTTGGGTTTCGATCCCTCGGAGCAAATCTTCAAAGTGTCCCTGAATGGCCACGGCGTGCCTGACGAAAATTCCCATAGCACCAAAACCATGACTCCAATCACCAATCCATTAATTCAAATGGATCTGGGATGCCGGGTTTCATATAGCCCCCACCAAACATGCCTCCAACGCTCAGAAATGATGCTATTGTGCCATCTTCAGAACTAGGGTTTTGCTCAGTGAAGGCCATGCCAATCTTGCTCAATGGGGTCATTTACGATTTGAAGGATCCCGAGCATGTGTGGCCATCGTGAACATGTCCAAAATGGCCACATGCACATGTTGGATCTAATGGAACCCAAGTCCGCTCGTCGGTTTGGGTTCTGTGCCCCTGGAGCAAATCCTCAAAGTGTCCATGAATGGCCACGATGTTCTTGACAAAAATGCCCATAGTGTTAAAATTTAATATGCTAAGACAGAAAATAGCAGCATTACATTCCATTTCACAATAATAGCATATACAGGATCACTGAAGAAACAACAAACATAGCATAAACACAAGAGACAGAGATTTATCTTGGGAAACCCTCATGGGGTAGAAAACCCAGCAAAGCTTCCTCAATATAGATGACCAACAATATACAAAGATGAAACCCTGAGACATGACCTCCTCCTCCACAATAGCAGACCTCTCCTCCACAAGTGCGCTATCCTCAAGTGAGTGAGTGTATCAAATGAGGAACACACCTCCTCTATTTATATACTACTCTGATATGTATTTTACACAAGTACATGTAGGCTCGTATTTAATCATTAGGTTAAATACCCCATTATAACTGACTGGGCCGACCCCCACATGGTGGGTCTAATAACCCTAGTTACCACAACCAACTTGGAGGAATAAACATCTCCAAATTTATAGTATAATCACATCGGAGGTATGGAACATCTCCGGAATAAATAATATACAAATATAATATTCTTTGAAGTTACAATATTTCAACACTCCCCCTTAACGAGAAGGATATTATAACTGTTCGGATATCCATCATCTATTTCGGGATACATATCTATTTCAGGATCATCTATTTCGGGATACATATCTACTTCGGGATCTTGCATGATCTATTTCAGGATATGCAGTCCAGTCACCAGTTTGATGCCTCCAGCACCTTATCCACCTTCTTCTAGCACCCGGGAGCCACTTTCCACAGAGTTTTAGCCCTCCTAAGCTGAAAGGCGCCCTCTTCTCACCTACTGACAGAGAAGGGCGCACTTGTTCACCTACCACTGCAGATTCACTCCAGTTACATTCAGTTAGCTCCGATTCTGATTGATTTCACTCCGATTTCACTCCTGACTGACTGTTTCACCTCCGATTGACCTCCAGTTTGATTAGGTGACTTGCTCTGACTCCAGTTAGCCTCCCATGCGCCCCCACTGAGCCTCCAGATCCTATATCAGTGCTACACACTTCAGTTACATTTATTATGATCAGTTAGACTCAGCTTGACACCTGGATGACTGGTTGTTGTGATTGATGAGCAACACCGATGATTGATGAGGACTCCTAGATTGAGTCAAGCTACTCCATTCAGTGATTCGAATGACCTCTTTAGGCAATTCGAATTGCTCTGTTTATTGTAACAGTTTGTATTGTAATTCATTCACCCTTTCTGGGATAGAGAGCACTGCTGCATGTTTTGCACAGTTTTGCACCATATCTTCTATGTTCATCTGTTGTGACTGATTTATTTGTTCATTAGATCTGCTGTGACTAACTTTACATGGTATCAGAGCCATTGCAGGGACAAGATCTCTTTTCTACAGGTGTTTATACAAGAAGATTTGACTGAATTGCTAAAAATTGCAAAAAGTTTGGCATGAGATATCTCAAGGGCATTCGCTCCTATGCATGCAAAGCTTGAAAAATTTTCCAATACCACTCCAGAAGCTTGAGTTACCACATAATTCCTGGATCTGATACATTGGACCTATTCAACATTGCTTGAAATCCAATCCCAGGTGTGATGCAACTCTCAAAGGGTGGATTGTTCGACCTTATTGTGATTGTTCTTATGTGATTTGCAGGTTAATTATCTCCTCCAAGTGCACTCGCTACATTCTGCATGCAAGCTTCCCTACAGCATCTCCATTCGCTATAGTCTGCATGCAAGCTTCTTCTTCATCATTTGACTCGCTCCTAGCAATGGAATACTCTTCTTCAAAGCCTATCCTCACCCCATTCAATTATTTTGATTGGAAAGATGATATGGAGATCATATTACGTTCAAAAGGATACTACCGAGTCACTCTTGGTCTTGAATTGGAGCCAAACAATGTAGCAGAAAGAACCAAACACTACAATAAGCTTGATGAAGCTTACGGTCTTCTTTGTCTCTCCATCTCCAAAGATCTTCACTTCCATCTCAGCGGATTGAATACTCCAAAGGCCATATGGGAGCAACTTGAGACACTATTCGGCAAGCAGGATGAGCTTAGGGCTTTTCAATTAGAGAATGAATTGATTGGCCTTAATCCTGAAAATTTCGAGACCATCAATGAATTCTTCACAAAATTCAAGAACTTGAACTTGCAATTGAAGAACAGTGGTGTTATCAAAGAGGATAAACAGTTGATCCTCTCCATTCTAAGCAAGCTTGGGAAAGATTATTCGGTATTTGTCTCCACTTTCAATTCCGGTCGGCTAACTACCCCGAATTGGAAGATGCCTACCTTGAATGCCTTCATTGAGTCCGTTACGAAAGAGCATGACAAGTTGATTCAAATGGGGTCCATAAGCTCCAAAGATTCAGCCCTATTTGTTCAAGGACCCAAGATTTCGAATGGTAAAGGAAAGCTAAAGAAGGAGAAGCCCAAATTCGAGCCTCACAAGCAAAAAGACAAAGGCAAGCAAACGGATGCACCATCCAGTTCGAAATCCAAGCAAAAGGGCAAAGAAGGTAACCAAAAATCTAAATGTACTTATTGTAACCGTGGCTTTCATCCCAAAAGTTCATGTATGAAGAAGACTATAGATCAAATGGCCCTCCTTTTGGAAAAGAACAACATAACCCTTCCTGACGGTGCAAGGAAGAAGGATCGGAATGACGATCATGAAAGAGGACAAGCACTCATGGCAACGGTTTCGAAGCCCACTCTCTTGATAGATTCGGGTGCATCAAATCATATGGCTGCAAATATTGATTCCTTTTCCTCATTCGATCCAAACAGCTCCATCCCCATCCATTTGGGAGATGACTCAAAAATTTCTTCAAAGGGCAAAGGTACGATTCATGTAGATCATGGATGCTTTCAGAATGTTCTCTATGTGCCTTCCTTAGCTTCGAATCTCCTTTCTGTGTATCAAATGACACATACTGGTGATCCAAAGAAAGTCACATTCAGCCCTAATACAGTTGAAATTTCTGATATCAAAAGTGGAATACTAGTTGCGGTTGGAAAGGCAAACCACACTGCTAAATGTTATGAGTTTTCGCACTTTATTCCGCTTGCAAATCCCACTGCTCTTCGCACACATGGTAATGAGGTTAGTAGGCTTTGGCATGAAAGATTTGGACATCTAAATTATAAGTATTTGCTGCTGCTATCAAATAAATCCATGGTTGATGGGCTTCCACAACTCCGTTCCTCGAAGGGAATATGCTCCGGTTGTATTATTGGGAAGCACCCCGAGCACAGATTCGACCGCGGCAAGGCTAGCAGAGCCTCTACTATTTTGGGATTGATCCATTCTGATATCAGCGGTCCGCTGCCCCATATGTCATTAAATGGTTCAAGGTATGTTTTGACATTTATTGATGATTATTCTCGCTTTACATGGGTATTCTTTCTCAAAAACAAGTCAGAAGTGCTTGGAAAATTCAAGGATTTTAAGGCTTCTGTTGAGACCACCACTGAGAGCAAGATCAAAGCTCTTAGATCTGATAATGGTGGGGAATATATCAAGTCCGAGTTGCTGCAACTTTGTGCCCAAAGCGGAATCAAGATCCAACATACAGTTCCCTACACACCCCAGCAGAACGGTGTAGCGGAAAGGAAAAACCGGTCACTGAAAGAGATGGCTACATGCATGATTGAATCTAAAGGTTTGGCTGCAAATCTTTGGGCTGAAGCAATCAATGTTGCTGCATATATACAGAACCGAGTTCCACATTCATCCGTGAAAGGTATGACTCCTTTCGAAGCATTCTTTGGTCACAAACCGGATGTGTCAAATTTGAGAGTTTTTGGCTCTACTGCATGGGCTAGAATTCCTTCTGAGAAGAGACGAGCTTTGGATACACAAAGTATCGAGTGCATATTGATAGGATATGGGGAAGAATCAAAAGCATATAAACTCATGGATATCAGATCTAAAAAGATATTCATAGAGCGCAGTGTGCAGTTTGAAGAACCGCTTCAAGAATTGCAACTAGTTGAGGAGAAAACTGCCGATTCACCGCCTTCACCTGAAGAAGATTCGAGCAGCGATAATGAAGGTATGAGTTCTGATATTTCTGATATTGTAGCAGCATATGATGATCATGACATATCAGGTTCGGAATCCGACCATTCAGATCCCCCTCAGTTACCAAAGTGGGCCCAAAATACTCTACAATCTGCTGGTTCGAATCTTGGAAATCCTGCTGATCCAAGACGAACAAGAGGAGACTTTCAAAGGGCAGGTATGGCTCTTTCTATTGCTGATCCATTTCTTCCTGAGATTTTTTATTTGATGGCTGGTTCAGATCCCCAATCATATTATTCAGCCCATCGAGATCCGAGATGGAAAGATGCCATGGATGAAGAGTACAGTTCTCTTCAAAAGAACAATACATGGGAGCTAGTTTCTCTTCCACCTGGAAGAAAATTAGTGAAGTGTAAATGGGTCTACCGTACTAAAGTTGCTGCTGATGGCACTATCAGAAAATATAAAGCAAGGTTGGTGGCAAAAGGTTTTTCCCAAGTCCAAGGAGTGGACTACACAGAGACCTTTGCACCGGTTGCAAAGATGGATTCCATCCGCCTTGTTTTAGCTATTGCCGCATCCAAGCACTGGGAGGTGCATCACATGGATGTGAAGAGTGCATTTTTACATGGAGACCTTGCTGAAGAGGTCTATATGCAGCAGCCAGAGGGTTATACATCAGATCCATCATTGGTTTGTAGATTGAAGAAGTCTTTGTACGGGTTAAAACTGGCCCCAAGAGCTTGGTACGCAAAGATGGACTCCTTCCTTCTTTCTCAGAATTTCCAAAGATGCAAATCTGATCCGAATGTCTATCTTCAGCGAGTTAAAGGTAATTTGTTGGTTATTGTACTTTATGTTGATGATCTGCTTATTACTGGTAGCACACTTACTTCAATAAACAAGCTAAAAACTGCCTTAAATCTAGCTTTTGACATGAGCGATTTGGGCTTGCTGAGTCACTTTTTGGGCTTGGAGATAGCTCAAAATTTCGATGGGATCACTATATCTCAGCAAAAATATGCTTCCGACCTGTTATTGAAGTTTAATATGGCTGAATGTAAGGCAGCCCCGTTCCCATTCCTCTCAGGAATCAGTCTTGAGGAGGGAGATTCCACACCGCTTGCAGATTGCAGTATGTATCGACAGTTGATTGGTTCACTACTTTATTTGACACATTCACGGCCTGATATCTCATATGCCGTGAGTGCCGTGTCAAGATATATGCAGCAGCCACATGAGCTTCATTGGCGAGCAGCCAAGCGGATCTTGCAGTATGTGCAAGGTACGAGACAGTTTGGCATACATTATGCTGCAGATTCTGAGCTAGATTTCATTGGTTTTACTGATTCAGATTGGGCAGGTGATAGCATTGATCGGAAGTCCACTTCCGGTTATGTTTTCATGATTGGTCATGGTGCTATTTGCTGGTCCAGCAAAAAGCAAGCAGCCATTGCACTTTCTTCAGCAGAGGCAGAGTATCGAGGGGCAGTCAATGCCTGCATTCAGGCAGTTTGGTTGCAGGGTATTCTTTCCGAGTTTGGTTTTGGTGGCACTACTTCGACTGTCCTATTTTGTGACAATCAAAGTGCTATCAAGATCTCCACAGATCCAGTTCAGCGGCAGAGGACCAAGCACATTGAGATTCATATGCATTACATTCGACAGTTGGTGCATGACCGCACCATCATTCTGCAATATTGCCCTACTGATGAGCAAATTGCAGACATCTTCACCAAGAGCTTCACTGAGAAGAAGTTCTCTTACCTCCGTTCACTGTTGGGGGTGAGTTCCATCATGGTGGAGACAGATTGATTCATTATTATGCTTTAGACTTGAGGGGGGGGCTTTCTTCCCACTGGGTTTTCCCTCTTTCCTCACTTAGTTTATTTTTCAGCATTTTTGGATTATTGTATTGGGGTGACCTTTGGTCTTAGTTACCAGGGCCCCACATTATTTTAGTTGGCACATCATAGTCTAGCTTGAGGGGGGGTGTTCGGATATCCATCATCTATTTCGGGATACATATCTATTTCAGGATCATCTATTTCGGGATACATATCTACTTCGGGATCTTGCATGATCTATTTCAGGATATGCAGTCCAGTCACCAGTTTGATGCCTCCAGCACCTTATCCACCTTCTTCTAGCACCCGGGAGCCACTTTCCACAGAGTTTTATCCCTCCTAAGCTGAAAGGCGCCCTCTTCTCACCTACTGACAGAGAAGGGCGCACTTGTTCACCTACCACTGCAGATTCACTCCAGTTACATTCAGTTAGCTCCGATTCTGATTGATTTCACTCCGATTTCACTCCTGACTGACTGTTTCACCTCCGATTGACCTCCAGTTCGATTAGGTGACTTGCTCTGACTCCAGTTAGCCTCCCATGCGCCCCCACTGAGCCTCCAGATCCTATATCAGTGCTACACACTTCAGTTACATTTATTATGATCAGTTAGACTCAGCTTGACACCTGGATGACTGGTTGTTGTGATTGATGAGCAACACCGATGATTGATGAGGACTCCTAGATTGAGTCAAGCTACTCCATTCAGTGATTCGAATGACCTCTTTAGGAAATTCGAATTGCTCTGTTTATTGTAACAGTTTGTATTGTAATTCATTCACCCTTTCTGGGATAGAGAGCACTGCTGCATGTTTTGCACAGTTTTGCACCATATCTTCTATGTTCATCTGTTGTGACTGATTTATTTGTTCATTAGATCTGCTGTGACTAACTTTACAATAACAGTATCTGCACGAGCAAGGAGTCATCAACATCATACATGATATATCATCGAAAGCTTTCTTCAATTTGTCTTCATCAGTAACTCAAACAGTTACCGGTATATCAATGTCAACATCAACATCGACATCACGATCATCGGCATCGTCATCACACGATCAGTAGCATCGTCATCACACGATCAGCAGCATCGTCATCACATGATCAGCAGCATCGTCATCACACGATCAACGGCATCGTCATCACACGATCAGCAGCATTGTCATCACACGATCAGCAGCATCGTCATCACACGATCAGCAGTATCGTCATCACACGATCATCAGCATCGTCATCACACGATCATCAACATCGTCATCACACTATCAGCAGCATCGTCATCACACGATCAGCAGCATCGTCATCACACGATCAGCAGCATCGTCATCACACGATCATCAGCATCGTCACACACGATCATCAGCATCGTCACATCATCTCGATCTACAGCATCTGGTTTATCTCGATCTACAACATCTGATCATCTCAATCTACAGGATCGGCATCATTGTCATCTAGATCAGCACAATCGTTATCTAGATCAACAGTATTAGTATCCACACCAATACAAGTATACACATCATCAATACAAGTATTCACACAATACAAGTATACACATCATCCATACAAGTATTCACACAATACAAGTATATCATCAATAGCATGTATTCTCACTAATACATCTATCATCAAAAGCATGTATTCTCACTAATACATCTATCATCAAAAATCATGTATTCTCACTAATACATCTAAAAGCATGTATTCTCACTAATACATAGCAGCATATCCTGCAACACACATGATCATATTACAGGATGATAAATCCCGCTCTCTTTAGGACATAGGTCCATGGATGATACAATCCATATCAAGTTCCAGGATGATCAATCCTTATCACTTTAAGACAAGTCTCATGTCTAGGGACGATGCAATCCCATCATGTACATTTTGAACCCAGTTCATGGACGATGCAGTCCTCTCTTCAATTCTCGGAGACATCAGTCTACGGATCAATTCTGGGACCTCAGTTCGGGGACGATGCAATCCCCTGCCTGTTCATTCAGGACTTCATTATCGGAGACCCAGTCTATGGCTCTATTCTAGGACCTCAGTCCGGGGACAATGCAATCCCCTACCTGTTCATTCAGGACTTCATTATCGGAGACCCAGTCTACGGCTCTATTCTAGGACCTCAGTCCGGGGATGATGCAACCCCCTGCCTGTTCATTCAGGACTTCATTATCGGAGACCTAGTCTATGGCTCTATTATGGGACCTCAGTCCGGGGATGATGCAATCCCCTGCCTGTTCATTCAGGACTTCATTATTGGAGACCCAGTCTACGGCTCTATTCTGGGACCTCAGTCCGGGGATGATGCAATCCCCTGCCTGTTCATTCAGGACTTCATTATCGGAGACCCAGTCTACGGCTCTATTCTGGGACATCAGTCCGGGGACGATGCAATCCCCTACCTGTTCATTCAGGACTTCATTATCGGAGACCCAGTCTACGGCTCTATTCTGGGACATCAGTCCGGGGAAGATGCAATCCCCTACCTGTTAATTCAGGATTTCATTTATCGGAGACATCATGTCTACAGCTCTATTCTGGGACATCAGTCCGAGGACGATGCAATCCCCTACCTGTTAATTTAGGATTTCATTTATCGGAGACATACATCTACGGCTCTCTTTAGAACAGATGTTCAAGGATGATACAATCCCTCTTCTTTCTCGGAGACTTCTGTCTACGGCTCATTTTAGAACATGTGTTCAAGGATGATACAATCCCTATGCTTTCTCAGAGACACCTGTCTACGGCTCTCTTTAGGATTGAAGTCCAGGGATGATCCAATCCCCTCATGTCCACCAAGGACTTCATTCTCGAAGACATACGTCTACGACTCTCTTGAGGATGATGCAATCCTATATGTCCACCAAGGACTTCATTCTCGAAGACATACGTCTACGGCTCTTTTGAGGATGATGCAATCCTATATGTCCACCAAGGACTTCATTATCGAAGAAATACGTCTACGGCTCTTTTGAGGATGATGCAATCCTATATGTCCACCAAGGACTTCATTCTCGAAGACATACATCTATGGCTCTTTTGAGGATGATGCAATCCTATATGTCCACCAAGGACTTCATTCTCGAAGACATACGTCTACGGCTCTTTTGAGGATGATGCAATCCTGTCATGTCCACTTTAGACCATGTCTAAGGACCATCCACCAACCTCTCTGTCGGCATCACCAATATAGGTATTCACATTATCGACCTCACTGTCGATGCAGGCAATCTCATCATAAGTGATCACATCACTCCCCCTTTCGAGGAGGGTCCTTCTATATTAAGTTTGTCTCGTAAAACTTTACCTGAGGTAGAGGTTTGGTTAGTACATCGGATCGGTAGAGGTTTGGTTGGTACATTGGTAACTTGTTACAAATTCGAACCTTAATTCCTATCTGCTCCATATCTTGTATATAGAAATGCCAGATCTCTATGTGCTTTTGACTTATCATGGAACACTGGATTCTCTCTGTTTGTCACATAGGATCATAGTTGGGTCCATCTCTAAGTCAAACAATTCTGAAGCCATGCCGTTTCACAATTAGCAGAGCAAGCAGCCATATATTCCGCTTGTGCTGAGAGCCACACTAGACTGATTCCTGCTAAACCACAAGATCATGGCTGATCCCAAACAATAACATCTTCTTGATGTGCTCTTCCTGTCTTGATACACTTTCTGCTCAATCAATATCTGTGTAGCCATTTGAATTCATGATCTCCATAGATCAAAGTCTATTGTATCCTTTAGGTACCTCATCACATGCTTTGCAACTAACAGGTGAACACTTCTAGTTTCCACTAGATACTGACTCAAGGTGTTTACATCAAAGCATATATCTGACCTAGTATTCGTTAGACACATCAATGACTCAGTAATTTTTCTGTACAGAGTTATATCCACTAACTCTAATGAGTCATCTTCTAAGAACTTCAAGTTGGAATTCATGAGAGTGGCCATTCCAACACATCAATTCCTTTTAATATTTCTCAGCATACTTTCCCTGGTTGAGAAAGATTCCTTCTAAGCCTTGCCATACTTCCAGACTTAGGAAGTAATGCATCAATCTGAGATCTTTCATTTTTCATTTCTGCAGCCATCTTCTTCTTTCTTTTCGTGATCTGTTTCTCATTCCCTATAAGAAGGATATCATAATAATAGTATGATCCATAGCCTTAAGGTAAAGGTTAGGAACAACTTTACTTTTGGTAAAGCCCAAGCTTATCAAGAAACTGTCAATTCTCCCTTTGTGACTGAACATCATTCACACTCTGCATTGAATGATTTTCTGCATATCTATCTGTGCCATCTCTCGATAGATGGGTCTACTGATATGAGCCTCAATATTATTCGAACTCTGTGGTGAGTTCCTTCTTGCATCCATGTCATCTGTGTATAAAAACCATATTCAACCTTGTAGCAAAGGTTGAGATCCACATCACCCGTGGTGATCATTAAGCTCATCAATTGATTATCGATCCTGGGTACACATACAACACCTGAATCACACTTCTTCTTTAATTACACCATTAAGAGAATGGTTTTATCTATCCACTTGGAACAAACATCTCATCATGATTCTCTTTCTCTTTTCTAAGAGAATCTTCTGGCCACAAGCCTTCTATAGTGTGTTTGATTTGTAAATCCTTTTGTTGAACATCCATCGCTTGTTCATCATTCATCATGATTTTTCCTACAAATCAAAATTAGGTACATGATTAGTAATACTTCATAATCATCAAATCATATTGACATGATAACCTATTATGCATACAGATATCATTTACATAGTTATGCAACTATCTTGACCAATACTTTGGCACAACACTTTCCCATATCCTGTATGCATACAGTGGCTATCTAGATGCCTTCCATCTCTACCAGAACATACTATCGAGAGTGTGCACAACTCTCAGCATGTCAGCAAAGAGGTTTCATTCTAGACAAGCAACAATGGAATGTTTGTCCAACTTACCAATCATATGCATATTAGTAGTATACTGTTCAATGTTCTATGAATATTTACACTTAGCATGATATATTATAGGAATACAAATATGCATACAACCTATTACAGGAAATATCATTTACTATTTCAAATAACAACTCAAATACTTATCTTTTATGTTTGTGTGGTTGCCTCCCGCTTGATCTTCTGTATGTCTTTTGAACTTCTATTCATTCTGTACCACTGTGCATGTTCAAGTGTCATCCTCATGATCTCATACACAAACATACACCCATTAGTATGTTCTAAATGTTATCAAAACATTATAGTTCTAAATAATCTTGAGAATGTATAGTCATGATTATAGTTAATAAACATTAGTATTCAAGATTTCAGGGAAGTCTTCTTTTACTCATGCATATCATCAATCAAGATAAAAGACATAATATGCATAATCCCTTGATTACTAACTTTATGAATAAGCATAACCAATCATACCAAGTATACTTATATGAGGGATCCTAACACAAGGTAAGATTCATGGGAAACATACCTGGATTAGTATACCTACTTAGTTATGTACAACATACCTAAACAATCTCTTCAATGATTTAGAGATCCTGAGGTAGAACCTGCATGTCTCATAGGTTAAGCATAATATAACAAAGTCATACATACCTCATAAGTAGAACAAATATTATGGATGAGTCTTTGTCTTCATGTTTTCATGGTCATGGAACCTGATTTATCTTTTGTGATGTACCTGTATCTTGTTAGCAGACAACATCAACCTCACACAACATCATAATGCATTAGTACAATCATATAGCCCTAATCAAAGAATGTATTTGATCATTCACATGCATTCATACTGTTACTAGGGTGATAAGACAATTCTAACATTAATCAAGATTGTACTAATAAATAATATGAAGACAAACACATCATGAACTTAATCAAGAATTAGATTTCAAGACATACCTGAGCCTCCTTAAGTCATACCTGTAGAGACTTCTTGTAGTCCTCTTATGTAAGGCCTTAGCCTCAACTCCCCCTGAAACTTGATCTCGAGCTTGATTAGGGTTTTCTAGAGAAACCCTAAAAATTCAATCTTTGACTTTCACACTTCTGAATGGATGAAAGAATATGTCTTGTTGAGCTCATCAAACTAGCATACTTCAATTTTGGAATTTCCAAAATTTGACCCCTCAAAATTGCCTTTGAAACTTCTGGATCTTCTGGACAGGATCCCGAACTAGGGGTTGATGAAGCCCACCCTTCTACCCAAAAAAAAGGTTCGATCCAAGGCTCTAAACTCTTATTTTTCTTAGGAGTTTCCAGCCGTGGTTACAGACTTCAAAAATTCCAACTTTTGTTGAAGCCCTAATTTTCCATCTTTCCGATCAAAATCCCGAACTGGGGTTTGATCAAGCCCGGTCTTCCACCCAACCAAAAAATTTGATCTTGGTCTCTAAATTTCAATTTTCTCGATTATCATTCAGCCGTAGACTCCGATTCCAAAAATTCTAACTTTCTCCGAAACCCTAAATTCCGGAAGCCATGAATAAAGGTGCTCGAAAAATAATTCTGTTTTGACAGAAATATGCACCTGATTGTTTCTGCTATAACTCTGAAATTTTTGCTCCACAGGGTCTGAAACCCTTTTTCTGCAGTATCCTGACCTGTCATCTTTCCATCCTGACAGGTCTGACCTCAATTGGGTTTTCTGAGAGAGAGTTATGCCAAGTGTCGCAGCGTGACTTGTTTATGGGATAAAACAGGAGAGCAAACTTGTACGGCATGCCACGTGTCCCTGTTTGAACTTTGGCCTCTGAAAACTTTTCCTGAGATAGCTCGACCTGTTATCTTTCCATCCTAATAGGTATGACCTCAATTGGACTCTCTGAGAGAGAGTTATGCCAAGTGTCGCAACGTGACCTGTTTATGGGATAAAACAGGAGAGTGAACTTGTACGGCGTGCCACGTGTCACTGGTTGAACTTCGGCCTCTGAAAACGTTTCCTGAGATTGTACAATCTGTTTACTACCTGTAACTTTTTACGAAATTTCATTTGGACCTTCCTAGCCCAAGTTATGACCTTTTTTCCTAGGTCACCGGATTTTGACTGAGATCTGGAAGAGGCAGAAACCCTAACTTGCACTGATCATAACTCACAAAGTACAACGAATCTGAGAGTGCCCTTTGGACACAAGGTACCTGGGGATGTTATATTCGACCTGTAAACGTTTGAGACCTTGAACCTTCGCAGAAATGGATTTATAGCGAAAGTTACATGATGACTGGTTTTTGCTATGTAAAACCCTAACCTTCAAATTGTCGTAAGTAAAGCAAGTGTCGTAAGTGCCATACCTTGCCTTCCTTCAGGTTAGCTATGATACCATGTTAAAATTTAATATGATAAGATAGAAAATAGCAGCATTACATTCCATTTTTACAATAATAGCATATACAGGATCACTGAAGAAACAACAAGCACAGCATAAACACAAGAGACAGAGATTTATCCTGGGAAACCCTCATGGGGTAGAAAACCCAGCAAAGCTTCCTCAATATAGATGACTAGCAATATACAAAGATGAAACCCTGAGACATGATCTCCTCCTCCACAATAGCAGACCTCTCCTCCACAAGTGCGCTATCCTCAAGTGAGTGAGTGTATCAAATGAGGAACACACCTCCTCTATTTATACACTACTCTGATATGTATTTTACACAAGTACATGTAGGCTCGTATTTAACCATTAGGTTAAATACCCCATTATAATTGACTGGGCCGATCCCCACATGGTGGGTCTAATAACCCTAGTTACCACAACCAACTTGGAGGAATAAAACATCTCCGGATTTATAGTATAATCACATCGGAGGTATGGAACATCTCTGGAATAAATAATATACAAATATAATATTCTTTGAAGTTACAATATTTCAAACACATAGCACCAAAACCATGACTCCGATCATGAATCTATTGATTCCGCTAGATTCGAGATGCCGTTTTCTAGATGCCCCCCCCCAACACCATGCCTCCAACACCTGGAAATGGTGCTATTGTGCCATCTCCAAAGTTAGTGTTTTTTCTTAGTGAAGGCCATCGCAATCTTGCTCTAAGGGGGTCATTTCTCATCTAAAGGCTACCAGGCATGCATGGAAATTGTGAACAATGTCCACAATGGCCATGTGCACATGTGGGAGCTTAATAAACCAAACTCCACTTGCTGATTTGGGTTCCATTCCCCCAAGAGCAATTCCCTCAAAGTGTCCCTGAATGGCCATAGGGTGCTTGACCAAGATTCCCGTAGCAGCACCAAAACCATGACTCCAATCATGAATTCGTTGATTCCAATGGATCTAAGACACCCATTTTCAGCTAATGTCACCCCCCACAATGTGCCTCCAATGCTCGGAAATGGTGCTATTGTGCCATTTTTTGAACTAGGGTTTTGCTCAGTGAAGGCCATTCCAATGTTGCTCAAGGGGATCATTTATGATCCAAAGGTTTCCAAGCATGCATGGACATTGTGAACATGTCCACAATGGCCATGTGCACATGGGGGAGCTTACGAAACCCATTCTGCTCATCGTTTTGGGTTCTGTGCCCCCAAAGCAATTCCTCAAAGTGTCCCTGAATGGCCACGGGGTTGCCTGGCCAAGATTCCCATAGAACCAAACCATGACTCCGATCATGAATCCATTGATTCCAATGGATCCAGGATACCAGGTTTTAGCTAGGACCCCCCCCCACAATGTTCCTCCAATGCTCGGAAACAGTGCTATTGTGCCATCTCCAGAGCTAGGGTTTTGCTCAGTAAAGGCCATTCCAATGTTGGTCAAGGGGGTCATTTCTCATTCGAAGGCTCTCGGGCATGCATGGAAATCATGAACACATCCCCAATGGACATGTGCATGTGTCGGAGCTGATGGAACCCAAGTACGCTCACTGGTTTAGGTTCCATGACCCCAGAGAAAATCCTCAAAGTGTCCATATAAAATCCTCAGGGACACTTTGAGGAATTGCTCCAGGGTCACGGAACCCAAACCGGTAAGCAAACTTAGGTTCCATCAGCTCCCACATGTGCATGTGGAATTTTTAGATGTGTTCATGATGGCAATGAACGCCCAAGAGCCTTCAGATGAGAAATGAACCCCTTGAGAAACATTGGAATGACCTTCACTGAGAAAAACCCTAGCTCCAGAGATGGAACAATAGCACCGTTTCCGAGCGTTGGAGGCACGTTGTGGGGGAGGTGGGGGGATAGCTAAAAAATTATGTCCCAGATCCATCAGAATCGATGGATTCACGATCAGATTCATAGCATTGGTGCTACAGGAATCTTGGTCAAGCATCCCATGGTCATTCAGGGACACTTTGAAGAATTGCTCCGGAGCACAGAATCCAAACCAGTGAGCGAAGTTTGGTTCCGTCAGCTCCCACACGTGTACATGGCCATTGTGGGAATTTTCATGATGTCCACGCATTCCTGGGATCCTTCGGATGAGAAATGACCCCCTTGAGCAAAATTGGCATGGACTTCACTAAGCAAAACCCTAGCTCCAGATATGGCACAATAGTGCCATTTTCGGGCATTGGAGGCACGGTGTGGGGGGTCCCAAACTATAACTCGGTGTCCCAAATCCACCAGAATTGATATATTTGTGATGGGAGTCACGGTTTTGTTGCTACAGGCATTTTGGTCAGGCACCTCGTGGCCATTCAGGGACACTTTGAGGAATTGCTCCGGGGGCACGGAACCCAAACCGGAAAGCGGACTTGGGTTACATTAGCTCCCACATGTGCATGCATCCATTATGGATGTGTTCACGATGGCCATGCATGCTCGGGATCCTTCAGATGAGAAATGACCCCTTTGAGCAAAATTGGAATGGCCTTCATTGAGTAAAACCTTAGCTTTGAAGATGGCACAATAACACTGTTTCCAAGCAATGGAGGCACATTCTAAGGGGGACCCTAGATGAAACCCAGCATCTCATATCCATCGGAATCGACAGATTCATGATCAGAGTCACGATTTTTGGTGCTATGGGAATCTTGTTCAAACACCCCGTGGCCATTCAGGGACACTTTGAGGATTTGCTTTGGTGGCACGAAACCAAAACCGATGAGCAGAGTTTGGTTCTGTTAGCTCCCACATGTGCACATGGCCATTGTGGACATGTTCACAATGGCCACAAATTCCTAGGATCCTTCAGATGAGAAATGACCCCTTTGATAAAATTTGGCATGGCCTTCACTTAGCAAAACCGTAGCTCCAGAGATGGCACAATAACACCATTTCTGGGCATTGGAGGCATGGTGTGGAGAGCTCCCTAGCTATAAACTGACGTCCCGAATCCATTGGAATCGATGGATTTACGATTGGAGTCACGGTTTTGTTGCTACGGGCATTTTGGTCAGGTACCCGTGGCCATTCAAGGACACTTTGAGGAATTGCTTAGGGGCACGGAACCCAAATCAACAAGAGGAATTGGGTTCCATGAGCTCCCACATGTGCATATCGCCATTTGGATGTGTTCACAATGGCCATGCACGCCTGGGAGCCTTCAGATGATAAATGACCCCCTTGAGCAACATTGGAATGGCCTTCACTGAGCAAAAACCATAGCTCCGTAGATGGAACAATAGCACCGTTTCTAAGCGTTGGAGGCACATTGTGTGGGGGGGGGGATAGCTGAAAAACAATGTCCTGGATCCATCAGAATCAACAGATTCACAATCAGAGTCATGTTTTGGTGGTACGGGAATCTTGGTCAAGCACCTCGTGGCCATTCAGGGACACTTTAAGGATTTGCTCTGGGGGCACGAAACCCAAACCCGGCAAGCGGATTTTGGTTCCGTCAGCTCCCACATGTGAACATGGCCACTGTGGACATGTTCATGATGGCTATGCATGCCTAGGATCCTTTGGATGAGAAATGACCCCCTTGAGCAAAATTGGCATGGCTTTCATTGAGAAAAAAAACCTAGCTCCGGAGATGGCACAATAGCACCATTTCTGGGCATTGGAGGCACGATGTGGGCAGTCCCCCAACTAGAAATTGGCATCCTAAATCCACTGGAATTGACAGATTTACGATGCACGCCATGGTTTGTTTCTATGGGAATTTTGATCATAGCACCCATGGCCATTCAGGGACACTTTGAGGAATTGCTATAGGGGCACGAAACCCAAACCGACGAGCAAACTTGGGTTCCGTCAGCTCCCACACATGCATGTGGCCATTGTGGATGTGTTCATGATGAACATCCATGTCTGGGAACCTTCAGATTGTAAATGAACTTCCTTGAGCAAGATTGGCATGGCCTTCATTGAGAAAAACCCTAGTTCCAGAGATGGCACAATAGCCACCATTTCCTAGCATTCGAGGAGTGCTGTGGGGGGGGCCTCTAGCTGAAACCCGGTGTCCCAGATCCATTTGAATCGACAGATTCATGATCGAAGTCACGGGGATTTTCTCCGGTGGCACGAAACCCAAACCGATGAGTGGACTTGGGTTCCCTCAGCTCCCACACGTGCATGTGGCCATTTTGGATGTGTTCACGATGGCTACGCACGCCCAGGAGCCTTCGGATGAGAAATGACCCCTTGAGAAACATTGGAATGGCCTTCACTAAGTAAAACCCTAGATCCGGAGATGGCACAATAGAACCATTTCTTAGCATTGGAGGCACGTTTGTGGGGGGGGGGGGGCTATCAGAAAACCAGCGTCCCAGATCAATCGAAATCGACGAATTCACGACCCCCTTGAGAAAAATTGGCATGGCTTATCACTGAGAAAAACTCTAGCCCTAGAGATGGCACAATAGAACCCATTTTGTGGACATTGGAGTCACAGTGTGGGGGGTCCCTTATCTATAAATCGGGGCCCCAAATCCACTGGAATCGATGGATTTACGATCGAAGTCACGGCTTTGTTGCGTACAGGTATTTTGGTCAGGCACCTTGTGGCCATTCAAGGACACTTTGAGGAATTGCTCTAGGGGCACGAAACCCAAACCGGCGAGAGGAATTAGGTTCCGTCAGCTCCCCACACATGCATGTGTCCATTGTGGATGTGTTAACGATGGCCACTCATGCCTAGGAACCTTCAGATCGTAAATTACCCGGCTTAAGCAATATTAGCATGGCCTTCACTGAGAAAAGCCCTAGTTCCATAGATGGGACAATAGCACTATTTTCGAGCGTTCGAGGCATGGTGTGGGGTGTCCCCTAAATGAAACCGGATGTCCCAGATCCATTAGAATCAACGGATTCACAACTGGCGTCACGATTTTCATGATACGGGAATTGTTTTTAGGCACCCCATGGCCATTCAGGGACACTTTGAGGATTTGTTCCGGGGTCATCGAACCCAAACCGACGAGCGGACTTGGGTTTCGTTAGCTCCCACAAGTGCATGTGGCCATTGTTGATGTTTTCACGATGGCCACACATTCCCCGGGAGCCTTCGGATCATAAATGAACCCCTTTATCAAGATTGTGATGGCCTTCATTGAGAAAAACACTAGTTCCAGAGATGGCACAATAACACCGTTTCTGAGCATTCGATGCACATTGTGGGGGGAGGGGGGAGCGGTACCCTAGATGAAACCCAGTGACCGAGATCCATCGAAATCGATGGATTTGCGATCAGATTCATGGTTTTTGTGCTAATGGAATGTTCGTCAAGCACCCCGTGGTCATTCAGGGGACACTTTGAGGATTTTGCTCTGGGGCACGAAACCCAAACCGACGAGCAGATTTCGGTTTCGTCAACTCCCACACATGCATGTGGAGATTGTGGATGTGTTCATGATGGCCACGTATGCTCTAGTGCCTTCAAATCATAAGTGACCCCCTTGAGCAAGATTGGCATATCCTTCATTGAGCAAAACCCTAGTTCTAGGGATGGCACAATAGCACTGTTTCCCAGCATTGGAGGCACGTTGTGGGGGGGGGGCCTAGATGAAACCTGGCGTCTCGAATCCATCGGAATCAATGGATTGGTTATTGGAGTCACGGTTTTGGTGCTATGGGAATCTTGTTCAGGCACCCTATTGTAAAATCTAAGCACAATAGATATATGAAACATAGACAACAATTACTAGAGATGGATGCGACAACTAATATGTCAAAACATTGATGCAAGATGTTTGCAGCAGATCATGCATTATCATTAAATCAGAAGATAATTACAATGTGTAACAATGGCTACAATAAGCCAAGCAATTCGAATTCCATAGAGGTCATTCGAATTGAATGCATGAGAGTGGCTTACTTGGCAGTTAACACCACTCGGCACATCAGTTAACCACTTAACTAATATGAAACTGACTCTAATAGACTTTGAAACTGTTTAACTGAGTCTAACTGAACTCCCCAAAATAGGGGACAGTGCCTTTATGTCTACAGTTAACTGAATAGTAGGTGAAAATAACACTAGATGAAGTCAACCAGTGTAGTAGGGAACCTTCTAGTCTCCAGTTTCCCAAATGAACTAGTAAATGTTGTTAGTTGGACTGAGTAGTGCGCTTTAGTCATGCAAATCACTCCCTGAATGATGGAGGAGGCCCAGTTAACTGATAATGATGGCCAAGTTGACTCCCTGAATGTAGGAGGAGGCCCAGTTTACTGAAACTGTGATCTACTGATGATGTAAGCACATGATAGAGTCAACATACTTAGGATAAGTGGCAAATTAAGCTGTGAAGCTCAAATAAACGATGCGTGCCTGGAAAATGCTCCAACACCCCCCCTTAAGCTAATATCATGTGGAGGAGTAAATAAAAATAATAAAATGGCCCTGGCAACAAAGGGCATACGTCATCCAGTACAAAAATAATCCAAATAAAGAATAGTCCATGAACCAAGGAAATGGAGAAAACCTCATTGGAACCCCCCCCTCAAATTGGACTGAAACACACCAAAGGATTAATTGCTCCAAAATTAAGTAGGTGTGATGCTTGATCATATGTCTGGAGGTATCTTCCTCTTTGGAAGAAGTGGATCATGCCTCAAAAACATGTGCTTTCATTCTCCTTCAGTGGATGCAAGCAAATATGGAGGATTTCTACACTTGCTCTTCAAACCAAACATGTTGAGAACAAATCCAAAAATATGAATATCATCCCAGAACCTGTAATTCGAACCAAATGAGGTAGGATAAGATCCAATCACATCTAATAGATCTTAAAACTTGAACTTATGATAAGTGGAAGTTAAATCAGCTCCAAGAATTGATAGATGGTTTCTTGTGATCTCCTTTGAACCAACAAGGGTGAGATAAAAACGAAAATCACCAAAATGTTCCTAAGACTTGAACCCAAGTGAATGGTAGTGTCACATACCCCAATTTTGTAAAAATTATGTAATTTTTATTTTATTCCTAAGACATTATGATTAAATTTAATGCTAAGTAGGAATTGATGACCCAGCAGAGTCACTAGAAATGGAATGTAATTCAGAATATTTTATTATTAATAAATAAATTATGGAGACAACAGCATGGGAGAGCTGTTAAAAAGAGGTTACTGGTCAAACTGGTGGATGGAACTAGGTGGAAAGGAAAAATACAAGTGCCAGCATCCTAAAACACTTCCTAAGTTGCAGGTGGCAACTTCCCTATATTTGGGGTCATGATTCCCCAAGGAAGTGGAATCAGAGCAAGTGGCTCATTAATGACAGTTAACCCAACAAAGACCTAGGCAATCTTTTAAATAGTACTCAATGAACAGAGCTAAGGGTGGGAATTTGTTCTGGAGGGAGAATGCATTCAGGTGAATGTTATTTAGAAATCCCATTGAGGAAGAGGGAAATACAGTAAGGAAGTTGTTTGAGAGGAATGCTGCAGTAACTTGGTTCCATTATAGCTGTTTGGGCCGAGAGAATTACTTTGCTGCACCTAGTTCCAGCCAGGGAGACCAGAGCAAGCTCGGGGGTCCTGAGAAGTGCTGTCTGGGCACTCTCCAGGAGTTGGTAGGGAGGAACAGCCTCCCATTGCTGTTGTTGTCTACAAATCAAGACAGGTTCTGCCATTTATTCCTTTATGTTTATTAAAGATGAATGAATGTATGTTATGTTTATCTTCTTTATGTCTGAATAGTAATTAGTTTAGTAAAAGTTAGCATCCCTGAATATCATTAGTAAAATTCTTGAGAGTTACTGTGTTTTCCGCATCCCTTAATATCATTATTACATTACTGATAAGTTATCTTTAATGCTTTCCATACAATAGTAATACTTTAAGTAATAGTTTATTATTGTAATTATAAACCTAGCATAATTATAATGGTTGAATAGCTAGGTAAGGGTTACGTATAAACTATTTATACTCTGTGTGAACAAAATTTAATAAACAGTCATAGGAAATAATAGTAATTAAACATTAGAAACTACAGAATTTATATCCTGGTCAACCACCATTATAGGAGAATCGTACTCACAGATAGGATACCCTGATGAGGGTACAAACCCTAGTTAAGATTTAACAAGTCTTTACATGACAACAAAATCAATATGCTAAACCCTAACAGAGAATTTCACAAAGAAATTAACTTGGTTAAATAACTTAGTCATTATTTTAAAAACAAAATATTTTAGCAGAACCCTATTTGGCTCAGTATCGAGCTTAAACAGTATAATATTAACTTTCACTAAACTCTCCTTTTTGACAGATTCATAATCATAATAACAGAATAAGCAACTAAACAAAATCACGACCGTGGTGTTTGAATCGAACCCTATCATTCCAGTTTTTACGACAAGAAACCATCAGTAGAGAAATAACCTAGACATTAATTTTACAACAAGAAAAAACAAACAAGACAGTATTTTAGCTCATTTTCGAGCTTCAGTATCATAATAATATCTTTCACTTGGCTCTCAATTTACCAACAGAGTCATAATCGCAACAATGAAACAAGCATTTAAACTACACTTCAACTGTAAAATTCGGGAAGAACCATAATAGACCTATATATATGAGTAAAATTAATGTTGATATTGAAGACAATGCTTCCACTTACAGTCGCATCATAAATATAAAGGGTTATACACTAGTTTCATTTGTTCCTGGACAAAGCCAAAAAAAAATGCACGCTAAATGAGCTCAAAAATACAGGAGAAAGATTATAGTAGGTCGCATTATAAACCCTGGGTGAAAACCCTGAGTGAAATTTAAAAGCCCAGTATTAAAACTACAAGGCCGTAACATCATCTACAGACAAGCTCAATGCCTTTGTCTTCTTTCCTTCTATACATTAAAACTTCTGTAGCAAACCCTATCTACCAAAAACAAGAAGAATAAATTACAATCTTGACCGAAGCCATAACATTTTCTTCATATCACAGGGTGAACCTGTCAAGGAACTGGTGGTAACAAGCAGATAAAAGACTAAACATCACGGTGATAATCGCAGAGTTGTTCTTTCAAGTCCAAACCCTAAATCTCCTTAACAAACTAGCAAGGAGGAAAATGCCATGGTGAGAACCAGGCTTACCCGGTAGAGCCAATCGTTGAAGCTCATGCCATCCATACCTGTAAAGAGGAGCAAGAACCTGCAACGACAAATTGGTGTCAGTTACAAACGTATCCATATCAAAAACCATTTCTTTTAACTAGAAAAACGAAGGAGCAGTTCTGTAGCTTACCAACTTTTTGGAAGGAAGTTTTTTTTAACACTGTATTTAGCCTGATAACCACGAGCCGAATGAATGTAAACCCTGCCCTTGTCACCAAAAGAATGAGCTGGAAGAAACAAAGGGCAACTACCACATGGAAGCTCTTAACAAAATCGAGTCGAGAGTTGTAGTCACGCTGTGACAGGGTTAGAACTAGTAACAAAGGGATAAAACCTAGGTCTTTCACAACCTACAACTGTTAATAGCAAAACACAATGAATCCCAGACGATACATTGAACAAACACGAAGGCCGAGAGCAGCATAGAAGCTACTAGTACACTATGAACAGTAGGGACTGAACCAGGAGGGTTCGTAGAGCGACCAAGCCCGAAGGCAAAGGAGAAATGGCCAAGTAGGGTTTGGTCAACTGTTTTATATCACCAAACGCGTGGCTCAAGACTCACCACATTGCATTTCAATTTTTCCCATGCAGTGGGTCGACGCTCCTAAGTTCCACGATGAGATACCAATTAATTGTTATTCGATTAAAATCATAGCGTGGGCAAACTAAAATCATAGCAGGGATATTCCAATATGGTAATGAACCATAGTTTAAACTTGCCAATTACTCCATGATAAAACAATGCTTTCGAACTTCGCATATGTGAACAATAACACTTTGCCCTACAACCAATACAATAATGCAAGTGTCAATAATGTTCAAGTTTACGATGAGATTCTCATCATTATTGCTAAATAAAAACCATAGCGTGGGTAAATAGAATTATTGCATGGTTATCCATAGTGATTGCAATGCCATATTTCACATGTCATCCTTTTAACAATCAAAACATTGGATTGATGCTTTTAAATCTTGCATAATGTTTAATGAAATCTTGCCTTACATTCCATTTATATTATGCATTATATTAACGTTCAAAATCAAGTCTTACAGTGTTTAAAATATGGAGGATTTGATTTCTTTATCTATAAAAATCCTAAGGATATAGGTATCAAGTAAGTTAGATGTAGTTCATAGAACTTACCACGATATTACTATTCCCCTATTTCTCATGTGAAAAGACAAGATATATTATATCCCTTTCAAGTCTCTAAGTTATTGTAGTGATGTTGGACATAAATGATCGACAATTCTATATCTTTAATGTCAATTGAAATAGCGTTGCACAGATGACTTAGGACATGCCATTTTCTTCTTTAGGTGACTTAAACTTGTAAGATTTAAGTTACATAACTCGCATTATCGGATTTGGGTTACCCTAGTCCATTTTCAATTGTTGTTACAATTTGATAACAATCTTTTAATAGACTCAGATTCCGCATATGACAAGTAGAATCTTGTCATCCTTAAGACGCAATGAGTTTAATCAAGATAGCTTATAGTTCTCAATCCTTATCAATCATAGAAATAGGATTAGTTTTTCAAGCTAAACAATTCCTGAAAAAGTTAAGAGGAGACATGTAATTTATAGAATACCTGGTAATTGTTTTGAGACAAGCAAAGTATATATATATATATTGATATCTTCAGATCCTTACAATTGAAGTTGCACATCAAATATTCTAACTCTAAACATGACTTGATGCAATAACAGTGGTGGAGTAAAAATTGATCTGATTATGATAACTCTGTCATACTCTACAGCTCTAGTTAAGAAATTCATGCATATTAGTAATGGACCAATAGTCCATAGGATTATCTAATTCTTTTAATTTTCAAGAAAAATAGTTATCATATTCTCTAGTAAATTCTAATTTTCTATCAGTAAGATCTTGAGGAGGTCATAGGAAGAGTGCTACCTTCAAACACTTGATAACCTGGCTAGCATGCTTAGACTTTTTTACTGAATGATTTGGTACAGCTAAATGATTTATAATGCTTTAAAGATTTTTGCAGCAACCCGAACATTACCTGTATATCTGTAAGAGAAAGAAACCTGTTGCATTAGCTTGGAAGCTAAGTAAGCCCAGTCTGCTATGGCAATTCCCCCTTGAGGTTGCAGAACAGAAAACAATCAGTCACTGTAAATAAAACTCATATTAAAATTTAAGTGTAATAACAGATCCTTCAGACACATTTATGTTCATTTACTCTAATCAAAACAGTTAAATGACTGCATTTAATAATATTTCATGCTATTTTAAAAATTTTAAATTTTTTGAAAATTTTGGGTTTTGACAGGTAGTGTCCTCCATCTTCAATGAAACTCTAATAACATGTGCCAATGATCGAACAGAAGTACATAGGATGCATATGATCAAGGAGGGCGAATGAATCACCTCCAAACTCTAATTTAACCTCCAACACATTCAATATATCATCATTTTGCACATCAACAGGCTCATGGAAGTAGATATTTCAAAACTCTCTTCAACTTCTAGAGTAGTAACTGACATATCTTGCTTATAATTCGAAATAGAATACATTGAGAACATGTGTGTTGAATCTCTTTCATCTGCATCAGCTACATGGTAAAGGGAAAATTTGAAATTGTCTTCAACTTATAGAGCAACAGAGGAAGGAAGTTCTTCAACATGAATTTTCTGTGTTGAATTTGCAACTTCTTCTTCATCTTGAACAACTTCATCATGAGATATGATTGAGGCCAAGACATAATTAGATAGAACACTTAAGGAGGTATCACCGGGATTGTTATCCAAATGTCTAGCATGATCCTCTTCCTTCTGCTTTCCAAATTATCTGTCCAGTTGGGCCCATATATCGCATGGATTTTCAGCAGTTTTATTGAGGTAGTGCATACTAGGAGACATAGAAATACACATTTCTCCAAAGGATCTATCATAATCATTTATCCAATCATTCTCTTCTTCATATGAAGAAAAATCTCTCATAACACCAATACACATGTCAAAAATACATTGTCTCTTCAGATATGCTATCATATTTGGTTTCCACTCATCATAGTTGAATGGAGAGAGAGGAGTAATTGCTTTCAGATCCATTGAATATGTTGTAATATTTTTAAGAGAAACCTGCAGTCACAAACAAAAACAATATTTAGGTCAACAACCTCCACTTTTCAAGTTGCATCGCACCTGGCATAGAATATCAAGCAAGATTGAAGAGTCAGATGCACAATATCCAGGAATTATGTGGAAAACTTTGGGCTTCTGGTGCAATGTTGGAATATTTTTGAGCAATCTTGCTCAATCCTCATATGTGTTCTAGATGTAGAAGTGCAGAATCACTAGTGTAGCAATGCAGAATCACTAGTGCAGAATCAGTAGTGCAGAAGTGCAAAAGTGTAGAACACTGTAGAAAAGTTTCTTGTCCTGCCATGGCTCTGATACCATGTAAAATATAAGCACAATAGATCTATGAAACAGATACAACAATTACTAGAGATGCATGTGGCAAATAATATGTCAAAACACTGATACAAGAGCTTTGCAGTAGATCATGCATTATCATTAACTCGGAAGATAATTACAATGTCTGATAATGGCTACAATAAGCCAAGCAATTCAAATTCCATAGAGGTCATTCGAATTAAATGTATGAGAGTGGCTTACTTGGCAGTTAACACCACTTGCCACATCAATTAACCACTTAACTAATATGAAACTGACTCTAACAGACTCTAAAACTATCTAATTGAGTCCAGAACTCAACTGAATGCCCAAAAATAGGGGAGGGCGCCTTTATGTCTGCAGTTAACTGAATAGTAGGTGAAAATAACATTAGATGAAGTCAACCAGTGTAGTAGGGCACCTTCTAGTCTCCAGTTGGCTAAATGAACTAGTAAATGTTGTTAATTGGACTGAGTAGTGTGCTTTAGTCATGCAAATCACTCCTTGAATGATGGAGGAGGCCCAGTTAACTGATAATGATGGTCCAATTGACTCCCTGAATGTAGGAGGAGGCCCAATTTACTGAAACTATGATCTACTGATGATGTAAGCACATGATAGAGTCAAAATACTTAGGATAAGTTGAAAAATAAGATGTGAAGCTCAAATAAATGATGTGTGGTTGGAAAATGCTCCAACACCCGTGGCCATTCAGGGACACTTTGAGGATTTTCTCTGGGGGCACGAAACCCAAACCGACGAGCGGAGTTGGTTCTGTCAGCTCCCACACGTGCATGTGTCCATTGTGGATGTGTTCACGATGGCCAGACATGCTCGGGAGCCTTTAGATCATAAATGACCCCCTTGAGAAATATTGCGATGGCCTTCACTAAGAAAAACCCTAGTTCCTGATATGGCACCATGTATGAGCACATATCTAAGCATATTTTGCATATCACATGCCAATATCTAGACTCTTGAACGACATGAGGCACACGAATTTTCGACTATGTGTAGCAAATTGATTCATAATGGTTGTGATTGATAACAATCATCAATAGATCATGGTCATCAACAATGTATATTAATGACACAAAAGTTCTCAAGAAGAGAATGTAATGTACTAATCGACCACTCGAGGTGACCAGGGCTTCTATGTGGAATGTAACATACATGTGGCTTCTATGTAAACTTCACATGACCCTCCACATGTGTGTGAAAATCCTCACAGCAGATCTAAGAGATGATGTATAACTCACAAGAGAATAATGGATTAAGCAAGAGAATAGAAGAAGAGTGATACATGCAGTATAATGAGCAACAGAATAATGTGGTACAGTAGAACTCGGATAGAAGCAATAATACTTCGGTCATACTAAATTATTAATCACAAATGGACATATAAATAATACAATGCATGAGGAATTCGAATGCCTAAGGTGGCAATTCGAATTAGCCTTCATGGAGTGATCAAAGGATCACTGGAGTGTCATCGGAGCACAACTAGGTGTCCTCATGATCATCGGAGCGCAACTGGAAGTCTTCATCATCATCAGTGGAGTCATCAATGCTCAAGTAACTGTCAACCATCAGTCAAACTAACTCTGGTAGGTGTAACTGAGTGTAACTCAATGTAACTGAGTGTAACTCAATGTAACTGAGTGTAATTGAATGTAACTGAATGTAACTGAGTGTAACTGAGTGTAACTGAGTGTAACTGAGTGACAACTGGACTGGTAGGTGAAGGAGGGCGAGTTTCTCCCTAAAATCAAGGAAGAAGGGCGCATTAAGCAACTGGAGGGCTAAAACTGAATAGTGAGAAGCTCCTGGGGGCTAGCTAACTGAGGGCTAGGTGCTGGACTGATGACTGGGATGCATGCAAAATGCATGCAAACCCTAAAAGGTGTATGCATGACTGAAAATGTAAATGATCAAAATACTGGTGGGACTAGGATGGAGTATAGGAATATCCTAACAATGTGTACGTTGGAGTAGGGATAGGAATACGATAGGAAGCCCAAGAAATATGGTTGGGTGGCTATTAGGTTGGCTTAGCTTATTTAAGGAGTAAATGCTACTTTAGATGAGGTTAGAAGGAATTAAGGGGTTGCTCATTTTATTTTTTTAAAAAGAAGAGACAACCATAATTTGTAGGATTGTGAACTCATCATTTGGGAATGTGAAGTGTTGTACAATATCCATATGCACCCTAAAGAATATATGAAGTGTGATATAGTTGTAATAATTTCCATTTCGCTCAAGCAGTGAAGGATATATATGGAGTTTCTTTCCTAGGATGGTTCTTTAGCTAAAATGTTTTGCATAATGTGTAGAATCTGGCCACGTGTGGGTATGTTTAATTATTGGTTAAATTGTTTTCTTTGACATTAACCCGTTGAAACAAGAAATACACCACATAAAACATAAGCACAATAAATTTTTAATTATTTATATTGAATTCAAAACGTAAACGCATTTGAGCAATTACCTATTGGAATACTAACCACAGTAAAATATTAGAGTTTTAGATGGATTTATGCTAATCTTTCAACTTAAAAGGATTAAAAGGGACTTATGCAAGTTTACTTTTGGTTTTTATTCTTTTATTATTAATATTACAAAACATAAAAAGACCTTGCTTCTCTTCCCTCAAATTTGCATGAAGATTTAAGTAGTTTACATAGCTTGTTGAGTTGGCCAACAAAACAAATAGCTAGTTATATTAAGGGCATTTTATAAAACCGAAAAAAATTACTACAATTGAGGTTGAGTCATGTTTGAGATACATAATGTGAAAATTGTAAATGTAAACCTTTGTGATTTTTCATATGGTTCCATAGATCCTAGAAAAATAGATCCCTAGGGAAACCCTGGGCACTTCTGTAATATCCCTTGTTAGGAATTTTATTAAAATGGCAATTTTTCACTTTTTTCCTTAGTTAGACCTTTGACTAGTTTTGAGCACTAGGTCCCCAAATTGCTCCAATTGCTCCCAAATATTATGAGAAGGTATATGGATGATTTTAGAACATAAATATGTGTTTCAGGGATGCTTTTGGACCTTTAAAATACTTCTGCAAATCCTCTTTCAATTCTGGCCAATGTAGGGAATTTTACTAGTAATTCCCTTTGACTAGTATTGGTCTCTAGGCCTCAAATTGACTCCAAATGCCTTCAAATATTCAAGGAAGGTGTATTAATTATATTAGGAATTGAATATGATTTTCATGGATGATATATGGCCACCAAAATACCTCTGCAAACTCTCTTAAGATTCTAGACCAAGTATGCAATTTTACTAGTAATTTGGGGTTCAAATCCCTCTGGGATAAGCACTGAAAATGGCTTCCCAAATGCCTCCAAACCCACTCAAATTTATGAAAAGAGGTAGGGAATGTATTAATGATGTTATTAAGGTCTCATGTGCACCATTAATTTATTATTATATCTGTTCCAACCCTCTCCCATTCAGCTGCAAAAATCACCCATTTGACCCTTGGGAAAATGACACTATTTCTTCTCCCAATGCAATTAAACTGAGTAAAAATACTTCAAATTCTCAAGTACAGTACATTAAACTTGTAAAATATATCCATGGCAGTATATTAATCACAAATGTATCATAGAATCATCCATTCATTCGAAATCATCAACAGTACATTGGTTCACAACAAGGTAGTGGGGAAATGGCACTGTTCTTTCATTAAAAATGAGATTTACACATTTCTACTTGGAATTTTGACCTGAAATTTTTTGGAGATGAAAAAAAGAGTATTTAATTCATATTAAAAAATAAATGGGGCATTATAATCTCCCCCAAAGAGTACAATAGATCACCAAAAACGCCCTCCCTCAAGGATCAAGAATATGGCATCAAAACTGGAAATGGTTGAAGGAGTGAGCTGCAATAGAAGAAACCATGAGCTGCCCTGTAGCTTACACCTGAAAATAAAGACTCCATTAAAGCTCCAAATGAAAGGTCTGAATGGCCTTTCCAATTACCAACTTGGATGGGAATCTTTCACCCCCGAAATTGGCTAAGGCAAAAAACTAGTCATCCACTAGCTCTCCCTCTTCACAAATGCAATTGCAAATTTCTCAAATGATAAAAACATGGTTTCATTCTTTGTTATTTACATTTATAAAGTTCTAATTTCCTCCATGGGTCGAATTCCTTCCAAGAGACTCATGCCAACTCAAGTTGGGAAGAGATTCCAAAGGATGCCACTTGTACAACAATTCCTAGTCTCCCACTTCCACCAAATCACATGTGGAAGCATCTTAGCTTCCCTAACACCCTTGAGAGCCCTCTTCGAGTCTATTTTTAGCCCTGACATGTCATATATGTCATATGTCAGCCTTCGGGTCTGATTTGGGTCATAGGTGTCATATCATTTTCATCATTGTTGTCATAGAGCTAGGGAATCTAGCCCAAGTGTCTCACTAGCGCCAAATTGCCTCTTCATCTTCCATGGGAGTTACTCTTCCTCTATATTTAAACCTCATTGACTCATGCCAAGTATTATTGACCTTATATTCATCCCACGAACATTAGGATTCCCATGGATTCTAAATTGCAAGAAGAGGATGCCATGTGGCACATAAATTCTAGCTTGTGTGGGTCCCACTTCCTCCACGTGTCTTCATGATCAAATGCCACTTTGATTTTCACTTGTATATATTTATTTATCTCCTTTATTAAATATTTATGCCATCCTAATGTTCCAACATCATTTATTATCCCCATTATTCCAAATCCCAAAGCTTCCACCCGAAACCTAGGAAACTAGTAATTTTCCTCCTTGGCAATTATTTGACCTTTAGCATCAATTTGACAAACTCTAATGAATAGGGCCAATTTGATTAGGCCATTGTGACCCAATGCCAAATTTGCGACATGAAAACTTCCCTTCATTTAAGGATGGTACCCAGAGTAAAGTGAGTGGCATAAACTAAATTGAACTAAACCTACATGGAAATCGAGTGAGGGCCACAAATATTAAGTAAATCATAGAGACAAAAAACATGAGAACTTAACCTTGAGACCTCCTACTTGTAATTCATAGTGTTGAACCACTCAAGCTAACCCACCAAGCTTAGCTCAAGGGAAATATATTCAACTGCAGATTTGAATAAGGCCAAGGAAATCAAGAATTTGGAGGTAATAGGATTGAGGACCTCCATGTTCCAAAGAAATTTCTTACATTAGAATGGAGTATTGTGTGTGAAGTGCAAAGAGAAAGGTATTCTAGGTTTTTACAAAGCTTCTTTGAAATGGTTGCTCGGTGTGGTGGATTCAACTAAGAATTTGTTCGAGGACAAGGAAATACAGGACATCAAGACGTGTTTATGTTATCGCAAGGGACTACCAAGGTATTTGGAAATTTTGTTAAGGGCTATGGTGATATCCTTATATGTACTTGATAATAGTTGGATGATCAATTTATCAAACAATATGCTACATACAAAATAAAGAGAATATCTGACTAGTGTTTTATTTTTTTTACACAAATTGTGGTATTAAGAATAGTGGTAGTTGTAGGGCCTTGGATGCTATATGATTCACCGAAAACAAGCATTGTACTACTCCCATTATCAACACTAGCTTTCATCAAGGTTGGTATTTGTGAAACCATTTACACAACTTGTTTCCTTAGTGCCAAAGTTTTGCGGCTATATAGGAAGTGTTTAACAAAATGCCTAAATTAAATGTGGTCTTCTTAATTGAAATAATTGCAGCATGTGAGCTAGTTGATTATTAGGGTTATGGTAACAACAAAGGTTTGATGATCATGTGGAGACCTTTCAAATATAGGTGTAGATGTATAATGGAGGGACCATCATATTGTAGGTTTATTCATTAAACATCTTTCCACCATTAAGATAAAAATGCAAAAAGGGTGGATCCTAGTGGCCCAACAACATCTTCTGTATGTTGGTAACCAATTGGTTGATCATCATTTTCCTTTAAATTATGGTATTGGTGCGGATTCAATATTATCTACGGTTTTGTGTTGTCATGGAGGAGGAGGAATAAATGACATACCATCCTCATCTAAGTATCGTGGAACATGGTTCCCAATGTAGACTCGAACAAACATATAAATTTTATTATGAAATAGTGGAACATGGTTCCCAATGTACATATGATAGAAACTCGTGCCCTATACAAAATTTGGCAACTCATGCCCTATACGAAATACAGTAACTCGTGTCGTAGATAAAAAATACATGGAAACTCGTGCCGTAGATACCAAGTACATGGAAACTAGTGCCCAAAAGTGCCACATCGTGGCTAATGTACAAAACATGGTTTGTCAAGCATTGTGACCACCCCCATCACTCGCAGGCACATCTCCAAAATCGTTCTTCCTCTTCTTGGAGATACTGGTATCTTGGGTATTCTTCCGTCTAGGAGTAGACCGTCTCTCCAGGCTCTGAAACAAATGATATAAGATACCATCATTTTCAAGGATTTGTAACATTTACCACATTTATAAAATGAATGTAGAATTCAAATCTTAAATAACTCACCGCTGATGCGAGTGGGAGACGTGAGGTAGGTGTCCTGGATATGTTGAGCCTCTTAGCAATTCCAACCTACAACATTTATGACAATCATTTCATTGAAAAATAATAATTGCTTAAATTAATTTTCGTTAATGCATCAAAATATTTTCATAAATTAACTTGATTCTCACCGTGAACACCTTCAAAAATGGACATGACTGGGCTTCAGGACTAGCAGGTGGAGCAGTTGGCTGGAAAACCTGCTCTAATGTAGTCATGGGGGGGGGGGGTGCAGATGTAGTTGCAGCAACTATGGGTGCGACCACTGTAGATACATGGGAGGATACTGGATGAGTAGTTTCCACAATAGTGGCGGGAACTGGAGAAGATATGGTGGTATGGGGTGGAGGAGTACGTCATGGATGATGAAACCCTACCGGCTATACGATGTGGGTATCGAACCAAAAGGGATAGGGGGAATGTGGAGGGATGGTGAATGGGAGGGTGGTCCTGGATAAAGGGAGGAGGATGGATAGAAGGAAGGTTGTGGACGAAGGGGGGAAGATGGATGGAAGGGGGGGTGTGGACGAATGGGGGAGGATGGATATATCGGAGGGCGTGGATGAATGGGGGAGGATGTATATAGGGGGGGCATGTAATAATGGGGGAGGATGGATGGAGGAGGGAGGATGGATGGAGGGGGTAGTATGGACGGAGAGGGGAGGCTGGATGGAAGGGAGGGGTATGGATGGAAGCGAGGGGGGTGACTCATGGGACAGGGTAGAAAAATGGGACTAAATGGGGGATGGGGAACTGTGCCAACTATAGCTGTTGGTGGCCCCTGCATACACATTTGTAATATCATACTTTAGTAAACAAAAATCAAATTAAACCATAGTAAGTCATAAAAATTAAAATTATAAGCATGCTTTTAACTACACATTGTACTTGTGTATATGGTGATCTACCGATACCTGGCGGATATAGATGATCAGCGTAGTCCGGGAATACCTGTGGACACCAAAATGCATGCACATTATGAACATATTAAAGAAGTAATTGTTTAGGCAATCAAAATATTCAAAAATATTGTACGAACTATCATTGTGTATGTCATAAATATAAAAACATAAATAATTGAAATGCCATAAGTAATAACAATATTGTGTGAGGTACTGAAAATGCCTCTATGTGAGGTGCCACAATTTCAGTTGCAGTTGCCATTGTTGCTTCCAAGTTGGGAGATCCTACGTTCTCCCATGATGGCGTCTCAACTCTAAATAACTGTACATTGAAATAATAGTTTAATTCAAACACAAATAATATAAAATTACTTTACAAATTATCAAGTGATGATTGAAAACACATTAAAGAAAGTGCTAACCTGCTCCATATAGTAGCCCTAGATTGGGCCAGGGAAACTGTGCCCGCAACGGGGAAAAATATGTGGCGTTGTCCCAGTCGAACTAGAAGGCCCAACATGGCTACCACCAGTCACAAGTCTATCCTGACTTTGTCATGAAGGCCCTGCACCTGAGTCTCTATCAGGTTCAACCTGTCTCTCCACTATAGTTGCTACTACAAAGGCAGTGTATCTAAGGAGTCCACGTGCAACACTCATCATCGCCCCCTCAATCTGATAAATTTTGTGGGGTAACTGAGGTAGTCGAGGAGAGGGGTTGGGCTCGTGCCAAGAAGCTGGTGGCCTTCTCAGTGGGTTCCTCCTGGCAACAGGTCGATCTTGGGAAGCGCCATGCCCAACACCCTGGAACTCGGTTATGTCAAAATAGTTGACATATAAACCGAGCACAAACTCATCCCACATTTGCCGAAGGAAGTACTGTGGAACCTCCCTATTATTGCAGGGAGGCTTATCGTAAACCATGAACCATCTATGCATCCAATTGTCCCTCCATGGTTGGAAATGACACCAATCCATGTAGACACATGGCTTTCTAATGTCCGGTGGTTGTTCTGTTCTTGGATCGGTGAACATACTGTATAATTGGGCCTTTGTAATATTCAAATATTTTATTTCCTCCTTGGAAATGCCTGTGGAATAATACCCCCGCATCCTAGCTCTATATTCAGTCGTGTCAGTCAATTGGTGATGTGCATGGATGAGGGAGTTGATTGAGCTCTCAATTGAGGTGGCAAGGGACACTCAAGATGGTTCACCTGTGTTTCTTAGTTCTCGAGTGTGCACTCTCATTTCATTTACATAATGGTTCAAGTTGTCTTGGTCAAAATTTGTTGGGTGTTTTGATTTTCTTGGGCATTTTGATTTTGTTGAGGGTTTTCATTGGTTCCAAGATTTGTGTTTTCTTGTGTTCCACCGAACTCCATTCTAACATTTTGTTCATTAATTTTAAAGGTTTAAACTTTGCAATTGAATTTTTTTTTTTAATTTTATTAATTTGGGAATTATTAAAAATTTAATCAACAAACAAAAATCAATAAAATGACAAAAAAAACCAATAAAATGACCAAAAACATGGATATTACCTATCCAACGCACTTGTTGATCACTTGGTGGATGGATTGAGGGATTTTTTGAGTGAAAATTGTGAAAATGGTGCTCTCTTGCTCCGCGCACACGATGGGTGAGTGAGGCTCGGCCGGTTGGGTGAAAATAGAACAAATTTGCCCTATTTTTTTTTAATTAGCTTGATTGGAGTGCGTGTGTGCTTTTGAGCATGTACGTGCTAAAAACGTGCACGCGCCCCAGTTCAGTACCGAACCTAACAATGCATGCACGCTTCCTTAGGTACGTGTGCACCTCTATTTTATCCCTGCTAGTGCGGCCCCGTTGCAATACTTTTGGGAAGCATCTTTGTGCACCCACCCATATCTTAATGTGAAGTAAGCTTAATGAACTAGTAGTTGGATCGGGTTTAAGAAATCCAACTAAATCCACTATGTACAAATACCCTATTCAAGGTGAATGCAAACTAGTTAAGTGCTTGGCCCAATATGTGTTCTTATTGATAGGTTTACAATGTGTATTTGATTCTAGTCTCGAATGTTGTGTTGAAGCATACCAGTACAACACTTTGGCCTCTGTGTCATTCTCCATCTATTCTAGGTGACAGTAGGAGCAGATGGGAGTGGTTCGAACCTGGATGAGAGCCATGAGATCAAGAAACCTACAAGAAAGATTAAAGGACTATTCTTGTGTTTGTAAGGAAAATTCCATGCGTACAGAAAGATAATACTTTCTTAAATTTGTTATTTTTTGTCGTTGCTTATTTGCTTTGAGATCATTGTTAAAAGTTTCTTAGTGCACATAGAATGTTCTGCCAAAGCCAAGATTAAGAACTTTATGTCATAGTTAAGTGACAGTTCCAAAACTGATCTACTTCCGTTCATAAAATGCATCCATTACTGACTGATGAAATTTATTAGAAATCGTTGCTTCTTGTTGGGACAACGAATGCCTCATTGATCAACTTATTGTTTCTAAAGTTTGTTGGGAAGAATTTCATTGCTATCCCATGTAGAGAAAAAATGATATTTTGCACGTTTAACAACTTCTGCTGCTTGTATTTGAATTTCCTTAACTGGAAAGAAGAGGGTGTGCTTATATAACTACATGCTTTTTATATGAAGTCAAATCAATAATGGTAGACTAAATTGGGAAGAATGTTGACTATTGGTTGCTTTTAAATGATATGGTTGATTTATTCTCGATCGATGACTATATTAGTTAAACCATGTGTTTGACGACTATTATACTAACTACAAAAAGACAATCAACCAGTAGAAATGATTGGTCGACTAAAAATTTTTCATTATTAGTTAGAATGCTTTGAAGAAATGCTAGCCGACCAAATGACTTGATCAAACTAGACAATATTTGATCTATTGTATGCTAATGAAGTTCGTCAAATTGAAGGAAAAATCTATCACAATACGCTTATGTGGGAAGAGAGCATTGTCAAATTACACAATCATTGTAGAGTTGATAACTTTCTTTCAAATCATATATATGAAGAAATTTATGAAGAACTAAGGAAAGATGCATATCCATTTATGAGTTGTTGGGATAGGTAAATTTTTGGGGTAAAGTTTTGCACAATTTTGGTGTGAATAGGGCCAAGGCGAAGTGGTTCAACAAAGAGGAGTCAAATCCGACGTAGCGGCTGAGAATCCAGGAAGTGGGGCATTTTGACTATGTCAAGGGTGGTGTTGAGTAAGATAGTTAGGATTTTTTTCCACTTATATTTATGAGTGGATTAGTTAAGTAGTGGGAGCGGGGCAGGTTGTGTGCGCCCTATAAATATGTAAAGGGTTGCAATTTTTTAGGTTCTTAGTGAATTAGTTAGCCATTCATAGGTAAGTCTTTAGCCAGTAGACATTCAATCTTTTGTAAGACCTGTTTTGTGTGATGAAGACATTGAATGTTATGTGGAGAAGAGTTGCATGATTTGCGGGATGTGTGCGCAGATCCCTTGTAAGAGAAAGAGAAAATATGTAAGTCATTGTAAAACATGAAGTGCTTATTTTGACTGCGACTCATGAATAAAGAAAGTGTTTTCGTGGTTTTCTCCAGTTTGGGTTTCCACGTTACATCCGATGTTCATTGTGTTTGTTTACTGTGATGATGTGATGTATATGTTGTTATCTATTTGAATATTATTGAATAACTGTGGATCAATGTGTATGGATGGCATGCCAATTAATATATGTCACAATAGTTAAATGAAATATATATGCAAATCGACAAGCTGTTAAGTAATTTTTTATGTCGAAGTCTGGAATATTATGGATGTTAGTTTCCTATCTCACCACTTCGCTACTGCGGAAAATTGGTTCTTGCATCTCCCATAGATACCTTAGGTGAGACTTCTCTTGCTGTGCAGGAGATGACGAAAGGGTTGTTGCCTTGGGGTTTGTTGGTGTATAGTTGAGTGAAACTTGGCCTTGACTGAGGATGACATTAGCATCCTGTATGATCGAATGACGGAGGTTGTATAATAAACCTCCAAGCTAGCCAAAGAGAAGACTATGCATTTATTTGGGTTGTCACGGATCAGCTCAAAGGTCTTTGACGAGCTATCAAGGCACTTTGTTTAGCTCCAGCTCAAAAGTGAGCTTCGCAACAGGCCGAGGGAAGAGCATAAGAGGAGGCGATGTGACAAACATATACTAGTATGTCGGGAAGGGAAGTACAATTGTTTCCAAGAGCATTAAGTTTTGGTGATTTGGGCCTACAGGAACAAGCTCATAAGTTGAGTTGTATTGATATACAGTTGTTTGTACTACCCATGTTCATGCTGCAAAACCTTGAGCAACATCTAGTTTAGGAGATCAAGGCACAATAATAAAAGACTTATAATGAGATGATCAAGTATCATATGCAACATACTGCACTACAGGAGGAGTGTGAGAAGTTGAGAATGGAGCAGGAAGAAATTGTCAAGGAGGAGGAGCAGCTACAAAATGTTGTCGCTGTAGCTTGCCACGCAGTACCTAAGGCCGAGGTAGCTGAGGATATGGCTACTAAAAAGAAGATGATGAGGCTAACCAGAGTCCTTTCGAGGTTCTGCGACAAGATCAGTGAGTTAGAGGCGAAGTTGGTGTCAAGTACGCCGCCAAAGGTAACAATGCAGGAAATAAAGGGGGTTATTGAAGTAGTCAGAGCCATTAAGAGCTACAAAAGTGAATGTGGTACATTGTTTGAAGAGGCCACACAAGCATGGGATACATTTCTATATGACACGGAGCTACAGAACATAATGTGATGATGGAGGAGACACAGACCAAAATGGAAGATTTGAAGAATCAACTGAAGACTTTTCCACCTATTGGGAAAATGGTTAAGGTAGCAGAGAAAAAGAATCTCCAGCAAGAAATTAATTAGCTAAGAGTTGAGAAGAGGCGAATTGAACTGGTTGAGGATTTGTAGAGAAAAGAATAGCAGGTTTTTCATATCATTAGTTGTGCGGGAAACAAAGTACAGTAAGTAACTAAATGGAGTGAACAATAGACAAATGCTCACCTAACTGGGGATATGGTAAAATAAGTATGCCAGCATCGAGACGAAGTTTGGTAGACTATCGAAGAGTTGAAGCAGAAGTTTGTGGAATTCCATGCAAAGTCCAAGAATTCATCAGTGCAACCTTGAAGTGGCTCAGGATGAGCCACATATGAGTGTTGGGGGCTTGTTGGGAAAGGTAAAGTTTTGGAGTAACGTTTTGCGTAGTTTTGGTGTGAACAGGGCCGAGGAAAAGTGGTATGACGAAGAGGAGTCAACTCCAACGTAGTAGTCGATAATCCAGGAAGTGGGGCATTTTGACTATGTCAAGGGAGGAGTTGAGTAAGTTAGTTAGGATTTTTTTCCAGTTACATTTATTAGCGGAGTATTTGAGTAGTAGAGTAGTGGGAGTGAGGCAAGCTGTGTGCACCCTATAAATATGTAAAGAGTTGGGATTTTTTAGGTTGCTAGTGAATTAGTTATCTACTCGAAGGTAAGTCTTTAGCTAGTCAATGTTCAATATTTTGTAAGCCTTTTTTTGTATGACAAATACATTGAATGTTATGAGGAGAAGAGTTGCACGATCTACAGGCCATGTGCGCAGATCCCTTGTAAGAGAAAGAGAAAATATGTAAGTCATTGTAAAACATGAAGTGCTTATTTTGACTATGAATCATGTATAAAGAAAGGGCTTCTGTGGTTTTCTCCCATTTGAGTTTCCATGTTACATCTAATGTTCATTGTGTGTGTTTATTGTGATGATGTGATGTGTATGTTGTTATCTATTTGAATATTGTTGAATAACTATGGATCAATGTGTATGGATGTCAATGAATATAAGTCACAGTAGTTAAATGAAATATATATGCAAATCAAAAAGATATTAAGCGATGTTTTCTGTCGAAGTATGGAATATTATGGATGTTAGTTTCTTTTCGCACCCCTTCACTACTGCAGAAACTTGGTTGCTACAGCTCCCATAGATACCTCGGGTGAGACTTCTATTGCTCTACAGGTAATGTTGAAAGGGTCGATGTCTTGGGATTTATTGGTGTATAGTTGAGTGAACCTTGATTGAAGTATATATGTTCCAACATGAGTAAGAACTAAGAAATCAATGGAGCGATTTAGGATGAGAACAAGGAAGTTAATTGCAAAAAAATGATGTAGAAGCAGTCAATCATATTCCATCATAAGTCAAACTGATCGCCGATTGTCTAAACTAGCCCGCCGACCAACAAACTCATCAAACTCTCTATTAATTCAACAATATCAACCGAAAGACCAATAGAATAAATACTCCATTGACCTGATTTTGAAGGTTATCTTTATTTTGCTTGGGAAACTATCATATTATTTGTGAGAATCAACTTTTTCTTTTTGCAACAATGTTTTACATGGTTACACATACCGATACATTGAAACTTGGAAATTTTTCATTCATTAACAAGTGTCGACCAAGATTATGTTGGGTTGAGTCATATCAAAATTAATATGTTTTCAAAATTTTGATCGAAATTTATTTTAAGCCTATACCTAGTGTGGTCGGCACTCAAATATGGTTGAGGTTGATGTTGTAAAAATATGGTCGATGTTCAATTTGGTCGACGAGTCATTTTCAAAGTAAATGTAAAAATATGGTCGATCCTTAATTCTTTAACCGAAGTTATTTGTGAAGCTTTTTAGTTGATTGATTCATTAGCTTATGAAATGAATCCACCTTTAAAAAAATTGAAATAAGAGGGGATGAAATGTGTGTCCTTGTCGTAGGATATCCCCTCTACCATTTAATTAAATTCGGTCTTTTGCCGACTCTTGTAAGTCAAGTCAATTTATATTGTCATTTGAGTCTATAATAGTTGACCATGAACAACAGATCAATCATAAGATCAAGCACATGAGTAGGAAATCAAACTTTTAGATATCTTACATCATCATGACAGAAGAAGACGTCAAATGAATTCAAGTAGAATAAATTAGAAAAATGCACAGAACAAGCTTAATGACAAGATGATGTTGTAAGAACACTTGAACAGACTAAGCCCCCTGATGCAAAAATGCAAAAGCAGTTGTTGGGCCGTAACTTCAGAAGTTGGAAGGAATAAAAATGGTACAGAAAGAAGAACCAAAATACATGTAGTTCTCAGCTGATGGAGATGAATTTCAGCCATATGATTAAAGGGTGAGGCTTCAACCTACTACTACCATATTGAAGTCAAAGGCTAAATAGTCACAGGTCACAAATGTTCCTGCACACTTCTTTGGGACAAAGAAGAGTTTTGGGGTGGGGGCGATATTGGTTGGGCCTTTAGGACCTTGTACATTTTCAAATCACATAATGTATTATACATTTGTAAAGTGTATAATATAATATCTTAAAATGAAGTAAGCTTAATCAATGAGTAGTTAGAGCAGGTGTAGTTACTCCAACTAACTCTACTATGTAGAAATACTCGAATCAAGGTGAATGAAAACCGGTTAAGCACTTGGCCCAATATTTTTTCTTATTGATAGGATCACTATGTGTGTTTCATTCTAGTCTTGAATGATGTGTTGAATATTGCCAGTACAACACTTAACATTTTAAAAATTACCCTAGCTTATGATAAATTAGTTTCAAATATTTTTCTTACCTAGATAATGCATTGTAATATCTTTAGATAGATTTAAGTACTCATATTAAACATCCTCATATTGTGGAGTATAAGAAAGCTTTGGTGGAAAAGGTGTGTGTGCCTAAACATGAACTTGAACCTAACCACATGAATTGTGAGTTTTTATAGGTATTGTATAATGAGTAGTGGTAAATCCTAAATATTATCATCTTCGCATGACGCTTCTCAACAATTGCATATTAATTATTTTCCTCTTATATGTTCTTCTATGATATTGTAAGGTTATATGTGTAAGCAATTATTATGTTATTTACAAGAATATATTTTTTCTTCTTTTTTGTCTTTATAGTTGAAAATTACATGTTCCGGGTATTTTTGCAATCTCCTTTGTTTTCTATATTATTTTAAGGATGTTATGTCTACATTGTAACATGATATTATGAAGGCAGAGACATATAAGTGAACTTATTATTTTGATGAGACTCAAATCATGGACTTAGTCTACTTATGATCCATAAACAAGGGACTTATAGCCCACTCACTTCACCGACACAAATCCTTTATGGAATTTAAATTTGTTTATATTCTCAATTTTATGCAAAGGTCTCCATCTTCAAAATGGCTACAAAGGATTTTGAACTTGGTGTAAAATTGAAGACCAAAATTGAGAACTCTATCATTGTATATGGATTAGGAATTGATTTCTTAGTTTCTCTGTCTTCGCTGCAACTCCTTTGCATGTTGATATATATCCAAATAAAACAAGACATATCAAGATGATCACTGTTGAAACAATGTCATGGTTTCCTATATGTATGTAGTTCTAATTGTAGTGGCTTGATTAATGAGTTGTATATCTCTCCCAAATATCCAATGCTTGGACAGGAACACCCAACCAATGGTTCAAGTTATTGATGAATCCTATTGGGGTTAAACACCAACTACAAAAGTTTCCTCTACATAAGGTTTAATCCAACAACCAAAAATAATCCATACTACAAATATAAAGGGATATGACGACAAGGTATTAACTATGAGAAAGACACCGTAGCACTAACACGTGTATATTCATATCCCAAGCAACAAATTAAATATCCGTAATGAAGAAAATAACAACTTGTATTTTCATGCCTTTAATTACTAGTGTCCATCATTATGTAAACCTACCCCAGAACATGTGAAAACATACATATTAATCCACCAACCAAGGGACTATCCACATAACATACAAATGATCTTTTGACTCTCTCACACTACCCCAATACTTACCAATCATTGAAACTCATATGAAATGGAGATTATTTAAAACATATAAGGGATGGCCATTACTTAAAATTATGAGAGATGACCATTACTTAAACATATGAGAGTTGGCCACTAATGAATACATATATTATATTGTTGCATGAGTAGGTGGGAATAATAGAAACCCATGATGTGCATATGTATTGAAGGAAAGGTATGGAAAACTAACTTGAATAACAATTCCAAGTAATTTGAAGGAAATTAAATTAAATAAAATTCATGAAAACACTTCTCATTGGGACTCTACACTTTGTACATATCCCCAAAATTACAATCATGCACCTAGCCATCACTTCACATAACCCTAGGAGATGAGATACATCCTACCAACTTATGTATGGAATATGCATCCTATGTTTGAACACCCATGACCTCTAACCAATTCAAAATATGCAAATGATGTTGAGAACTATGCATTCAACCTCATAGCATGTTGAATTTACTAAGGATGGTATTTCTATAGCCAATTATCTCCTTCAAACAATGAATTGCGATCTGTTAGTCCTTGAGACGTCTTAGGATGAAACATAGTATACGCCAGGGCATGGTGAGGATCAAGAATTTAAATATTTTAGAGCTAAATATGTATCAAACAAGATATAACTTTGATGCTTCTTGAATCTCTCAATAGGTAAACTATTGTTAACTATTTTGGACGCATGAAATTATTTCAGAGGAATTTCAGGGAGTGCATAAAACACTATGGATTTAAATGAAATGAAATTAAGTAGATGTAACACACTAGAGGTGTAAGAGGTGCTTCTGACACAAATATCTTACCCTCATTGAAAGCAAAAACGTACTCAGCTTTATGAAAATAATTCAACAATTTATTACATAATGTAAATAACTCAAGACTTCTTATGGATTAATTGGTAGCATGGCATACATAGAACAACAATAAAAGAAAAAACTTCAGATACCGTTGTATCACATGAACATCCTAAAACTGGAGCAGAGGTCAAAACAATGAAATATTTGATATCAATATCAAGATTCACCATACATCTACATCAATGACACAAATATAAGTGAATCTGTTGCTCAACGCTTTATTAATCTCTCAAGAAATATTTACATAGACATGAATCAAATATGGAAGAACCGGAGGACAAAAATTACAGAGGAAAAACATCTCGACAACACTCCACAATATTAATATTAGAAAGAGTTATTACAATACAAAACAAATACATCAACTCAACAATCCTAGAGACCCTTTAAAAATTGGAAGCCTTGATTACTGAGCTTGAACTGTCTTATATATCCTTCAAGTTGTACCTCCTTTCTATTTTCCTTAACTAAATTATAAAAAACTTGTGTACTTTCTCACTTTCACTTTATTTTTACAATTTTTTAACAACCTTTGTCTTTTTCATTTCTTCTTGCTCGGCCCCTTTTTGGTTCCCCTAAGCTGAAATTATTGTCCTCTCATCCAACCACTTGTTCTTCCAATTGATTGTCCAGTTCGCTGTACACCCAGTTTTCCTATTGGCCTAACTGCTGATTAACCTATGAATTGGTCTGTCATCTAAATTTTGGATTTCCCTTGTTGGAATATTTAAACACATCCATGTCATTTAATACCTTAGGGTAACATTATTGATAATTTTTTATTAATTCCTAGGTGTTAGACTATGTAGTTGGCTAAATTAGACATTGTGTGGACCACAAGCTTCCTAGACTCACCTAGGTGCATTTATGAATATTCTGGATAATATTTCCTTGGATTTTGGCTGATCTTATCCAATTTTGGAATAAAAAGGCTCCTTAGCTTCTTTGACTAATTTTTACCACTTTTTGGTGAAAGGTGAAAGCTAGTTGACTAGTCATAACTGGTTTTTGGCCAACTCATCCTTCATGATGTTTATTCCTTCCAAATTCTGGATTTAGCATGATTTTCCATCATACATCACTATCTGATCACTAAATCAGAAATTCGTGAGCCTTTGAGGTGACTTGGAAAGCACACTTGCCACCTAGGGGGGGTTTGCATATTTTTAGTAAGCCTGCTTTTGTGAGGATTCGAATGGAATCCTTATGCATTCAAATCTCTGATGTAACTCTATATATTTACAGCCTATTACTTTCCCAAGGTTGGCTAATATATTATTATTCGTGAGAGTAATTATGTTTGCATCATACTTGACTGTTTTCAGTGTTCTTGACTAGTTGTGTGAGAATTACTTGTGAGAGTTGTAATTTCTTGATCAGATCTTGGTGTGAACTAAATTTCACATGGTATCAAATCTATAAATCTATTCTTTTCTCCATTGACTGTCTTGAAGGATCCAACCAGTCTCAAGGAGGGCGCATTCAGTCATCTACAGGGCGCATTCAATCACCTGGAGGGCGCAACTAATCATCTTGGGGCACACCCAAACCACTCTAAAATATATTTCAAAGATTCCATGGATCAGTCACATCAGATAATCCTCACTCCATTCAATTATTTTGTCTGGAAAGTGTAGATGGAGATCATGTTGAGGAGCAAAGACCTCTACAGGGTGACTATGGAAATTGAAACTGAGCCAACCTCAGCAATTGAGAAATCAAAGTGGCATAATCGAAGAGATGAATCCTATGGTATCTGGTGTCTCACCACATCCAGGGATCTTTTATTCCATATAGATGGTCTTACCACACCCAATGAGGTCTAGGTAAATCTCCAAGACTTGTTTGGAAAGACAGATGAACTAAGAGACCACCAACTAGATAATGAACTTGTTTCATTAATTCCACAGAATTTCGAGAACCTCCAGGAATTTTTCTCAAAGTTCAATTCACTTGTTCTACAATTGAAGCAATTTGGAATTGATAAAAAGGATGAGAAACTAATCTTGGCCATTCTCTCCAAGATTAACCCTAATTACTCAGTCTTTGTTTCGACCTTCCATGCCACAAGGAAGGAAGTTCGAAACTGGAAGAGTCCTACAGTATTAGAATTCATGGAATCTCTTACACAAGAACAAGACAAGTTGGTATTGATGGGAGCCATAAAAAATCCATCAAAATATCACTGTTTGACATTTGGAGATTCAGGGAGTTCGAAAGGAAAGAAGAAGGGATATTTCAAGAAACCCACTGATCAGAAAAAGGACAAACAAAAATTCCATGAAGACTCCTCAAACTTCAAAAGGAATCCAAAAAAGAAGAATGAGAAGGCAAAGTGTAACTATTGCAATAGGGGCTTTCATCCTGAAATCTCCTGCATGAAGAATACCATTGATCAAATGTCTCAACTCCTGGAGAAAGCAAAAATTCCTCTTTCTGAGAGAGCAAGAAGGAAGGATGGAGGAAAAAATTCTGAATATAAGGAGAGAGTGCATGCACTGATTGAAAGCATATCAAATCCTACCTCATTCATCATTGATTCTGGATATTCAAGGCACATGGTGTCCACAAGAGAGAGATTCTCATCTCTTGATTCTTCTAATGGTCCAACCATTGTGTTGGGTGATGATTCTGAAAGTTCAAGCAAAGGTAAAGGCAACATTGATCTATATTTTGGCTCATTCACTAATGTGTTGAATGTTCCAGGACTTGCTGCTAACCTTTTGTCAGTGTACCATATGAATCACATAGGGTCAACCAAAAAGGTGATCTTCACACCTAATGGTGTTGAAATCTGTGAAATGTCAAAAAGCCGAATTGTTTCCTTAAGTTATGTTGACCATAGCTCAAAAATCTATATATTCTCTCATTTTGTGCCATTCCCCTCACCTTCTGCTCTACTTACCCATGCCAATGAGTCAAGCAAATTATGGCATGAAATATTTGGTCACCTAAAATACAAATATATTTCCCAACTTCATGAGAAAGTGATGGTCATAGAGCTATCCAATATCAAGTTTTCTAAAGGTGTTTGTTAAAGCTGCATCCTAGGAAAGCACCCAGAGCATAAGTTTGAAAGAGACAAAATTGAGTGAACCTCAGCACCCCTGGAGATTATTCACAGTGATGTATCAATTCCATTCCCCCATGAGTGTTTGAACCATTCCAAATACATCCTCACCTTCATAGATGACTTTACCAGGTATTGTTGGATCTATTTCATCAAGTTAAAGTCAGAAGTGTTCGGTCTGTTCAAGATTTTCAAAGTCTCAGTTGAAAACCAGTCTGGTAGACATATCAAGATCCTTAGATCTGATAATGGTGGGGAGCACATCAAATCTGAGTTTCAGAAATTTTGTGTCGCTTTAGGAATACAGATGCAACACACTATTCCCTACACACCCCTGCAGAATGGTGTTGCTGAGAGGAAGAACATATATCTAAAGGAGATGGCCACATGCATGCTTGAGGAAAAGTATTTATCTCCAAGTATTTGGGATGAGAAAATAAACTATGCCACATACATGCAAAATAGAGTGCCTCACAAAGCACTAAAAGGAATCACTCCTTTTGAGGCTTCGACTGGGAACAAACCTGATATTTCTCATTTCAGGATTTTTGTCTCCAAGGCTTGGGCTAGAATTCCACTTGAGAAGAGGAGGGCTATGCAGCCCCAAAGCCAACCATGTGTTTTTGTTGGCTATTCAGAAGACTCCAAGGGCTACAAGTGTTTGAACATGACTTCTCAAAAATCCTTCATTGAGAGAAGTGTTCAATTCGAAGAAGAGCCCTCACAGAGTGTTGAAATTGGGAAACCCTCCACACTACCACCTGAAGATGTAAGTGAAGTTCCTTTTGAATTTTATGATTCTAATATTTATGATGATGAATGAAATTTTATTAAAGATCCTAATTCACCAACAAGGCCAAATTGGGCTACTAATACTCTTCAAGTAGCTGGTGAACTAGTGGGCAATCCTCAGGATACTAGGAGGACTAGATAACAATTTGAGCATGCTCTCAATGTGAATGATCCTTACTTAACTGAGAGATGTTATTTGATGGTGGATTCTTATCCTCAGACATATGAGGAATCCTCACATGACCCAATATGTAAGTATTCTATGGATGAGGATTTTCATTCACTGCAAAAGAATGAGACATGGGATCTAGTCAAGCTCCCCCAGGCAGAAAATTGGTAAGGTGTAAGTGGATATTCAAGACTAAATTTGCAGCTGATGGAGTAGAAGTGAAATATAAGGCTAGTTTGGTGGAAAAGGTCTTATCCCAAGTCCATGGCCTTGACTACAATGATACGTTTTCACTAGTTGCATAGAAGGACTCAAAAAGACTAGTTCTGGCAATTTCTACTGCCAAGCGCTATGAAGTACATCACATGGATGTCAAAAGTGCCTTCCTCCATGGATATATTGAGGAAGATATTTATCTGCAGCATCCAGAAGGATATACATATGATCCTAACTATGTGTGCAGGTTGAGGAAGTTCTTAGATGGGCTTAAGCAAGCCCCTAGGGCTTGGTATGCCAAAATGGACAACTTTCTCTTGTGACAATATTTTGCTAGATGCAAATCTGATCCAAATGTTTACATGAAGCTGATTGATGGATCAATTATGATTATTGTGTTATATGTTGATGACCTACTAATCACATGTAGCTCTACAAATCAAATTGCATCATTAAAGACTACTTTGCATCAAGCTTTTTCCATGACTGACTTGGGAATTCTTAAAGCTTTTTCCATGACTGACTTAAGAATTCTTAAAGCTTTTTCCATGACTGACTCTGGAATTCTTAAACAATTTTTGGGGCTTGAGATTTCTCAAAATGAGAATGGAACTAAGGTATCTCAATCCAAATATGCATCTGACCTGCTAAAGAAGTTCAATATGGCTGATTTCAAGCATTCAAAGACTCCCTTCCTTTCAGGAGTCGGACTTGAAGAAGCAGATTCTACACCATTGGTGGATGACACCTTGTATAGGAAGCTAGTTGGTAGCTTGTTGTACTTGAATCATACTCAACCAGATCTTGCATATGCAGTGAGTGTGGCTTAAATATACATGGAGCAGCCACATGAGCTTCATTGGAGGGATGCAAAAATAATCTTGCTTTATGTGCAAGGCACCAAGTTTGATGGGATTCACTATGTTGCAGATTCTAGCCTATATCTTCTTGGCTTTACTGACTCAGATTAGGCTGGTGATAGCCTTGACATAAAATACACATATGGATTTTTTTTCATGCTTGGAGGTGGTCCTGTTTTCTGGTATAGCAAGAAACAGAGTATAATTGCACTATCTTCAGTAGAGGCCAAGTACTGAGGAGAAGTGAATGTTGCTACACAGTGTGTGTGGTTGCAGGGTATTCTTTCAGAGTTTGAGATTTCCTTTAGTACTCCCACTGTCATCTTTTGTGACAATCAGAGTGCTATAAGGGTCTCAAGTGATCCAGTACAGAGACAGAGGACCAAGCATATTGAGATCCATACGCACTACATCAAGAGTTTAGTGCATGACCAGATCATTGATTTGCAGTATTTCCCAACAGGTGAGCAAACTGCAGACATCTTCACCAAATCTTTTACTGAGAATACTTTCAACTATCCGAGATCACTGCTTGGGATGTTTGAACATGTGGTGGATTGAAGGATTGATCAACAATATTTTAATTTTGATTATGTCCATTTTAGAGGGGAGGTTTTGTTGGAATATTCTCACCATCATTTTTTATATTTCCATGCTTTGCATGCATTCTACATGCATCTAGTCATCAGTATGGTAGTCTCCCCAGCACTTGGAGCCTATTTTCATCCTCCTAGATCCCGTTTTTATCCCTCAGTAGCCCTCCTACCTACCTAGTGCACCTTGTTTTCCTCACCTGGATGACAAATGTGCCCTACTACACCTACTTGCATTCTAACGGTCAATTGTAGCATTGATTGACCAGTTCATGCATTTATTGCTCAGTTTAACTGCCTGTAGCTTCCAGTCGTCTGTATCAGAGTGCCACTTGACCTACTGACAGCCTCATGTGCCCTCCTTGGAGTCAACTTCCCTTGATTTGTGCTCACATGAATCAGTTAGATTTAGTTAGACTCATTTGACTATTTGTGACTACTACCACTCATTGGGTGATGTCTCCAATGCTATCCAAGCCAGACATTGAGGAGAATTCAAACTACCTTAGGTGTATTCGAATTCATTTGATTGTATTGAGTTATTATTCAGTTTCACAGTGCCAACTTACAGCTGATGTATGATTATACTGCAGATTTTACCATTTCTGATTTTATGAGTGATTACTAATTCAATTCTTCTTATTCTTCTTCTTCTCTGCAATTCTTGAGTGAGATTAGTGATATTTACTCTAGCTGTGTGATCTATCTTGTAAACTATCACATGATATCAGAGCTGGACCCAGCTATTTGAATTGCAACGGCAACAGTTACAACAATCCATTGAGCAACTGTCTTTCATTGAGCACCAGAAGCCTCTGGATTTCCACATAAATTCCTGGTGCAATTGTCTTGAATTCACTGGAGCAATACAGTGAGGTCTAGCCAAGAGTGAATGATCTAGTCACATGTGCTCATTGTAATAAGGCAATTTTCATTCGAATTTGTAGCAAATATCCATCAACAATTTCATTTGTTTTGCAGGTTATCTCCATCTTCAATTCGAATTTAGCAATATCAATGGATCTAAAATTGAACTCCTTCAATTATTTCGAATGGAAAGCCAAGATGGACATCTTCATGAAGTCAAAAATCCTTTCTAGAGTATTAAATGGCACTGCAGTCAAACCCACTGGTGCAGTTGAGAAATCTAAGTACTTGGATAAACTTGATGAAGCAGTAGGACTAATGCTCCTCAACATTTCCGAAGACCTCCATTTTCATGTCATAGATCTGACAACTCCAAAAGAAGTTTTGGACAAGCTCGAATCTCTTCTTGGACAGAAAGATGACTTGAAAGGTCACAAGTTGGCAAATGATCTCATCTCATTGAGCCCTTGTAGTTTTGAATCCATCACTGAGTTTCTAAACAATTTCAAAAATCTGATTTCACAATTGAAGAGATATGGGATTGAGAAAGAAGAGAAGCAACTCATCCTTGACATACTATCAAAACTAGGCCCTGAATACTCATTATTTGTCTCTACCTTCCAGTCAGCAAAGTTGTCCATCCCAAAATGGAAGTTTCCCACACTTGAAGACTTCATCCAGTCACTCACACTTGAGGAGGAGAAGTTTGTTCATATGGGAATGATCAAACCCAAGTTGGATTCAGCACTTGTTGCCATTAAAATGAAGAGAGCGAATGGAAAGGGAAAGAATTTTTTTTTTAACAGAAAGTCGAATGAGCAGAAGTAGAAGGAGGCTCCAAACTAGTCAGAAGGAGTTTCAAATTCCAAGAAAGACAAGCAAACTCATAAGAGGAAATACAAATGTACCTATTGCAATAGAGGATTTCATCCCGAGAGTTCATGTATGAAGAAGACCATATATCTCATGGATTCACTTCTTGAAAAGAATAACCTTCCAGTGCCTGCATGTGCTAGGAATAAATAAGGTGAACCATCAATATATGAGGACAAAGAGAGATTCCATGCTCTCATAGTAGGTGCATCAATGCAATCCTCCTTCATCATAGATTCAAGAGCATCAAGACACATGTCTTCCTCCAAAGATCTCTTTATTGGTTTCAAATCCACTGTTGGACCTTCCATCATGTTGGGTATTGATTTTGAGGTCTCCTCTGAGGCTATTGGAAGGATCAAGCTTGATCATGGGTACTTTTCAAATGTGCTCTATGTCCCTACATTCACTACTAATATACTTTCGGTCTACCATATGAACCATACTAAAGAGCCCGAGAGGGTGATATTCTCTCCAAATGAGGTCGAAATACAAGACATGATATCAGGATCTACCATTGGAAAAGGTGTTGCAAACCACAAGTCGAAACTCTATGAGTTCTTCCACTTTCTACTTCTCTCAAAACAATATACTCTTCACAATCATGCAAATGAAGAGAGTAGTCTATCGCATGAAATATTTGGGCATCTCGTTTCTCAACTACAAGTACCAGCAAGATATGCATACTCAAGAGATGGTTGAAGGACTACCCAAAGTCAAGTTTTCCAAGGGAAACTATAATGGTTGTTTGATGGGAAAGCATCCAGAAAATAAGTTTGAGAAAGGGAAGGCAAGGAAAGCCTCTCAGCCTCTAGATTTGATTCATAGTGATGTTGCAGGGCCATTTCCAGATCTATCTTTGAACAAGGAAAGGTATATTCTTACTTTTATTGTTGATTATTCAAGATTTACATGGGTATACTTTCTCAGCTTAAAATCAGAAGTGTTTGGATACTTTAAGTTTTTCAAGTCTTCTGCAGAAACGTTTTCAAATAGAAATATCAAGGCCATTCGCATTGATAATGGAGGAGAGTATGTAAAAGGTGACTTTCAAACCTTTTGTGCTGAAGAAGGCATAGAGATGCAGCATACTGTTCCCTACACACCATAGCAGAATGGTGTTGCAAAGAGAAAGAAAAAGCATTAAAAGAGATGGAAACCTGCATGCTAAAGTCGAAAGGGTTGCACCCTAGTCTTTGGGCAGAAGCCATCAACTATGCTTCATACCCTTAGAACATATTTTCTCACAAAGGAATCAACTATATGACTCCTTTCGAAGCATGGATGGGATACAAACCTGATGTATCTCATCTCAGAGTGTTTAGAACCAGAGCATGGGAAATGATTCCAACAGAGAAAAGGAGAGCCCTAGAACCACAAAGAAGAGAGTGCATTATGGTGGGTTATGCATTGAGTGCAAAATCCTACAAGCTTATTGATCATTATACTATGACAACATTCCTTGATAGGAGTGTACAGTTTGAGGAATGGCCACTTCATGATGCTCATCTTGTTGAGCAAGAGAGCTTTCCTACCACACCACCACTGCTTGATGACAAAGAGAGCGAAGCTTCATCTCATGAGACTTCAGATTTTGAATCTGAAAGTGAATATGATGAAGAGAGAATTCTAGATCCAGATCCACAAGAACCTAGAGCTCTAGCACCTGATAGTGAAGATGAGCGAATGGAAGATCCAGATCCACAAGAAATTGATGATCTTGAACCTGATGATCCTCCTCTTCCTAGATGGGCAGCCACTAATCTTAGATCTACTAGAGATATTGTTGGAGATCCACTTGATCCAAGGAGAACTAGATCTGATTTTTAGAATGGAAGGTTTCATCCTTCCCACATTACTGATCGATTTCTTGCCGATATATATTTCTTTGGTGGAGAAGTCCACTTACCTTTTGGGGTGAGTGATGTACATGATTTATTATCCTACCACAGTATATAATGAGGGGGTATTTCTTCCCACTGGGTTTTCCCTCTTTCCTCACTTTATTTATTTAGATTGTTGTACGAGGTGACCTTTGCTCTCAGTTACTAGGGCCCTACTAGTTTTCAGTTACTTCCTCATAGTTTGGATTGTGGGGGGTTGTTGGAATATTCTCACCATCATTTTTTATGTTTGCATGCATGCATGCATCCAGTCATCAGTATGGTAGTCTCCCTAGCACCTAGAGCCTATTTTCATTCCCCTAGAGCCTTTTTTTAGCCCCTAGTCGCACTCCTACCTACCTAGTGCACCTTGTTTTCGTCACCTGGATGACAAATGCACCCTACTACAACTACTTGGATTCTAATAGTCAATTGCAACATTGATTGACCAGTTCATACATTTATTACTTGGTTTAACTTCCTATAGCTTCCAGTTGTCTGTATAGGAGTGCCACTTGACCTACTGACAGCCTCATCAGCCTCATGCGCCCTCCTTGCATTCTCCTTCGCTTGATTTGTGCTCACATGACTCAACTAGACTCAGTTAGACTCATTTGAATGATATTTGACTATTTGTGACTAATACCACTGATTGGGTGATGTCTCCAATGCTATCCAAGCCACACATTGAGGAGAATTTGAATGACCTTAGGTGTATTCGAATTCATTTGATTGTATTGAGTTATTATTCAGTTTCACAGTGCCAGCTTACAGCTGATGTATGATTTTATTGCAGATTTTACCATTTCTGAGTTTATGAGTGATTACTGATTCAATTCTTCTTCTTCTCTACAATTCTTGAGTGATATTAGTGATATTTACTCTAGTTGTGTGATCTATCCTGTAAAATATCATGGGTATTTCCCATGAGGTTTTCCTTCTTTTCTTGTTTCATGGATAAGGAAGTATGTACAGTGTGACCATGTCTTGTTACTGGGCCCTATTTTTATTTTCTGATTTTTAGCACATAAAGTCAGGCTTATGGGGGGGTGTTGGAATATTTAAACCCATCCATGTCATTTAATACCTTAGGATAGCATTATTGATCATTGTTTGTTAATTCATAGGTGTTAAACTATGTCCTTGGCTAAATTAGACATTGTGTGGACCACAAGCTTCCTAAACTTACCTGGGTGCATTTCTGAAGATTTTGGATAATATTTCCTTGGATTTTGGTTGATTTTATCCAATCTTGGAATAGAAATGCGCCTTAGCTACTTTTACTGATTTTTACCACTTTTTGGTGAAAGGTGAAAGCTAGTTGACTAGTCATAACTGTTGTTTGGCCAACTCATCCTCCATGATGTTTATTCCTTCCAAATTCTGTATTTAGCATGAATTTCCATCATACATCACTATTTGGACACTAAATCAGAAATTTGTGAGCCTTTGAGGTGACTTGGAAAGCACACTTGCCACCTTTTGCATATTTTTAGTAAGCCTGCTTTTGTGAGGATTCAAATGGAATCCTTATGCATTCGAATCTATGATGTAACTCTATATATTTACAGCCTATTACTTTCCCAATTTTTGCTGATGTATTATTATTCATGAGAGTAATTCCTCTTACATCATACTTGACTATTTTTCAGTGTTCTTGACTAGTTGTGTGAGAATTACTTGTGAGACTTGTAATTTCTTGATCAAATCTTGGTGTCAACTAAATTTCAGATCCCTCCTATTGGAATTAAAACTTGAGGTTTAGTATCTCCTGTAAACTGTCCTTGTCCATAACTTAATTTTTGACTTGTGGCTTTCCCTTAAGGTGGAAAAATCAATTTATGGTATTTTGACACAACTTGCTAATCAATAGCAATAGGGTATTGATGTGGTTTTAAAGAATCTAATGCTATTTCAAATTTTGTGGTCTTCTCATATGATATGTGCCTTAATATTTTCAATATACTCTTAAGATGGATCCAAATGTCAAATTCAGTCTTCAATCTTTCAATTACTTTCTCACCACTTAATCTCCCCTCTAACACATCAAATGGGACCACTTAATCTCTCCTTTGGATATATTTCTCCATTTCCATACTAGGGATGTGGTAATCTCAACTTTGTTACATCATTAAACAAACCTTTGAAAGTTGTTATGATTTCAGCTAGTGATTTTATGCTGCCTTGAGTTCTCTTTAGCAAGGTTTGCTTCATTATCATTTGTATAGTTACCTTTATCAACTAGGTTCTGTTGTCTATCTTCAAATATTCTAGCTGGTTTTTGGTTCTACTGTTTAGATAGTCAATTATCTACTCCACCTACTCAGGAATCTCTCTAAGATCCTTTTTTACTCTTTTCACTTCCTCTTGAGATGATGTGGCCATTTCCAGCTCATCTTGAACTACATTAGAATGATCCCACTTTTTTAGGAACAACTATGCTATTTTGTCCCACTAGTCTTTGTTTGTTTTTCTCAATAATGCATATCGTTCAAAATCTAACTCCAAATTGGTGACCTGGAATTTTAGAACATTTAATCAGTTTCCAAATCTTCAATTTTCAACATCTAACTCCAACTTGGTGACTTGGATTTTTAGAACATTTATTCAGTTTCCAAATCTTCAATTTTATCTTCCTTTTTCACTGAACTCATTTTCTAGTTCCACAATTTTGTTGTCCTTTTGGCTTACTTCAAATTCCATCTCCTTAACTATGCTCTCTTTATTATCTGGATGCTAAGCAGTGGTGTCCTCTTCCATAACATTTATTACCACTTGAGATGTAGCTTGCTTTTCGGGCTCTCTTGTACTCTTTTTTATGTTTTTTGTGGACTGATTAGTCTCTAAAAGGCTGGTAGATGTTTTTATTGGAATATGATCTCAAAGTGGATGGTAAGCCCATATTTCACTTGATCTAAAAATGACTACAAGAATCCACTTTCCTTCAAAACCAATAATCTTTTATTGATAGTGCGCTTCGAATGAAAGTGAACTTACTTAACCATACTTCTTCAACTTGCATAAATAAAATGCACATGTAATTGATGAAATATAAAGAGCATAAGATATGAACACCATACCAACTTTGATAATGGAGTTCACCAGACCTCATGGCTACGTCGCCAGGTCCACTATTAACTAATGAGACCACTCTATTATAATGCTAAAATAATGACAATTACAATGGTGACTTACAGTACGAGTTTTGGATACACCCTCCAAATCCGTGGCTCAAATGCACAAATGTACTTGTTGTTGAGACGCTCTCGAAAAACCAAGAAGAACGAGTATAAATGCGCCATACTTGGACACAGTGTTCAAAGACCCCCTTTGGAACATACATTAAGACAATGCCCTACAAATTCACTGCTCGGATGCTGAAACTGACATTATAATTGGAATCCCTTCAAAATTGTGAAAAAATCAACTATAAACTTGCCTATGCTTAATTCAAGTGCCAGGACCCCCCTCAGCATGCACAACAAGGCTATACTCGACATTGTACATAACCTTCCTCGAGATTCATGCCAATCCTCTCAATAAGAGCTCACTCGAAACTCTCTTCAAGAACTTCACTTCAAAATTCCATGACCAAATAGTGAGGATGCATCCCCTTTCATATCCCCCAAAGTGAATCTTTTGGTTACAACCATATTAACTTCATAAAAAATATATTAATTTTCATTACTTAACATAATCAAAGTTGTTTTCATATTGGTTAAATTTTGGAATTATGCCCCAAAGACCAGGGTTCAAATCCCATGTAAGACAACAAACCATATATATATAATACGTTGAACCACTTGAATGCAAATTGAGGAGGCCATGGGGAGGTGCGACATGGAACCATGCGATTGGTCCACATGGAATCCGTTCATTGGTCGTTTCCACATCACCAACATCCACATTGAATACTGGATGTAGACCCAAGCATGCAGGAATGTCGATCTGGAAAGAGTTTTCACCAATCTACTAAAGAATACTATATGGACCATAGCGCAAAGGTTTCAACTTCTTGTATGGACTAGTGAAATGCTCCTTCTTAAGATGTAACTAGACCTTATCCCTAATTTGGAATGAATGATGGGTACGATGCTTATTGTGTCGGACCTAAGATTTCGTGTATTCTCATTGCAACATGTCATGTGCTTGTCACTGGATGTCGTAAATCTGTTCTCGAAACATCAATGCTTTGTCAACTTCCCGCTGGTTATGGTTACTGTCGCTGGACTATGTCGAGGAGCTGATCAATTTGATAGGCGCTGAGGGTTGAAATCCATAACAGATCTCAAATGGACTCTTTCCCATAGATTTGTGCTGAGCACGATTGTAGCTGTGCTGTATGTATGGGAGACTATCATCCCATGTTCGTCGATTCTTGTGGTTGTACATGCGAAGCAATTGTACTACCAAGCGATTCACAACTTTTGTCTGTCCATCGGTCTGAGGATGGAAAGCTATCGACAATGAGAGTCGTGTGTCGAGATGTTGCCAAAGAGTCTTCCAAAATATGTTGACGAATCAAGCATCTCGGTCAGAAATAATGGTTGTTGGTAAACCATAGTGTTTCCAAACATGTGCGAAGAAGAGCTGAGCAAACCAAGTCGTGTAGTTGTGCTAAGCTGGAGATAGTTTCCTGTTAGAAAATTATATAGGATGGTCAATGTCACCTTCCCCGGATTGGGAAATGATATCTCCAATGGAGATATTGGATGATTCAACATGTACACAAAATTATTTTACCCAGTCAGGAAACGTAAGGATGGGGGCATTGACCATTTTTTCTTTTAATATTGCAAAAGTATTTTCACAATCTTCATTCTAATTGAATGCTTCTTCCTTCTTGATTAACTGTTCCAAATGGATTGTAATAGAAGTGTAGTTGTAAATAAACTATCTATAGTATCCTATATGGCCCAAAGAATAACTCAATTGATTCATTGATGTAGGGACCAAAATATTCACAAGAACAACAATATTTATAGGATCTACCAGAACTTCATCGTGGCAAACAAAGTGTCCTAATAATTTTCCAAAGGGGACACAAAAAATACATTTCTCTAGGTTCAAGGAGATATGGATCTAGTGATAGCGATCTAACATGATCTAGAGTAGATCCACATGGTATTTTAGTAGTTTATAAATTTTCCAATCATCCAAGTATTCCTACAGGAACTTGTGAAGGAATTCCTAGAAAGCTGCTATCGCAATCCTTGAAAATATTACAAGTGCATTCTTCAATCCAAAAGGCATGAAATTGTAAGTGAATGAGCCCATTCTATCGTAAAGGTTTCCTTATTCTTATCTTCTTCCCTTATTTGAATGTGGTGATACCCTGAGAGCCCGTTTGTAAAAGAGTAGGCATCATTCTCAACTACTTGATCCAAGACTTCATTGTTGAAGGCTGTCGGATATGGGTTATGAACACATTGTACTTCGTTGTTCATGGAGCTTGTTTTATTATAATAGGTGAATTCATCCTATTTCGATATACACTCATTATTACTTATCCTTAGGTAACAAAAATAATTTCCAGGATGCAATCTTCGAATGACTCAGAGTTGATTAGATTCGTCAATCCTATTGCGTGATCCTCCCACTTTACAATAAGCTCAAGGAATTCTCCAATAGTATGAGTTTCTGTTCGACAATAGTTGCACCAGGGTCTCTTAGGTAGGGTACAGTATCAATCTAGATGTCTAATCTTGTTAGAGTTGAAACACCAAATCAGGCCTGTATGGCCCCCTCCTCATTCAACTCCAAAAACTCTTCCATGTGCTTCACCTCTGCCTCTTTCTTGTGGTTGATCTGCTACCCAGTATATGGATCGATCTAGCCTCTCTATCAGTGCATCTAGAGATCTTCATTTATCTAAGCTATGTATTCTAGATATGCAAAACTCACAATATATTGTGTTTGGAATCGAGGATTACTTTTACAAGATTGGGCAGATTCACGATGAATGGCCAAATGCTTTGCAAATCTTGAAGTAGTCATTTTGATAGGAGAATTGCGGATCCATATATGTAAGCCGAGCAACTATATGAAATGGATTTTTTGCAACTACTTGCACAACAGTTGCACTTGGATCACTGGTGAATGGTCCTCCTAGTGGGGTTATTCCTCCTCTCATTCTAGTACATTATGATACATGATGGCCTTTCACCATACATGATGTGCACCATACTTGTGTTTGACTTGGATTTAATATGGACAGCTCTTAAATATTTTTAGTTAGAACAAAAATATGGCTTTGTACTTGTGACAAATCACTAGTAGATGATGATTTTCCAATGACGGTGTCGGTGTTATTATTAGCCATTGCTTCAATCTTCATAGCTTGTTCTAATGCAGTTCAAGGTGAATCCACAACCTATTGAGATATGGCAATTATGCTCGGAGGCAATAACAAATGAATAAACCATTCTTTGTGGTGGGAATTTTGCATAGGGAACAAAATATAGTTTAGAAAACAAATATTTCAAAAATCATGCATAATCCCAAGTAGATTCTCCCCGCATCTTTCGAATTTCCCTTAGTTATGTAATTGCTTGTTGTTCAAACTTGGGTTGTAAAAAATCATTCAAGAACAATTTCTTTATCTCCTCTTCTTCTCCTCTGGTTTTCTTTCCAGTATGTTCTTTATATAGCCATGTGATCGGACCCAAAATGGTTGTGGATGATAATTGTTTTATGCATATTCCACCTTATTCTTCACGTGATCTTCCACAATTATGGTCCTTTCCAAAAACAAAGGAGCTAACACACATACCAAAAAGAGTAGAATAGTATTTCTTTTTCATTTCTTTCAAATATATAAGAAACTATAAGCATTGGAAAATTTCAAAAACTGTAAACATATTGATTTCAGAAAGTATAATTTCTTACCTATTTCTCCCCAAAATCTCCTTGGATGAAGAATTAGATTAGGATCACGTCAGAAGTCCATTTTGGAATATGGATAGTCCTTTACGACCATGATCTAGTTGTCCCTCCAATTTAAGAAATCTTGGCAAAAGGTGTTCATTGGAAATCCTCCTCCTTTGTGGGCAATCAAATCACCCCATCTCTTCATCTGTGGAATCCATGTATCATCCAATGCGGTCATCTCCCTAGGTCGGATAGATGACACTTGATCTAAGAAGAAGCTACACAAGATCGATCTGTATCTGAACATCTTTTGTTCTCTATTCCCGTACTTATTTCAATTGATCCTTCATATTGGTTACTAGTCCAGTACACCAATCAAATACCTATGGCTCATAATCCAAGGATTGTGCAAAGGAGAATATATCCAATATCCTTAATAGGAATTTAGTTGCCACTCTTTCTGGCACCCTGTCAGCAATGAGCAGCAATATAATCATATATTGTGCTTGATGCACCACCCTGAACTCCTCCCTTGTGGAAAACTCTTTCCCCTGAACAAGATAAACATATGATAAAATAAATATCTTTTACTTCCAACTGGATTATCTTGGATCCCACCCAAAATATCTTTTCGATCACATAGATGTATCAATTGTTGGAGCAACATATTATGGCAGTGAAAGAAATTTAGTAAGCCCCACTCTCTTAAGGAATCAATCATGCTTTGGTCATTTAATGTGGCATTGTCCATGTATTCATGAGCTATTTATATCCACTCTATCATCTTTCCACCTACAAGCAACATCACAAAATCATTTAAAACAATTTGAAAGAGAATTTTGCAAAAACAAAATGAAGTTTTTAGCCTAAAAATAGACTCTTGGATGCTTGGTTGTGCTTGTTCCTAGAACAAGCATGGCCATTCGTGCTTGTTCCTAGAACAAGCATGGCCATTCGTGCTTGTTCCTAAAACAAGCATGACCATTTGTGATTTTGGGTCCTAGAGGAATGACCAAGGCTACCTAGTTTCTCCTAGAGCCTCGAAACCCACTATCATGTAGATGAATACTTAAGAGGGGCTTCCCATCTCAAAAAAAATTCCAAAAATTGAGATAACTTTATGGAAATGAAAGTGTATGGGTTAGAGAAGTACCTATCATTGACAGATTTAAATTTGACGGTTCGATTCTCCACCAATCCAAGCTTGATTTTTTGAAGGTTTGAGTGCTCATCTCCACTAAAGGTAAAAAATACAAGTGAAATGGTAAAATTAGTTCCAAAATTACCCCTTTTACCTTGTTATTCACCTTTTTATGAATACTGTTTGTCCTTAGGGTAAAAAACTTTGCACATGTATCATTTAAATTTTTGAATATTTGGGATTTATATTGCATCCTTAGAGCCTCTTTTTCTAACAAGAACACAATACTATGATTGGTTTAATTGCAAGACCAACGAAATAATCACAATTTCTCCCTATGTGACTCATGATGTCGTTTAATGGACCTTGATCTATGACGATAAATGTGCATTGCATTTTTTCTGAGATTCAATATACTTATGATTTAGTCCACACTGCTTCATTTCCCATTGGTCATTTTGCCTCCTTGATTTTTTACAGTTACTTGGTACTATTTTTCTATCCATCGACCTTCTCTATTGTCTCAGATAACCACATCCATGGAAGAAACCACCTGATGAGTGTGCATAACTAACTCAAACTCTATTTGTAGCTTTATTATTAACACTTGGTCTGACCCATGCCCTTGTAATGTAGGTGGACTCCCTTGCGACACTTGTTTCCTCCATTGTACTATATCATTTTTTTTCAAGTTTTCAATCTAAATGAAAATATAAAACATCTAGAAAATATAAAATCCAAAAAGGGGAAGAGTGAATCTATTTTTATTTCCGACGATGAAAGAGAAATTAAAATAGTAAATCCTTGTCACCCTTGAGCGCAACATTCTTTTTCGCTAGTCATAGTTAATCAGGTTTATAACATTTTCCTTAGGAAATTGTACCATGATTATGAGTTTTAATCCTTTGGTGGGTTATCCTTCCCATCACTATGGAGCATTCAACAATGCATTTGGCATTGCCAATTTTTATTGGTCTTGTATGGTTTGAGTCTTATGTTGCATACTTTCACTATGAGTCATGTTGTAAGTTCAAGGGAAGTTTTGTTACTAAAACCATGTCGTCCATTCATCAAATTTTCATGACCAATCATGTTGGCCTTCCTTGTGTCTGATGGATCCTCTCATTTTTATTTCTGACAATGAAAGAGAAATTAAAATAGTCAATCCTTGTCACCCTTCAATCCTTGTCACACTTGAGCACAACATTCTTTTTCGCTAGTCATAGTTAATCGGGTTTATAACATTTTCCTTAGGAAATTGTACCATGATTATGAGTTTTAATCCTTTGGCGGGTTATCCCTCCCATCACTGTGGAGCATTCAACAATGCATTTGGCATTGCCAATTTTTATTGGTCTTGTATGGTTTGAGTCTTATGTTGCATACTTTCACTATGAGGCATGTTGTATGTTCAAGGGAAGTTTTTTTACTAAAACCATGTCGTCCATTCGTCAAATTTTCATGACCAATCATGTTGGCCTTCCTTGTGTTAGTATACACCGATGGATCCTCTCATATTTATTTCTGACGATGAAAGATAAATTAAAATAGTCAATCCTTGTCACCCTTGAGCGCAACATTCTTTTTCGCTAGTCATAGTTAATTGGGCTTATAACATTTTCCTTAGGAAATTGTACCATGATTATGAGTTTTAATCCTTTGGTGGGTTATCCTTCCCATCACTATGGAGCATTCAACAATGCATTTGGCATTGCCAATTTTTATTGGTCTTGTATGGTTTGAGTCTTATGTTGCATACTTTCACTATGAGTCATGTTGTATGTTCAAGGGAAGTTTTGTTACTAAAACCATGTCGTCCATTCGTCAAATTTTCATGACCAATCATTTTGGCCTTCCTTGTGTTAGTATACACTGATGGATCCTCTCATTTGTATTTCCGACGATGAAAGAGAAATTAAAATAGTCAATCCTTGTCACACTTGAGCGCAACATTATTTTTTGCTAGTCATAGTTAATCGGGTTTATAACATTTTCCTTAGGAAATTGTACCATGATTATGAGTTTTAATCCTTTGGCGGGTTATCCTTCCCATCACTCTGGAGCATTCAACAATGCATTTGGCATTGCCAATTTTTATTGGTCTTGTATGGTTTGAGTCTTATGTTGCATACTTTCACTATGAGTTATGTTGTATGTTCAAGGGAAGTTTTGTTACTAAAACCATGTCGTCCATTCGTCAAATTTTCATGACCAATCATGTTGGCCTTCCTTGTGTTAGTATACACTGATGGATCCTCTCATTTTTATTTCCAACGATGAAAGAGAAATTAAAATAGTCAATCCTTGTCACGCTTGAGTGCAACATTCTTTTTCGCTAGTCATAGTTAATCGGGTTTATAACATTTTCCTTAGGAAATTGTACCATGATTATGATTTTTAATCCTTTGGTGGGTTATCCTTCCCATCACTATGGAGCATTCAACAATGCATTTGGCATTGCCAATTTTTATTGGTCTTGTATGGTTTGAGTCTTATGTTGCATACTTTCACTATGAGTCATTTTGTATGTTCAAGGGAAGTTTTGTTACTAAAACCATGTCGTCCATTCGTCAAATTTTCATGACCAATCATGTTGGCCTTCCTTGTGTTAGTATACACTGATGGATCCTCTCATTTTTATTTCCGACGATGAAAGAGAAATTAAAATAGTCAATCCTTGTCACCCTTCAATCCTTGTCACAGTTGAGCGCAACATTATTTTTTGCTAGTCATAGTTAATCGGGTTTATAACATTTTCCTTAGGAAATTGTACCATGATTATGAGTTTTAATCCTTTGGTGGGTTATCCTTCCCATCACTCTGGAGCATTCAACAATGCATTTGGCATTGCCAATTTTTATTGGTCTTGTATGGTTTGAGTCTTATGTTGCATACTTTCACTATGAGTTATGTTGTATGTTCAAGGGAAGTTTTGTTACTAAAACCATGTCATCCATTCGTCAAATTTTCATGACCAATCATGTTGGCGTTCCTTGTGTTAGTATACACTGATGGATCCTCTCATTTTTATTTCCAAGGATGAAAGAGAAATTAAAATAGTCAATCCTTGTCACCCTTGAGCGCAACATTCTTTTTCGCTAGTCATAGTTAATCGGGTTTATAACATTTTCCTTAGGAAATTGTACCATGATTATGAGTTTTAATCCTTTGGTGGGTTATCCTTCCCATCACTATGGAGCATTCAACAATGCATTTGGCATTGCCAATTTTTATTGGTCTTGTATGGTTTGAGTCTTATGTTGCATACTTTCACTATGATTCATGTTGTATGTTCAAGGGAAGTTTTGTTACTAAAACCATGTCGTCCATTCGTCAAATTTTCATGACCAATCATGTTGGCCTTCCTTGTGTTAGTATACACCAATGGATCCTCTCATCTCTAGTCCTAACAAATCATATCCAAATCTTGATCTTTGTTACGTGTCAATTTATGTGGGATTCCTTAATGCTCTCTTTATGACGGACCTCTTCCTATTGATGCCAAATCATTTTTTGGGAAGATGGTTTAGGAACCCTAACAGTACCTTGGAACTTGCAGTCATTAGTGTTGATGTATTTGTAACTTTAGAATGTATTTCACCTATGTATATTGTATTCCTATAGAGATGTTATTATTCCTCCATACGGAAGTGTCGTCATTTATATTGTAAGTGTCGTAACTTATACTTGATGGGTTATTAGACCACCTTGTTGGGGTCAGCCCTGTATAAGTCATGTGGGTTAAAGGGTTATTAGACCACCCTATTGGGGTCGGCCCTGTTAGCATTATGTTATGTGGTTAAGTTAAGGCCGACCTAGTAAAGGTTATTAGGAAAGTCAAGTCAAGTATAAATAGAGTGCGGGAGGCACTATATTTGATCATTCACTTCTCACTCATACACTCATTGGAGAGTGGCGCACTAGTGGAGGAGGAGAAGTTGCTGCTAGGAGGACTATCTCTTGTACTTGGGTTGTATCATTGCTCTATCTATCTTTGAGGAAGTTGCTGGGTTTTTCACCTTCTTGGTTTTCCCCGGTGAAACTCTGTGTCTCTTGTGTGCTTGCATTATTGTGTCCATGATCGATATGCTGTACATGTTGTTCTCTCAGTTAAGATCCTAGATCAGATTGAAGTAAATTCTGAACAACTAACAATTAGTGGTAAGTATCCCCACAAATAATAATGGGTATACATCAATGGACCATGATCATTTTATTCTATAAGTGTTCAAGATCAGTTCATTTATTTATACTTAATAGATTGTACTTGGTACCTTGGAACCCATTTTCATTTTCGGTGGGTCTCCTCATGTCTATCAACAATAAACATAAATGATTGATGCTCAAAGGGTGCTATACCATGATCGACTATAGTTCATTTATTTGCATGTTGTAGACTCTTACTATCATTTATTTTTTGGATTAATGACCTTGGGATCAACAGTAGTATCCCTAATCAATGCTAACTGCCTAAGTTGCATAAGACGAGACTGTCATATTTGAAGTATGTTGAAGACTCTTAGATATTCAACTCCTCATAGTGCATGTTTTCATTATTGATGTAATGTATGACATGGATCCACTGTGTATTTTTTGTGGCCATGATTAGTTATTGTTGAGCATGGGTATCCCTTCCCCGGGGAAGATATTGTATATTTGAGATTTGGTTGTTTTGCATGCAGGTACTTTCTGACTCCTGCATCTAAATTTCTCCTCCATAGCTCCTCAACCACAATTACATATTATTTCACTTAATGTATTTTGGTCACTAGCTTTTATTTTGGCCTCACACATTAGGGAGCATCTATTAAAATGATATTTAACACCCTCAATGAAAAAGACATAAGTGGACATCAAGCTCCTTTTCTACATCAAAATATACTTAGAAATACTGAAAATTGCACTTTACTAGGACATGGTCGCTACTTTCCTTTAGGAGAGTGGCGACCAAGCATTTCTAGTCACCACCTTTGAGCCTACAAATGCAACTGAAGTAAAGATAAAAATGCACCAAAAAGTGTGCAAATAGTTAGACAAAAGATCAATTATGCATGTAAGGGACTTGTGAAGCATGCACCTTCGGTTCTTAAGCTACTCTAGACCTAATCAAAGGCTATAAAAGAGACCCTTTGGGTGTATATCCAGAAGGTGGGATTGGTTGAATATTGGATGATATTAGGGTGCGAGAGGGAGGGAGGGAGAGAGAGAGAGAAAAAATCCTCAATTGTTCGAATATTTATTGATTGAGGCTAAGGACGAAGGAGGGATCTTAGATGATGGAGGAGGATAGTACAACAAGCAATGACCTCAAGGATTGCAAGTATTTATCTCTCTATATTTAATATAAATTGATTTCCTCCCCCCTCCAAAATATCTATATATCATATGATTTTTGTTGAAGTAATGCATTGCTTAGTTTATTTATGCATTATAATTGATTATCTATTTTTGGAATGAAAAATGTTAGTGATTTTGTGTGTAGCAGTGTTTGTGAAGCTTAGGATCAATGAACTGGAATCCAAGGATCTACGCTCCACAAGTACATCAGACAAACATCTTATAAAAGGTGCATTATTTCTTCTCGTTTAAGAAACTTTGATTTTATGATGATGCATAACAAATGCAAACTAAAAGTTGTTATAAATAAATGCTAACTAAATGCATCACACTTTTCTTTCTAGCACTACGATGATTTTCCTCACAACACAATTGAGTAATATGTTTTTTTTTCTTAGAAGGATTTGTGGGGTGCTAATGCTCACTCTTGGAAGGACAAGAGATGCATTGATTGTGAGTTTCCCTATCTTCTATGGAGTGACATATTATTATAAGGAATATCGATCTTAGTCCATAGGAGGACCTATTCAAGATGAATATAGATATGCTTGGTCCCCTTTGGCATGATTGGGAGTGGATTTTTAGGCACCCCGGTGTTCTAGTGTGGTTCTCGAAGGTTGTACTCTATTGTTCACCATCGACATGAGCTCAACCCTATTCTCAATTCATTATGGGTATCTAATGATGCAAAGAGATGGTGGATCATGAGATTGGATAGTGTGTGGTTGATTCATGTTACCTACAAATTCAAGGTGTTTTCATGGTTAGTGATTTACCAGGGTCTTCCTACCAAAGATAAAAGGTTGGTAAAAAGTGGCATCTTAGATGCTCTTTTCCCTTACCTTCTCATGTTGGAAACAATGAATTACCTCTTTTGGGATTGTTCTTTGTCAGTTTCTATTGGGAGTTTGTTTTGTCTAAGGGTGATCCTTATCTCAATTGTACAATCGAGTGATAAGAGAGGAAAAAAGCAAAGTCAACAGTTGACTTTGCAATTGGCCCTCCGATCACTCAATCTTATAATCAAGTTACGTTCAATGAAATTTAAGCATGCAACCATTTTACAGAGGAGGTTGCATTGGAGAGAAATGTTGTCAGGTGTTTCTAGATCCTTGGTATGCTCATCACTTAGTGGTGTCTAACACTGCTTGAAGATTTTAGCACTATTTTTTCTTTGGAAGTTTTGGTGAAAATATGTTTTTGAAAACAAGATTAGTTCTTTATCTACAGTTTTCCAATTATGGAAGGAAGAGGTACATATGCAGTTGTTGGCTAAAGGTTTTTTGTTGATCAAAAGTGCTAAGGGATTGGATTCAAAGACCCAAATTTTATTGTTTTTCAAATTCTTTAAGAAAGAGGATGCAAATGTCTTTGCACATACCCTCCTATTATTTAGTTTCTTTAAAGATGAGGATGCAAATACCTTTGCACATAACTTATACACCCTTAACCATAATAAGAAATAATTAAGATGGCATACTCACATCAAGTAGAAGAGATTTATGAGATTTTATAATAATATAAGATATTACTTCACACACACATATACACTTACACACCCTCATGAAGGTTGAGTAAGAAAACAATATGGCAAACAATTAACCATTATATAACAAAAGGCACTCTCATGAAGGTTGAGTAAGAAAACAATATAACAAACAATTAACCATGATATAACAAAAGGCCTTGCTCTCTTATGACTACTCCAACTTAAATTTAAGATAGTTTTTAAACAAATATATTTTAAAAAAACATAGTGATTTTATAAATATTATTTACAAAATTATTTGTGCTGGTAATTATGATTATCTAAAACCTTTTATACAAAATTCATTGTGCTACTAAAAAAAGTTGACAATAAAAATCATTTTTTCTTAAAAAAATTTTCCTACATTCACATTATATTTTAATTTCGAAATATTTATTATAATACTAACCTTCCTAACTTCCTAATTTTTGAAGTCTTAAAAAATATAATAATTTATAAATATATAATAATTTATAAATATTTAAAAGAACAAACCAACCAACTCATTCTTCATAATTTTTGAAATCCCATAAACATAAATCAAGTTGAAGAAGGCCAAACGAACATCAACAAAGTTAAAGGCAAGGCCAAACTAACACTTAAAAGAGAGTGAGGCATCATTCAAAGAATCTCCCCTTGGAATCCTGGGTGACTCCAAGTTGGCCATATGCGCCATGGGCTTGATATCAGATCGCTCGATCTGTCCCTTTGTGCGCTACTCCGTCAATCTCACATCGTATTGTGGTGTACGACTTCGGTGCTATTTGCAATCTTCCATAATTCACTTCAATGGAATAAACGTTGGTTGTTTTCTTTAAAAGATGTAGATGTAGACATATTCTTTGACGTAAATCTTTAAAATTGTAGTTGAATGCCATTTCATGTGTAAAATGACTGGTTAACTTGGTGTATAATGCCGTCATTACTGCCTCTCTTTGGATCATGTTTGTTGTTAACTTGCAGTATCAGTTTTCTTGTTTTTCTGTTGGCTCTCTTTGGATTCTCTCTTTTCCTCCAGAATGGAAACAGAGCTCAACAGTAAGCTGGAAAAGAAAAAAAACATTTAACAGTGAAAGATGAAGCAAAGGACGTATCAGTGTCTCTCAACTTGTGTATTGTCTGTGACAGAGAGAGAATGTTGTACAGTTCATGAGTGTAATATGTCTGTGAAAGAGAGAATGTTGTACAGTTCATGAGTGTATTATGTCTGTGAAAGAGAGAATGTTGTACAGTCCATTAGGTTTCAATTAAACTCCCATTATCTCCGCTGGAAAGACAAAAGGAAAAGCATCATAGAAACTGGAGCACCTTGGGAAGCAAAATAAAAGTGGAATCCGTACAATATTCTAAGTCCCAACCATCCTAGGTGAGCACCCTAAAAAACTTTCGTCTTTTTATTGTGTAGACCACTCAAGAGGGCCACATCACTGCCGGTCAATGTGAAATGAATTGCAAACAGCTAGCATTCGTAAACAAGCAAATTATAGTGAAAGAATTTAACTTCAAGGACAAGTTTGTAATAAATTTGCACTGTTCTTCAGTCTCCATGTTTTGTTAAAGCAATCCAAATTCATGCCACTGTAAACAACCCTGTGCTGACTTCAACATAAAGCTGGTTTAAACCTGGTACTTCTATAAATGGGGGCTGAAGAAGTGGGGGACTTCACAAATCCATCTCCCCCACGTTGAGAAACCTTTTATGATTCATGGCCATTTCAAAAGTGTGCGTTGCATATTTTAGTAAGAAAATATAAGGTTAAGGAGAAATGGAATACAATCGTATTGCATTTAACTTAGAGGTGACATTATCTTTTGCAGAAGAAATTTATTTGTTTACAACTTATCAAGTTTCGAAATAGTTCAATTTTGAAGATATATTATCACACGAAATGCAGTGGGTCCTTTATAAATATACATTTGCTTCCAACATAGCAATTGTAATACAAAGGTAATGAAACTAATCACATCTACATATGGAAATGGGTGGGAAAATATAAAGGTATTAAATAAAAACATATTTGAAAGATTGGAGAGGCTACTTTTCAAACTGTCAAAAAAAATATAGAAAGGAAGTCAAATAAATAAGTTTAATTTTTATCTCTTTTATATAGTAAGTCATTCAAAATAGACATAAATCAAATATTCACCATTGATGCTCTAATTGAGGATGGTAATCACCAGTAAGTTATTCAAAATAGACATAAATCAAATATTCACCATTGATGTTCTAACTCATGATGGTAATCACCATTAGAGTCATAAGAAACTCTCATTTAACTAAGGATGGTAATCACCAATAAGTTATTCAAAATAAACATAAATCAAATATTCACCATTGATGTTCTAACTTATGATGGTAATCACCACTAGAGTCATAAGAAAAGAGTGTTGGTGTTTGTTGAATTTACTATCACTACATGTTTCTAGATCCATTCAATATTGACAAAAGTGATGAAAACCCTCATAGGATGACCAACAACACCAAATTCGATGACTAACAACACCCCCAAATTCATTAGAGCAAGTTAACGTTACTTGGCGAAAGAAATGAACCAAACATTACATCTACTTTATGGTGAAGAAAATTGTTCTTAGTCTCTTTATGTCATTATCCATCCTTTGATTCCTTTAGGAGTTCTCTTCCTTAGTGGCACCCTTGAAATAATCATCATTCAAACTTGCCATCCAAAACTACTTATAAACTACTTATATTGCAAAGTAACACACCACATATCCTCTTCTCATTCATAGAGAAGGAGTTATCTCAATGTATGTGTTAATTCCTCTATCTAACCAAATAGCCCTTCTCCCTTCCTTTCATTCCTTACTCTTTTTTAACAAACATTTTTCTTTTAGCTTTTATTTTATGTAAACTATTAATTCAAAGAAAATAATATTAAATATTATCATTTTTAGAGATTAAATCTTTCATAATATTTTAAGACTTGTATTTTTTTCAATTTTTAAAATAAAAATATTTTATCTAACATAGTATTAAAAAAATACTTCTAAAATATATATGTTTTTATTATAATACAAATTGAAAAGATGTGAGAAAAAAATAATGTTTTAATTTTTACTTTAAATGTATGGCGTCATAAATGAATTAAATTATATAATTAAATGAAAGTCATAACTTTAAAAACATATATTACATACCTTATTGTTAATAATTAAAAAAAAAATCAAATTTAAAGTTTTTAAAAATCAATAACACTGTCCTTAAATATTTAAAAAAAATATAACTAAAAAATATTCAAAACATATTTTAAAAAAGTACTTTTGATGTCTTCATGATTTTAGTTTATTTTTAGTAAAATTCATATTAGTTTATTTTTAGTAAAATTAATATTTGTGATAGCCTAAAATGTTTGAGCCTCTTGAATACAAAGTCACACTTAAGTTTGGATCTTACAAAGTAGAGTGCTCAATATACCAAACCCTATTATCCTTATCATCTCCTAGGACAGTAAGCTTGTACATGATATATGCAATCTAATTCATACATTTATGTATGAAAAATTCTAAAATTTTGATAAAACATAATCACATTTTTTCTATATATATCAAACAATATTCAATTCGGGTTTCACAATAAACATCTTTGAATATGATATTAAAGAGTAATCCTTAAATATGTTAATCTAAGAATCACATATTTTGATATCAATTGTTATGAACGAGTATCAAATACAACATAATAAACTTAAATATAATAAATGTTGATTTATATAAGAGATCCAAAAAATATTATTATGTTAAATTACATAATAACTTCAAATATATCAAAAACAATAACTCCAAAAAATTCATAAACATTTATCCACAATGCTAATCATATGTTAATGAATATAATGAAAACTCTCTTAACCTTGTAGATATATATGAGCACTCATTCATTAATGAAGAATGTCACTACTAAGCAAAGCCACTATCTAGTTATATATATATATGATCCTTGTGTTTTCTATTAACCTTGTAGATATATATGATCACTCATTCATTACTAAAAATGTCACTACCAAGCCAACCTATTCTCTAGTTATACATATATGATCCTTGTATTTTCTAGAGGGTTATAGCATACCCCACTAGGATCATTACATACTCACGATACAACAACAAAAGTTCTGCATATGATTCCAAGGCCAACTCAATTCAAAGTGGTTTATAATATATGGCTAATTATACTACTTTATTAAACTTGCGGAGCTATGGGGCTCACACAAGACTAGTCTATATAAATTATAACAAATATCTATCTCATAAGATCATTTTCTCTCTAGCAGCTAATACAGTATGTAACCTTACCGAAACATAGTGTTGTATATTTATAAATAACATTTGATCACTAGGTATATTGTTGGAGTTGGCATTCATGTATTTATATATGTGTTCTTTATATAAGGTTCTTCCACAAGATTAAAGTTATCCCGGTTCTTACTTAAAATTGTGTCGATTCACTCATTTTAGTGATCTTAACTAAGTTGAATTGATTATCACTAGTTCATATACCTATTTGAGGTCAATAGCTAATCCTCCATATTTTTACTTTGCACTATTTTCAAAAAAAAAGAAGCAAAGGTCTCCATTTCCACTTATCTAGATAACTTTCCTTCACCATCAACACAAAATTACACTCCCAACTTATTCTTTTTTAATGATTTTCAATATCCCCTTATAATGAATCATCCAAATTGGATTGAAAATGAAATTAGTAGTAATACTACAAGATACAATGTTAGAAAAAAATTATAGTGAAAACCAAATTCTATTAATGAATCAACTAGTGAAAATCACTGCAATATATGTAGTAATAAAAAGTTCCTAGAATGGCAATAGCTTAAAATATATGAGGATAGATTTGATGGATACACTCATTCTAAAACATCCCCTAACAAAAGTTAAAAATACATTTTACAATAATGCCAAAAATTCTAAGAGGAAAACAATATGCAAGAACCCTAACCCTGGAATGAATTTTGAGGAAAAAATGGATATTGTTTTTATCTATAAACGAGGGAGTTATAGACCACTCACTTCACCAACACAAATAATTCCTAGAATTGAATTTTAGTCTTTGTTCTCAGTCTCATGTAGAGATCTGTATCTTCTAAATGGCATACAAGGATTATCGCTCAATGCAATTTGAAGTGCAAACTGCTCTTGGTTCTATCCTAAAGTAGCATGAAAGGATGGTTCAGATTGCAATGCTTTGTTTCTAGGACAAATTATTTCACATACATTAGGTATTATAAAGTGTAGTAACAATGGGTCTACTTGGCATCAACTTACCATAGTCTCTTCATTAACTAATATACTAGTAATTTTATCAAATGAGTGAATAGATTCTTTATTGGAACACAAAGAAAAGTGTATGTGGATACATTGTCTCACTCATTTGAATATTTTACATTATGTCTTCAATGATCTCTTAACTAGAAAACAAAGAAATGGGATATGGGTATGCTATTTCTTTCAAATGAGGAATCCAATTACCATTGTTGTCTACAACAACAAAGTGGATTGGTCTAACTTTGACAAAGATATAAATGATTTTCAAAATACATAGTCATCTCAACATCACATCCACTATATAACTACAAAATCAATCCATTTTGATCTAATGGTAAATTAATATTTAATTACCAATGGGATAAGTGTTTCAATGTCCAAAAGAAGGACCATTCCAAACTACCACCACTGAAATTACTTTATTTCTATCCATTTGTCATCTTTGTAACATACAATATGAATTTTTTTCCAAGAAACAAGCATATTTTATATTTCAGTGAAGAATAAACAATACATTATGTAGGCGCTCTACACACTATTCACATTACAAATAGATCTATTACTCTCCAAGAATCTTCAAAAAAATTATTTCAAAGAGTTATGCCTATGGTAGTATCAATAGTTCCTATATGACTTGCAAAATAAAACATACATAAAGCTTACATGGTCAATAAAATAACAACAATTAAATCTAACCAAATTCTTTAAGATAAAAAAAAAAAACAAGATAAGGAGACATCTTCTAGAAGTTCACATTTCAACTTGAGACAATGATTTTTCCATTCAACATTTTTTCTATCAAGACCTACCCCACAGGCTCGAGCGTAAAAATTCCTTAGATAAGGAGTACGCTAGAGTTTTATTCTCTCAAAAGATGTCAGTAATAGACACGATTTCAAATGTGGATTTGATTTCTCGAATATTAATAGTGAGAGGAATAAGTTGAACATTTTGGATTTGAAGTTGATTGTTCATCCAAGAGATAACTAAATTGAAGTCCACAAACACTTGTAACTAACTCATCCCAAGATCCTCAGTTATCTTCAAGAGGGTTTGTAAAGTCGTGGACTCACCAAAAGCATTAGTGCCTCTTCAAATGCTTCCTTTATATTTTGAAATATGATATTCTAAAATGAAAATGAGACCTCCTATCACATAAACGCCATCTAGACACTAACAATCTCTTTCAAAAAACCTCCAATAAAAATATTTGCCAATGTGAAGAACACCTATCAATATGAGGATGTAAAATTTCTAACAACCAAACAATGTGGAATGATAGTTGAGATGATCTTAGTTGCCACCTAAAAATTTGGAACTACCTTATCTTCAAATACAAGATCATTTCTTACCACCCAAATTCCGTAGAGAACTAAGAAAGGAACAACTCTATAGGGTTTTAATTATTTTTTGATGAAACTTTGCATATTATCATCTAGGGTCTCCTTATCCAAAAAATGAGAGAGTCCTAGTTTGTCCTCCAAGTCCTTCCAAAGATGCCTATAAAAATGGTATTCCAGCAAAATAAATTGAAAAGATTATGCCTCATTCCTACAAAGAATAATTTTGAAATGCCCTTCTTTGCTCCTCTTATAAAGAATTTCCTAGGTGAGAATTTTGTTATGAAGAGAAATCCATATAAAAAAAAATTTCTTCAAGCGGGACTTGATCTTCCAATTTTTTATCCATAACCATAGTGGATCCTAAGGATCACTATGCATAGTAAGATAACCCAGTTGAGTAGTGTATTTCCCCCCTGCTTTCTTCAAAAACCAAATAACGTCATCATCTTCTTCGCTTATCTTGGTATGGGATTTTCCTAATCTAGATATGAATTTATCCCAATGTTGAATCTCATCACCTCTCAAACCCTAGTGTTGATCTGAGTTCCAACCCTATCTCAATATAGTGGATTTTTTTAGATCCCCTACTAGGTTTAGAGTGCATCTCTCAATGCCTTGAATATTTTCTATTAATTTACTAGGCAAGAAAATGTCTAGTGCACACCTCATAACTACATCATCACCTGAACAAACCTGGTATCCACTACCAACTTTCCAAGCTAAAGATGGCCCAATGAATGGAAAGGCCAGTGTTAGTGTTTTCCAATGATTAGAGACATTCCAAATGATTTTTCTATCCTTCCTCACCCAATCAACAAGAGTCCATGGAGAAATGTACTTTTGAATATGATTCTCCTCCATAAACTCTCCTTGGAAAAAATATTCTAGAGATAGTTTACTTGCATAGATTTTTCAAAGTGAAATATGTCTTGCTTTCCATCCCCTTAGATCCTTAGGTTTGGCTATAGAATTCCATCTAATTAGGTGAGTGATTAATATATCTAAATTTCCCCTCCAAAGAAACTTTAAATATTTTTTCCTAAATTTCTCTAAAATTCCCTTAGGAATATGGGCCATCAAGTGCTAGTAGACAGGAGTGACCTCTAAACATATTTCCCTAGAATCATCCTAGTACCTCTAGAAAACCACCTATTATGAGCCACATCCAGTCCCATTTGAAATAACCATTGGGATTAAGCATATAACCAAGGTATTTGAGTCCATCATTAAAGTTAAATAAAAAGAAAGAGAATATATATCTCATGTAAGAGTATAGTTTCTTGTTTGAACCCTTGTAAATGAGAGAAGACTCATTGATGTTAAATTCCATTCCTATAGCCAAAGTATATAGGTTCAAAAAATATTTGAAGTGTTTTCCCTCATCTATATTCCCAACAATGAAAAGAAGTACATCATCCACAAACAACAAGTGAGTTAGAACCTCATCTCCACCTATAGTGATACTTTTGATCTTCCTTTATCTTCTTTCCTCTAAAATCAATCTACACATCCCTTCATCCACCAAGAGGAATATATAGAGGTCATAGGGAATCCCTACCTAATCCCTCTAGAACACTTTGAATAATCTAGAGGCTAACCCATTTATTAAAATTGCAAAATTGACTAACTGGACATGGCCCATTATCCACTAAACTATAGGAAGGGAAAAGACAATATGGATTATACTAAGTCTCATGTGCATACAATAGACCTTATCATATGCTTTGGACAAATCAAGTTTAATAACAGAAGCAGTCAAATGTTTCATAGGACCTTAATAGAATAGAGTCATTCTTGGGTAGATCCAATGGCCTCATGGATTTGGTGACCCTCTAGAAACCCAAACTGCTCAGAGGTAGTACAATTGGAAAGAATATTCTTTTGTTTGACATCTAGAACATTTTAAATGACCTTTCAAACACAATTTAAAAGGATATGGGCCTAAATGCATCAAAAAAATTTGGGCAACCAACATAGGCTATCATAGGCTATGAATTTTTCACTAACAGTAATTGAAAAGGATTTGGCTCACCTCGACGACATATGCACCCTAATACACTACTTGAATCACTAACAGTCAGTTGCAACATTTATTGACCATTTTATTCATTTATTGTTGAGTTTAACTGCCTGTAGCTTCCAGTTGTCTATATCGGAGTTCTGCTTAACCTACTGACAGTATCATCAGCCTCATGCCTCCTCCTTGGAGTCACAATCCCTTGATTTGTGCTCACATGACTCAGTTAGACTCATTTGACTGACTTTTGACTATTTATGACTACTACCACTGATTGAATGATGTCTCCAATGCTATCCAAGCCACACATTGAGGAGAATTCAAATGACCTTAGGAGCATTCGAATCCATTTGATTGTATTCAGTTATTATTCTACTTTCACAGTGCCAGCTTACAACTGATGTATGATACAATAGTTTTTGTCATTTCTTGTGTTAATGAGTGATTATTGATTCATCAATTCTTCTTCTCTTCTCTGCTATTCTTGAGTGAGTTTTAGTGAGGTTTCGAGTTTTAGTGAGGTTTGCTCCAGCTGTGTGATGTCTCCTGTAAAATATCACATGGTATCATAGATGGAGTCAACTATTCGAATTGCAGCAATAGTTGCAACAATTCTTTGAGCAGCTGTCTTTCACTGAGCACCATAAGCCTCTGGATTTCCACAACAATTCCTGGTGCAATTGTATTGAATTCACTGGAGAAATTCAGTGAGGTCTAGCCAAGTGTGAAGGATCCAGTCACATGTGCTCATTGTCCTAAGGAATTTTTCAATTCGAATTGCAACAAATCTCCATTTACAATTCTCATTTGTTTTGCAGGTTATCTCCTTCTTCAATTCAACTTCATTAGGATCAATGGATCTAAAACTAAATTCATTCAATTATTTTGAATGGAAGGCCGAGATGGACATCTTCATGAAGTACAAGAGCCTCTCTAGAGTATTGAATGGGACTGCAGTCGAACCCACTGGTGCAGTAGAGAAATCCAAGTACTTGGATAAACTTGATGAAGCAGTAAGACTATTGCTCCTCAGCATTTTCGAAGACCTCCATTTTTATTTCATAGATTTAGCAACTCTAAAAGAGGTTTGGGAAAAGCTCAAGTCTATTCTTGGACAAAAATATGACTTGAAAGATCATAAGTTGGAAAACGAGCTCATCTCCTTGAGCCCAAGCAGTTTCGAAAATATCACTGAGTTTCTCAACAAGTTCAAAAACTTGATTTCAAGTTGAAGAGATATGGGATAGAGAAGGAAAAGAATCAACGCATCCTTGCCATACTATCAAAACTAGGCCCTGACTACTCAGTATTTTTCTCCACCTTTCAGTCAGCAAAGTTGTCCATCCCAAAATGGAAGTTTCCCACTCTTGAAGACTTCATCCAATCTCTCACACTTGAGGAGGAGAAGTTAGTTCGACATATGGGAATGATAAAACCAAAATTGGATTCAACTCTTGCAGCCACTGTGATTAAGAGAGTGAATGGCAAGGGTAAGAAAAAATCATTTGACAGAAATTCGAATGAGCAGAAGCAGAAGGAGGCTCCAAATCAGTCAGATGGAGTTCAAATCCCAAGAAATACAAGCAAACTTAAAAGGGGAAATCCAAGTGCACATACTACAATAGAGGATTCCATCTTGAGAATTCAAGTATGAAGAAGACCATAGATCTCATGGATTCACTTCTTGAAAATAATAACCTTCCAGTACGTGCATGTTCTAGAAAGAAAGAAGGTGAACCATCAAGATCATAGGACAAAGAGAAATGACATGCTCTCATGGTAGGTGCATCAACACAATCCTCCTTCATCATAGATTCAAGAGCATCAAGACACATGTATTCCTCCAAATATCTCTTTACTGATTCCAAATCCACTATTGGACCATCCATCATGTTGGGGAATTATTCTGAGGTCTCCTCTGAGGGGATTGGAAGAATCAATTTTGATCATGGGTACTTCTCATATGTGCTCTATGTCCCCACACTCACTGCTAATCTACTTTCAGTCTACCAGATGACCCACACTATAGATCCCAAGAGGATGATATTCTCTCCAAATGAGGTCGAAATCCAAGAGATGGTATCGGGATCTACCATTGCAAAAGGTGTTTCAAATCACAAGTTGAAACTCTATGAGTTCTCCCAATTTCTACCTCTCTCTAAACAGTCTGCTCTTCACACTCATGCAAATAAAGAGAGTAGGCTATGGCATGAAATATTTGGGAATCTCAATGTAATGTCCCCAGTTTGACCCCATGGCATTTACATTATAAATGATGTAATATTGTTATGAAATCATGGTGAGGAGCTCAAGGCCAAGGCCCCGCCATCAATTTAGTGATACATATGATTTGCGTGCTAGCAATGCACATTGGAAATTCAAATATCATGTAATATGCATTTTAATAAAAATACCCACAACTAGCTATGCAATGCAACAAAGAGATGGGGGCATGATTTCACAAGGAATTGGGAGGGAAAACATTCAAACCCTTGAGCCAATCAGGTCAAGCCAAGTGTCAATGAGAGAATCCATCAAACCCTCAACTACCCATGTTGACTTTTGTACCCAATCATTGATTTCTCCCAAGAGTTGGTTGAGGTAGTTAATGCCTTGGGGAATGGGAGGTATGGCTGTCCAAATTCAGGTATGGGCAAACCACCTTGCATGGGAATTTTCGTTTTGCTTCTTGGGCAAGAAAAGAGCCATGAATTTCTCCCCCAAGCCATTATGCAACCATCATTTTCTTTCTCCCTCACAAGTTTAGAGCCACCTGGGCGTTTTCCAGGCATGTTTGCTACGTTTTTCTTCATTCTCCCAATAGAGAAGGGTGTTTTTGTGTTGTATACCAGTGGGGAAGAAGAGGAAATCGAATGGGGGATTCAATAGAGACCGTTTTGGGCTGTTGAAGGCTGAGATATTTGGGGAAGAAATCCTTTTTCCTCCCTGTGGTTGTTTGCCCCATCCCACAATCCGTTTTTGGTTGGGAACGTTTTTGGGAAAACCCATGGCCATCTTATTTGTAAATCCCATTGTTTAAAATGTGTACCCCTGCCCCTGGTTGTGCTTACTGTGTGAGAGAAGAGTATGTTGGGTATGGGTATGGGTATCCATGGTTTGGGCTTGAGCTTGAGTGCAATCATATAGGGTTCAATTGTAGCCTGATAAACCCAGCTATGGACTGGCTTGGCTCAGATGAAATGGTTAATGGGTTGGGGGTGAGCTGGAATGTTCCCTTTCCTTGTGAGAATCATGCCCAGCTCGGGGGTGGCCTTCGGACAGACTCAGTATAAGCTGAGAAAAGCCTATGGCTGGGTGGAACATTGCAGCGACATAGCTAGTTGCTTGGGGCAGTTGCAAAATGAAGATAAGTGTTTTTATGTCTATGTATTTACTTCTGCAATGTTTAATTAATTATTATTTTGATATGCTGGATGAGCATGAATTGTGTGTGTGGATTAGATTTAAATTCCGCTGTGCATATTGCCTAATTTGTATCTGCACACCATTGTTTAAATTCTTATGATTCTAATTAGTGGGCTGAGTTTTATGAAATGCCCAGATTTTAGTGCCATGTTCCCTTCCTTGCATTGGGTCAGCAGGTGGGTACATTACATTTGGTATCAAAGCCGCTGGTTGCAGCATTGGACCTCTATGGGCCAAATCATATTACAGTCACATGGGAAGGTCCCTTCCTGATCACCACAGGTCTCAGCATCGGGCCTAAACTGGCTAAGTTAGATAGTTGCAGAGGTAAGGTTACCTCACGGGGGCTTCACTCAATAAACCGCTATCATAGCACGTTCATTCAAGGCATATGAAACAATACCCCTAATTTCACTAAATATTGGAAAATACCTTCCAAAATCGTTTTTTTTTTACCCCCTCCCAATATGCCTTTCCAATTTAAAAAAACCCCTATTTTCACTAGATATTGTATGTATCAATTTTTTCATTAACATTTTTTATACCCCTTTATATTTCTACCTAGTGTATTGATATGATACCCCTCTTATGACCCCACATGCATTCTACAATGCACCTTGCTTCTTTTGATGTATATTGTGGATGCACATTACTTCACCCGCAATGCAATTACTCAACCACATATCAATATGATTTGCAACATCTAATGATCTAATGAAGAGATAAGAGATCACTTCTTGTATGTCACTAGAACCAATGCACATAGTACAACATTTAGATTGCATGTTGCAGTTCCCCAATCGCTCACTAAGCCTGTTGTGGGCTAGGTATCCAAGCCCCCAGGGCTTGTAACAAGCTCTAGGAGGCTGACTAAACCTCCCAAAGCCTATAATAGGCACGAGTGGTTGGGTATTCAAGACCCCAAGGCCTATCGAGGGCCTACAACATGCCTTAGAGGCTTAGAGCCTCCCAAGGCTATTGGTAACAACTGGTTGAGTGCTATTGGTAACAATTGGCTGTCAATGACCACTGTCTTTTGACTATGATCGAATGGAAACCCACCACGAAACGCTTCACCTCAAGCATGCCTCAAGACGCGATTTCCCTGCGTACTAGTAATCCCGAGCCTTGCCTCGGGCCTAATTTCTCATCCATCTGTGATCCCGCCATCCCCATTTGGCAGATATTTGTCAACCCACCCATATAAAAAAGACCCCAAACTATTTTTGTATTGTTACATTAAATTAAAAAAATGCTTTGCCCCTTAATATACAAGCAATATATTTTTTAGGTTTTCATGATTATTTAATACCGCAATACGAATGAACGTGATATTATATTTCCTTTTAGTGAAGCCCCCGTGGGTTACCTCCTACTGAGCAATAGTCATCACAGGAAGAAGAAGAGAAGAATCTGAAATTGTTTTAAGAGTTTTTGGAAATTTTTGTTTAAGTTTGTTTCGGGAAGAATTCGGGAAGTCGCCCCGCAATTGCGGAAGGATTCCGCGAATTGTCCCGCAACGCGGAAGAGTTCGGGAAGTCACCCCACAATTGCGGAAGGATTCCGCGAATCGTTCCACAATGCGGAAGAGTTCGGGAAGTCACCCCGCAATTGCAGAAGGATTCCGCGAATCGTTCCGCAACACAGAAGAGTTCGGCAAGTCGTTCCAAAATTGCAGAAGGAATTCTCTTCCGAAACTGGGGAAGGATTCCGCGAATCGTTCCGCAACGCGGAAGAATTCGGCGAACTGCTCCAAAACAACAGAAATTTTTTCTAAGTGTTCGCCGTCGAAAGAAAATTTTCGGAAGGAATTCTCTTCCGAAACTACGGAAGGAATTCTCTTCCGAAACTACAGAAGGATTCCGCAAGTTGTCCCGCAATTGCGGAAGAGTTCTGCGAATCGTTTCGAAACTGCGGAAGACTTCGGTGAATCGTTCCGAAATTGCGGAAGCATTCAGCAAACTTCCCCGAAACTGCAAAAGGAATTCTCTTCCGAAATTGCGGAAGGAATTCTCTTCCGAAACTGTGGAAGGATTCCACATGTTGTTCCAAAATTGTGGAAGGAATCCTCTTCCGAAACTGCAGAAGGAATTCTCTTCCGAAATTGTGGAAGGAATTCTCTTCTGAAACTGCGGAAGGAATTCTCTTCCGAAACTGTGGAAGAACTCCACAAGTTGGCCCGAAATAGGTCGGAAGAACTCGCTGAGTTGCTCCGAAACAAGGGAGATTCATCCATTTTCCAGGGAGATTTTTCAGGCGCCGAAAGTTGAAATTGCCATGGAACTTATGCGCCAGATTGCGTGAAATGGAAGCCACAAGGGGGCAAGCCCCCTTGACCCCCGTCGTTCCCCGGAAGACAGTCGTTGAAAGTGTGAAATGCACTCTTGGGATGAGGAGCACAGACTGCATAAAAGATGGAATTATCAGCAAGAGAAATTGGTTGTGATATCCATTATGGAAGATGAAAGGGAAAATGCCTCACCTTAAACTATTTCTGTTTATAGCATAACAATTGCATGTTTGGGAAATAGCAAGAATGAATGATTTCACACATGTATATGTTGAATTGCTAATTCATGATAATGTCATAGCTAATGATTGCTTGTATGCTTGGTAGGGAAGCCAAGGAAAATATTAGCTATGATTTGGAAGAGGAACTCCATGATGGAATGAGAAATTGGGAAGAATTCCTTAACTCCTCTCTTGCTATTGTATTTATATTCTGTAAAAAATAAAAAAATAAAACAAATTATGGCATAGGGATGCTGGAAATGAAAGAGGATAGATAGATGAAGTGAATATGTACTAGATGGCATATTGCACAGTGCATGTGAAAATGTTTTTGCATATTGGTAAAATAGTGAGGTTTTACATATGCAATGAGCCACTTAAGACAATGATTGTGGTTTGCTAATAATAAGTCGTGTTCACATTGGTTGTAGGACCAAAGACAACCGAAGCATGGCTAAGGATGTGGATGATGATTGTTGCATCCAACCTCATGAATAGAGGATGGTGCAACAAATCTATGATCATGATGTTGGCAAAAGGACTGAGTAGCCTTGGTAAGAGGCCGACTGATCAGGTAACATCAAGCGATATTAATAACAACCATGCAGGTAAGGGTTAACGGTGCTTAATTGCATGAATGTTGAAAGAGGATTTGGTAAGATCCCTTCAACTACAGTTAAACTATGATGATTTGGTTTGCATGTGGTATTGAGTGCCTAAATGTGAATGTTAATTACCAAGTATGGTCAGGTGCAGGTAGGTGAAGGAAGGGATCCTTACACCCTATAGTTTCTAGAAACCTCAATGCATTCATATGAATTCATATCATGCCATTGGTGAATATTGGTTGTGAGTTTAACAACCAAAGCAACTAAGGACTTATGGACCTATCATGGTTAGGCCATAGTATGTTTGAATCCATAGTATTCAGGAAATCATGCAAGATGGCATTGAAGAGATGTGCATTGAAATATTCGGTAAATGTTGTAAACATGCATGCATGTGTAAGTACACATGTTGAAATGCATTGTGTGAATGCATGGCTATGACATATATATGTTTCAATGCAGTTAGATAATAGATTAAATGGTGCACTATTGCTAATCCTGAGACCATTCCATAAGCTGCTATGAATATAGGAGAAGGACTGCATGAAGAAGGTGGACATGTGATGGGCTACCAGAGCACTCTGTTGGAAGGACAAAGCTACATGGAGTATGAAGTAATGAGTATTTACAGTTATTTAAATTGCATGGATAGTGTGACTATGTCTTGCAATTTTATTGTGATAATGATGCATATATAGAAATGTATATATATTTCATTGCATTTCAAATGCTAAATAGCTGAAGGTGTTTGAATTATTGAGTATTATAATTCTGAGATCACTTCAATGATTGTTATGGCAATGAATGATTATGTGCATAGATACTCACAACGTGTTTGGCTGATTGAAGTTTCAGCTTCCAAGTAGAAAAGTCTTGCGTATGGCAATGAGGATAAGTCCATAGTAAAGACCGAGATCTACCATGTGCAGAAGCCAAAGGTTATGAGAAGGTTCTCATGGTTGTAAATTTATGCATGAAACAAATCTGAAAATTGTCTGGTTTAAGTTTATGAGAATAGTCTCATAGTTGCAAATCTAATTTCTGTAGGAAAACAGATTTACAAATTTCAGATTTGCGAATTTGCCTATAATTTCTAATGATTGTTTGGCTTATATAGAATTGTGTAAGGAGGACATGTTGTAGGTGGATGTTCAGGTATGGTAGCAAGGGTGAAACCATAATGGACAGAGTGATACCACTTACGAGATCCAAACAATATGAGGATAGCCTCATTGCTAAGCAAATCAATTTCTGTAGGAGACAGAATTGTAAATTCATGTTGAATTTAATTATTAGTGTTATTGATTGGTTATGAAACAATCATATTTGAGGCTTATTGCTAAATGTTGCTGACTATTTGGCTATTTGGTAAAGTGTGCCAGGATGACACATTGCAGGAAGACCATGTGTGATGGCCTGCAGAAGCCAAACTAGATGGGAAAGATCCCATGCTTTGGAAATGGGTTTCGGGTGAAATGCCATTGTAAATGTTGATAATGTCTCAGCCGAACTGCATGTTGGTAAAACATGTGAGTGAGACAACAAATTATGCCAAGAAGGCATGTGTGGGTTATGGCATGTGAAAAGATTGGGGTGGCAAACTGAAGGACTGTTAACTCAGAGAAGGGAGCCCTCATTCTTCGCAAATGAAGAAAATATACATCTGTGAAACGAATGAGTATTCGGTAACCCTAACTAAGGATATACATGTCTGGTTATTAGAATTAATATGCAGAGCATGTTTTATTATTTCATTATTGTTCCAGACTGCTTGAGTGTGACTAAGGCCTACATGGCTCACATCGGAAAGGGATGCATACCTTTCGGGTGATGGGTTATGTTAGGGTTTCAATATTGACTACACCCTAAGGGAATGGATGCATTCCTGGTGTTTCAATACTTGATAGTGAATGATATGAAATATGATTACGATTTTTGAGCAGCAATACTGATGAGCCTGCTTATCCTTCTTGTGCTATCAGCTTACATGGATGCAATTTGGTGTTGCACGTAAGAGGCAAAGTGAAGAAAGGGTGCTCAAGAGGACTATATGGGTAGTGGTAACCTTTCTACGCTCACACTAAAGGACACTAGAAGAGACGGATAGGCCCGAGGAGCTGTGTTGCAGAAAAGGGGTATCATCCTTGTGTAGTGTGAGTGGGTATTGTGGGGCCATGCTAGCCTGCAGTCAAGTGAGTCTCCTATGGAGTTCCTGGAGGGAACCACTGGTTGCATAAGAAAAGGAACCACATAATCATATTATGTTGTTCATATTGCCTGATAAACCCAGTCGATGTACTGGCTTGGCAATGGTTGTTGTATTCCTGATAAACCCAGTTGGTGTACTAGCTTGGCATTGGTTATTTGGGTGTTGTGGCGAATGGTTGCTAGATGCCTGATAAACCCAGTCGGTGTACTGGCTTGGCATTGGTTATTCGTATGTTGTGGAGGTATTGGTGAAGGGTGTTATTTCCTGACAAACCCAGTCGGAGAACTGGCTTGGAAATGGTTATTGTATGCTTGATAAACCCAGTCGGCGTGCTGGCTTAGCATACTGATGCTTGATAAACCCATTCGACGTGCTAGCTTAGCATACTGATTTTTGAAATGCTTGATAAACTCAGTCGGCGTACTGGCTTAGCATACTGATTTTTGAAATGCTTGATAAACCCAGTCGGCGTACTGGCTTAGCATACTAATTTTTTTTGGGATTCCTGATAAACCCAGTCGGCGCACTGGCTTGGCATTACCTATTCGGATGATGTTGAGGAGCAACATGTGTGCTGGCCAAGCATCCACCCCACAGGTGATCCGAGGCTTGTAAAGCAGAGAAGGAAACCTGTGGAGTGGCGAGGAAAAATGCGCAATATAGATAAGTATTCATTTTCATTTAATTCTTGTTTGGAATAATGAAGACTTCAAGTATAAGTCTTATGACAACCAAGCTAATGCACTGTTGTTTCTTTATTGGAAACCTTGGCCATTACAGGAAGCAAGGACCCTGAAAGAGCTATAAATGCTTGGTAAAGCCAGAGAGTAACTGGTTGAGAGCTATTAATGCTTGGTAAAGCCAGAGAGTAACTGGTTGAGAGCTATTAATGCTTGGTAAAGCCAGAGAGTAACTGGTTGAGAGCTATAAATTCTTGGTAAAGCCAGAGAGTAACTGGTTGGGCGCTATAAAATTCTTGGTAAATTCAGGGAATAGTTGGTGGGAACATTAACCACTTGATGTTATGGAGCAGCCGACGTGCTGGCCAAACATTCCCTTAAACAATTGATAAAACCAGTCAACGTACTGGCCTGGCATTGCCTATTCGAATGGTTGTGGAGTAGCCTGTGTGTTGGCCCAACATTCATTGTTGTATCCATGAGAAATCCAATGCTTGGAAAGCGAAGAAGGATCCTGTGGACTAAAGTGAAGACATCCACTACAAATAATTATTTGGTTATCTTGCAACTTCTTGCTTATGAATATACGTGTGTATATGATTTGATTATGATTTTCTCAAACTCTTGTCTAGAGATGGATCCTATGAAAATACACTAAACATGTGAATTAATTCAATGTTTGAGTGTAGGTATTGTTGGAAGCAAGGATTATGAGAGCATATGGAAGATGCATGCGGACATATGACTTTCCTAAAGAGCTCAGTACGAGTAGTAATGAAAGATGGTGCTAGTGGAACTGTGTGGGTCCTAGCAGCCAAAGGTTCTGTAAGCAACAACAGGGAAGGGTTCCTTAGTTGAAAAGCATTAGACAGACCTTAGACACTAAAATGTCATAGCCAAGAAATGGCATGCCAAGCATTCACATTGAAGTGAAAGAGGCTAAGGAGCATAGAACCACAAGTGATGGTGTGGCTCCGGCTTGGAACAAGACTAAGAGGGGGAAACTCTTACTCTTCTCTTTCGTTTTGACTGATGCATCTCAGAAACAAAAGACTGTTGAGTGCATGTCATGAATGAAAACAATTTGTGTTTAATTGCTTGAAATGAATTGTGAATGCTGAAATGGTCATTTTCCGGTGAAAGGATGAACATGAATGAGTTCATGTTTATATTGGGAAAGCGTGAAATGTGTGGAAGTCTCATGAGTAAAGCATGGACGTTCCATGTCAATTGAGCAAATAATTGACTAATTTTAACATTGTATTATGCTTGTCCTAACAGGAATTGCCATGATGAGTCTCACAGGTGAGAAATTGAAAGCCATTGATTACAACTATTACTAGCCAAGTGTTGCTGGTGAGAAAGAGAGAGCCATATGTGCACCGTGATCATGGCAGTAGACCAGAGACTATTTGTTTTGGGCTAGAAATATTCCTCAGATAGTTGCCGGGACAACAAGAAAGATGGCATCCATGGAATTCCAGACGTGTAGAATAGCTGGAAGGTAAATAAAAGAAAGGGATCGTTGTAGGGCAATGCCCACCTGCAGAGATAGCCGATCAAGCCAGCAGAAACAATTGTGGAAGCCAAAGGAATTGGTCCCGAAAACTCAAAGTAAAGGGATGAAACGTAGGACAAACTTGTCACATTTTGTGAATTTTGAATCATGTGTAAAGTGTGTATATAGTCCGAAGTGTTGGAACACCGAGGACGGTGTTATTCCAAGGGGAGGGGAATGTAATGTCCCCAGTTTGACCCCATGGCATTTACCCTATAAATGATGTAATATTGTTATGAAATCATGGTGAGGAGCTCAAGGCCAAGGCCCCGCCATCGATTTAGTGATGCATATGATTTGCGTGCTAGCAATGCACATTGGAAATTCAAATATCATGTAATATGCATTTTAATAAAAATACCCACAACTAGCTATGCAATGCAACAAAGAGATGGGGGCATGATTTCACAAGGAATTGGGAGGGAAAAAATTCAAACCCTTGAGATAATCAGGTCAAGCCAAGTGTCAATGAGAGAATCCATCAAACCCTCAACTACCCATGTTGACTTTTGTACCCAATCATTGATTTCTCCCAAGAGTTGGTTGAGGTAGTTAATGCCTTGGGGAATGGGAGGTATGGTTGTCCAAATTTGGGTATGGGCAAACCACCCTACATGGGAATTTGCATTTTGCTTCTTGGGCAAGAAAGAGCCATGAATTTCTCCCACAAGCCATTATGCAACCATCATTTTCTTTCTCCCTCACGAGTTTAGAACCGCCTGGGCATTTTCCAGGCATGTCTGTTGCATTTTTCTTCATTCTCCCAATAGAGAAGGGCGTTTTTGTGTTGTATACCAGTGGGGAAGAAGAGGAAATCAAATGGGGGATTCAATAGAGACCATTTTGGGTTGTTGAAGGCTGAGATATTTGGGGAAGAAATCATTTTTCCTCCCTGTGGTTGTTTGCCCCATCCCACAATCCATTTTTGGTTGGGAACGCTTTTGGGAAAACCCATGGCCATCTTATTTGTAAACCCCAGTGTTTAAAATGTGTATCCCTGCCCCTGGTTGTGCTTACTGTGTGAGAGAAGAGTATGTTGGGTATGGGTATAGGCATCCATGGTTTGGGCTTGAGCTTGAGTGCAATCATCTAGGGTTCAATTGTAGCCTGATAAACCCAGCAATGGACTAGCTTGGCTCAGATGAAATGGTTAATGGGCTGGGGGTGAGCTGGAATGTTCCCTTTCCTTGTGAGAATCATGCCCAGCTCGGGGGTGGCCTTCAGAAGGACTCAGTATAAGCTGTCGAAGAGCCTATGGTTGGGTGGAACGTTGCAGCAACATAGCTAGTTGCTTGGGGCAGTTGCAAAATGAAGATAAGTGTTTTTATGTCTATGTATTTACTTCTGCAATGTTTAATTAATGATTATTTTGATATGCTGGATGAGCATGAATTGTGTGTGTGGATTAGATTTAAATTTCGATGTGCATATTGCCTAATTTGTATCTGCACACCATTGTTTAAATTCTTATGATTCTAATTAGTGGGCTGAGTTTTATGAAATGCCCAGATTTTAGTGCCATGTTCCCTTCCTTGCATTGGGTCAGTAGGTGGGTACATTGCACTCAACTACAAGTACCTGCAATACATGCATACTCAATAGATGGTTGAAGGACAACCCAAATTCAAGTTTTCCAAGGGACACTATAATGGTTGTTTGATGGGAAAGCATCCGGAAAAGAAGTTTGAGAAGGGGAAGGCAAGGATAGCCTCTCAACCTCTATATCTAATTCATAGTGATGTTGCAGGGCCATTTCCAGATATAACTTTGAACAAGCCAAGGTATATTCTTAATTTTATTGATGATTATTCAAGATTTACATGGGTATACTTTCTCAAATTAAAATAAGAAGTATTTGGATACTTTAAGTTTTTCAAGTCTTCTGCAGAAAAGTTTTCAGATAGAAAGATCAAGGCCATTCACATTGATAATGGAGGTGAGTACATCAAAGGTGATTTTCAAACATTTTGTGCTGAAGAAGGCATTGAGACATAGCATACTGTTCCATACACATCACAGTAGAATGGTGTTGCAGAGAGAAAGAACATAACATTAAAAGAAATGGCAACCTACATGCTAAAGTTGAAAGTGTTGCACCCTAGTCTTTGGGCAGAATCCATCAACTGTGCTACCTACTTTCAAAACAAAGTTCCTCACAAAGGACTCAAAGATATGACTCCTTTAGAAGAATGGATGGGATACAAACCTAATGTGTCTCATCTGAGAGTGTTTGGATCCAGAGCAAGGGAAAGGATTCCAACAAGAAAAGGAGAGCCCTAGATCCACAAAGCAGAGAGTGTATTATGGTGGGTTATGCATTGAATGCAAAGGCCTATAAGCTTCTTGATCCTTCTACTATGACAATATCCTTGATAGGAGTGTACAATTTTAGGAATGGCCTCTACATGATGCTCATCCTGTTGAGCAAGAGAGCTTGCCTACCACACCTCCACTGCTTGATGAGAAAGAGAGAGAATCTTCATCCCATGAGATTTCAGATTCAGAGTATGAGAGTGAAGATGATGAAGAGTGAATGGTAGATCCATATCCACAAGAACCTGAAGATCTAGCACCTATTAGTGAAGATGAGCGAATGGAAGACCAAGATCCATATCTACAGCTTGTAGATATGTTGACACAATTCTGTCGACAAGGGTTCACTGCGCACTTCCATCAACAAACACGAACCAAACACCCTTAAGCACCAACCCAAAAAGGTTTTACCCTTTCCAGCAACACTCGCGAAGCAAGTGAAGTCTCACCCGAGATGGTTAAGGGGGCTGCAAGAACCAGGTTTATGTAGTGGGGAAAGGACATGCATCTATTTTGATTCTATTGCAATAGAAACTAGAGATTTACATTCGCATCATGCTTTGAGATTCAAACATACATTCACCGTTTGCATATTCACTATGAAATCAACATTTGCACTAATAAGTTAAAGCTAGCGATCACATCAATCGAAAATTACAAAAGAACATTCAAATATAACACAGTATTCATCATTCGACATAAACAGAAATAAAAGAGACAAATCTGAACATCTTCATGCATTCACTCATCAAAAACCTGTAGAATAACCTTCGCAGGGACAGTAAAAAACACCTTATCGCAGATCCATACAAACTTGCCGAAAACAGTTCAAAACATAACACAAGTAATTTGCTTGGTTATTGTTCAACTTGTGTTCTTATTCTTCTAGGATAGGATGCCCTTAGGATTACATTCATATTCTTATTTATAACCAACTATGGCAGTTACAAAATGGTCCAAATGACCCTTTCTAACTAACTAAACTAATCTTGCACTTCCTTGTTCACTGCAAATGGTCCTTTCTTCCATGGATGGTCCTTCTTCGCTGTTGTCGGCTTCCACACTTCATGCAGTCTAACCCCGTGCCAACAAGATCCTCATCTTCCTAGATGGGAAGCCACTTCCAAAAGTACTATCAAGATATAGGAGACCATGCAGTTAGAGATTAGATTAAGGTTATTAAAGAATATCCACATTTATTTTCAAATCAAGAAGGGGAAGAGGTCTTCAAACCAGTGACTTTGGATGAGTTAAAAAAAATTTCTCTTATATCTGCCGGAGATCTTTTTGGAGATCCACTTGATCCGAGGAGAACCATATATGATTATCAGAATGGAAGGTTTCATCCTTCTCACATTACTAATCCATTTCTTGCCGATAGATCCTTCTTCAGTGTAGAAGTGCACTTACCATTTGGGGTGAGTGATGTACATGATTGATTATCCTACCATAGTCTATCTTGAGGGGGGGCTTTCTTCCCACTGGGTTTTCCCTCTTTCCTCACTTTATTTATTTAGATTGTTGTATGGGGTGACCTGTGGTATCAGTTACCAAGGCCCTACTAGATTTTAGTTACTTCCCCATAGTTTGGCTTGTGAGCAGGCGTTGGAATATTGTCACCATCATTTTTTATATTTGCATGCATGCATCCAGTCATCATGCATGCATCTACATGCATCTAGTCATCAGTATGGTAGTCTCCCCCACACCTGGAGCCTATGTTCAACCCCTTAGAGCCTATTTTTATCCCTCAGGAGCCCTCCTACCTACCTAGTGCGTCTTGTTTTCCTCACCTGGATGACATATGCCCCCTACTACACTACTTGCATCACTAACAGTCAGTTGCAACATTTATTAACCAATTTATTCATTTATTGCTCAGTTTAACTGCTTGTAGCTTCCAGTTGACTGTATCGGAGTGCCACTTGACCTACTGACAACCTAATCATCCTCATGCGCCCTCCTTGGAGTATCCATCCCTTGGTTTGTGCTTAGATGACTCAGTTAGACTGATTTCACTGACATTTGACTATTTGTGACTACTACCACTAATTGGATGATGTCTCCAATGCTATCCGAGCCACACATTGAGGAGAATTCAAATGACCTTAGGAGGCATTCAAATCCATTTGATTGTATTCAGTTATTATTCTACTTTCATAGTGCCAGCTTACAGCTGATGTATGATACAGGAGTTTTTGTCATTTCTTGTGTTAATGAGTGATTATTGATTCAACAATTCTTCTTCTCTTCTCTTCTATTCTTGAGTGAGTTGTAGTGAGGTTTTCTCCAGCTGTGTGATCTCTCCTATAAAATATCACAAAGACTTGACAAAACAACAATAGAGTTCAATAAGAACCATTTATGGTTCTATCCAATAGTAATTACCCCTCCTAAAACACATTCTAAATAAATATCTATAAACTCCAAATCAACCAATAGAAGATTCAATTCCCTAATTAGAAAGTCCCCCTTCTGCATAGAGTCCTTGATCAAAATGATATCTAGATTTTTAGATTGTAGAAACCACTATAGGGATTTTTTTTGGAAAAACCCCCAATTCCTATAATATTCATCAACATAATCTTCATCTAATAACTAATGAGGATGGTGCATTGGATCTAAGGACCCTAGTTAGTGGTCATTAATAACCTTGGTTGATTTCTATAATGTCTTTCTCCAAAGAAAGTTTAAGATTGGAATTTCTCCCAATAGAACCCGTGAACAAAGATAATCTCTTCCAAAAACCCTAGGAACACAATCAACAACCTTTTACCTCCCCTTCTTTGTCTATGATGTGTAATGAACTCTCCCATGGGAGGAGATTTCATAATTCACTTATGTTGAAGAATGTAACTTCAGAAAATATTCTTATTTGTATTATTTGTATTTCACTTCCTTCGGGAATTATTATTGATGTAATTGATCATGTAAAAGTCATTGAAAGAGTCAATGTAAACCCTAATTGATGATAGAAGGAAGTCTGTGGAAGAGTTTTTGAATTCGACAGTTTCTAACCTATTAAGCAGGTTCATCCTCAGGAGAAAATCTCTCTCTTTTTAGCATGGGTGAATGAAGAATAAATATTGTTTGTTTAGTTTTTTTAGGTTTAGGGTTTTTTTAGTCTTGATAGGAACATGTCGGTTTAGTTTTTAGGGCTTAACATAATTATTAAAACAATTTAATAATTAATTTAAAAAAAAAAAAATTAAGTTTAACATAAGTGGAATATTGCTTTTAAATAAACAAATTATTATTTAATTCTCTAAAGTGTTAAATAATCTAATTAAAAATTTTAATTTTTTGTAACACATTTCTTAGTGTATTAGAATAGTATAAGTTTTAGTTTTTTGAAATTTTTAAAAATTTATTTATAATGTATAGTATTATAATAAATTTTTAAGCTATAGTGTTTTAACAATTTTTTAAATTTTTTTTTGTTTTATGAGGAAAAGTATTTTAATAAAAAACTTTAATTTTTAAAATAAAATTTAGTATGAATTTATTAATAATTAGAAAAGTTTATTAATAATGTTAAATTCTAACTTCAAGGTTTGTAGTTATATTAAATAATTTGATTATTAGTTTTTAGCATAGTGGTAGGATCATTAATAAAATCAATGGCAAATTAAAGTGTATGTTATTTATCTATCTTATTATAATGTTTATTTATTTAAGTGACACTTAGTTGTTTCATAAATGTATGTCTTCTTGGATTTATTAAACTTAACTTGTTTTGAGTTTATGAATTATAGGTTTCCAAGCTTCTTTTAATTTGAAGCCATCATCTCAGTTGAAATTCCTTCTACATTTCTCGATTTCTATTTCTTTGCGAGTTTTTCTTTTGTGATATTGAGGAACAATGGCTAAGACCTTAGAGTCTTCTAAGCAAATATGATGTTTCGTGTTATGAACATGTTCAGCCATGTCCGAGTTCTTTATTCTTTCATGTCGTAGGTCTACGCTATGTTCCTTTAATCTAATTGCGATTGATCTACCAGTCTCACCTATGTAGGCTTCGCCACATGAGCAAGGAGTTTTGTATACATTTTTTTTGTTTTGGGGATCGATAGGGTCCTTGGCTTTGTCAAGCATAGTTCTCAAGGAGTTGGGAGGAGCAAAGGACACCATAATGTTATTCTTTTTTAGAACACTCGCAATCTTGTTAGTGGTGCCATGTATATATGGAAGGGTCATTCTAGGGCAGTTTTTATCAACTTCTTTTTTATTAATTTTATTTGTGTTCTTCTTTTTTATGTTGCGGAAGACTTTATCATCCTCTTTACCTTTATAACCATTGTTTATGAGGGATCCTTTAAGGTGCTTTAGCTCATCTTCTAAGTGGTCTTTATCTGAGACTCGCCATGCGCATGTGGCTAGGGTGTTTATAATGCCGACTTTCTGGGCTGGATGATGGTGTGAGTCGACATGGAGGTATCTATCCGTGTGAGTTTTCTTTCTGTATACTTGGTGAGAAAGAGACCCATCCGGATTCTTTGTGATAAGAACATCTAAGAAAGGAAGGGATTTATGTACCTTCTTTTCTATGGTGAATTTTATACTTTCACATTGATTATTCATATGGTTTAAGAACTCATTCAGTTTATCCTCACCATGTGGCTAATTACTAAAAACATCACCTACGAATCTGAGCCACCACTTTGGTTTATGCGGAATGCATTGATTGCTTTATCATCTAGATCTTCCATGAATAGATTAGAAACAATGGGAGAAAGTGGTGAGCCCATGGAAACCCCTTCTGTTTGTTCATATATTTCTCCTTGAAAGGAGAAGTAGGTAGACTTTAAGCAAATTTCTACAAGTTTAGCTATGTCAGGGTTTGATACTTTTTTTATTACCTCAATAGCTCTATCAATGGGAATTTTTGTATAGAGAGATATGACATCAAAACTAAATAATGAATCTTTTTTATCCATTTTCCAGTGTTTCATTTTTCTACTAGTTGGGAGGAGTCTTTAATGAATGAGAATGTTTTTCCAACTAAGGGTTTTAGGATCTTAGCTAGGTGCTTTACTAAATCATAAGTAGGTGAGCCTATTGTGTTTACAATGGGTCTTAAAGGGATTCCTTCTTTATGTATTTTTGGTAATCCATATATGTGTGGCATAATTCCATTTTTAGGAGTGATTTTCTTCTTGATTTCATCACTCAGGGAGGAATTTTTTATCGCATTAGTGACATCTTTAACTACTTTCTTCATTGGGTCTTTCTTTATTTTCCTATAGCAACCACTTTCCAGATGCTAAATCATCTTTTGTTGATAGTCTTCGGTTTTTATAATGACTATGGCATTGCCTTTATCCGCTTTCAGGATCATAACGTCCTTATTTTCCTCGAATTCAAAAAATATTCCGCAGACTTCCTTTCATCATCATTTACAGAATTGTGGGGTAAGATGAACAATCAAGTAAACCCTAATTGTTAGGTCAGCCTAGAAAGATCCAGAAAATATTATTTTATTGTTAATTGGACAAGTCGGCCCTGTTAGGAGAGTCAAGTCGTCCTTGTTGGGGAAAAATGTCAAGTGAATGATTAGTATAAATGACATGCTCTCCCTCCTCATTTGGTCACCTCACTCACTCATCAACTTCGCATGAGTAGAGAGATAGAGTGAAAGAGATTAGTTTCTTTTAGAGTCTTCTTGTTTTGGGTTATTGCACAAGGATTACCATTATACATTCTAACAAATCTATATTGAAGAAGTTTGATGGTTCTACCCCACAAGGATTTTCCCATGATAAATTATTGTAAACTATTGTCTATGATGTGCTTGTTTATATTTCAGTGATCCTTATTGTTACTGCATTTAAGATTCTAACATGGCATTAGAACTAACCGCTTCTACCAGAAGTGAAAAATAGGGTTTCTCTTTATGGAGTTTTTTCTCCACATATTGGATTAAAAATAGGTTCAAGGTAACTCGCCCTACTAGGGAGCATCTTTTTTTGGTGATAGAATTCAAATCGGAGAATTTTCATTTTTGGGTCCACCATTACAGCTAGGAAAACTAGGGCATCAAGTTTTTGGAGGTTTTGTCCACATATTTGGAGAAAAGGTACCTTTTTCTCAACTTTCATTAGGGATGCACATCTTTTCCTCCAATTATTTTCTCAATATCCCAAATTTGAGAAATTAGGGTTTCTTTAACAAACCGTAGGTCATCCTACAGCCAGATCTGAGAAGTTAGCATTTGGTTGGAGTATCTCATTTGGTAAGTTTACTATTTCTATTTCCATTTGAGGTTATCATTTATCAAGTTTATCAAGATGACAAATCACACCAAGGTTGAGGATAAGCTTGAAGGGGCAGAAAACTTATGTGCTTGGAAGTATAGGGTGATGCTAATTCTGGAAGAGAATGAGTTGGATAATTATATCAGAGAAGAAGTTGCGGAGCCAAAGGGAGATGAGGATAAAGCCAATCACAAGAAGAACTTGATAAAATCCAGGAGGATCATAGTTGACTCCATCAAGGATCACTTGAAGCCACATATATCATCTCTATGAACTCTGAAAGAGATGTTTGATGCACTGAAAATATTATTTTGAGGGAACAATCATAAATAGGAAGATGACCTTGAGAACTCAAATCAAGGCTGTGAAGATTCAAAGAAATGAAAGCATTCAATCTTAATTCACAAGGGTTTCCCATATCAGAGACCAGATAGAGCCATTGGAGATCATGTCAAGAATGAAAAAATAGTGATGACCACCTTAAATGGACCACCAAGGTCATGGGAGTCCTTCATTCAAGGAATATGTTCCAAAAAGAAGCTCATCAGATAACGTGCGCTTTGGGAAGTTTGCACCAAAGAAGAAGCAAGGATTGAATCCAGAGAAGATAAGTTAGGTGATGAGGATAATCAAGCTCCATAAGTTCATACAAAGAGAAGCAAGAAAGAAGATCATAATCACAAGTCTAACAGATCCCACAAAGTTCGAAGACCTCCTGAAGACTATTTGAGTATCAAATGCTACAATTGTGATGAGATGGGACACATTGAAATAAATTCTCCCAAGAAGAAAGACAACAACAAGAAACGAAATCGAAAGAGACATCATGCTCATGCTGCGGAGGATGATGAACCATTAAAGAAGAAAGAAAGGGAATATTACTCAAGTGATGAAGAATATGTCTTGAACTATTTGGTTCATGACACCATGGAACCAAGTGAACTATGTCAAAAAAGGCTTGCATATATATAAAAGGATTTGTTGATCGTAAGGAAAATGGTGATTTGTCTACCTGAGATCCATACAAAACATGAAGGCATATCCAAAGGATGTGCACGAGGCAAGAACGTGAAGAGTTTGTATTCAAGAAGTGATAACAAAGAGAAAGACACCTTGAATACAATACATGAGGACCAAGGATGAAGACTTCAGAAAATTCCAGACTAGACGAAGAAGAAGATCAAGGTCTTCAAAATCGGATGATGGAGCAGAGTACACTTCCAGAAACTCCAGTAACTTCTACAAGGAGGCAGAAACCAAGAGGGAGCCTACAAAACACATGAAAGATAAGTATTTACTGTCATTTGAATTCCTGATTATTTTTTAAAGATATTTCTCATAACAGTTACATGTATATTTCTGATACAATTTTCTTTTATGCACTTATATATGACTAATATTGACTAGCAATATGCTCATGTAGTGCATGTTATGGGTAAGTGGCCTATAGTGATTTAAAACATCCCATGAGTCCCTTATGGAGATAGTCTGGGATGAAACCTCTTTTTTAACATGTTGAGAGCAGTGCACACTCTTAATATTTATGGTAGAGATGGAAGGCATCTAGATAGTTACCGTGTGTACACGAGATATGGATGAGAGTTGTGTTGAAGCATTGACTAATATGCATTGGTTAAATGACTATGTACATTATCCATAAGAAGCTGTCATTACATGAAATGATACTAATCATATGACTAAATTGGAATTTTAGGAAATATCGAGTGCTATGACCTACAAGAGAAGGATGATGATACGTGTTCTGAAGAACAAGTGATGAAGGTTCAAGCAAATTTATAAAATCAAGTATACTGCATAAGTACAAGGCGAGGTTCATGATTTATCTTAGAAAGAGGGATTAGATTGTGATGAGATGTTGCTGCTCCTATGGCAAGATGGACGTGAAGTGTATGTGGAGAAGCCACTAGGATTTGAAACACATGACAAGTAGACTCATGTGTGCAAATTGAAGAAGGCCTTGTACGGTTTGAAACAGGCACCCATGATGAGGTATGGAAGAATCCATAAGAAATTTTCCCTAGTAAATGAAAATATGTGGTAGATATCCTAAAGATATTCAGGATTATGGTAGATATTCTGAAGTTGATGTGTGATGATTGGTTGATACATGTACTTAACGAACAAGAGGTCAGATTTATGCTTTGCAGTGAATACACTGAGTCAATACATGGTAGATCCGAGACATGTTTACATGGTTGTGGAAAATCATGTGTTGAGGTACCTCATGGGTATGGTTGATTATGGCCTCAGATATGCATCACATGAAATGATTATTTCGTGGGGTTATGTTGATGCAGATTGGGAGGGTAGTGTCATGGATAGAAAGAGCACATCAGGGTGTTTCTTAAGTTTGGTATCTGGTATGATCTTATGGTTCAAAAGGATGTAGATGAGTGTGGCACTCAATATAGTCGAAGCTAAGTATATGGAAGATTATTTGGCAAGCTGCGAGGAAGTATGTCTTCAGAAGTTTCTTGCATGATTTTTCGATCTTGATTTAGAGGCGACTTGTATTCTCTGTGAAAAAAAAAGTTGTGTGAAGTTGTCTGAAAACCAGTGTTTCATGACAAGTTGAAGCACATCGAGATCAGGTATCACAATATCTGGGATATGGTGCAGAGGGGAGAAGTGACGCTCCAGTATATAGCGATAGAGGATCAGATAGCCGATGTGTTAACCAAGCCTCTGTAGAGAGTGAAGTTCGAGTACTTCAGGGACAAGCTTGGGCTGGTCCAGATCAAGAGAGTGATGATCTTGGATGAGGTAATAGGTAGTCACAGGTTATGTGATTTAATTGAGTCTACTAGGCTACGAGAGGATCTGGATGTGTGGTGAGGTAACATAGGTGGTTGCGGTGTGCAATGTAATGGATGCTCCTGGGCTGGACTCACTAGATGACTTGCTTGGTTCATGGAAGAGGAAAGTTGCATCTAGTATGAAAAAGGACTAGCTCGGTAGGACAGTTGCATGTAGTATGAAAACATACTAGCTCTGCAGGACAGTTGCATCTAGTATGAAAAAGGACTAGCTCTGCAAGACAGTTGCATCTAGTATAAAAAAGGACAAGCTCTGCATGACTATTGCATCTAGTATGAAAAAGGACTAGCTCTGCAGGACAGTTGCATCTAGTATGAAAAAGGACTAGCTCTGTAGGGTATCTACATACAGTATGAAAGACAACTGCCTCTATAGAGGTGCATCCAGTATGAAAAAGGACTGGCTCTGTAGGATGGCTACATCCAGTATGAAAGAGGACTGGCTCTGTAGAGGTGCATCCAATATGAAAGAGGGTTAGATCTACAGGATGGCTACATCCAGTATGAAAGAGGACTCACTCTGTAGGATGGCTACATTCAGTACGAAAGAGGATTAAGTATGTAGAGGTTTTCATCTAGCATGAAAGAGGGATAGCTCTGCAATATAGATACATCCAGCATGAAAAAGGGATGGCTCGGTAGAAAGGCACATCCAACATGAAAAAGGGTTGTCTCTGTGGAGAGTTGCATTCAACATGAAAAAGGGTTGGAATTGCAAGGTTAGATACATCCAACATGAAAAAGGGTTGGCTCTGTGAAACTTCTTGTGATGTATAGATTTGGGAGATTCCATATGTCAATAGTCAGAGTACAGAAGTGCATCATATAGAAGATGATGGTGACAGTGTCAAAAGAATACCTTCCTTGTTAATAGGGAGTGTTAAAGAATGTAACTTCAGAAGATATTCTTATTTGTATTATGTGTATTGTACTTCCTTTGGGAATTATTATTGATGTAATTGATCATGTAAAAGTTATTGAAAGAGTTAATGTAAACCCTAAATGATAGGTTGTCCTAGAAAGATCCATAAAAGATTATTTTATTTTTAATTGGACAAGTCGGCCCTATTAGGAGAGTCAAGTCGGACCTGTTGGGAAAAAAGGTCAAGTGAATGATTAGTATAAATGAGAGGCTCTCCCTACTAATTTGGTCACCTCACTCACTCATCAAGTTCACATGAGTAGAGAGATAGAGTCAAATAGAGTAGATGCTTTTGGAGTCTTCTTGTTTTGGGTTATTGCACGAGGATTACTATTGTACATTCTAATGAATCTATATTGAAGAAGTTTGCTGGGTTTTTCTACACCACGAGGGTTTTCCCAGAATAAATTATTTTGTACTATTGTCTATGTTGTGCTTTTTTATCTTTCACTGATACTTATTGTTACTGCATTTAAAATTATAACAACTTTGACCAGATCTCCCTTGAAAAAATGGATAGAAGAGGAAATCTATTTCAAGGATGGACCAAATGTATCAAGGGATAGAACACCTTTAAAAATCAAAGGATAATATACCATTAGAGCTTACAGGAAAGGAGACATACCCAAACCTCCCCACCCCAGTCTATCCACCAAAGTGGAGAAGGAGTTTGAGACAGCGATGGTGCACACAAATTCTAAGTACAACTAGGAGAATACAATGTCTTACCCAAAAAAAATGTGCATGAGTCATCAAAGGGTGTTTCCACCCACTCAAAATTCTCATTATAATTTTCATCCACCTCTCTTGAATCCTTCGGGAGAGATATATCCCATGGAAAAATCCCATTGGGGATATAAATAGGAGTTGATACTCATCCAATTACCACGTTTGTAGGTAAACTAGTAGAAGGGATTCTCATAAACTTCCCATCAATATCGTCCTCCACTAAAATCATATTCTCTACCTAATATGCCTTAACTAAAAAAGACAAGTGACTTCCCTCCTTCTTTCACCACCTATACAAACTATCAAAAGTATTGTGAAGCTTGACAACTCATATAAAAAATCAATTTTTTGCATAGTGGTCAAGGTGCTAGTCAACATAGATGTTAGTGGTGATATTCATGACTTCGTGGAGGTGATGTTCAAATATAATGCTTACAATCATACCTTTCACTATGTAAACGCTCCTTTTTAGTGCACTCATTTCCATGCTCATGGCCATATCTCAAGGGAATATCTATTCACCCAGATCAAGGTGTTATTTGATGAATTTCATTATGGATTGAAGCAGGGTTGCCATGATTTTAATGCTAGAAATAAAATCCCTTTGAACCATAAACTACCAAGAATATTGAACACAGCCTCTTATTATTTTAATGTGAATCCCAACCACCCTCATAGGATAATATGATATACTTTCATGTATCCTATTACAAGTTCCTAATTAAATTAAATCTAGTATCTCGAGGTGTCCATCACAAACCTACACCCTTGGAATTTTCCAAAAATGTTTTTACCATTAAGGGATAAAACCTTATCTACCCTTAAATCATCACCATCAACCAAGAAAACCCTTCCCTCCTTGATCTTGAGTACCTTACTCAATTTTTTCTAGGCAACTGGTAAAAATGTTGCCACTCTATGTCCCCTAATATAATCCACCACTGGATCCCCCTCCACAAATCTTGAACCACCCACAATATCTTGAACCACCATAGACTCTCAAATCACTTCAAAAAACTTCATAAAGTGTATAGATGGAGCTCGAGACTACAAACTCATAGTTTGAGGATGAGATATGGATAGTGCCCCATCATATTGGGGAAAAGGATAGGACATTGAATGGCATCCTTGGAACCTCTAATCAATATTCCTTCTCCCTCATGTAAACCTACTAGCAAGGTGTCCTTATCTAGCTACCAACCTAACATCTTTCCTTTGACATTCTTCAATTCATTGTCGAATATTTTATGCAACAAAAGGGGTCCCTCCCTTCCACCCCTTGGAGGGACCAACTTTTGAATAAGTGTTGAAATGCTAGTGTATTAAATGAAGATATAGTCCGAGGTTGTCTTTAGAGTAATCCATGAGCTGTGGGTGTGGTTCCATCATGACTATGGAAACCTAGGGATAAAGATCTAAAAAAAAGCTAAGCCCTAGCCTCCACCAAATTAGCATCCTTCCAATTGATGGAGTTATCTTAAAAGAGTTCAACATATAATATGAAATTACATCAATGAATTTGTAATTTCTACATATGGTTGTAGGATGGGATTGTATATAAAGTAATTGCACTATTATAAAAGTGGAAACGTTGTATACAAGTGTTTCAACCATCTAAGACTCCTCTATCTTAAAACTCCAGCAATTAATATTATAAGGATACAACTATTGATGTGAGAATGATATAGAATAAATAAAGCATAATGACTTGTTAAAGTTGGACATCACCTTGGATTTAGAGTATTCCCAATGTATGATAGAAGGAGTGCATTAATTCCATCTTATTTTATCATTAAACAATTCAATTGATTTATACAACAATTAACTCAATGTTGCATCAATGGAAGGTGATACCACATATTTCTAGGTAAATAATTCACATGCAGGGTGCATACAATCTATCTTCTAGTTAATACAACCTCAATAGATAGGGATTATTGTCTACAATATTGTTGGACGGTGCATGTGATTTTCCAAGTGCTCATTGTTTCCCATGGATACAAAATTAAGCAAAATTGAGTGCCAGGGATAGAAACTCATCTATATAAGTGCACAATAATCCATTCATAATAGTCATGGATCTCAAATTGTAGAATCAATGGACATAGAGGAACTTAGAGTTGTTGGAACTCACCGATTCTTGAAGGAAAATTGATTTATGAATAACACTAATAGATATTATTTTGAAATAATAACACATTGCACACACAAAATTTGCATAGTAGTAAAATCAAACACATGATAAACACATATATTACCCTAGAAACACAAACAAGAAAACTTGTTTTGAATGGTTGTTCAATGTTCATATCGGAAATATAAGGTTACAATGTAAGTCATGGCTCTTTGATCATTCAACAATTTATATAGCGATGCTCTTGTGCATCCTCACCTTTTGGCCAAGAAAATTATTTTGTGAGTGCAATTACAAGAAGAAATAGGTAGATTTGGGGGTAATGGGAAGGATGACCATACTTGTCCTTTGATTTCCATTCCCCATATTTCTCTCCTATTTTATTGTTCCTTTTCATTTAATTCTTTGTTTTTCTCTATTTTCCTTATAAGTATTAACACCATTTGATTTTTTCACAACACGTATCACCATTGAGAAGATTTTTCCAAAAATCTTCCAGGAAAGCAATCTATAGATAAATGCTCCTTATGTTTAATTCTCTGGAACATGACTCAAACTATGGATCCTGGATACAACTCTAACTCTATCTTTAGTTGTAGTTGATAGCTCTAGATATAGCTATGGTTCATGTCTCACTTGTTACCACAGTGTAGAATTATTTTCATAGAATCTAAGTTGTAAGAAAACTTTAGATATAAACTCTTCAATTAGAATGCATTCCCATTTTTAGGGGGAAAGTATTTATCATTCTTACACTTGGATATGGTACATCCTAGCAAGAAATGGAAGCCAAGTTAGCTTCCATTATTTTCTTGTTTTATGTGATCCTAGAAAGGCATGCCATCACACAACAATTCCATAAGAGGAAGTGTGGACTACCCTCTTCTACTAAGATCAATTGCTTCCAACATGAAAAAATTATTTTTTTCACACATTCTTGCATAGCACTCCATCTTTGGAGACATTTCATTTGCATGACAAATTACTTCATGTGAAATCACAACCTTCATAAATGATCCAACATTTTATTTGATTTGGTGGATTTCATGGAGTTCCAAGGAACCCCCAAGGTCATTGACCTCCATGCACCAATCTCAAATGCATCTCCAAGAAGATAATATTCATCTGAAAGATAGAAGGAAACGACTAGATAGGGTTTTCCCTTTATATTAACATCAACCTATTGTTATTCTACCCAAATATTCAATTTAGAAAATATGTAAGATATATAGGTAATAAGAAACAATAGAAGATATATTCAATAAGCTCCAATTTTAGTATTATTGAAATGATTCTTTTGATGGGTTGAATCAACCATGTTCACTTGATACTTCAAGGGGGATACCCCCTAATGAGATAATATCAACATACAATATTCTTCTCCACAACCTCACAAGGAGGACTCCATCCATATATCATAAGATAATTCTAGCTTCCTAACCTCCTAAGCACCTAGTGGGCCTTCTTTAATGAGGTCCCATTACATTTATTTACTAACATAGTGGGCCTTACTTAATAATAACAACATAGTGGACCTAGTACACTTTACATTAAAGAGCATCCACTATTACTCTAATGTTCCCTCTAGGCCCCCCATTACATCCCTAAGGAGGGTCATAACACCTACTTTCTAGTTCATTGATGGCATTTACCTCTAGTGTTGCTATAACTCCCAAGACAATCACTTCTCATTGGGATAGAGATGCAGGAAAATCTTCACTCTCCACTTTCTTCTCTTGGTTTTGTGGATTTTAGGGTGAAGCTATGATGAATCCTACGACATTTTTCTCCCCATTGTCCACTCAGGTAGTGGTAGAAATAATTTTAGGCATTTCATGGATTGCTTAACATCCTTCTTTTCTCTAGGTCCCTCTAAGTTTTATATATGTTGTATTAGGGAATCCTTCTTGGCATTATTCCTATGAAAACAACTTGGCTTGTGGAAGGTGGCTTTATTCTTCTAGTAAGATTCCTTAATATGGCCTTTATTCCACAGAATTAGCATTCCTATCAATACCAACAACTAACAATGTTAGTCTTTATTTTTGTAATAGTGACAAACAAGGGAGGCCTTAACTAATGCATACCTCATGGTATTCTACTTCTTCTTCTTATTTTGATTTATATGTTTTCCACTTGTTCTAAGTGATGGTGTAGGTTAATTCTTTGCGCTCTCCTCATCACTTCCCTTCTATAATCTGTAACAAGAAGGATGGAGTGGCATTGTGTTTCTACCTTCATTCACTACTACTCCATTTTTTCCATTTATTTTTCTTTAACGAATGTGATTTTCAATGTTTGTGGATTTCCTCTCTACCATCGAAAGATATGCCTTCATCCCTGACCCTTAGTTTTGATACAACAAGGATTAAGATGCATTGTCCTCACTTTCTTAGGCCTTATCATTGTCACAACACCTACTTTCCACTTCCCTAGATCCCTTGTACTCACTTAGATTATGCTTATTCCTTCTGTGTGAAATATTAGTGCAACTAATTTATCATCTGAGTGAACCTCTCCTTGTTCCAACTATCCATTTAAATGACATTCTCTCCCAATTGCACAAGCTAAAATCTACACTTGTCCCAATTGACCATGGCAGTTTTGAGGGAGTCTTGACGTTCAATGAAATGGTGTTTTAGCACTCACAACAATGTTGCATAGGTCTCAATGTTATTTTCTAACTCTACTGTCCTTTAGTCAAACATCTATAGCTTCTCCTTCAAGTTCATGTTTTGCTCTTGGAGTTACACATTGATGGCCTTTAGGTATTCCAACCTTTATCTCTTATGTAATTTACCCATGTTGGGTTTGGTTCTCTTCAAAGTATTGGTAGCTTCCTCACTATCAAGGATTCAACTGCATTAATACCAATATGATATTTAAACAACAGACTTATACCCCACTTACTTCACTAATAAAGGCACTTTATGGACTTCAGTTTTTGTCTCTCTTCTCAATCTTACACAAGTATTTATATCTTATGAATGGAATACAAGGCTTTTATGGTCAATGTGATTTTGAATGAAAACTACTCTTGTCACTATCATTCAATAGCATGTAAGGATGGTTTTGATTACAATGCTTTATTTCCATGCCAAATTCCTTCACATACACTAGATATTGTAAACTGACATCACAACAAGTCTACTTGACATCAACTTACACTAGTATCTTCATTAATTAATATACTATCACTTTAACCACATAAATGAATATCTTCTTTATTTAAACACAAAACAAGATGTATATGCTTACATGGTCTCACCCATCAAAATGTCAGTAAATTATGTATTCAATGATCTCTTAACTAGAAACAAAGCAAAGGGATATTAGTACACTCTTTCTTTCTTTGAAATGAAGCATCCAATTAGCAATGTTGTCTTCAATGATTTGTTAACTAGAAGCAAAGCAATGGGATATGGGTACACTCTATCTTTCTTTGAAATGAAGCATCCAATTACCAATGTTGTCTATAACAACAAAATGGATCATTGCAACTTTGAAATGGATATGGATAGATATTATTTTCAAAAGACATATTTATCTTAGAATTAAATCCACTATATAAGTGCGAGCGCAAGCCATCCATTCAATGGTAAGTCAAACTTTAGTTTGCAAAGGAGAGAAGTGTTTCAATTTCTAAAGGACTATTCCAAACTACCATCAACAAAATCACTTATTGTCATTCATTTGTCATGTTTTAAACATACCATATGAAATTATATTAATGCATTTGTACAGCCTGAGTGGGCCTAATGGTTAAGAGCATGTGCTTCCTCCTAGGAGGTCACAGGCTTAAATCCGGAGGAGGGTAGGGTATGTACACCTCTGTAGACTTTAGCAGTTAAATCGTTGCGCAAAGGAGGGTCCCTTGTCCCACAAACAAGGGGGTCTCATACACCAAATTGGTGCCTTACTTGGAGGTGACCTTAAAAATACATTATTATTATTATTATATTGCTACATATGGTTGTATAAAGTTATTGTGCAATAAATAAAATCTGAAACATTGTTTACCGGTGTTTAATTGTCTAGCACTTCTTTATCTTAATACTCCCACAATGAATATTATAATCCTTTGGCTATTAATGTGAGTATGATATAGAATAAACAAAATGATAATGATTTGTTAAAGTTAGACATAACTTTCTATTTAGAGGATGCCCGAAATATGTTGGAAGGAGAGAATTAAATTCATATGAATTTATCATTAAGTAATTCAATCTATTTCTACAACAATTCACTCAATCGCAACTTCAATTTATTTCTACAACAATTCACTCAATGAACCGTCAATGGAAGGTGATACCACATATTTCTAGGTAAAGAATACACACATCGAGTGTGTAGGATGTTTCCTATGGTTCTCACGACCTAAGACCTAAGGATTATTGCCTACAAGCCTACGGGAGGGTTCATATAGACTGCTCAAATGATCAACACTTCCCATGGATGTAAAATTTGTTAGAATTGAGTTATAGGAATAGAAACTCAGCTAGACCAGTGCAACAAATCTATTGATAATGACCATGGATTTCAAATTTGGGAAGGAATTCATAAAGAGGATCTTAGAGTTGTTGTCATTCACCAATTGTTATTGGGAAATTGCTTTTTAAATAACACTAACAACTATATAATTTTCAATTCTTCATTCCCACCATTAAAATATTAAGAGAAACACATTAAACTTAAATAAAAGAAACATATTGTACACACACAATTTGCATAATAGTAAAATCAAACACACCTTAAACATAGAGATTTCAACTTAGAAATTTAAATGGGAAAACTATCTTCAATTGGTTTCTTAGTTTTCATTTCGACCATCTAAGGTTACATTGCAACTCTACTCATCTATGCTCTTGTGCATCCTCACCTCTTTAATAGCAAAAAACCATTCGTGAGTGCAATTACAAGAAGAAATACATAGAGTTAAGGGTAATGCAAAGACCAATTGTCCTTATCCTTTCATTTCCTATTCCCCAACTTTTTCTCCTATTTTATTTTTATTTTTAATTTAATTCTTTATTTTTCTCTTTGTACCTTTCTTTAATTTTTAAAACATGCATTGTCATTTTCTTTTATTTTCCTACCCTCATTAATTGTCGAATTGCACTTAGGCATTAAATCTTACAATCATTTATTCTATTTAGATCCATTTGGAATCATTTTTGGGATCTTAACATTTCTCTTGGTGCTCCATTTTAGGTCTTATTTATCTTGTTGGAAACACACTTAGCAGATTGAGTTAGTTCCCCACTTATGGAAATAAAATTCTTAAAATTGCATGGGAAGGCCTAAAAAAGTGCATCAAAAATCATGGCCAACTAAAAGCCATGAATATTTGAGCATTTTTTAGATGTCCTTGGATGGAATCCTAGATCAATGAAAATCCATTATCCTTCATGCCAAGAGTATCACTAAGTTACTTAAGGGTATATCTAAATTTCTTATGGAGTTTCACTTTGTACTTGAAATTTTTGTAATGTATATACAACTTAAGCTATGACATCTAGAATTGTAACATTATTTATGAGGTTCTTCATACAGATGCCATAAATAAAGAAAATGAACTTAAATGTGTTTTAATTTGGCTTGAAAAACAAAATTATTTTCCTAAACTATTTATTTTATAATTGTGAAAAAAAAGCAATTTGAAAATATTGTCCCGCACCAATATTAACTAGATACATTCATCCATAGTTGACATGTACATGCACGCACTCATATTCTTCTTCAATATATGACAACAAAATAGTCTACTACTTATTACAATGAAATCACCACATATACCATATGAAATGATTAATAAAATGTTCTATCAATCATTTGTGTACCTTACCTAGTTAATATTAGGGTGTGAAAATATTTATACTATATTCTAGAGCTCAATTCAATATTCATTTTATGTACCAAAAAATTTCCATGTATCCTTCTAATGGCATATATGTTGTCTCTATGACAAACCCTGGGCCTGAAAAAACTGTCAAACATATGGTTGCAATAGTCTAGTATTCCCACATATTCAACCTTCCAGTGGAAGGATTGTAAAATTAGTCACAGCAGATCTAATGAACAAGTAAATCAATCACAACAGATGAACATAGAAAATATGGTGCAAAACTGTGCAAAACATGCAGCAGTGCTCTCTATCCCAGAAAGGGTGAATGAATTACAATACAAACTGTTACAATGAACAGAGCAATTCGAATTGCCTAAGGAGGTCATTCGAATCACTGAATGGAGTAGCTTGACTCTATCTAGGAGTCCTCATCAATCATCGGTGTTGCTCATCAATCACAACAACCAGTCATCCAGGTGTCAAGCTGAGTCTAACTGATCATAATAAATGTAACTGAAGTGTGTAGCACTGATATAGGATCTGGAGGCTTAGTGGGGGTGCATGGGAGGCTAACTGGAGTAAGAACAAGTCACCTAATCAAACTGGAGGTCAATCGGAGGTGAAACAGTCAGTCAGGAGTGAAATCAATCAGAATCGGAGCTAACTGAATGTAACTGGAGTGAATCTGCAGTGGTAGGTGAACAAGTGCGCCCTTCTCTGTCAGTAGGTGAGAAGAGGGCGCCTTTCAGCTTGGGAGGGCTAAAACTCTGTGGTAAGTGGCTCCCGGGTGCTAGAAGAAGGTGGATAAGGTGCTGGAGGCATCAAACTGGTGACTGGGCTGCATATCCTGAAATAGATCATGCAAGATCCTGAAGTAGATATGTATCCTGAAATAGATGATCCTGAAATAGATATGTATCCCGAAATAGATGATGGATATCCGAACACCCCCCCTCAAGCTAGACTATGATGTGCCAACTAAAATAATGTGGGGCCCTGGTAACTAAGACCAAAGGTCACCCCAATACAATAATCAAAAAATGCTGAAAATAAACTAAGTGAGGAAAGAGGGAAAACCCAGTGGGAAGAAAGCCCCCCCTCAAATCTAAAGCATAATAATGAATCAATCTGTCTCCACCATGATGGAACTCACCCCCAACAGTGAACGGAGGTAAGAGAACTTCTTCTCAGTGAAGCTCTTGGTGAAGATGTCTGCAATTTGCTCATCAGTAGGGCAATATTGCAGAATGATGGTGCGGTCGTGCACCAACTGTCGAATGTAATGCATATGAATCTCAATGTGTTTGGTCCTCTGCCGCTGAACTGGATCTGTGGAGATCTTGATAGCACTTTGATTGTCACAAAATAGGACAGTCGAAGTAGTGCCACCAAAACCAAACTCGGAAAGAATACCCTGCAACCAAACTGCCTGAATGCAGGCATTGACTGCCCCTCGATACTCTGCCTCTGCTGAAGAAAGTGCAATGGCTGCTTGCTTTTTGCTGGACCAGCAAATAGCACCATGACCAATCATGAAAACATAACCGGAATTGGACTTCCGATCAATGCTATCACCTGCCCAATCTGAATCAGTAAAACCAATGAAATCTAGCTCAGAATCTGCAGCATAATGTATGCCAAACTGTCTCGTACCTTGCACATACTGCAAGATCCGCTTGGCTGCTCGCCAATGAAGCTCATGTGGCTGCTGCATATATCTTGACACGGCACTCACGGCATATGAGATATCAGGCCGTGAATGTTTCAAATAAAGTAGTGAACCAATCAACTGTCGATACATACTGCAATCTGCAAGCGGTGTGGAATCTCCCTCCTCAAGACTGATTCCTGAGAGGAATGGGAATGGGGCTGCCTTACATTCAGCCATATTAAACTTCAATAACAGGTCGGAAGCATATTTTTGCTGAGATATAGTGATCCCATCGAAATTTTGAGCTATCTCCAAGCCCAAAAAGTGACTCAGCAAGCCCAAATCGCTCATGTCAAAAGCTAGATTTAGGGCTGATTTTAGCTTGTTTATTGAAGTAAGTGTGCTACCAGTAATAAGCAAATCATCAACATAAAGTACAATAACCAACAAATTACCTTTAACTCGCTGAAGATAGACATTCGGATCAGATTTGCATCTTTGGAAATTCTGAGAAAGAAGGAAGGAGTCCATCTTTGCGTACCAAGCTCTTGGGGCCTGTTTTAACCCGTACAAAGACTTCTTCAATCTACAAACCAATGATGGATCTGATGTATAACCCTCTGGCTGCTGCATATAGACCTCTTCAGCAAGGTCTCCATGTAAAAATGCACTCTTCACATCCATGTGATGCACCTCCCAGTGCTTGGATGCGGCAATAGCTAAAACAAGGCGGATGGAATCCATCTTTGCAACCGGTGCAAAGGTCTCTGTGTAGTCTACTCCTTGGACTTGGGAAAAACCTTTTGCCACCAACCTTGCTTTATATTTGCTGATAGTGCCATCAGCAGCAACTTTAGTACGGTAGACCCATTTACACTTCACTAATTTTCTTCCAGGTGGAAGAGAAACTAGCTCCCATGTATTGTTCTTTTGAAGAGAACTGTACTCTTCATCCATGGCATCTTTCCATCTCGGATCTCGATGGGATGAATAGTATGATTGGGGATCTGAACCAGCCATCAAATAAAAAATCTCAGGAAGAAAAGGATCAGCAATATAAAGAGCCATACCTGCCCTTTGAAAGTCTCCTCTTGTTCGTCTCGGATCAGCAGGATTTCCAAGATTCGAACCAGCAGATTGTAGAGTATTTTGGGCCCACTTTGGTAACTGAGGGGGATCTGAATGGTCGGATTCCGAACCTGATATGTCATGATCATCATATGCTGCTACAATATCAGAAATATCAGAACTCATACCTTCATTATCGCTGCTCGAATCTTCTTCTGGTGAAGGCGGTGAATCGGCAGTTTTCTCCTCAACTAGTTGCAATTCTTGAAGCGGTTCTTCAAACTGCACACTGTGCTCTATGAATATATTTTTAGATCTGATATCCATGAGTTTATATGCTTTTGATTCTTCCCCATATCCTATCAATATTCACTCGATACTTTGTGGATCCAAAGCTCGTCTCTTCTCAGAAGGAATTCTAGCCCATGCAGTAGAGCCAAAAACTCTCAAATTTGACACATCCGGTTTGTGACCAAAGAATGATTCGAAAGGAGTCATACCTTTCACGGATGAATGTGGAACTCGGTTCTGTATATATGCAGCAACATTGATTGCTTCAGCCCAAAGATTTGCAGCCAAACCTTTAGATTCAATCATGCATGTAGCCATCTCTTTCAGTGACCGGTTTTTCCTTTCCGCTACACCGTTCTGCTGGGGTGTGTAGGGAACTGTATGTTGGATCTTGATTCCGCTTTGGGAACAAAGTTGCAGCAACTCGGACTTGATATATTCCCCACCATTATCAGATCTAAGAGATTTGATCTTGCTCTCAGTGGTGGTCTCAACAGAAGCCTTAAAATCCTTGAATTTTCCAAGCACTTCTGACTTGTTTTTGAGAAAGAATACCCATGTAAAGCGAGAATAATCATCAATAAATGTCAAAACATACCTTGAACCATTTAATGACATATGGGGCAGCGGACCGCTGATATCAGAATGAATCAATCCCAAAATAGTAGAGGCTCTGCTAGCCTTGCCGCGGTCGAATCTGTGCTCGGGGTGCTTCCCAATAATGCAACCGGTGCATATTCCCTTCGAGGAACGGAGTTGTGGAAGCCCATCAACCATGGATTTATTTGATAGCAGCAGCAAATACTTATAATTTAGATGTCCAAATATTTCATGCCAAAGCCTACTAACCTCATTACCATGTGTGCGAAGAGCAGTGGGCTTTGCAAGCGGAATAAAGTGCGAAAACTCATAACATTTTGCAGTGTGGTTTGCCTTTCCAACCGCAACTAGTCTTCCACTTTTGATATCAGAAATTTCAACTGTATTAGGGCTGAATGTGACTTTCTTTGGATCACCAGTATGTGTCATTTGATACACAGAAAGGAGATTCGAAGCTAAGGAAGGCACATAAAGAACATTCTGAAAGCATCCATGTTCTACATGAATCGTACCTTTGCCCTTTGAAGAAATTTTGAGTCATCTCCCAAATGGATGGGGATGGAGCTGTTTGGATCGAATGAGGAAAAAGAATCAATATTTGCAGCCATATGATTTGATGCACCCGAATCTATCAAGAGAGTGGGCTTCGAAACCGTTGCCATGAGTGCTTGTCCTCTTTCATGATCGTCATTCCGATCCTTCTTCCTTGCACCGCCAGGAAGGGTTATGTTGTTCTTTTCCAAAAGGAGGGCCATTTGATCTATAGTCTTCTTCATACATGAACTTTCGGGATGAAAGCCACGGTTACAATAAGTACATTTAGATTTTTGGTTACCTTCTTTGCCCTTTTGCTTGGATTTCGAACTGGATGGTGCATCCGTTTGCTTTCCTTTGTCTTTTTGCTTGTGAGGCTCGAATTTGGGCTTCTCCTTCTTTAGCTTTCCTTTACCATTCGAGATCTTGGGTCCTTGAACAAATAGGGCTGAATCTTTGGAGCTTATGGACCCCATTTGAATCAACTTGTCATGCTCTTTCGTAACGGACTCAATGAAGGCATTCAAGGTAGGCATCTTCCAATTCGGGGTAGTTAGCCGACCGGAATTGAAAGTGGAGACAAATACCGAATAATCTTTCCCAAGCTTGCTTAGAATGGAGAGGATCAACTGTTTATCCTCTTTGACAACACCACTGTTCTTCAATTGCAAGTTCAAGTTCTTGAATTTTGTGAAGAATTCATTGATGGTCTCGAAATTTTCAGGATTAAGGCCAATCAATTCATTCTCTAATTGAAAAGCCCTAAGCTCATCCTGCTTGCCGAATAGTGTCTCAAGTTGCTCCCATATGGCTTTTGGAGTCTTCAATCCGCTGAGATGAAAGTGAAGATCCTTGGAGATGGAGAGACAAAGAAGACCGTAAGCTTCATCAAGCTTGTTGTAGTGTTTAGTTCTTTCTGCTACATTGTTTGGCTCCAATTCAAGACCAAGAGTGACTCGGTAGTAACCTTTTGAATGTAATATGATCTCCATATCATCTTTCCAATCAAAATAATTGAATGGGGTGAGGATAGGCTTTGAAGAAGAGTATTCCATTGCAAGGATTGAGTCAACTGATGAAGAGGAAGCTTGCATGCAGACTAGAGCGAATGGAATTGCTGTAGAAAGGCTTGCATGCAGAAGGTAGCGAATGCAATTGGAGGAGACAATAAACCTGCAAATCACATCAAAACAACCACAATAAGGTCGAACAATCCACCCTTTGAGAGTTGCATCACACCTGGGATTGGATTTCAAGCAATGTTGAATAGGTCCAATGTATCAGATCCAGGAATTATGTGGTAACTCAAGCTTCTGGAGTGGTATTGGAGTATTTTTCAAGCTTTGCATGCACAGGAGCGAATGCCCTTGAGATATCTCATGCCAAACTTTTTGCAATTTTTAGCAATTCAGTCAAATCTTCTTGTATAAACACCTGTAGAAAAGAGATCTTGTCCCTGCAATGGCTCTGATACCATGTAAAATTAGTCACAGCAGATCTAATGAACAAGTAAATCAATCACAACAGATGAACATAGAAAATATGGTGCAAAACTGTGCAAAACATGCAGCAGTGCTCTCTATCCCAGAAAGGGTGAATGAATTACAATACAAACTGTTACAATGAACAGAGCAATTCGAATTGCCTAAGGAGGTCATTCGAATCACTGAATGGAGTAGCTTGACTCTATCTAGGAGTCCTCATCAATCATCGGTGTTGCTCATCAATCACAACAACCAGTCATCCAGGTGTCAAGCTGAGTCTAACTGATCATAATAAATGTAACTGAAGTGTGTAGCACTGATATAGGATCTGGAGGCTCAGTGGGGGTGCATGGGAGGCTAACTGGAGTCAGAACAAGTCACCTAATCGAACTGGAGGTCAATCGGAGGTGAAACAGTCAGTCAGGAGTGAAATCAATCAGAATCGGAGCTAACTGAATGTAACTGGAGTGAATCTGCAGTGGTAGGTGAACAAGTGCGCCCTTCTCTGTCAGTAGGTGAGAAGAGGGCGCCTTTCAGCTTGGGAGGGCTAAAACTCTGTGGTAAGTGGCTCCCGGGTGCTAGAATAAGGTGGATAAGGTGCTGGAGGCATCAAACTGGTGACTGGGCTGCATATCCTGAAATAGATCATGCAAGATCCTGAAGTAGATATGTATCCTGAAATAGATGATCCTGAAATAGATATGTATCCCGAAATAGATGATGGATATCCGAACAAGGATGTCTCAGATGGGGTATTTTTTATAGTTTCATATTCCATATATGAAATGTATTGAAGTTTTAATGTTTAATATCCCAATAATAACCCTTTGAACTTCATCTTGTTTATATCACAATTTTATGCTTTCATTTACTATGTGTTGTTTTACACCATGAGGTAGTTTCCATGGTGAACACTGAGAAACATGATCGATGTAATATTAATGAAACGTTCCAAGGCTAATTGGTGGGGAGGACATATTGATGGGGATATGAGTCCACTAGAGGGAAATGTAAGGGAATCTAATGTGGGGGAAGGAATATGCCATATGATGATGCTTTACCCTATCCATAAACCTCCATTTATTTTCCATATTTCCATTTATCCTTAAGTCTATGTTAAACTTGAATTGAGTTCCTAGTTAAATGCAAGGGGACATATGAAGATGGGAACTTAGAAATACCATGCCAAAATTATTAGCTTTTATTTTTGTTGTAACTACCTCCTACCTTTGGGGAACCAAGAAAGGGGTGAAGGAAATATTCATCTGATTCATTCATTCGTGTATGAATGTATGCAAATTCAAATGGGGAGAAAGTATCTTGGATAAAAGACGGCACTTGAAGAGAAAATGAGGGTCTGGAGGAAGAAACCTCATCTCAATATCATATGAACCACGGAGATATGAAACAAGAGTTGTTGGGTGAGATTAGACACCTTTGGAGAGCAGCTAGATACCATTTCAAATACCTAAAGTTTGTTGGTATATTAGGTTTTCCAAAGAACCATAAAATCTGTGTCCAAAAATCTTCAAAATGTTGGAAATGAAATATGGAATTATGCAGCGTCTTGGGCTCACATTGGCCATATTGAAGAGCACAAAGAGGAAGGGTGTGCCTAAGGGATTTAACAACAGAGAAATGATGACTTCCTATGTTGTATGGAGCAAGGAATGAGTGACAAGAGCTATGTGCGTTGATATATTGGAAAAAGAACCAATAGTGACTTGATTGTTTGGTGTCTTGGAAGATTTTAGTGAAAAGAAGAGGGGTTTTTGGAAACATTGAAATCTCCTTCACCCTGGTGGTCTCATATACCAACAATATTTTGGAATTATATAGTATAATAGCTTATGGTAGGGAGAAAATTATCCCCCCCACAATTATTTTCCTTGGATCTTCATATTTGGAAAGATAAGTTTACTTTCTCCAATTTTTGTTTATGAAATTGATATTATAGAATGATGAGTACAATGATGTCATCATTTATTATGAGAGTGTGACCCTCAAGAATTTACCTAGTACATTGTTAATAGGTTTCCATTTCAAGGCTAAAATATGGAATCTTTTCATGTAGCTTTTTGCAAAACGAAGCTTGATTTTGAGCATGCATGTAAATTTATGAACATGTTGTTTTAGCTGAACATAAAAAAAATCACAAATACCTAGATTATGCTTCAAAAGGTATGTGATGTTTTTTAGATTTGTAGAAGTTTCTATGAAATGACTATAGATACTGCTATAGATCCCCTGTAATTTATACTATGGATCCCTATAGTTGCTGCTACATATTTCCTATAGTGAATTATTTAACTTTTCCAATGTCTTCTTGTGTAAATGGGTGGAAGCTACAAGCTCAACGTAGCCCTATAAACTTATCTCAAATATGATTTGTAAGCAAAGTTGATAAATTGTTGATTTATGAGTGCAATGTTGGCTTTGTTAAGAGTATGGGAAGCCAATTGAAATGTTTGAATTATGGAGCATTTTCTTGGCTTAGTTGTGAGCATGAAAAAAGAATCATATGAATTGCTCTTGCAAGGTGAGCGAATTTGCTTTGTATTGAACCTAATTGTGGTGTCTCTTTTGGTCATGGATAAATAGGTGGTTTGCAATGACCATGCTTGTTTGTTGGATTCATATATATTAATTTTCATATGGTCTCATACCAAATTCATTTTGTTGTTATGGCTAAGAAATGAAACTTCTCACATGGTTAAATTTCCAAGTCAACTGGATTGTTATGTATTTGACATTGTTGTAGCATGAGGTTGCTTGCATGTCCAAACCATTTTTCTCATTTTCATATGATCAATCCCTTTTTTTGTCAATGCCATAGGCATGAAGAATTTATGTTATTTGTATTATAAATTTGTTTTATTAAAGGGGAATTATCAACTCTTGACTTATATATATCTTGAAAATTCGAGATCTTATTCATTTCAACCAACAATTTCAACATTATTTTCAAGAGTGATTTTCAACAAGATTGAGAAGGGCATTTACAAGCCTCTTTTTCAAGCTTGTATTGAATGGTCTAGAGAAGTTTTGGTTATTATGGTTCCAAACACTATCATAGTAAATAAGAGGAATGGTTTCTTTTTAAATGGCATTACATTGTTGACATTTTATGTACATTATGATTTCATAAATGAATGATTAGACCAACAAACCCCACCTTTGTTGATTGGTATGAATGTATGTTACATAGTGGGGTTGTGCAATTTAATAGTTAAACTTTAATTAAATCCATTCAATTTATTGGATTGTAAAACATGTACAATAAAAATAACAATGACTTGACATCATCCATATAAGCCAAAAGAACATACACATGAACAAAACATTTTCCTTGCACATAACTCATACTAACAAAATATGAATTACATCCCATACTACTATGAGACAATGCATATTCCTTGCACATAACTCATATTCACAAAATATGAGACAATGCATATTCCTTGCACATAACTCATGTTAACTAAATACGAATTACATACCATACTAGTACGAGACAATGCATATTCCTTGCACATAACTCATATTCAAAAAACAATTAACATGAATGAATAAAAATATATGTTAATAGACTATCTCAATGACTAACTTGAGTCTTCACATAAAAATTGTCCTATACATAGGCCATTGAGGTGGTCACAGAAGATTCTCGAATATCCTAGAGAATTCATTAGATGTAACCTACTCATACAAAAGGGTTTATTCCTTTAGGAAAATATGTAGAGGGTTGGATAAACTGGGTGTGGAGAATTTTGTATATGACTCCTTAGACTCTACAAACTCCGGATTATATATTTTTGCATACTTAGGATTCTACAACTTGATATGTTATTTAGATTCATCTTTTGTCAACACTAATCTACCCAATAAATTAGTAAAAATTGGGCCACAATGACTCCCACACCACAACTTCTAACTTTTCCCCAACTTGGATCATGCATCCTAATCATAAAAATTACCTATAGGTCACTTCCCTAATTACTCAATCATTGAACTTGTTAAACTCTTCAAAAACATGATTCTAAGTGGTGATAGCCTCTTAGATTATTTGGGCAGCACTCCATTTTTGAAGTGAATGTTGTATTTGTAGTAATGAGTACTTCATTCTTCCACTCTGGTGTAGTAGCACTACCTAATTCTATCATACAGTGTTGGTATCCTTTTCCTACAAGGATGTTGATGGGGGGACATGGGAGGAAAGCTTGTCCCTTGGATGGGTTAAATGCCCTCTAATATATAACAATAAAACCTAGCCTTTTATACTTTTCTAACTTATCTAACTATATGGATTCTAACATTGTTTCCCCCTCCACTTTGAGCCATGGTATCCTCTCTGGGTACCCTGTGGGACCTTCCTCTTCTATGCTAATTTCCAACCTATCTATCTTCCCTTATTTATTTATTTTTCATCGGATATCTATGCCCGTTTCTTTATAGCCTATTCTACGCACCTTGGTGTTAGTGTAAATTATAACGACTCCACATTTTCCTCTGGGTTGACACTTACATTGGTTATCCATGGTATAATATGCCATGAGAGTTGGATTTCCTCAAATTGATACTACCATTTATCCATATCAATAATTCCCTTGGAATCCTTGTGGTCTATTTTATTTCACTTGTTATGGCCCCGTAGTATCACTCAAAAATGGTATCAATGTTGGCTTGCATCACCCTCTCTATTAAGAAAAGTAGGCCCTTGTATCATGTTTCGAGAAAATTCATTTCAAGATCCCACAACAAGTGCTCAATACCCACTAGGTATTCCAACTTGTAATTGGCGGAATACAAGTAACAATAAGAAAATCCCATAGTGGAATTATTGACTATGATATGGTGCATCTATGCAATTATGCAAGATTGTATCTGTAACAAACCGAAAATACCATTTTTTTTTTTTTTTATAATAGCAATAATTATCAGAATTATCAAATGCGGAATGAGATAACTAAATTGAACACTTAACTAAGGTAAGATAATCATAATGACACGTCATCAACCTCAATTTAAATAATTGAATTTTCTACTTCAAATATTAACGGTTGTTAACTTCTTAAACGAGAGATCTTTGTATGTTTATGAAAACTAATACAGTTCATGATTTTGTTTAGGTTCTTGTTTAAATATGCATGCTTCTACAGTTTGTACTGCTTTTAAATCATCGATGGAATGCTGACAGCTTGTTTGTTGATAAAAGGGGTCCTATGAGGCACCCTGGAGCTTACTTAGCTACGTTTAGCTAAGACAATTGATCTTGTTTCCATGTGCAGACCGCAGGTAATAAATTTTCATGACAACATAAAAAATTAGAGTACTTGTTTTTTCATAACGTCGTCAATGTAAAATGTTAAGTGCTTCCTTGCGACATTAAAAACTGAAGGTATGGATACAAGAAATTCTATTTCTAGCTTGGCAATGTTTTACAAGGATCCTTTATGTTATCAACCCCAGTCGATCAACTTTCTAAAGTACTGTGACAAGTATCGTCAAGAGATATCTATCAACGATATTTAACACACTCAAATGATATTATTTAATTAAGTGTACAAATACGAAATTCGTCGAAATTTACACTTTCAAACTATCAATCGACATGACGTCTTACTAGATCTTAGACTCATTCTATGAACTGCATTTGGCATTTCAATACACCACCTAACTAGAAGTAGTAATTATGTAATTTGTAACTATCATTTATTTACATAAAGCATAGTATATTACACTATTATGTGACACCAATATAAACCTTTGGAAATATATAAAATATGCATTACATATTGCTATTTGATATGAAATGATTCTTACTATTTCAAACTATTAAACAAAAACAATAGTTATGTAATACGTAAGAAAGCATATGTATAAAACATTATCACCAAAGGGTATTATCCTCTAATCTCCACTAAAAGATTATAACGAATTTAATGAAATCGTGACTTGAGTGACGGATTGAAACTATATTATAAATATGAATTCGTGCATAAGTAGTAACATTAAAATGTAAATGCTAGCATATCGACATTATGGTGATGATATGATGGGTAATAACTTGTATTGCAGGTTGACAGAGTTATGGTAATATGAAAATAAATGCACTTCAACATGGAATGGGTGGCAGCAATCCACGTAGCCTAACATTATGAACTTTGGGTGATAATGAAGTAGAGAATTATAGCTAGCGAGGATACTCCATTGTCTCATATCCACGCTGTACACTGTATCGTTCTTTGACCTGTCAGGTTGGCAACATGGTGGGTGTTGGTAATTAATGAAATGTTAATGCGAAGTTTGCTCGGTTTTCCACGATGCACTGTTGGCTCTTCTCTATCCATTGATCACTCCAGATCTTGTTTGTTGGTTTGAGTAACCCTAATCGTGTTGTTCATATTGATGATAATTGTTTTCGGCCTTCAATGTGTCAATGCAATGAGGCCAACAGGCTGCCAAAATTTAGGAGGATAGGAGTGTTCTTCCAGGGTTTCGAACCTATAACTTATGAGAGCCAAGTTTGAGTGTTGCAGGCTTAGGTTTCAAGCTAGGAGGCCGTGATGTTGTAATATGAAGGGTAGGTTAGCATCAACTATAGAGAATACTCCGTCATTAGTTCCTTGGCTTTTTCGAAAGGTGATAACGCCTATTTGGTTTCTTCTGCAAGTAAGAAGGATTACAGCCGACTATTGTTTTTCACCATCAACATTTTGGGAAAACACTCTCTAGGTAATGTATTAAGTATTCACTGCAAGTTAAAATGACGTTGATTTGTCATTCGGTAAAGTATCACCCGTTTAACTAATTGCTTGGTGCTTTGGCCGGTTTTCTCTTCGTTGGAGGGTTTCCTGTGCTACAAAAAGAAAGGAGTGCTTCAATGACTTCCTGGTAAGCTCCGGTGGTTCTTACATGCCTCGTACGTTCCTTGATGTGTTTTTCATGTGCCTAACAGTGAAAGTTTTTCGACCTGTAATAGTAATGGCCACAAGCAAGGTTTTAAGCTGGTCTTGTTTTGTTTTTGTCTTGCACTGCGGGTAAACTTTCTCATTCAGAAGGGTTACTAAAGGCTATTTGATACCTGGTTGTGCTCGGCAATGGAGACTACAAACTTTCGTTGTTTACTATAAATGTTAAGAGTGCAAACCCTGTATCGTCTTCGTTATTTATAGATTTTGAACTATGTTTACAGTTGAAAATGGCAAGTCTCGAACACTGTAAAGATGTAACCAAGACATGGTGAAAGTTTTGTTTTTCAGTTATGAATGTGAGTCGAGATTTGAGGGTTCTCTTTTGTATTTACCATCTATGGTTCATTTTTCTGAATAAAATATTTGTTGAGCCACAACAGTTGTCTTCTGACTAAGGGTTTACTGCAAGATGTGCTTTGTTTTCATTATTGGTGTCAATTCTTGAAAAATCGATATAGTAGTTTTAATCGTGTAAACAATGTGTCGAGAGGGTTTTAACCTCTGCATTCTAGTTTTAGAAATGAAAACTGTAACTGTAATTCTAGATGTGAATGAGTTTAAAGCTAGGGTTTATATCCCAGACTTACTCGTTGTGAATAAATAACAAAAAAATGTATGTGTTTATATGTGAGTTAAGTTTATATGAAAGTATATAATGTACCCTTATCTACTGTTTTAAAATTAAATGGATTCTATGTAATACTTTCTAGGGTTACTATGTCATAAAAATGATTATCTGGAAACAATGTCTACAATTTATCTTTGAGAAAGAAGAATAATGTGTGCATACAACATTAGGATTTCAAAGTATTAGATCTTGGAAATACTGAAAATATATAATAGATGCATGGGAACAGGAAATAATGAAGAAAAATATAGTATGTAAAAGATAAGAAAACTATATTTGGAATTATTTTGCAGCTGTAAAAAAGAATATTTGGGAATACTATTTATTGGAAAGCATGATATAAGATTCTTTTTACATTTATTTGTTAAATTTAAAGAATAGAGATACAAAAAATATGCTATAATTTTTCTCTATGAAATAACACAGAATTCCATGTTGCCATTTATACTATTCAGTATAATTTTCTATGTTAGATTTAGAACAAAAAAGTAAACAAAATACTTAATGAAATCAAATTTATCTAATCGATGGCAATCTGCCTATTACTCATTGATACTTTAATTCTCTTCCCTATACTAGAGTACTGTGCAGATAACAACATGGGAAAAATATAGGGATGATTATCTATCATATTTTAACACACTTTATCAATCGAACTTTAAAACATAAATCAGAAATATATCTATTTCAAAGCAGGGTTTTATAATTCTACTAAACAAAAACATTAAACTATAACAAAATAGAAAAACAGTAAAACCTGATTTATCTATAGGGAAACAAATAGCCCAAGGAGCCTGTTCCACCCAACCAATTCCTGAAGACAGCCAAGTTACTTTCCTTATGACCCTCGAGCCTGTTCACTGAACCACCAAGAGGAACAAACTTAGAAGTTTAGGATCTCCACTTGCAGTAGCAATACTTGTCCAATCTTTGAAACTAGCAGTCCAAAGGACCTGCACCATGTTGGCGGGAAAAACTACCCTATAGTAAGGAAACGGATACTATCAACTGAAAGGTGATGACAGGTAAGCATATTAATTGTGTTACAGGGATGTTTATGAAAGAAAATAGGTTATAGGTCTTGAGAACATACCTTTCAAATGACGTTCGATCCTAGCTTTTATTCTATCTTGCGCTCGATCCTCAAATCAACCTCCCGTTCAATAAACCTACAATACAAGTACCTTTCTCAGCGTATCTTGGATAATATATAATGATGAAAAAGACAAAGAAATTTAAGCATCCAATATTAACCAAAGCAAATCCAAACAAGTATATCACTTCAATGAATACTTAATTTGGGACAAGAAAGATGCTTCAACCTTTTATTGTCAAATGCAAATTGATGATACAAAGTATAACTGACTTTGTGACATGCTCCTGCAACCTGATCCTGGGGTCCTACTCTTCTCTGGCTTGGATATCTTCCAGCATAATCTCCTCCAATGCAAGATTCTCTTTAAAAGTCTCTTAACAACATTCATGTATCTAACCCCTCTCTTTATTCTTCCTTGTATTTATAGGACAAGGGAACCAGTTCAGGTCGAGAGATGGTTATGGAGGAAGTTGGGGAAGTTGGAAAACCAACTACAACTAATCCTCTTCGTGAAATTAATTATTTTTTAATCATCTTTTGAGGTGTACGCTACTATTGCTCAGTGAAGTAGCGCTCAGGGTGCTACTATAGTGTTTTTAAACTAGAGCTCATCACTTTTTGAATGTTGAGCGCTACTCTATTGAAGAGGAGTAGTGATCATGAGGCTTGAGCGCTACTATTGCACACTGGAGTAGGGTACAGGCGCTAGTCTATTGAAGTAGAGTAGCGCTCATGTCTCAAAATGACATTTTTAGGTTTTTTCAGTCTGCTAGGAGGTGGAGTAAGTCAAAGTCTCATCTGGGGTCAACATGCTCCTCCATCCAAGTTGTCCTTTTGTGTGATCAACAGCTCAAGATGATCACGGATGGATAGGTGCAGGTTTAACCTATAACAGATGCCCCCTAATGTGTGAGGTCAGAGGGGAACGATGGTCGAAATACATTATAATCCAAAGCTAGAGAAGGAGCAAGGAACTGCAGAAACAAGTCACAAGAACACCTGAAACAAATATCGAGGTCAGCGAGCAATTACATTTTTTTGACATCATATAGATGTGCAGTGTGATACAACATGATCTCTGATACATAACAAGGAGATGTATATATAGCATGGCCACTTGGAATACAAGCGTGGATCCATGTCGAACTGAGAGATCATAGCCATAACAACAAACTGGATCTATGTCTCATGGAGAGCCGAATATAAGTGAGGCTCAGTCTTGCGCAACTTGGGTGATAACAAAATGAGGTAATGTCATCCAAAATCCCAAGGTCTTCATCCAAAACAACTCTAGGTACAAACCCTAACCATGTGAATAGATGAGTTGAGAGTCGAACATGGGGGGTATCGTTTGATTACCGGTCATTGATGTATACCGTTAACAAATGCGAGGACTTCCACCGATAATGATGATGGGGCCCTAGGTACCAAGTACGATCTGCCAAGTGTGAATAGATGGACTTGGAGTCGAACACTTGGGGATCCTATCTAATAAGAGACATTAATGTATTCTCAACATTCAACAGCGAGGAAAATTGCCACTAGTGACTGCAATCTCCAAGGTACTAACTGAAACTCTAAACTTCATTCCCAGAGTAAAATGAGTTGATGTCGATGGGAAGAAGTTCGTTGGAAGGGAGTTCGTAAGGCATCCTCCATCATCCAACTCGAGGAACACTCAACTGGTATGAGCTAATATGGAATAATATGTAACAAGACTGACACTAGGATGGCCGACACCTGAGGTCAAGGTAAATTGCAGAATGGCCGACACAGGGTATATCCTTGAACAGTGAGCACGACACAAAGTGACTCAAGCCGTTTCTGACATAATAGAGTAAATGATAAGCCTGAAATGTAAGAGACATTATCAGACCCTCCATATGGTTGGAAGAATAACCAACCAGGGGAGTAAACAACTCGAAGATCAGGTTCACCCTAAGGTCAAAAACTAAACCCAACCGACAAGATGGACTCAAGTAGGTGCTGTGTTCAAGGATAGAACTGACTGAATTGCTTTTGACATTGAAGATATGACACATCTTTCCCATCCCTTATTCTTTTTAGATAAAAGAATACCTTTCTTGTTGTTTTAATGAGTCCAAGAAAGAATGAAAACTCAATAGATCCAACCATGTAAAAAGTTTAACGAGACCATGGCAGGAAGACTCAAGACCTTCTTCATTGTTTACAGAGTTCAAAGAAGAGATAGAAGATTACTCTATATTACTGATCTCTATGTTTTAATATCGAGCTAAGATCTGTTCTTGCTCACCGGTGTTTTCAATTTTAAGGAGTCTGAAAAACTTAAACAATAACTCCATATATTTGCTCGTGGATTTTAGTATCGAACCCAAGAAAATTAATGTTCACTGGTGTTTTCCTGTTTATAGAGTCTGAAAAACTTAAACCATCCTCTTTTCACCTATCTGTGGATTTTATATTGAGCCCAGATTGGTCTGTGCTCGGCAGTGTTTTCTTGTTTATAGAGTTGAAAAACTTAAACAGTCCTCTACTTACCCTCTCGTGGATTTCACATCGAGCCCGAGTAGGTGAATGCTCGCTTGGTATTTTCATGTTTAGAGAGCCTGAAAACCCTAAAGAAAGGCTCCAAAATGTCATTTTTCGTGCAGTTAGTCTCCTCCCCCGAAAAAGTATAAAACAAAGGGAGAAGAACTCTTCTAGCGCATATAGAAGTATACCTAGAGTATACCTTTTCTGTAGTTAATCCACCTAGGCCCGGAAAAGGGATAATTCTATACCTTAGTGGATTAGCCTTCGATTACTTTAACGAGCTCGAAGAGGACTAGCCTGCTCGACAATCTTGTTTAGGTTTAAATAGTCCAACCAAGAGCTTAAAATGACTTAAAGGTCAGCTTCTGGGATCATTGCTTCATAATCTGCCAAAACTAGGTCTTCAACAAAATATTAGTAAACGTGACAAAAAATCTTGAATGATATATGAATTTGAACTATTAACTAGTTGACAAGGTCTAACATCGAGAATTTTAAACTTAGGAGATCGATCCTACAAAAAATTAAGGAAAAATGAGAGCTAGATAAGTGAACATTAGTATTGCACCATATGTATGTTTCAATTGATTAATTAGGTCATTTTGATAAAATTTGAAACTATAGAGAACTAAAAAATGGTGGGTAAAAATTACAATCCAATTCATATATATAATTTCATTTTAAAAACTCAATTTCCAATTTGTTTTTGTAGGGAAAAAATTGGGGCAAACTTTGCATTTTCAAATCTTCATGGCGATCAAATCAAGCATCCAAACACCATTCTTCTTCCACCAAGTAAGTTAGAATCTTCCCCACTTGCATTTTTATGGTTTAGTTTTTTATTTTTGGGGCCTAAAAATACTTTCCAGGAAATGCTCACAATGTTTAGTGCACGGGCGCTACTGTGTAACAAGAGCAGTAGCGTGTGAAAGAGATGAGCGCTACTATGCTCACACAAAGTAGCGCCCATACGTTACTGTGTAGTATACACAGTAGCGCTCAAGCCTGAAAACTTAAAAACAAGCGCCAAGACTGAAAAAATGTCACTTTTTGTGCAGGATGGTTCTTCAATGGAGGGAGAGAGAACATGAGGACATGGATAGGCTGGCCATGCAAGACCCAGCCACTCTCCATGCTCTCTTAAGATGCAGTTTATTGAAGTTTTACCAAACCGTAAACATGAGGGCCCTAAACAAATTATTTCGAAGACTTATTCAGTACTGGGATGTGGATACCAATACTTTTGTCATCCGCGGGAAAACTTTGGAGCTTACAGTTGATGACATTTATTTCATTACTGGTCTCTCACAGAGGGTAGATGTAATAAATCTGAAAGGGTCTTCTCGTGTGGGCATAAGGTCTGTGCAAGAGTACTTGAATACATATTGTGTGGCTGGAGCTGAGAAATCAGGAAGCCAAATCTTGATTTCTACCATTGAAGGCCCCCCCTTGAAGGTGATAGTGAGTATGATTAACCGAGTGGCAGGTAGTGCCTCACTACACCTAGCTTCCAGGAACTCTATGCATGTTGGTGTACAATGCTTACAAGGTCATGTATACGATTGGTGTACTAGTTTACTGGCAAGCATGAAAGCTCAATTGACAGGTTTCAAATCTGGCAAAATGAAGAATTTGGGGTACGGTAGCATTTTGTGTACTTTCTTCTTTGCGAGGATGCCTGCTATTAGTTTGGGGATGCCTCTACCTCAGGTTAACCCCCGTGAGCCCATACTAGGCCGTTGGGGTGACATATTCCTCCACCAAGGTGGTGGGGAAAGTCACTACTGTTATCATACTGATGATTTCTGGGGGTGGTGGGAGAGGCAAGTGCCTGCCTTCGAGCAATTTCCATATGCTGGATTGGATTTCCGTCATGATCCAGAACTGGCACTTCCTCCAGGTGGAGCTTGGGGAGATATTGGTATGTTTAATTTTGAGAATTATTTAATTTTTTCAAACTTTTCAAGTATTTGATTTTTATGAATGAATTTTGAAGTGCTAAACAAGTGTCATATGCAGATATTGGGCCTGTCCGTCCCGAGGGACATCCTACCATCTTTTGAGGCCAGCTGATATAACTGCAGCAGATGCTATGTTGGGGACCATAGAGAGAAAAGTGAGTCGGTTGACTCATGAAGTTCCCGCGTGCCGTATGGATCAGATACCTATTGATATGCAAGAAGATGTAGTTGGGGTGCCCCCAGCATGGCTTAGGGTGCTACGGAAGATAGCTAGGCTAGTCATATGTTATCGCAATGCAGTAGATGATGATGAGGTCCCTCCTTCTCCATAAGAGAGGGATACATTCTATGTATATTTTTTAGGCCACTATGCCCAGTTTTGTACTTTTATGAAATGACTTGATAGACTTGTGATCCAAAACTCATATATTTTTTGATACGATATCGGCTATATACAGTATCAGTTATTTACATGTGTATGTGTTTGAATTTGATGTGTGCAATGTTGTTTATGAAAGTGTATGATACAAATGCCAGTCTAACACATAGTTTGCTAATGAATCAGCTAATGCGTTTAAATTTCTTGGAATGTGTTCATATATAATAGAATCAAACTGTCTTTCCAATAGTCTAACTCGTAGAAACTGACGTAGCAATCCAGGATCTCTAATCTGGTAGACACCTGTTAACTGAAATACAATTAGTTGTGAGTCAAGTATTACCTCCAAATGTGAAATTCCATGACTGATAGCATCTCGGAGAAGTTCTATAACTACACTGTATTCAGCCACATTATTAGTGGTGGGACCCAAACAAACCCCCCCCCCCAAAGAGACAGGTTGGCCAGCGGGTGAGTAAATGACCCAAGCTGCTGCAGCCAACTGACAGGTGTGGCGACTGGCGCCATCAACAAATCCTAAGAAATGTTCGGTCGACATCTGGTACACGAAACGAAAAACACACATAAGATTAACTAACAAGCATAACGAAAACTAGCTCTACAAAAATATACAGCTATGTTACAAGAAAAAGTACGTCAACCTAAGCATAGTACTTCTTCAGGTAGAGCCCATTTCTAGGCTCGGCCAACTTATTACCTTCATAATATATCAGTTCATAGGAACCTTTCTTCAGTACTTTGGAAATTATATAAGGTCTGAGCCACCTGGACTTGAATTTTCCAGGTCCTAGGGGTTCTTTGTCTTGATCCCAAAGTAGGACCAAGTCTCCTTCAAGGAAAACCCTAGGTTTGACGGACTTGTCATACTATCCTTTGACTCATTTTTTGTGGACCTCGTTTGTTGTGAGTGCATCGCAGCGCTACTCATCTAGATGTAAGAAGTGTGACAAACATTCTTCTAGTATTGAAGTATACGGTAAAACTGAATGGCTAGTTTTAACGAAGGAATCTTGCATTCAATCGGTACGACTGCTTCTATCCCATGCACAAGTTGGAAGGGAGAGAATCCGGTAGCAATCTTCACGTTAGCTCGGTAAGCCCAAAGAGCCGGGTACAACATGATGTGCTAGTTATTTCGACTGGCATTAACAGTTCTTTGCAGTATAACCTTTAAAGTTTTGTTCACTGCTTCAACTTGTCCATTTTCCTATGGATAGTATGAAGATGAATGTTCTTGTCGAAAACCAAGCATTGTATACAACTCGGTCATCATGCTATTCTGGAAATGACTGCCATGATCAGTCACTATCTCTTTAGGTATGCTGAACCGTGCAATAATCTGATTAAACATGAAATAAGCGGCAGTTTCTCCATCTGCCTTGACAGTAGGCATTGCCTCTGTGTTAGAAAAACAGGATCGCAGAGCAATAACAATAAACAGAAATGCAAATATAATCACACATACACATTATAAGAGAGACACAGATATATCGTGGTTCACCCAACTTGGGCTACGTCCACACTGAATTTTCCAGTCCTTATTATTATTACCGTCCAGCAAGTCGAAGGGATACAACCTGCAGCACAACCGCTGCACTTCCTCTTCTTTGTTTCACAGTCTCTCTCCTAATCTCAAAGATCTTTACAATGCATAAACCCAATACATCAACAACCCTAGCCGTATTACAATGTCTTTCTTTTATAAGGGAAATACAATGGGAAGATACCACGGGATACCCAAAACCCATCCCCCCTGGAACCCCGTGGAGGGGCAATGCCCCCCCACACCCCCCCCGCTGGGGTGAGTGTACAGTCCACCTACATATCATATAAAACTGGGGTACAAACACGGCTAATACAATATCATCTATGAGACTAGAATATCTGGCTCCACAACCAACAATCTCCCACTTGGAGACTGATCACAACAACTCCACCGCTGCTGCACTTGCTGGACTTGGACTTGGCAAATTTCTCCTCTTCACCTTCATGCTAGAAGGCCAACTGAAACCGAGCACGAACTCAGTTTCTCTCTGGTCACTACCTTTGTAAACATGTCTGCAGGATTCTGGCTAGTATGTATCTTTTCCAGCTTCAACAGTTCATCTTCCAAAACAGAGCGTATGAAATTGTACTTGAGCTGTATATGTTTAGTCCTGGAATGGAATGCTGATTTCTTTGCAAGGTGAATGGCACTCTGGCTGTCACTATACAATCTGCTATCCTTCTGCTTCTTACCCACTTCCTCCATAAACCTCTGCAACCAAATCATCTCTTTACTAGCCTCTGTAATGGCAACATACTCTGCTTCTATTGTTGAAAGTGCAACAACCTTCTGTAGTTTCGAAATCCAGCTTACTGCTGTTCCACCTACAGTAAACACATACCCTGTGGTACTCCTCCTGCTATCCTTGTCACCTGCCATATCTGCATCAACATATTTCTGTAGAACAGTGTCTGAACCTCCAAAACATAATGCCTCAGTGGTAGTACCTCTCAAATACCTGAGAATCCACTGTACTGCCTTCCAATGTTCTTTACCTGGATTGTTCATATATCTGCTCACAACTCCCACTGCATGTGCAATATCTGGTCTTGTGCACACCATGGCATACATCAAGCTACCAACTACTGATTGATAGGGAACCTTGGACATGTAATCTGTCTCTCTTGTAATGTGTATGTGTGATTATATTTGCATTTCTGTTTATTGTTATTGCTCTGCGATCCTGTTTTTCTAACAATTGGTATCAGAGCCAAAGGTCTATTTGGCAGTCAAACCCGCAGGAAGCTAGGGTTTCTAGTTCGAGTGGGAGCAATGGAAAAAGAAGGAAAGTTTAAGGTCGAGAAGTTTAATGGCCAAAACTTCGGGTTATGGAAGATGCAAATGGAGGACTATCTGTACCAGAAGGATCTATTCCTACCATTGGGAGGAAAAGCAAAGCAGTCGACGATTATGAAGGACGAAGAATGGGTGGTTCTTGACAGAAAGGCTCTGGGAACAATACACTTGAGCCTGGCTTCGTCGGTGGCTTTCAATATCTCAAAAGAAACGACAACAGAGGGTTTGATGAAAGCATTGGGTAAGCTGTATGAAAAATCCTTGGCTTCCAACAAGGTATTTCTAATGAAGCGTTTATTTAATATGAAGATGTCTGAAGGTGGATCTGTTACTGATCATTTAAATGAGTTTAATACGGTTACAAATAAGCTAAGTTCTGTAAGTGTGAACTTTGATGATGAGGTTAGGGCTCTTCTAATCTTGTGTTCATTGCCAGAAAGCTGGAATAGCTTGGTAATGGCTGTAAGTAACTCTATCTTTGGTTCAAACACCTTGAAATTTGATGATGTTATTGGTGTTATTCTTAGTGAGGAAATGCGAAGAAAAAGCACAGGTGATACATCAGGTAATGCGTTGACCATGGAGAGCAGAGGAAGACAAAAGGAGAGAGGAAAGAGCCAAGGTAATCATGGAAAGTCTAAAACGGGCAGATCCAAGTCCAGACTGGGAAAGATAGAGTGCTGGAACTGTGGAAAGAAAGGACATCTGAAGAAAGACTGCAAATCTCTAAAGAAGAAAGGAGATGCACAGAAGGAAACTACCCAGGAAGCAAATGTAGCAGGTGATGTGTTACAAGATGCTTTGATTCTTGCATTAGATAATACTAGTGATTATTGGGTAGTAGATTCAGGAGCTTCATGTCATGCTACACCCCATAGGAAATACTTTCATGAGTATGTTCTTGGCAATTTTGGACATGTTTTATTGGGTGATGATGAGCCATGTAAAATTGTTGGAATGGGTAAGGTATGGATAAAAGTTAAGAATGGAACTGATTGGTTGTTGAAAGATGTTAGGCATATTCCTGCTATGAAAAGAAATATGATCTCAACAGGGAATTTGGGAGATGGCGGCTGTCTATCTACGTTTCGAGAAAAGTGGTGGAAGATCACTAAAGGATCAATGGTGATAGCAAAAGGAGACAGAGTAGGTACGTTGTATTTATGTCCTCATTGTTAACACCCAAAAAGTGCTCACTAGCTCATTTACCACATTATATGACTCATTTGTCCATTTTCCTACCATATTTCCATTTAAAATCCCAAAAAACCCATTAAAAAGCCTCCAAAAGGCCTAAAATGCCTCCAAAAGGCCCAAAAACCATCAAAATAGCCTAAAAAAGGCTAAAAAACCCCCTTTTCCTCCAAAAATAGCAAAAATCCCCTAAAAAGGGAATAAAAATGTAAAATAATGAGGAAAAGGAGAAAAAAACCCTATACAGCTGCCCAAAACCATGTGTTTCCTAAAACCATGGGTCAGCACTCCACCACCAAAAAACTATAAATAGGTGATGGAGATCCCTTATTCCACATCCACAATCACAAGCACCCTTACTCTGCCAAAATCTCTCTCGAAACCCTAGTTCACCTTTGAACTATTTTCACCTTGAGAGCCACCTTTGGCCCATTCCCAACATTGGAGAAGGAGAAGGAGCATTCAGAAGCTTGGAGCATCCTCTTGGACACTGCAAAGGGCTTCACCAACCTTGACACTCAAGGTAACATCAATACAAAGACATTCTTTCATTTTGGTGTTTATGCTTCATGCTTGTATTAGAAATAATTTAATGTTTTGTTTATTGCATAATTAGTTTAATATACTGAACTGCTACTAAGGAGTCCATTCTCCTTAGTAGGTGCTCATTGGCACAAGCTAGGGGTAAAACCCTAGCTACAGTTTTGGCGACTCCCCTAGTTTTCGAATTTCTGGTTTCCGTTTTTAAATTTTTTCTTTCGGCTGTCCCTTTCGGCCGCTGCATACCGCGTCTTTTTCCTCTGCAGTCGCATCCCGACCGCGCCTTTCAGGCCTTTACCCGCGATCCGACCGTGGCTCTCAGACTGCTTCCGACGCTCTGCCGGCGGATTCAAGTCTGTTACCTGCGATCCGACCGTGGCTAATCAGCCTGTTTGCCGCGATCTGACTGCGCCTGTCGGCCTTTTTCCTGCGTCGCGACTGCGGCTTCCTGCCTCTTTCGCGCGTCCCGACTGCGCCTGTTAGCCATTTTGCCGCGACCCGACTGTGTCTTTTTCCAGTTTTCCTGCGTCCCGACTGCCACTGTTGGCCCGATAGCCGCGACCCGACTGTGCCTTTTCCCCTGTTTCCTGCGTCCCGAATGCAACTATTGGCCCGATAGCCGCGACCTGACCGCCGCTGTTTCCCTCAAACCCGCGGTCGGCCTGTTCTGACCCGCCACAGACCCGCGGTCTGATTTCTGCTCTTTTTCTGTTTTTGAGCCCAGCCCCTCTTGCTGCAATATTTTCTGCATTTGAACAGCCCTCTGTCCCACCTGCAGCCTACTTCCTTACAGCCTTTCTGCAACATAATTTCTGTTCCTTTTACAGAATCTTTTTAAAATTTCAGTATTTTTATTTCAGAAAATTTTGCAAATTAAAAGAATCAATTTCAGCATTATTGATAGATTGGAAGTTGCCCTCCCTTGTGGCACTTCTGTTTTTGGGTTCAATACCTCACGAGCACACACTCTGTCACATTAAATCAAGTGAGCCTTAAAAAGTACCTAACTAAACCAACATTCTAACCCCACTTGGGGAACACAAAAGAATCATTGTAGTTAGGTAGGATCAGGGGGATAGGCTTCCAATAACACCCCTTGGTTATTTCACTTGAGACATAGTTGTTGTCCAACTAGGGAACCAAAATCCCCTAGTACTTTTTGGCACGGTCACGACCAGTTTATCAGAGGGCCTCTCCCTTAGGAGGGTTGAAGTCGGGAGACTGGTTCCGGAGGCCTGAGTGGAATACCGCACTCCATTCAGTAACCGAAGGGCTACCTTTCGCGGTTCGCGGGATATCCCTGTATAGGGGTATTGCGGTCAACGAACTAAACGGCAGATTCACCTTTCTGGACGTGTCATGAACGGGGTATCTTAGTTGCCATTCTTCTAGGATTGACTACCCGGTATCCCTCCCGGTAGGGGGATATCATAGCCACTTGGCTTTCCTACTCATATTGTCTGACTTGGATTTCATCACCTTGCAGAGGATATGTTTAGTTAAGTCAGAATACTTTTAGCTAGGTGTTTGCATGCTCCTTTACCTCCCTTGGTCTAGTGAGTCCACCATTTTTCTTTTTTAGGAAACCTGCTGCTTGTTGGTATTCTGACCATCTTTGTTGTTACTCCACCTATTGTAGCACAGCTGTTGCATGGGTGTTTTGAGTTGGTTGTTGGCCTGAGTGCCTTGCTTTTTAGCTCTCCTTCTGCACACTCGGTTGCATTAGGATTTTTGAGCTGTTTTCATACTCACCTCAACCCACAGAGATTTAGACACCATCTGTCACCATTGAGTCCCCGAGACACTCTCGGCGCCTCAGGGGCGAGCCCCCACAGCACGGTTCTCTCGACACCACTCGTCATAGATTCCGATCATTGTCCGTTGATACCACTCATCACAGATCTAGAGCCTTGTCGCTTGACTCCACTCGTCAGCGACGTAGGTCTCCGTCACCAGATAGTGACGCACCTTACTTTACCTCTGATTCTGACGAAGAGTCTGAGAACCCTATTTATACTGCCCCTACTAGCCCCATGGTTGGCACGACTTCCACTCCATTTGTCATAGGGACCATTGGTGGCACATCCACCACTACACCAGTTACTACACCTGTTTTTGGTATGCCCTCCATGGGGCAACCATCTACCGTTCCCCTCACGGTACCTATTCCCACAGCGGGAATACCTATCCCCACTACATCAGTGGCTCACACTACCCATGGTGGTGCTGGACCATCCTCCACTACCTCAGTTCCCCCACTTGGGGGCACCACCCTAAATCTTGTCCCTCCACTTGGGGGCACTGGCCCCAACTTGGTCCATAGCACTACTGTGTCACAGCCCTCTTCCAGTTTGCCATTCATGGCTAGCCTCAACCTACCTGACCTGGCCAGATTGACTAACGATCCTATTCGACACGACCCTATGTGGCCTCATATGCCTACCAAACTACCCTCTGACATCCCTAAATTCGAGGGTAAGGCCGGTGAGGACCCACAGAACCACATCATGTCTTTCCACCTATGGTGTTCCTCTAACTCCATTGTGGATGACTCTGTTCGCCTCCGTCTCTTACAGCGCACCTTCACTGGCTCTGCAGCCAAGTGGTATATTGAGCAGCCTCATGGGACCCACGCCACCTTTTCTTCCCTGGCCTCGACCTTCCTGCAGTTCTTCCAGTTGCCAGTCTGCTATGACGCGGGCGTTGAGATCCTTCTATCTTGTAGACAAAACACGGCTACCCATATCACGGACCACATCCATGAGTGGCGTAGACGCCGTAGCTTATGCAAGATTAAACTAGATGACCGTATCTTCCTCGATTGGTTCCTCAAGTCCCTGCTTCCTGTCATCGCTAAGGATGTAGCTTCAGAAAGACCCCAGTCTGAAGAAGAGGCCATCCTTAAGGCACAGCAGTTCGACCTCATTTACGCCCAGTCGGGTTACCTTTATACCATTATACCTGACGCCCCTCGCGGCGAGTCCTCCCATCATGATGCGCCGGGGGCATCCCACGCTGCAGATGGTATCATTGGCCGTGTTTCTTCGCATCCCCAACCATTTTCTATAGCACGTCCTACCCCTGGCCCCGACCTGTCGAGGGCTACTTCACAGTCTGGAGCAACCAACTCATATGCTCCCATGACACATCACCATTCCCATGGGCCCTCATGTCCACCACAGTGCTTCGGGTATGCGACTCCTGCTTATGCTCCTCCAGTCGCCCCTCAGCCTTACTACCATCAGCAGGCTGCCTCAGCTCCTGCGCCTTCACCAGCCCCACCAGCTTATTATCCACCACAGGCCGCCCCTGCGGCACATCCACAACCTGCTCCGCAGTCCTATCAGCAACCCCCTCAAGTTGCTGCACCTGCTCAGCCTCAACCTACATATCATCCTCCGCAGCCTGCTCCTGCACCTGCGCAACCTCAAAATCCACCTGCTGCCCAAGGGCAAGTTTACGCCCAACAAAACCCGCAGCAAAACCAGAATAACCAACGTAACCAGGGCCAACAGAACCGCGGCAAGGGCCGTAATCGGGGAAACAACCAACCTGCATACCAAGCTGGTCAACCGGCTAATCCCCCTGACAACAATAATGCGGCCCCCGCTAATCAAAACCCTGATCGCCCGCCCAAGCAGGCCAAAAACCCCAATCTCCGAACAAATCACCCTTGTTCTATTTGCGGGGTCTATGGACATTACACCCATGCTTGCCCACATTTGGAGCGAGCTCGGCAGCTTTGGGTTGACGAGGCCCATCGCCAAGGGCATGCGGCTCCCCAAGCACCGCCCAACCCCCCCCAACCTCAGCAACCCCCTTTGGTGCTGCAAAACCCATTACCGACCCAAGGCGTGGTGAACACTCAGCCGTTGGCCCCTCAAGCTAACGTGCAACCCCAACAACAACAGATCACCTACGCTGCCCCTGATCAACCCATGTTTGACTCAGGTACCCACCACTTACTGATGATGTCATCTGCTGACGTCAACCTCCAGACCCGTCGGAACCAATATGGCTCCACCTCTGAAGCCACTCCCACGGATAAAACTACTAACGCCCACCCCACCGATCAGGCGTTACGTATCCCTCCGCCTCCCACAGACGGCGCTGCGAAAGCACCTCGTTTCCCACTGCGCCGAATCAACAATAACCCTAATGCGCGTGCTGCGTCAAACTACAACATTGTAGACGACCTAGCCCAATCTCCCGCAGCCATGTCTGCGTTAGAAGTCTTGAAGAACTGCCCTTCCCAGCGCAAGACTTTACTTTCCGCCATCGGGGGGATTGACCCAACTGATTCACATTTGATGGCGTTTGATTTAGACCAGTCTGAACCACGCCTACCTTCCAGCTTAGCCTTCCAAGTTACAGTCTCCGTTAGGAACCTTGTTATCCATCGGTGCATCATTGATGAGGGTGCTTCCACATGCGTTATGTCTACATTTGTATGGCAGAAGCTAGGATCCCCTCCTCTCCAGCAGTCCACCACTGCGTTACGTGCCTACGACGGTCGTTCGGCCCAGCCCCAAGGCCTTCTACCCAACGTTCCAGTCCAGTTAGGTGGTAAAACAGTTCTTATTGACATAGAGGTAATCAACGCCCAATTGGATTACAACCTTCTACTTGGCCGCAGCTACATGTATGCCATGCGGGCAGTTGCCTCTTCTGTCTTTCGCACCATGGTGTTCCCCCATGAAGGACGCGTGGTTAAGATTGACCAGCTCACCTACTATGATCCCAGTGCTCCAGCGGCACCGGAAAATGTTCTCCCCATGGTTGAACAACCTGTTTCTCCTGCCTCCACCTCATTTGTTTCTTCTACGGGGCCTGGAGTCTACTCAGACGCGCCGATGACCTCCACCTTTCAATCCATTCCTCCGCCATCATCTACGCCCGAAATGTCTGACTTATGTACCTTGTCCCATGACATCCTACCACCTAACAATCAACCATCCTTGTTGCCTAAACCACCATTGGTACCTAGTCACATTGGTGTTACACCGATCCATACGATCCCCTTCCTAGTTCCTCCAGTAGGAGTAGTAAGCGCCCCGGTCATGGCTACCCTTAGCCTCCCTGGGTTAACATTGGGATTACCTGTATGGTACCTTTCGCCTCCCGTTCGCCCGCCGACACCAGATGTCGTCCTCCAGCCGGTGCAACCCATGGCTACTACCACCCACCCACCTCCCGGGGTTCCTACCCCTTCGTCCTCCACGACACCTCCTCCTCCTCTTCAACCCACTGGGGGCAGAGGTCCACAACCTTACACTGCTGTCCCACCTCCCAAGACAGTCAAGAACCCTCCAGTGTTTCGTGCTCCTCCCAAATGCTCGTTGTGTGACGAGTTGGGCCATGCGACCCACCAATGCCCACAGTTACCTGCATTACAGAAGCACATGCAAATGCTCGATGATGACCCCAACATCCCAACTGTCGAACTAAACCCCACTCCTAAGCCTAAAGATAAGTCCCTACGTACCAACCACTCATGCGCCATCTGCGGTATTTACGGGCACTATTCACATCATTGTCCCGATCTCCCGGATTACAGAGCAGCTCTTTATGAGATGAACAATCTGGACCTTGAGACGGCACCACCTACCATTGAAGAGATCTACCCCCCAGACTCTTCACCTTCCGGAGAGGTTAATACCATCTACATGATCTCTTCAACCAATACTTCCACTACCCCCTCGTCAACCGATTTGACGACGCAGACTTTCCGTACTGATGAGGAGATTCTTGAGGCCCTAACTGCCCCGGATTATCCTTGGGATGATATGCACCACCGTTCCTATTTCATCCCAGAAGCGTCTTCCTCTAGCACCGCTACCCAATACGCGGTCGAATCCAAAGACTTCCTCCCCACCAAGGTTGACTGGTTCAAGGACCCTATTCCTGCTCCTGATGCCTTCGAGGAGGGCAACATGGCCAACATCTCACCTGTCATCCAAGTTGATATTGCTGCTCCAGGTCATGCTCCTGAACTCATTACTTTAGGAGCATTCTGCAGTAAACAAGAGATTGAGGACTACACACACCTTTTCAAAGAATTCCGTGATGTCTTTGCCTGGTCTTATACCGAAGTGCCCGGTCTTGACCCTGCCATCATAGAGCGCCACCTTGACACCTATGAGTCAAGGGGCATAATAGATTCCCTCGACCCTGGGATAGGGGGCATGATCAATCATTTTGAACCTTCCCCATCACATCTATCTCAGCACGTCAATGAACCCATTGTTCAAACCCACACATATGTGATCCATAATCACAAACCCTATGCACATAGCATGGGGGCAAGTCATTAACCCTGCTCACTTTTTCACACTTGTGATCTCAACCATTTTTGAGGTCACATATCACTTGTAGATTTGATTTGCTTTGATACACCTAGTATTCTTCCCCCACGGGTCATCATTTCTCCCCACCACTGCATCCTTGGCTTGGTGGGCTCACCTTTTACCATTCCGGAGTCATTATGACCTCCGTTTTTTGCACCATTTGCACCGCCGGATTCATATTTCCGTGCCCGTGACGATGCTTGAGATCATTTCTCGCTCTCACTAGGACCAATATCAACATTGTGTCCCGACACCATTTGTCACCCCGGTTTGCGTGCCACATCGGCCGTTCTCCGTTTTTCACATGTTTTATATCATCGGATTCATTTTTCCGAGCTCGTGATGATGCTTGAGATCATTTCTCGCTCTCACCACCATATTTTTCGGGTATTTTTTCCAAAACGCCCTCGTCACCTCGGTTTGCGTGCCACATCGGCCGTCACCCGTTTTTGACATCCTTTATATCGCCGGATTCATTTTTCCGAGCTCGTGATGATGCTTGAGATCATTTCTCGCTCTCACCTGGTACAATTTCAACATTGTGTCCCAACACCTTGCTGCCTCGGTTTGCGTGCCACATCGGCCGCCATCGGATTGTTCCACATTTTTACATGAGCCATTCACTACTGTCATACTGCAAATGTTTCGTTATTTTGCCACCATTTCATCTACCCCGCAAGGAGGTCCATCAGTGTTCCCACCTACCCTCGTTCTCGGTTATCATTACTAAACCTTGATTGAACACTTCCTCCTTGCCTGGCCATTCCTTTTGTTCGGTATAATTTTATCCCTTTTTCGGGCCGGACAAGTCCTTTACGAAAAAGGCACTTAGGGAGTTTCCGTTAAGCTCTTTTCTGACTCCTAAAAGAATGAAAAGATCGCCGAGCAATCTTGCTTCCTTTCATGCTCGTTAAAGTACCTGAAAGGGCGTCTATCTGGTATAAGTTTAACCCTTTTCCGGACCTGGTAGACTAATTACGAAAAAGGAATACTCTAGTCACACCGGCTAGAAGAGTTCTTCATTGCATCCTTTTATGCTTCTTTGGGCCTTGGAGACTAAATCTACGAAAAAGCAACCCCCTGGAGTCTTCTTACTTGCTTTCAGACTCTCTAAAATTGAAAGCCACCACGAGCATGCACTGTCCTGGGCTCGTAAAATCCACACGACAGTACCATTCCATCATCTCAGAGTCTTCTTATCGCTTTCAGACTCCTTAAAATTGAAAGCAACCACGAGCATGAACTGTCCTGGGCTCGTAAAATCCACACGACAGTATCATTTTATCCACACGCTTCTTCTCGTTCCTTAACCCATGAAGAAGTCCCCTCCCGTGCCTCCTGGCACTATGATCGATCATCTCGGCAGCACCCCCAATCAGGTCGCCTTTGTTCAGAGTATTCTGCAGTCTCCTGCCATTATATACCAGTTTGAGTCTCCCTCAGACCAGTCACTCTCCCTGAGCCATTACAGCTATGATCCCTTTCCCCTTAGTCAGTTTCATATGCTGCCAGATCATTTCCATTACCATACTCTGAACAAAGGAAGTTTGAGTCCACCCGCTCTACTTGCCCAGTTATCCCACCACAGTTTATCAGTCCTGCCATCAGCACTCTCACATTTCGGTCTTGTACCTCGCGCTCCTGTCGAGGAAACATCATTGCCTTGATAGGGGCAGGTCTCCCTCTGTCGACGACAGCTCCTCTATTCCAGAGGATAGGCCTAGAGGTCCCTACGCCTTGGACTTATCACCATCTGTGGTAAGTGCCTACGGATCATTCTGAGAGGAGACATCATTGCCTCTCCGAGTGGTTGTTCCTCACATGCTCGACTTCAGCACCTTGATCGCATCGTTGAGGATCGCGTAGGATTATATCCCATCAGTTTTAGTCGAAGACCCCGGATTTCCCCCGACTCTAGCACATTGGTGAGTCACTTCGGAACGCCCAGTTGTATGTTCCCGTGGATGTCCGGGCTGCGTTGGCGATTGTATTCGGAAGCCATCCAGTTCTCTGCTTCCTTGAGTATCCATTTCAGTTCCAGTTCTGTGTACCATGGAGAGTATGACCCCAGTCACTATGATCCAGCAGCCCATCAATTCCTTTGGTACCACACTCAGTAGCACTGTTGATTGTTCCGGTGCACCAGTTCTGCAGTTCACACATGATCCGCTCAGCAGTATGTCCCAGATTTGTGTCCCCTCTGGACTCTTATGATGTACACAGTGGTCATGTATCTTACAGGTCCCCCTTTTTTCGGGCCTTACAGTTATATTTATGTATCTTGATACGAGCATGGGTATGCCCGCCTCGTCCATATATTGAGATTATTCCTCAGTCAGTATTTGAGGTCATGTATATTTCAGGTCCCCATTTTTGGACCCCATTGTTATTATGTTATATCCTGATACGAGCATGGGAATGCCCGCCTCGTCCATATGATCAGATGATTCCTCATCCTTTATTGAGGTTATGTACTTTTAGTTCTTGCAGTTGTTCGGGATCGTTGTTCCGGGCTCCAGTTTGTTTCTTCTCTTCTCTCCACATCCCAGGAAAACCATTCATGACTTATGATGTCCATCGGCCATACGATGAGCTCCTGCCCTCGCACATCAGGGGGCAATCTGTTAACACCCAAAAAGTGCTCACTAGCTCATTTACCACATTATATGACTCATTTGTCCATTTTCCTACCATATTTCCATTTAAAATCCCAAAAAACCCATTAAAAAGCCTCCAAAAGGCCTAAAATGCCTCCAAAAGGCCCAAAAACCATCAAAATAGCCTAAAAAAGGCTAAAAAACCCCCTTTTCCTCCAAAAATAGCAAAAATCCCCTAAAAAGGGAATAAAAATGTAAAATAATGAGGAAAAGGAGAAAAAAACCCTATACAGCTGCCCAAAACCATGTGTTTCCTAAAACCATGGGTCAGCACTCCACCACCAAAAAACTATAAATAGGTGATGGAGATCCCTTATTCCACATCCACAATCACAAGCACCCTTACTCTGCCAAAATCTCTCTCGAAACCCTAGTTCACCTTTGAACTATTTTCACCTTGAGAGCCACCTTTGGCCCATTCCCAACATTGGAGAAGGAGAAGGAGCATTCAGAAGCTTGGAGCATCCTCTTGGACACTGCAAAGGGCTTCACCAACCTTGACACTCAAGGTAACATCAATACAAAGACATTCTTTCATTTTGGTGTTTATGCTTCATGCTTGTATTAGAAATAATTTAATGTTTTGTTTATTGCATAATTAGTTTAATATACTGAACTGCTACTAAGGAGTCCATTCTCCTTAGTAGGTGCTCATTGGCACAAGCTAGGGGTAAAACCCTAGCTACACTCATAATACTGACCATTCTATCTCTTTAGCTTCCACAGGAACAGATACATCATTGTGGCATCATAGGCTTGGCCACATGAGTGAGAAGGGGATGTAGATTCTCCACTCAAGGAAGTTGCTGCCGGATTTGAAGCAGGTAAGTTTGGAATTCTGTGAAAACTGTGTTTATGGAAAACAAAAGAGAGTCAGATTTCTCAGGGTTGGGAAACAGAAGAAGAATGAAAAATTAGAGCTTGTGCATACAGATGTATGGGGACCGGCTCAGGTACAATCTCTTGGTGGCTCTCATTATTATGTTACATTTATTGATGATGCAACTAGAAAAACTTGGGTTTATTGGATTAGACAGAAATCTGATGTGTTTGATACTTTTAAGAAGTGGAAAGCTTTGGTTGAGAATGAGACAGGAAAAAGATTGAAGTGTCTCAGATCTGATAATGGAGGTGAGTACTGCGGAAAGGAGTTTGATAGTTACTGTTCATACCATGGGATTCGTAGAGAGAAGACAGTCCCAGGAACACCACAGGAAAATGGCGTGTCCGAAAGAATGAGAAGAACGATCATGGAGCGTGCAAGGTGTATGAGACTGCATGCAGGGTTGCCCTTACAGTTTTGGGCGGATGCTGTAAATACTGTTGTTTATTTAATAAACAGAGGACCTTCAAGTGCTTTGGATGGTGGTATTCCAGAGGAAGCATGGACAGATAAAAAGGTAAACTACTCATTTCTGAGAACGTTTGGTTGTGAAGCATTTGTCCATATTGATAAAGAAAATAGAACAAAGCTAGAAGCTAAATCCAAGAAATGTACCTTTATTGGATATGGAGTTGATGAATTTGGTTATCGTTTATGGGATTATGAAAATAACAAAATCATCAGGAGTAGAGATGTGATATTCAATGAAAAGGTCATGTATAAAGATCAGTTGCAGGGAAAGAAACAGGAAAAGGAAAGCACAGAGTACATAGTGCTTGATGAAGTTAAAGAAAATGAAGTTCTGAAGGTGCCAGAAAATCAAGAGCAGCAGCAAGTACCTGAAACTCCTGCAACTGTAAGAAGATCTACCAGGTTAAGTAGACTCCCTGAACGATACTCTCCTTCAATGTATTATTTATTGATGACTGATTCTGGTGAACCAGAATGTTATGAAGAAGCAATGCAGGTGGAAACTAGAAAGAAGTGGGAGCAAGGAATGAATGAGGAGATGGACTCATTGGTAGGAAACCAGACTTGGGATTTGGTTAAATTGCCTGCTGGTAAAAGAGCATTGCAAAACAAATGGATTTACAGGTTGAAGGAAGAAGAAGGAGGTAAGAAGCGGTACAAGGCCAGACTTGTTGTAAAGGGGTTTGCACAGAAGAAAGGCATAGATTTTGATGAAATATTTTCCCCTGTTGTAAAGATGACTTCAATTAGGACTATCTTAAGTCTAGTGGCGGTAGAAGATTTGCATCTTGAACAATTAGATGTAAAAACAGCCTTCCTCCATGGGGATTTGGAGGAAGAAATATATATGCAGCAACCACAAGGGTATGAGTTCAAAGGTAAGGAGGATCTAGTATGCAGGTTGAAAAAGAGCTTGTATGGCTTGAAGCAAGCTCCAAGGCAGTGGTATCTAAAGTTTGACAGGTTTATGACAGAACAAGGTTATAGTAGATGTCATTCTGACCATTGTGTTTATTTCAAGAAGCTATACAATGGAAGATATATTATCTTGTTATTGTATGTGGATGACATGCTTGTTGCAGGGTCTGACATGCAGGATATAAATGTACTCAAAAGGAAGCTAGCTAATTCATTTTCGATGAAGGATTTGGGTGCTGCAAAGCAAATCCTTGGTATGAGAATAATGAGAGACAGAAAAAATCGCAAATTGACATTGTCTCAAAGTGAGTACATACAAAAGGTGTTGGAGAGGTTCCGAATGCAGAATGCAAAACCTGTAAGTACACCTTTGGCTAGCCATTTCAGTCTAAGTAAGGAAATGTGTCCCAAGACACAAGAAGAGACAGATTTCATGTCCAAGGTTCCCTATCAATCAGCAGTTGGCAGCTTGATGTATGCCATGGTGTGCACAAGACCAGATATTGCACATGCAGTGGGAGTTGTGAGCAGATATATGAACAATCCAGGTAAAGAACATTGGAAGGTAGTACAGTGGATTCTCAGGTATTTGAGAGGTACTACCACTGAGGCATTATGTTTTGGAGGTTCAGACACTGTTCTACAGGGATATGTTGATGCAGATATGGCAGGTGACAAGGATAGCAGGAGGAGTACCACAGGGTATGTGTTTACTGTAGGTGGAACAACAGTAGCTGGATTTCGAAACTACAGAAGGTTGTTGCACTTTCAACAACAGAGACACAGATATATCGTGGTTCACCCAACTTGGGCTACATCCACACTGAATTTTCCAGTCCTTATTATTATTACCGTCTAGCAAGTCGAAGGGATACAACGTGCAGCACAACCGCTGCACTTCCTCTTCTCTGTTTCACAGTCTCTCTCCTGATCTCAAAGATCTTTACAATGCATAAAACCTAATACATCAACAACCCTAGCCGTATTACAATGTCTTTCTTTTATAAGGGAAATACAATGGGAAAATACCACGGGATACCCAAAACCATGGGCCCGCAAAACAGCTGGCGAAAACAGCCTCAAAAATTTTCTTCGGGGGCGTTGCCCCCGAACCCCCACCGGGGGACCGCTAGCCCCTGGAACCCCGTGGGGGGGCGATGCCCCCCCGCTGGGGTGAGTGTACAGTCCACCTACATATCATATAAAACTGGGGTACAAACACGGCTAATACAATATCATCTATGAGACTAGAATATCTGGCTCCATAACCAACACTCTACCCACTTAGTAAAGTAGTCAACGACAACGATGATGTAATGATGTCCTCCAACCGAAACTGGATTGCAAGTCATGTAATCAAACCCCCATTTTGTGAAGGGACCTGCTGTAATCACAGGATGAAGAGGAGTTGGGTGTGCTCTCATTTTCTTAGTGAAAAACTGACATGGACGACAGCGTTTCACAGCTTCCACACAATCTTTAAAGATCGCGGGACAAAAATATCTAGCACGTAGTATCTTCTGAGCTGTTGCCAACCCGGAAAGATGTCCCCCACAAGCTCCACTATGGGCATCATTTAATACTGCTTCGGCTTCTTCTCGAGTTAAGCAACGTCGTAAAATTGAATCTACCCCACGTCGATACAAAGTATCTGAGATGATGAGGTAGTTCTTTGCATGGCTTTTGAGCTTGCATCGCTCTTCTCGAGAAGAAGTAGTAAGACACCTCAAAGTCTAGAGATATACTAAGATATCCCCGAACCATGGGTCAGAGGAAGCAATGAGGAAGATATGTTCATTTGGGAATGATGATTCTTCCTCAACATACTCTAGGTCACTCGAAAACTCTGAGATTAACTCAGCGAACACTAGTGATTTCTTCGACTTGGCCAATTGAAAGACCAAATCGAACTCCTATAGGATTACAATCCATTTATTATATTTCCCATCGATGATTCGTTGGGTGAGAACGTACTGGAAAGGATTGACTTCTGCTATCATAGTAGTAGTTCGTAAAAGTATATAGTGACGAAGCCTCTGTACCACATAGACCGCGGCAAGTGCTAACTTCTTAATGTGCGAATAATTAATCTCAGGGGCTATCAATGCACGAGAAAGATAGTAGATAACATGCTCTTGGAGCGTATCATCTTCCTGAACTAATACTATACCAATTGTATTAAGAGACGCTGCCAAATATAAAAGAAAGTATTTTACGCAGTCTGGAGGGCTCAACAAGGGTGCTGAAAGAAGTGCCTTTTTTAAGGCTTTAAAGGATGCTTGAGCAGCCTCGTCCCACACAAAGTAGGAGTCTTGTTTGAGTAGCCTCATAAAACCTTTGGTAATCTTCGCATAGTTTATGATGAATCACCGTAAGAAATTAGACATGCCTTGCAGACTTTGGAGTTGTCGCAAGGTGCGAGGAGGAGGCAGATTTACAATCACCTCTACTTTCAGCGGGTCGACCATTATGCCATGACTGGAGACAATGAAGCCTCGTAGAGGTCCTGATTCGACACACAACACACACTTATTAGGATTCAAACGAATCTTATATTGTCTGCATCTTTCAAACACCTGTCTAAGATGAGCTGGATGATCCCGTCTCTTTCGAGATCGCGCCAGGAGATCATCCAAGTAAGGTTCTACTATGTGTTTGATATCATGAAAAGCGAAATTCATCACACACTGGAAGGTGGCTCCAGGATTCTTCAAGCCAAATGGCATCTTCCGGTAAGCGAAGGTCCCCCACGGGCAAATGAAAGCTTTTTTATGCTGATCCTCGAGTTTGATTTGTATTTGATTGTATCTTGAAAATCTGTCCATGAAAGAGAACATCTCATGTCCCGCACAAGCATCTATGATTTGATTGATAAATGATGTAGGATAGTTATCTTTCGGACAAGCTTTGTTCAAGTCCCGGAAGTCATTACAGACTCTAATGGTACCTTGCTTCTTATCAACCGGAACAGGGTTTGAAACCCATTATGTCATGTCAATCGGATAGATGAAACCGTCTTTAAGAAACTTTTCAACCTCTTCCTTGATGGCGGCCACTTTTCTAGGGTTCGCAGGATGGAGCGGTTTTGCATTAGGGTATGTCGTGATGACATGCTCCATGATGGCTGGGTCTATACCTGGCATCTCCTCATATGACCAGGAAAAAACGTCGCGGAATTCTTTGAAAAGTTTTGTATACAGAGCGATCTCTTCTGGAGAACAGTCTGCACCAATAAAAATGTTTTCCATGACCCCGGGTTTGGTGGAAATGTTAATCAGAATTGTTCTCGATATATTAGCCATATTTCCCTCAGCATAAATAGCTCTCGAAGTAGAAGGAAAATATGACAAATCAACAAATCCACTGGGTCTCATAGGGAATTCCCCTCTCTCAATCCTGTCTAGATCTGGAAGCATGTAGGACCTATGATGCATATGTTCCCATGGTTGGTCCAGGCCCATCATGACTTCTAATATGACTTCATCAGATGGAAAAACCGTGTATAAAAAATCGAATGAGTGGGTGGAATTTAGTGACCATGCCGGAGCATAGTCCATATCTGACTCAGCAGAGACTGGCTGAGTCATGATATGTTCCATTGCAGCATGTTGTGGTTCCATATAGGCCACTTCTGCAATGGATGGAGGCACAGAAGGTTCTCACGTAGTGGGAAGGATCCAAGGATCAGTTCTTAAACCAATCGTGAATGTTTCGGTAGCAGTACCCACATTAGAACGCATAAAAAGAATAGGGGAGGGAAGGTCGAAAGTGCCTATTAACGATCCGTAAAGCCCTACTCCTAAACTCTCATTAACCGGGGCGGTTTGATCAACTAAGGGAATTATGGTCTCTGAAGAAGTCCGGTTGTTTCTCTGAGTGAAAGAAAGCTGATCGACTGTAACGACCTTACCTTCAAATGAGAACATAACAACTCGAAAAACTACCGATACAATAGCTCACATGGCATATGTCCAACTCCTACCTAATAACATATTGTAATCAAGCGGAGCGTCCATAACTTCTACTTCTACAACAACTGTCTTACCGGCCAATGTGACATCAAATGATGGCAAAACCCCATGTGGATGGAAATTCCTACCATCAAATGCAGTAAGTAGTGTGTTAAAAGGGGCTAACTCGGGGGAACCCAAGGCTTTCCAACAGAAAATTGACATTATGCAGGTCGACGCGCCCTCATCTACAACAGCTCGTCTGATGGCCATTGGGCCATGGATGACTTCAATCTGAAGAGCAACGTGGTAGGGAAACCGGTATTTGATATCAGCCATATCAAATCGCGCAGACATGTTAGAGGATTCCATACTTCCAATAGCTGCCAGAAGTGCATTCCGTTGTAAAGGACAAGTTTGCAAGACTTCTAAGGTAGACCTGGCACAAGGGGTCTGGGCTAAATCTTCAACGACATTGTAGTTGGGGGTGGCCTGAGTGTTGGGATTGTGTGATGCCCGTTTCAAGACACCTTTCAGAATCTTGGGCATTGGGTCCACAGGTATGTGGAGTGGAGTGGAGGATTCTGGAATCTCTTTATCCTTTTTCTATGTGTCCGGGGTATAATTCCTGGCTCTTGTTTGTAAGAGTGCATCCGAATTAACCATGTTAATAAAAGTTTGATCAACCATAGCATGTGTAGTGCCCCCAGTGTTGGAGGTGCCAAAAGCTGAGCTCTGCCCCTTAGGGAATGGATCTTTCAATACGGCAGGCTTCTTTTCTTGTAATAGCTTCTGGGCTTCTTCAAGCAGTGGGCATTGGTGAGGAAGGTGGTCCTGCTTGCAAAGTTTACAAGGGAACTTAACCTTCTTTTTCTCTTTGTTACCCTCCTCGGCATTCTCTTTTTTGGGATTCTAATGGTTCCCCTCTCCTTTCTTGCCCTTTTTTTTGTTATTAGGCTGCCGAGGGCCCTTTTGATTGTTCTGAACCTGGTTGACAGATTCAGAAGTAGAAGGAGAGGTTGTGACGGAAGAAACTTCTGCAGTCGATTGTTTGGAAGATAAGGCATGAACCTATTTGGTCAATTCTTCAAAAGCTACAGAGTCAACTGAACCCACTATGCCGTCAGCATGTGGTCCAGGTTTAGGTCTACTCAGATTGGTATTCGATCGCGGTGCATCAGGTATGATCTCATACAGTAACCTAGATTGTGCGTAAACGAGATCTAACTGCTGGGTCCGTAGGATGGCTTCTTCCTCGTTAGACACTCCAGAAGTAGCTACTTCCTTAGAAATGTAAGGAAGGAGTGATTTCAAATACCACTCAAGAAGGAATTCTGGAGGTATGTTGGCTTTAATGAGCCTCTTCCGTCTTCGCCACTCCTGAATGTGATCAGATAAATGAGTGGCTTTATTTTGCCTAAATGTAGACAAAAGGTCTGTTCCAGCATCATACCGAACAGGAAGCTGGAAGTGATTCAAAAAGACAATCGCGAGATCCCCAAAATTAAAGAATGTAGCTGCAGGTAACTCAATGTACCATTTGGTTGTAGCACCGATTAAAGTCCTTTGGAACAGTCTCAATCTAATGGAATATTCATTTAATGAGTTCGAGGAGCACCATAAATGGAAAGTAATGACATGGTAACCATGGTCTTCACCTTTTTTTCCTTCAAACTTTGGAATGTCCGAAGGTAACTTGGTAGGAAATGGTGTCCATGTAGCGTTGTGATACACTGGATCGTTGGTCAGCTTGGAAAGATCTAGCAAATTTAAAGTTGCCAGAAATGGTAAACAAAGTCAATAAGACGGTACTTGATAAGCTGGGGTCGAAAAGGGGGAACCACCCATAGCTTGACCCGTGAACTGCTGGTAGGGGTTTCCCCCAGCCATCTACTAGTAGGGGTTACCCCTAACCATCTGTTGGTAAGGGTTTCCCCCGACCATCTGCTGATAGGGGTTTCCACCTACCATCTGTTGATAGGGGTTTCCCCCAGCCACTTTTTGGTAGGGGTTGCCCCCTGCCATCTGTTGTTGCACGAAAGTATTATTGAAATTTCCCCACCCATATGAAAGTGGGTTAGTGCTCTATGGGTTCGTCCACTGTGGCTGGGTGTTAGCCCAGCCATATTGCTGGTTAAAAATATTACCCCCTCCTCTTGAAAATAAGGAAAAAGGGACATTACCTGCAGGCATATTACCTTGATTCATGTTGGGACCTGCAAAGGTATTAAAACCAGTGGTAGCTAACGTAGACGGTGCAGTCATGGTACTCATGACAGGCACAGTTGCAGAAGCACTTGGCCCTACAGCGAGTGTGGAAATCCAAGTACTGGGTATATGATATAACGGTTGAAACACAGGAGGTGGCACTAAATTAGCTGTACTGCTAGGTCCAAAAGTAGGTGTAGAGGTAAATGCCATAGTTGTTGAACTCGGCATACCTAACGTGCCAATATTAAAACTGAAGGATGGAGTGGACACAGAGGTTGTTTGTGCCGAACTCGGTGTAGCAGTAAAAGGAGGATTTACAGTGTTAGTGTTCATACCTATGGTGGGAGTTTTTGGAACTCCCTATTCACCTCCTAGATTAGACATAAAATGTCGATGCAAGAAATTATATGCACTGTAATCGGGCTGTTGGAAACCAATGGGTAACAGAATCGGATTTCTAGGATTAGTCAGAGGAGGATTAAAGCAAGTGTTGTACTCCGCAGAAGTAAGATATTCAATCTCAACTGAACTAAAATGTCGCTGATCTGGAGTACCCGGTTGTGGTTCCTCAGGAACCTCTATTTCAGGGTTTTCTATTGCAGTTTGTTGTTCTTCAGGAAACTCAATTTCAAGTGGTAGTTCCTCAGGAATTCCTATTTCAGGATTTTTCGTTGTAAAAATTTTCTCAGGAAGTTCTATTTCAGGAATGGTTTCCAAAGGAACACTGGGGTTTACCCGTTGTCGTCTAGCTAGCGGTAATGGTTCTGTTCTAAGTGGTGGAAGGTTTTGAAACCTTCTCAATCTATGAAGTTCTTGGTTCTCCATGATTATATATAAAACTAAAACTAGAAAACCTAGTGGCCACTAAGACTAGGGGGCAAACAACACGCCAACTAAAAAGTCCTAAGTATGCAAACCAAGCAAACAAGATGCCTTCCAGAGAAGAGTCTGGGATGATGAGGGCCCAGAATAGATCAACGAAGGATGAAGAACAGTTACCCAGGGTCCACAATACAATGACTAAGGGTGCAAGTGCTAGAATCACCCAACCGCCCTCCCAAAGACCTGCAAGGGATTTCCTCCCACATTTGTCCTAGGTACAACATATATACCCTCCACTGTCACCTGTGTATGAACCTACGGTCAGATACTAAGGATACCACAACACCGAAAACTCCTAGGGGAACAGTCTCTGGTCGAATCAGAAGGCGTGGGCAGGGTAACTGAGCCCGAAACTCAAAAGAGTCCCCAAACACGATCCAATCCTGGTATATGCTCGAAACAGAAAGTAGGAGGAGTATTCCCAACAATCTGATCTCACAAGACCTACTGCATAGATCCTAGGCAAGCTTTGAGTGAAGTGGATTTACCTGTGATAGTCGAACTACGATTTTTGCGTAATGTGTGATCTTGGGTGGTTTAAAGTGATTTAAACCCAAGATCCTAACCAAGACTAGTTGGTGTAGTGTATCCCTAAAAAAGAAAAATTGTTTCTATTTAATTTTATTAAATATTTTTAGGGCTGTTATTACTCAAAAGGTAGTGCGTTTGTGTGGCGTGGTTGCAACAGAAAAGCAAAAGTGCATGAATTCTAACTTTCGACAACAAATTTTTATTTTTTTTTCATTTAAAGTTCTTTCCAAACTAAAAAACTGAGCAAATCTAATTAAATTTCTTTTTGTTTTCTTTTTAAATTGTATACAAAATAATCTATTTTATCTTGTAACAAATATAAGCCTTATTAATCTTAAGCTACCAAATTTTTGCTTTTTCTGTTATTATAAACGAAAAAGAACTATAAACATGGAAAGAAAATAAGACTTGCGTGCAATGTGTAAGTATGGCTAAAAATGGTTCCTAAGCTTACAGCTGTCAAGGCACTATCTCAACAAAGACTTGTCCTATAGGTTTTTTGCAAAAGAAAAAGCCTTCATACTTGGAAACAAAGTGGGGAGAAAACAAAGGATAAAGATACTCAAAACTGGGAATCAAACACAAGAGGACTGACCCAAAGCATCAAACCCTAACAACACCACTATGCCAAGCAAAAGGTAGGCAAGCAAGCTAACAACCACCCTACTAATACAAGGACTGAGAAATGAATCAGCCTAAAGCACTTTAAACACACTTGAAACCAGAAAAGACAAAAAGTCAAAGAAGGTTGGAAATCAACAAGTTCGGAAGACACCCTAAAGGCTGCAAAATAGACCAAACCCTAAAACAAAGGATAAGATAGGTAAAGAGCAAACAAATGTTGCTACAAATAGCGAATGCAAAGCACACAGGTTTGTAAATCAGCAACACATAGTCAGGGCAAGAATAAGCGGAAGTGTTCACTAAAGAACAAAGCCTAGTCTTCCAAAAGAGTTATAAATAGTCCAAACATTCCACAAGTAAGCAAGCGATCTAAAGATGGTAAAAAGACTCAAAGAAAGGTTCTAAGACTTAAAGAAAAGTTATAAACCTCAAATACTAGTCAAGGAGATCTAAAAACAAAGTCAGAAGACCACCAAAAAGGCAGAAAACTCAACCAAACCACTAATAGAAGGCTACAGGAGTATACCCTACTGTGCAGTAGGGAAAATAGCGCTCCTGAAGAGATGGGCGCTACTGTATGTATAGAAAAGTAGTGTATGGGCGCTACTGTATGTATAACAAAGTAGTGCTCAAGTCTTAAAAAGTCAAAAACTGACTTTGAAAAGATGCAAAAAGACTGATTGAAGAAGAGAAAAACAAGCAGGGGGGTACCTACAGGGTCTCTTAGCACATAAAAGGAGTTGAAATGGTTCTGGGAAGACAAACAAGAAAGGTTTCCTAGAGAAAAAACACAATTATACCTAGCGGAGTCGCTAATCTGTTGGCGGGAAAAACTACCTTATAGAAAGTAAACGGATACTATCAACTGAAAGGGGATGACAGGTAAGCATATTAACTATGTTACAGAGATGTTTATGAAAGGAAATAGGTTATAGGTCTTGAGAACATACCTTTTGAATGACGTTCGATCCTAGCTTTTATTTGATCTTGTGCTCGATCCTCAAATCAACCTCCCGTTCAATAAACCTGCAATACAAGTACCTTTCTCAGCGTATCTTGGATAATATATAATGATGAAAAAGACAAAGCAATTTAAGCATCCAATATTAACCAAAGCAAATCCAAACAAGTATATCACTTCAATGAACACTTAATTTGGGACAAGAAAGACGCTTCAACCTTTTATTGTCAAATGCAAATTGATGATACAAAGTATAACTGACTTTGTGACATGCTCCCGCAACCTAATCCTGGGGTCCTGCTCTTCTCTGGCTTCGATATCTTCTAGCATAATCTCCTCCAATGCAAGCTTCTCTTCAAAAGTATCTTAATAACATTCATGTGTCTAACCCCTCTCTTTATTCTTCCTTGTATTTATAGGACAAGGGAAGTAGTTCAGGTTGAGAGATGGTTATGGAGGAGGTTGGGGAAGTTGGAAAACCAACTGCAACTAATCCTCTTCGTGAAATCAATTATGTTTTAATCATCTTTTGAGGTGTACGCTACTATTTCTCAGTGAAGTAGCGCTCAGGGCGCTACTATAGTGTTTTTAAACTAGCGCTCATCACTTTTTGAATGTTGAGCGCTACTCTATTGAAGAGGAGTAGCACTCATGAGGCTTTAGCGCTACTATTGCACACTGGAGTAGGGTATAGGCACTAGTCTATTGAAGTAGAGTAGCGCTCATGTCTCAAAATGACATTTTTAGGGTTTTTCAGTCTTGCCAGGAGGTGGAGTAAGTCAAAGTCTCATCTGGGGTCAACATGCTCCTCCATCCAAGTTGTCCTTTTGTGTGATCAACAGCTCAAGATGATCATGGATGGAGAGGTGCAGGTTTAACCTATAATACACCAGCACTTCTGGTTCTCTTATCAAAATAGTTTGCAAACTTATGATTGCACTCACAACTAGCCTCCCTATTCAAATCTCTCAGTGATCACCTGATGCACATGAGGAAATACTTCTACAGAAAATATTGTGTAAGAGATGCTTGCTCAATTCGAATTTTACTTATGTAGGCTGCCTAGGCCTTTTCAATTGTTAACTGGTCATTAAATGAGTTGCCTGCCCACTTCCACCACCTGAGGGATAATGCCACATTTTTATGGGTAGTTGTCCCATAACCAACAGCTAGTGGTGAAGTGCAATTGCTGCCATCTGTCCCATGCCTTCTAACAACTTCCATTCCTCCTAGTGGGTCAGTGAACACTCATTTAAAAATTCCCTTGGGTGTTTGTCTCCTACTTTAATTTATTAAATAATCATAATTCAGTAATTACATTCATCCTTGACCAAACTTGGTAATAATTTCAAAACTTTGAAATTAAAATTTAACATAAAGTATTTTTGCAATAAAATATTATTTTCAGAATTTGGGTAGGTGACATACACACCCCTTTAAGTCTCAACATCGTCCTCGATGTTGGTTAATCACTCCTTGAGTGTTCCTAAAACAAAATTGGGTATGCTGCCTGCATACTACTCTCCAACTCCCAGGTTTCCTCTTCTGGGCTAAGGTGCTTCCATTGCACCATCACTTTCCCAATGGTGCGATTCCGGAGCAGAGTTTCCCTCCTTTCGAGGATACAGTCCGGTTCCACCTGAAAATATCTGTCTTGTCCCACCTATACATCATTCCAGTTTACAACATGAGTAGCATCCTATACATACTTCTTCAAAAATGATATATGAAAAAAATTATGTATTTTTAAATTGGGTGGTAAGGCCAGTTGGTATGCCACTGGTCCAACCTTGGACAATATTTCAAAAGGACCACAATACCTGGGTGCCAACTTGGCACAACTCCCCAATTTTAATGAACTCTTTTTAGGTCTTACCTTGAGGAATACAGGTTCACCAACCTGGAACTCTTTTTGCGTCCTTTTTAAATTTGCTTGACTTTTCTACCTATCTTGGGAAGCTTTCAAATTTTCTTGTACCTGTTTCACAATTAGTTCTAACTCCTGCAATAATTCAGGTCCTAAAACAACTCTAATTATTGGGTCATTCCAAGAAACAGGTGTATCACATTTTCTACCATAAAGAATTTGAAATGGGCTAAGCTTGGATGATGCATGATAATGGTTATTATATGCAAATTCTACTAAGTGTAAGTAGTCTTCCCACTTACCAGGCTGATCCTTAACATAAATTCTTAGTAAGTCTTCCAAAACTTGATTTACCCTTTCTGTCTGTCCATCCATTTGTGGATGACATGCTGTGCTGAAATTTAAGGTTGTATTCAACCCCTTAAACAGTGACCTCCAAAATTTTCTGGTAAACTTAGAGTCGTGATCTGAAATTATTACTTTCGGTATCCCATGTAGTCGAAAAATCTGTTTCATAAATATTTCTATAATGTCTGGAGCTTTCTGAGTAGTCTTCACGGGTATAAAATGTGCTGCTTTATTGAGTTTGTCCACTACCACCATGATAGAGTCATGTTGTTTCTGATTTTTAGGTAATCCAGTAATAAAGTCTATGCTGATCACTTCCCATTTCCAACTTGGTATCGATAACGGTTGCAACAATCCAGCAGGATGTTGTTGTTCAACCTTCACTTTTTGACAATCCAAACATTTAGCTATGTACTCTGCTACTTCATCCTTCATTATGGGCCAATAGTATTCTTTCCTTAGCATAGTAATGGTCTTTTGATAACCTAGATGACCAGAATAATGACTTTTATTCATCTCATTTAATATGAAATTTTTTATTTATAGTATGTCCGGTACATACAATCCATTCTTATACAGCAATAACACATTTTCCTTCATTCTGTAATCTGCCATAAAATTTTCAAACTGTTGTTTGCTGTCTTTTCCTTCATTTTTCTGTATTCTTCATCTATTTCATTCTTTTCAAGAATATGATTTTCCAAATCTGTTGAATAAGTATTGTTGGCTGAAATAAAATTCAGTTTTTCCTTACGACTCAAGGCATCTGCAACCTTGTTCTCCTTTCCTTTAATATGCTGAATTTCGAAATCATACTCAATTAAAAAATTCAACCATCTAGCTTGTCTAGCGTTCAGATTTGTCTTGTCTAATAAATATTTCAGACCCATATTATCCGTCAACAATGTGAATTTTTTGCCAATAAGGTGATGATGCCACATTTTTAAGGCATGAATTACTGCCAATAACTCTAAATCATAAGTAGAGTAGTTCTTCTCATCTATTTTCAGCTTTCTGGATTCATATGCCACCGCATGCCCTTCCTGTGTCAAGACTCCACCGAGTCCGTCATTGCATGCATCTGTACAAACTATAAAATCCTTGTTAGGGTCTGCTATCCTCAAGATAGGTGTTGTAGTCAATAATTCCTTTAATTTATTAAAAATGTCAAAAACATTTCTGATCCCATGCAAATTTCTTCCCTTTCTTCTCGAAATAAGTTATGGGGTTGGCAATCCTCGAAAAGCCTTCTATAAATTTTCTGTAATATCCAGTAATGCCCATAAATGATCTTACATCTGTCACATCCTTAGGAACTGGCCAGTCATTAATGTCCCTTATCTTATCGGGGTCAAACGAGATTCCTTCTTTAGAAATTATGTGTCCTAGACACTGAATTTTGTCTTTGTGGAAGTCACACTTACTAAACTTAGCGTATAGTTGATGATCTCTCAGAGCTTGTAAGATAATTCGTAAATGTTCATCATGCTCTTCTTTACTTTTAGAATACACTAAAATGTCGTCTATAAACACCACAACAAACTTGTCTAAGTATTTGTGCAGAATATTATTCATCAAACACATAAATACAGTCGGGACATTAGTCAAGCCAAATGGCATGACTACAAACTCGTAATGTACATACCAAGTTCTAAAAGCTATCTTGAAAATATCTTCATCCTTAACCCATACTTGATGATATCCTGACCTTAGATCAATCTTTGAAAATATCGTTGCTCCATGCAGCTGATCAAATAGATCGTCTATGCGGGGCAACGGATACCAATTTTTGATTGTCATCTTATTAAGCTGGTGATAATCTATGCACAGTCTTAAGGTTCCATCTTTCTTCTTAACAAAGATGACAGGTGCTCCCTAAGGAGACACGCTGGGTCTTATATAATTCTTATCAATCAGTTCTTTCAACTGTGATTTCAATTCGTTTAATTCCAGTATATTCATTCTGTATGGAGCTTTATAATTTGGTACTGCTCCTGGTATTAACTCTATGGTAAAATCTAAATCTCTTTTAGGAGGTAATCCTGGAATCTCCTCAGGAAATACATCCTTAAAATCCTTTAGGATAGGTATGTCTTCTAATTTCAGTTTGTCCTCTTTACAGATAAAATCATCGTTGACTACATTTACTGCAAACAACTGACATCCTTTCCTAACTTCCCTCTTAACTTGCATGGCTGAAATCTGTCTAAGGGTTACCTTTCTTGGGATACCTTTTACTTCTACAGTTTTTCCTTCTTCATTTAAACATGTAAAACTTTTTTCGTAACAGTTCAGAATGACATGATGGGCTTCTAACCAGTCCATCCCAACTATAATATCATAAGATCCTAAAGGTAAAATATTCAATTTAATTTGTGTCTGTAATTGATTCATGGATAAAGCACAACTTTCGATAAAATATGATACTTTCCTCTTTGTTCCAGTTGCTAGTCTAACTGACCAAGATTTACTAAACTTTTCTATTTTTAATTTAAGACTTTCCACAATATCTAGTGATATATAAATTAAGCTAGCACCTGGGTCAATTAAAACAGTAACAGGATGATTTTGTAGCATACCTTCAATCTCTACCATGGAGATTTGATGATCTGCTTGCCTGTTGTCGAGTGCTGCATTGATTATGGGCATTTCCCTTGCCACATCTCCAACAGTAGGTTTAGTCTGAATAGAGTGAATGTTGTTAGTTTTCTACTTCCTCAAGGGACATTCTGATGCATAGTGGGGACCTTGGCACTCAAAACATTTGATGGGTGCCTTTTGCTCATTGGTTCTGGTATTATTAGGTGTATTTCTGGGTGCTGTATAATTCTGTTGTTGATGGTTCCTGGAATTATTCCCTTGATAATTCCGATTCTGGAAATTTTTCTTTTGGAAACTGGAATTTCCACTGAACTTGAAATTTTTCTTTTTCGGCTCAAAATTGCTGGGCTTATGACTTTTCCAGTTCAACATTCCTTCTCTTTTCCAATTTGTGTCATAACAAAAAACTGTCTTTCTCATAGCCTCTTCCAAGGTCTTAGGACTGTCATACTCAATTCTGTCCCTAATATTGAAAGGTAGGCAGCTCAAGTATCTTTGAATTTTTGGTTTCTCGTCTATGAGGTATGGCACATATCTCAATAAGTTCAGAAATTTACTGTTCATTTCCTTCATGTTCATACCTCCCAGCTTCAAATCGTAGAACTCTTTGGATTTTTCTTCATAGTATTGTTCAGATAAATACTTCTTTTTAAAGTATCGTTTAAAGGTACTCCAACTTACATCTTTAACTTTGATTCCTTTTACTCTTTTGATGTCCTGCCACCAAATATCCGCTTTTCCGGTCAAGTTATATATAGCCTTTTTTGCCTTCAAGGACTCCGAATAGTTGTAAATCTGGAAGTATTTCTTCATACCGGACAACCAAGCTTCAATTGTCTCACCCTTCTTAGTTTCTCCATTGAAAGTTGGAGGTCTAATATTTTTGAACTCCCCAGAAATCTGCTCATACTCCTTATGATTTATCCTTCTGGGTTTGAAATCTCCCTCACTACTATCACTGGTGTAGTTACGTCTCTTTTTACTCACTTCAATAGCATCTCCTGATGAGGTTGAACTGTTGTTCACCTCACTGGTTTTCATTTTCTTATTTTTATTAGCATGAGACAGATCCTCAACTTTGGATATATCGTCATTATCTCTCTCTTGCTCCTCAATTGGGCACTATTCAAACAACACTTGGTTTAATTGTTCTTGTGCTTGCAGAATTCTTTCATTGTCTTGTTTCACAGATCTTATTTCTGCCTTTAATTCCTGAAAAGCACGTAACAATTCTGACGAATTGTTATTTAGTTCACCATGACCTTCTTCTGCATAATTCTATCCCAATTTGTGGCTGTTTGGTTGAAATCTGCCTTCTACAGGATCAGCTAAATTCTCCATACCTGTAGCTTAAAATAAATTTTGAACAACATCATAATTAAAATTCAAAGTAGTAAGATTTTCTGCTGTAGAAAATTTTCTACTGTATAAAAATTTTCTGCTGTAAAAAAATTTTCTGCTGCGTGTTCTTGGACCTCTTTGAGGCCTAGAGTTCGAACCTGAGCTCTGATACCACATGTAACAACCCGAAAATACCAATTTTTTTTTAATAATAGCAATAATTATCAGAATTATCAAATGCGGAATGAGATAACTAAATTGAACACTTAACTAAGGTAAGATAATCATAATGACACATCATCAACCTCAATTTAAATAATTGAAATTTCTACTTCAGATATTAATGGCTGTTAACTTCTTAAACGAGAGATCTTTGTATGTTTATGACAACTAATACAGTTCATGATTTTGTTTAGGTTCTTGGTTAAATATGCATGCTTCTACAGTTTGTAATGCTTTTAAATCATTGATGGAATGTTGATAGTTTGTTTCTTGTTAAAGGGGGTCCTACGAGGCACCCTGGAGCTTACTTAGCTACGTTTAGCTAAGACAATTGATCTTGTTTCCATGTGCAGACCGCAGGTAATAAATTTTCATGATAGCATAAAAAATTAGAGTACTTGTGTTTTCATAACGTCGTCAATGTAAAATGTTAAGTGCTTCGTTGCGACATTAAAAACTGAAGGTATGGATACAAGAAATTCTATTCCTATCTTGGCAATGTTTTACAAGGCTCCTTGATGTTATCAACCCCAGTCGATCAACTTTCTAAAGTACTGCGACAAGTATCGTCAAGAGATCTCTATCAGTGATATTTAACACACTCAAATGCTATTATTTAATTAAGTGTACAAATACAAAATTCGTCGAAATTTACACTTTCGAACTATCAATAGACATGACGTCTTACTAGATCTTAGACTCATTCTATGAATTGCATTTGGCATTTCAATATACCACCTAACTAGAAGTAGTAATTATGTAATTTGTAACTATCATTTATTTACATAAAGTATAGTATATTACACTATTATGTGACACCAATATAAACCTTTGGAAATATATAAAATATGCATTACATATTGCTATTTTATATGAAATGATTCTTACTATTTCAAACTATTAAACAAAAACAATAGTTATGTTATACGTAAGAAAGCATATGTATAAAACATTATCACCAAAGGGTATTATCCTCTAATCTCCACTAAAAGATTATAATGACTTTAATGAAATCATGACTTGAGTGACAGATTGAAACTATATTATAAATATGAATTTGTGCATAAGTAGTAACATTAAAATGTAAATGCTAGCATCTCGACATTATGGTGATGATATGACGGGTAATAACTTGTATTGCAGGTTGACAGAGTTACGGTAATATGAAAATAAATGCACTTCAACATGGAATGGGTGGCAGCAATCCACGTAGCCTAACCTTATGAACTTTGGGTGATAATGAAGTAGATAATTATAGCTGGCGAGGATACTCCATTATCTCATCTCCATGCTATACACTGTATCATTCTTTGACCTGTCAGGTTGGCAACATGGTGGGTGTTGGTAATTAATGAAATATTAATGCGAAGTTTGCTCGGTTTTCCACGATGCACCATTGGCTCTTCTCTATCCGTTGATCACTCCAGATCTTGTTCGTTGGTTTCAGTAACCCTTATTGTGTTGTTCATATTGATGATAATTGTTTTCAGCCTTCAATGTGTCAATGCAATGAGGCCGACAGGCTGCCAAAATTTAGGAGGATAGGAGTGTTCTTCCAGGGTTTCGAACCTGTAACTTATGAGATCCAAGTTTGAGTGTTGCAAGCTTGGGCTTCAAGCCAGGAGGTCGTGATGTTGTAATATGAAAGGTAGGTTAGCATCAACTATAGAGAATACTCCGTCATTAGTTCTTTGGCTTTTTCGAAAGGTGATAATGCCTATTTGGTTTCTTCTGCGAGTAAGAAGGATTACAGTCGACTGCTGTTTTTCACCATCAACAATTTGGGAAAACAATCTCCAGGTAATGTATTAAGTATTCACTACAAGTTAAAATGACGTTGATTTGCCATTCGGTAAAGTATCACCCGTTTAATTAATTTCTTGGTGCTTTGGCAGGTTTTCTCTTCGTTGGAGGGTTTCCTATGCTACAAAAAGAAAGGAGTGCTTCAACGGCTTCCTGGTAAGCTTCGGTGGTTCTTACATACCTCGTAGGTTCCTTGATGTGTTTTCCATGTGCTGAAGAGTGAACGCTTTTCGACCTGTAATAGTAATGGCCACAAGAAAGGTTTTAAGCTGGTCTTGTTTTGTTTTTGGCTTGAACTGCGTGTAAACTTTCTCGGTCAGAAGGGTTACTAAAGGCTATTTGATACCCGGTTGTGCTCGGTAATGGAGACTACAAACTTTCGTTGTTTACTATAAATGTTAAGGGTGAAAACCCTGTATCGTCTTCATTATTTATAGATTCTGAACTATGTTTACAGTTGAAAATGGCAAGTCTCGAACACTGTAAAGACGTAACTGAGACATGGTGAAATTTTTGTTTTTCAGTTATGAATGTGAGTCGAGATTTGAGGGTTCTCTTTTGTATTTACCATCTATGGTTCGTTTTTCTGAATAAAATATTTGTTGAGTTTTATTGAGCCACAACAGTTGTCTTCTGACTGAGGGTTTACTGCAAGATGTGCTTTGTTTTCGTTATTGGTTTCAATTCTTGAAAAATCGATATAGTAGTTTTGATCGTGTAAACAATGTGTCAAGAGGGTTTTAACCTCTGCATTCTAGTTTTGGAAATGAAAACTATAACTGTAATTCTAGATGTGAATGAGTTTAAAGCTAGGGTTTATATCCCAGACTTACTCATTGTGAATAAATAACAAAAAAAATGTATTTGTTTATATGTGAGTTACGTTTATACAAAAGTATATAATGTACCCTTATCTACTGTTTTAAAATTAAATGGATTCTATGTAATACTTTCTAGGGTTACTATGTCATAAAAATTATTATCTCGAAATGATGTCTACAATTTATCTTTGAGAAAGAAGAATAATGTGTGCATACAACATTAGGATTTCAAAGTATTAGATCTTGGAAATACTGAAAATATATAATAAATGCATGGGAACAGGAAATAGTGAAGAAAAATATAGTATGTAAAAGATAAGAAAACTATATTTGGAATTATTTTGCAGCTGCAAAAAAAAATATCTGGGAATACTATTTATTGGAAAGAATGATATAAGATTCTTTTTACATTTATTTTTTAAATTTAAAGAATAGAGATATGGAAAATAGGCTATAATTTTTCTCTATGAAATAACACAGAATTCCATATTGCCATTTATACTATTCGGTAGAATTTTTCTATGTTAGATTTAGAACAGAAAAGTAAACAGAATACACAATGAAATCATTTATCTAATCGATGGCAATCTGCCTATCTCTCATTGATACTTTCATTCTCTTCCCTATACTAGAATACTGTGCAGATAACAACATGGGAAAAATATAGGGATGATTATCTATCAGATTTTTAACACACTTTATCAATCGAACTTTAAAACATAAATCAGAAATATATCTATTTGAAAGCATAGTTTTATAAGTCTACTAAACAGAAACATTAAACTGTAACAAAATAGAAAAACTGTAAAACCTGATTTATCTGTAGGGAAACAAACAGCCCAAGGAGCCTGTTCCACCCAACCAATTCCTGAAGACAGCCAAGTTACTTGCCTTAGGACCCCTGAGCCTGTTCACTGAACCACCAGGGGGAAGAAACTTAGAAGTTTAGGATATCCACTTGCAGTAGCAATAGTTGTCCAATCTTTGAAACTAGTAGTCCAAAGGACCTACACCAGCACCTTTGGTTCTCTTATCAAAATAGTTTGCAGACTTATGATTGCACTCACAACTAACCTCCCTATTCGAATCTCTCAGTGATCACCTGATGCACATGAGGAAATACTTCTGCAGAAAATATTGTGTAAGAGCTGTCTGCTCAATTCGAATTTGCCTTATGTAGGATGCCTAGGCCTTTTTAGTTGTTAAATGGTCATTAAATGAGCCGGCTTCCCACTCCCATCACCTGGGGGATAATGCCACAGTTTTAGGGGTAGTTGTCCCATAACCAACAGCTAGTGGTGAAGTGCAATTGCTGCCATCTGTCCCATGCCTTCTAACAGCCTCCATTCCTCCTAGTGGGTCAGTGAACACCCATTTAACAGTTCCCTTGGGTGTTTTTCTCCTACTTTAATTTATTAAATAATAATAATTCAATAATTACATTCATCCTTGACAAAACTTGGTCATAATTTCAAAATTTTGAAATTAAAATTTAACATAAAGTATTTTTGCAATAAAATATTATTTTCAGAATTTGGGTAGGTGACAGTATCAAGGTTAAGTAGGAGACCCAATCCAACTTCATATTGGTGGAAGAGCTGTCAATGGCGTGCACCACCTACTTTGAGAATTATCCTTCTTAGCTAGTTCATAGTACTCGTGTGGATAACAATTTTTCCACCATGTTAATCAACAAGATGTTGATCAAGAATATTTTACATTTTTTATTTTCCTATTGAATGGCATACTTAATGTATGGATCCACTTGGTCCTTTATGACATATCTATCTCTTAGCACATTCATTCTTATTGATCTCCCCATTCATTTGTAATCTAGTAATTGCATGGACATTGTCTACATCAACGGGAATTTTCCCGCCCAACCATATTATAGCAATGTGAGTCCACAACAATAGCAACCTCACATATTTTCTTACTATTGAAGATGTTCCAAAGCAAGTCACATGTACCAAATTAGTGATTGTTTATTTGAATAGTTTCCTAAATGGATAAAAGATATTTTTCCATCCCCTATTCCCTCCAAGTATTTTTCTAGATAAATCTCATGAAATAAAGTGAGGTTGTGAATATTGTAATACATCATCTAATCCTACTCTACATATCCCTTCTAATTCTCCAATTTACTCATTATATTCACTTGTGGTTCAAGTACGTCCATTGAGCATATAAAGTCCCTCACTTCTTGAATGGGGGATTTCACTCATCTTGGTTTATTGTTTCTAGTCGGTTAGCCTACCATAACCTTTCATGCCACTTTTCTTTATCATGATAGCATCTTCTTCACATTTCAATATTGATCAATTTGAAACACAACCTCTCCTCAAACTCTGGCTAGTCAAAACCTGCTCCACCATTAAATGATTTATAATATCATTATACTCTATCTTGTAGCCCTCAAATTCTAGTTTCTCTAATGGTTTTTTCCTTGTAAAATTTAGAGACTTTCACTAGTGAAAAGTAATATTTAAAACCCTTGCAACTCTATAATATTATGTGTTCAAATGATACACATTCTTTCTAAACTTATCCCAAAAATGCATGCTTTAACTACTTTTATTGAGATCAGTGCCAGTTGAATCACGTTCCATCATGATCACTGGTCTCTATTCTATCCTACCTACATAACCTAAATTCCTTACAATTCCTACCCAAAACTAATCAATGATTGTAGTGATTTTCTAGTAATAAATTTGACATGACCAGTTTGTGTGTGCCTTGTGTAGTATTAAATGCCATCTCTAACACTACTTACCATAGACACAATGACGGTGGAATGACTTGGCTCTTTGAATATCCCACAATAAATGATTTGAAATGGATCAATATATAGATTCTCACCCACTTGGATCTTTTGGTGTCGAAATATTGGATGAATTGGCTTATAGGGTCCATTTTATGGGCATGACTTATTTTGCAGATTTGGGTCTGAAAACTTCCAGAGCCTGTTTGAGGGTCTAAACAACATTTTTGGGGATCAAAAAACCCATCACTAGAGCATGTGACATGAGGTTATTCTACACTTCAAGACCTTTCCAACGAGCCAAAGATTTCCTCAATTGAATTCTGTATGCAAATGTTATGCCTCTTGCAAGTTGACCTATCCAACTAACCACCATGGTACCGAGTGGATTCCACATCAGCTCTCATTTTTCACACATCTAGTCACGTGTGTACCTTCAATAACATTCTAGAAGGACAAAAACCCTAACCCTAATCGAGAGTTGAGGCATGCAAAAACCGTAAAGTTAACCCTACATGGCTATTGGGCTATGTTAAATACCAAGCCGTTAGAAGAAGGGGGGTATTATTTTGATGTATTATATTGTTCCATAGTTGAGAAACAACATTGAAATTGATGTTAGAGTAGAATATAGGGGATAGGAGATCATGTAGTAGCCATTATGGCTATAGAGTCATAGATAGCTCCATAGAGAGTACCATTTCCTTTGTATTTGCATTATAATATGAAGAGAAAGGCATGGTTCTCATTTGTGGTTAGTTTTTCCCCATAGTTGGTTTTCCTAGGGTATATCTTGTTTTATTGTATGAATTGTGTACTTATTTTCTCTAGTTTCTCTTTCAGTTACATTGTATTCAATATTTTATGAAATTAAATTAACACAATGAACTAAGTTGTAAGATCCATTGTGATGAACTGGTCCAGTGGAATATCCACAGCAGTGTACGAATCAAGAAACTTCCAATTATATCTTTTATATTCAAATAATTCCCTTCCATAGAAAACTTTCCCTATGCGAACACACACCCTTCCCTATTGTCTATTAACTACATAGTTTCCCTGGTTCTTGCAACACCCAATCCATTATGAAAATCGTAAGTTCCTACCAACCCCTCAACCATAGAACTCTAATTTAGCAGAGTTTCTCGAGAATACATAACCATAATCCTATTCTACAATTTTATCATATACCTACAAAGTGAAAAACAACAAAAAATTAAGGTTGAATTGAAATTACAAATGAACTTGCTAAAATTGTAGTTTTACATGATGGTACACTAACTCCACTTTCCAAATAAATCAAAATGGTTCCACCAGGGATACATGGGAACACATAGGACTTAAAGGATATTGTATTCACCCATCATTAACTATGTTGGCTATAGAAATATGTGAGTCGGATTTTACCTTCATTAGTTATCTACACAATTTTGTAGGGTCCTTTCCAATGCATCCTTCACTTCCCTAGATGTTTCCAAAATTTACTATCATACATCAACACATGACCCCCTTGTTCAATAACGTTTTCTATATGTACCTATCACATGATACCTTTTGGATCATATTATGTATCATTTCATGGTATCACGTCAAAATTATGTGTTCTTCCAATGTACCATCATATCTAGTTGACCCTATAACTATTGTTGTTTTGACATCTTCGTAGAAATGGATACTTATAGGATTGAAATAAAATGTTCAAGAACCATCACAATATATTTGTCATATGCCAAGTTAAGCAACATATGCTTAGTTAATTATTTGCACAAAATCATGTCTTGGCAGGTGGTTTGGATGAGTCAACTGCACAGGATCGCGGATGCTGCGCAAGGTCAAAAGATGCCGCGCACGAGGGAAAACAGCGCGCAAGTCCGAAATAATACTATTTTATGTATTTTCGGTCATTTTGGACCGCATTGTGTGGGTCAAGGGTCATTTAGTTGTAAATCTTGTTAGGAAGTAGTTAGGCGGTCGGCTAAGTGGACAATGAATGTAAAGGCGCAAGCCTATAAATAGATGTAGCATTGCGAGTACTAGATCATCTTTATCCGTAGAATTGTTATGGCGGTATGTTTTGGATATTGATCTAAGTCCGTTTGAATCTGGGTATGCGACAGAAGAACTCTATTGTTGTATCTGTGGTTTAATGCGAAGGTTAATATGACATGATGGATTTTTTAGCAGAATCACTGTGTATCTTTCTGTTTTCCTGCTATGAATGTGATATGCGATATGAATATGTGAATGATGCGATGTTTCCTTGATCTAAATGATGTTATACTATTAGATCTGTTTGCGCACTGATGGTTTAATTGATAATAAGATCTATTGAATGATGATGTGGTTCTATTTAAATGCATAACTTGAAATGAATGATTTGGTACTTAATGTTATACCTCCATATTCCACAGTGTCACATCTTCACCACAAAAAGAGTTGACAACACTTCCCCTACTGCTTAAAACACCCAGAAGAGAAAAATGATGAGTGATCCTTGAAGGCAAATCTACCCTGTCAAGATTCAACCTAGCCTGAGACTTCATTTACCCTAACTACCTCGCCTTGCTCCATGTTAGGTGCACGGTACTCCGTACTACCGCATTATGCTCTTATCCTGCTACGCAGTACTACCATGTTATGCTCTGTTCTAGAGGCGGTACACTTTTTTTAGCCTTTTTGCCATGGCTTATGGGATTTTGATTTTCGAGAGATTTTTGAGGATTAGGGTCCCTAATTCAATCCTAACTCACTTTCTGTGATTAGTAGGCCTGATCCACTTAACTCTCCCAAGATCCACCCTTCTCTCTTGTTGGTTAACCCTACCACACACTATAAGAGAGAGGCATTCCATGAGCAAAAGGGGGAGGACTCTTAGAGGTATCAAACTTATGATCTTGCAGCCTTGTGGAGATAGCTAGAGGAGGAAGCACTTGGAGCTGGAGGATTGGCTTGGACATCAAGCAACCTTTGTAAGCATTCTTCAAGTTTGTAATAAAGATAACTTGTCTTGTTTTTCCCATTTCATGTGCATTGTATGAGTTTTTGACATGGAATGTATCTAGTTCAAATTTGAATTAAATCTTTACTTCAAGGTATTTGGAAGCTTGTATGCTTGTTCCTTATTTGGTTTCAACAGGTTCTATATTGGAGCTTTGGGATCAAGGGCTAGAAGCGGGACAAACGTCAGATTGAAAGGTGAGTTATGTATTTCATCTCTTCTGAATGCATTTAATCTTGTTGTGAAAATTAGTTAAGGAGATTCAAGGTAGCATTTGTTTAGTTTTGTTCATATCTTAGAGTCAGTTAGAAATCTGCTTTAATTTAAGAGAATTTTTACTTATCCGTAGGGAAGAATTCTACCAACAAGAATGGCGACTCCGCTGGTTTGAATTCCATTTGATTGATTGAGTTCACTGTCATCCATCTTCTGATTGTGACTTTTTTCTTTCTCTTCAAACCACTATTGATTTTTGGTCTTTTTGACCTTCATTCACCCCTCCTCTCTGTATTTTTTCCTCCCTGTGTGATCAGTGGGTCCTCTGGGTCTGTAACAACCCTGAAAATTTCATCTTCCTTTTCAAAAGTTGCGCTTTTTCACACTTTGCAACAGTACCGCACCCTCTGCACTGAGCACAGCACGGTAGTACCACGTATCCTGCATTAGTAACAGAGCGGTAGTTTAGCAGTACCACGCTGTAATCTTCTTCTGCCACACGGTAGTGTCTACTACTGTCATTTTTTTCTCCCCTGCTTGGTTTCCTGAGTCATTTTTCATCTTTCTCTGCCTTAGTTAGTCTTTCCTGTTTCCTGTTACCACCCTGTTCATTTTTTAGTCTTTGTGGTGTGTTTATTTCTTTTTTTTGTGAGCTTGATTATTGTGTGAATTAGTGGCATTATTGGCACATAGGGTCACCCCTTCACTTTGAGTGCATTGGCTTAATCTTTCCCATCACAACCAGACCATTACCATTGTTCTCTGTTACTGAATTGTGTAGTTTTCATAGTCACATTGTTTCCATTACTATTATTAAAATTCATATTGAAAGTTATCATTGGAAAACATTTGTGTTATTTTGATTAAAATGGTCTAGTAGCATCATTGTGCATTAGGAAGTGAACCATTGAAATTTGCCATAGAAATTCTCACATTTGAAGCATCTTAGTTGTAAGATCAATGAATTGGAAAGAAGTGTTCATTTTAGTTTGGCTCTATTTACAAAAAGAAAATAAAAATTTTGTTTTGGTTTTTAATTGCTTGTGAAAGTCATGCATTTATGATCGAAGAACTCTCTCTCTTCTATAGCTAGTTTTCATCGAAGACAAAGCTTATTTCGATTCATTCTCACTTGCATGGTTTGGGTCGTCATAACACCACCAAGTTTCACGTCCATTTACCCGATTGAGTAATACAACCACTAAAATTAATCTCCCTAACTAAACCAACATTAACCTCACTTGAGGAAATCAAAAGAATTTGGTAGTTTGGTAGGACACCGGGGATAGGCATCAAAATAATTCCCCCTTGTCATTTTCATCTGAGACATAATTGTTGTCCTCTAGGGAACTAAAATCCTCTAGTATTTATTGACACGGTCACAGCCAGTTTGTGGAGGGGCCTCCTGACTTTTTCTAACTTTCAGGGGTTAAACGGCCGCGAGATTGAGAATTGGATGGACTCTGTGGAATGCTGCACTCCACTTAGCCCTAAGGCAACATCGATCATTGTCTTCCTCGGAAGGAATAAGTGCCCAAAACCTTTTCCAACATGTCATGAACGAGGTAGATTAGTGACTTTTCTACTAGGGCTCTTTTACCCAGGATCCCTTTCGGTAGAGGGATATCCTTCTCATATTGGTCTCTCACGTTGTATTGTTCGACTTGGATTTCATCACCTTGCGAAGGATACAACTTGTTGAGGTCTCCAGCTCTTAGTTAGGAGTTTGCTTGTTATCTCATCTTTATAGAGGGTCATTTTTCTTTTTAGTGACTGCTTTTTGGCATTCTGGCCATTCTTTTTATCAGCTCGCTTACTAGGACACCGGTCTCAGTATAGATTTTAGAGCTTGTTTTTTTTGGCCTACGAGCCTTGCTTTTTCTAGCTCCTCTTCTGCACACTTGGCTGCATTAGATTTTTTGAGTTCTTTGTTACGAAACTGCCCTCGATTTTCATTTTCCTGCCATCATGTTAGAACCACCACGGAGATCACGACGATTACAGGGAAAAATCCCCCCACCACCACCACCGCCACGGACCTCCTGTCCACCTGCATCATGCATTCCCGCTCCTCCTGGCCGCGGTGCTGGTCGAGGGAAAATTCCACCGCCGATACATACTACATCTTCAGTTCCGCCTGTAACCGCTACTCACAACACAGTCTCAGAATCTCTTGCAGCTTCTGCAACCACTAGCATATCTGAGATTCCCCTATCACTTCACCCACTGTTATTCCAGATATATCTGCCATAGTGGACAACATTATAGCGGCTGTGTTAACACCCAAAAAGTGTTCACTACCTCATCTACCTCATTACATGGCTCATTTGTCCATTTTCCTACCATATTTCCCTTAAAAACCCTAAAAATCCCACTAAAAAGCCTCCAAAAGGCCTAAAATGCCTCCAAAAGGCCACAAAACCATCAAAAAAGCCTCAAAAAGGCTAAAAAACCCCCTTTTTCCTCCAAAAATAGCAAAATCCCTCTAAAAAGGGAATAAAAAATATAAAATAATGAGGAAAATGAGGAAAAAACCCTATACAGCTGCCTTAAACCATATGGTTCTCAAAACCATGGGTCAGCACTCCACCACCAAAAAACTATAAATAGGTGATGGAGATCCCTTATTTCACATCCACAATCAAGTATACCCTTAATCTGCCAAAATCTCTCTTGAAACCCTAGCTCACCATTGAGCCACTTTCACCTTGAGAGCCCCTTTTGGCCCATTTCCACCATTGGAGAAAGAGAAGGAGCACATTGGAGCATGGAGAAACCCTCTTGGACATTGCAAGAGCTTCATCAACCTCCACATTGGAGGTAATATCAATACAAAAAATAATTATTTATCTTTTGTTCTTTATGTTTCATGCATGTGTTTTAGATTAGTTTACATTTCAGTTTTAGTTTAATAATTTACATTTACTGAACTGCTACTAAGGAGTCCATTCTCCTCAGTATGTGCTCATTTGCACAAGCTAGGGGTAAAACCCTAGCTACAGTTTTGGCGACTCCCCTAAGTTTGAATTTCTGGTTACAATTTTTAAATCTTTTTTCTATTCGGCTGTCCCTTTCGGCCGCCGTATACCGCGTTTTTTCCCCCAACAGTCGCGTCCCGACCGTGTCTTTTGGGCACTTACCTACGACCTAACCGCGGCTCTCAGACTGTTTCCGGCGACCTGCCGACGGTTTTCAATCTGTTACCTGCGATTCGGCCGCAGCTATTAGCCTATTTGATCCAGTCTAACTGCGGCTATTTCCCTGTTTTCGGCGTCCCGCCTGCGGCTATCAGCTAGTTTCCCGCAACCTGCCGGCGCCTTTCGGCGTCTTTCCTGCATCCCGCCTGCGGCTTTCGAACAGTTTCCCGCAACCCGCTGGCACCTTTCGGTGTTTTTCCTGTGTCCTGCCTGCGGCTTTCGGCCAGTTTCCCGCAACCCGCCGGTGTCTTTCCTGTGTCCCACCTGCGGCTTTCGGCCATTTTCCCGCAACCCGCCGGCACCTTTCGGCGTCTTTCCTGCGTCCTAACTGCGACTTTCAACCCTTTTGTTGTGTCCCGACTGCGTTTGTCTGCCAAAAACCTGCGTCCTGTCGGCTGTTTCCCTCAAACCCGCGGTCCGACGGCTCAGTTTTGCCCAAAACCCGCGGTCTGATTTTCTGCAAATTTTTCCCTGTTTTGAACCCAGAACTTTGCTGCACTATTTTCTGCACCAGCACAACCCTCTGTCCTACTGCAGCCACCCTTCCTTACAGCATTTTTCTGCAGATTTTATTTATGTTTCATTTACAGAATCGTTTTTACATTTTCAGCACTTTACATTGGAAAAAGAAAATTGTGCATTTTAAAAGTTCATTTCTGTATTGTTATTGCTAGATAGAAAGTTGCCCTCCCTAGTGGCACTTTCTACTTGGGTTCATCATCATCTCACGAGCACACACTCTGTCACATAATTCAAGTGAGCCTTGAAAAACTATCTAACTCAATCAATATTCTAACCCCACTTGGGGAACACAAAAGAATCTTTGCAGTTAGGTAGGATCGGGGGGATAGGCTTCCAATAACACCCCTCGGTTACTTACACTTGAGACATAGTTGTTGTCCAAATAGGGAACCAAAATCCCCTAGTACTTTTTGGCACGGTCACGACCATTTTATCAGAGGGCCTCTCCCTTAGGAGGGTTGAAGTTGGGAGACTGGTTTAGGAGGCCTGAGTGGAATACCGCACTCCATTCAGTAACCGAAGGGCTACCTTTCGCAGTTCGCGGGATATCCCTGTATAGGGGTATTGCGGTAAACGGACCAAACGGCAGATTCACCTTTCTGGACGTGTCAGAACAGGGTATCTTAGTTGCCATTCTTCTAGGATTGACTACCCGGTGTCCCTCTCGGTAGGGGGACATCTTAGCCACTTGGCTTTCCTATTCATATTGTCTGACTTGGATTTCATCACCTTGCAGAGGATATGTCTAGTTGAGTCAGAATACTTTTAGTTAGGTGTTTGCATGCTCCCTTACCTCCCTTTGGTCTAGTGAGTTCACCATTTTTCATTTTTAGGAACCTGCTGCTTGTTGGTATTCTGACCGCTTTGTTGACACTCCACCTATTGTAGCACAGCTATTACAGTGGGTGTTTTGAGTTGGTTGTTGGCCTGAGTGCCTTGTTTTTTTAGCTCTCCTTCTGCACACTCGGTTGCATTGGGGTTTTTTGATTTGTTTTCTACTCACCTCAACCCATAGAGATTCGACACCATTTGTCACCATTGAGTCCCCGAGACATTCTCGGCGCCTCAGGGGCGAGCCCCCACAGCACGATTCACTTGACACCACACGTCATCGCCACAGATCATCATCACTTGATACCACTTATCACAGATCTAGAGCCTTGTCACTTGACTCCACTCATCAACGGCATAGGACTCCGTCACCAGATATTGACACCCCTTACTTTACCTCTGATTCTGAAGAAGAGTCTGAGAACCCTACTTACACTGCCCCTACTAGCCCCATGGATGGCGCGACTTCCACTCCTTTCGCTTTAGGGACCATTGGTGGCACATCCACCACTACACCAGTTACCACACCTGCTCTAGGAATGCCCTCGGCAGGGGCCACATCCACCATCCCAGTCACCATTCCTATTCCCGTAGCTGGCATCCATACCACCACTCCACCAGTGACTCACACTACCCATGGTGGTGCAGGCCCCTCCTATACTACCTTAGTTCCCCCACTTGGGGGAAACATTCCCAACCCTGCCCCTCTACGTGGGGGCATGGGCCCCAACTTGGCCCAACCCACTCCTGTGTCACATCCTTCTTCCAGTCTGCCATTCATGGCTAGCCTCAACCTACCTGATCTAGCTAGACTGACCAACGACCCTATCCGACATGACCCAGCATGGCCTCACATGCCTACCAAGCTCCCCTCTGACATTCCCAAATTCGAGGGCAAGGCGGGTGAGGACCCACAAAACCATATCATGTCCTTCCATCTATGGTGTTCCTCCAACTCCATAGTGGATGACTCTATTCGCCTCCGTCTATTACAGCGCACCTTCACTGGCTCCGCAGCTAAGTGGTATATCGAGCAACCACATGGGACCCATGCCACTTTTACTTCCCTTGCCTCAACCTTCCTGCAGTTCTTCCAGTTACATGTCCGCTATGACGCGGGCATTGAGATCCTCTTATCCTGCAGACAAAACACGGCTACCCACATCACGGACCACATTCATGAGTGGCATAGACGCCGTAGCTTATGCAAGATCAAATTAGATGACCGTATCTTCCTAGATTGGTTCCTCAAGTCCCTTCTTCCTGTTATTGCTAAGGATTTAGCTTCCGAAAGACCCCAGTCTAAAGAAGAGGCCATCCTTAAGGCATAGCAGTTCGACCTAATTTACGCCCAGTCGGGTTATCTTTATACCATTATACCTGACGCCCCCCGCGGCGAGTCCTCCCATCATGATGCGCCGGGGGCATCCCACGCCGCAGACGGCATCATTGGTCGTGTTTCTTCGCATCCTCAACCATTTTCCATAGCATGTCCTACCCCGAGCCCCGACCTTTCGCGGGCCACCTCACAATCTGGGGCCACTAACTCATATGCTCCTATGACACATCACCATCATTCACATGGACCCAGCTGTCCCCCTCAGTGCTTCGGTCATGCGCCCCCTGCTTATAACCCCCCGGTCGCACCTCAGCCCTATTACCACCAGCAGGCTGCACCAGCTCCTGCGCCTTCTCAGGCCCAACCCACTTATTACCACCAGCAGGCTGCACCAGCTCCTGCGCCTTCCCAAGCCCAACCAGCTTATTACCCGCCACAGGCAGCCCCTGCGGCCAACCCACAACCTGCTCCGCAGACATATCAGTAATCTCCTCAAGGTTCCGCACCTGCGCAGCCTCCACCTACATATCACCCACCGCAGCCTGCTCCTGCACTTACACAACCTCAAAACCCACCTGCTGCTCAAGGGCAAGTTTACGCCCAAAACAACCCGCAGCAAAACCAGAACAACCAACGCAACCAGGGCGAACAAAATCGTGGCAAGGGTCGTAATCGTGGGAACAACCAACCTACTGACCAAGGTGGTCAACCAGCTAATCCCCCAGACAACAAAAACACGGCCCCCGCTAACCAAAACCCTGATCGCCTGCCCAAGCAGGCTAAAAACCCTAATTTGAGAATGAACCATCCTTGTTCTATTTGCGGGGTCTATGGCCACTACACACATACTTGCCCAAATTTGGAGCGAGCTCGGAAACTTTGGGTTGACGATGCCCATCGCCAAGGGCATGCGGCTCCTCAAGCGCAGCCTAACCCCCCACAACCTCAGCAGCCACCTTTGGTGCTGCAAAACCCCTTACCAACCCAAGCCGTGGTGAATACTCAGCCATTGGCCTCCCCTCAAGCCAATGCACAACCACAACAACAACAATAGATCACATACGCTGCTCCTGATCAACCCATGTTTGACTCAGGTACCCATCACTTGTTGATGATGTCTTCCACTGATGTCAACCTTCAGACTCGCCGGAACCAATATGGCTCCACCTCTGAAGCCCCTCCTACTGATAAAACCACTAACGCTCATCCCATTAATCAAGCGTTACGTATCCCTCCCCCTCCGGTAGATGGCGCTTCCAAAGCCGCTCGTTTCCCATTTCGCCGTATCAACAACAACCCCAATGCGTGCGTTGCGTCAAACTACAACATTGTAGATGACCTAGCCCAATATCCCGCAGCCATGTCGGCGTTAGAAGTCTTGAAGAACTGCCCTTCCCAGCGCAAGACTTTACTCTCAGCCATTGGGGCTATTGACCCAAATGATTCGAATTCGATGGCATTTGATTTGGACCAGTCCGAACCACGCCTGCCTTCCACCTTAGCATTCCAAGTTTCTGTTTCCGTTCGGAATCTTGTCATCCATCGATGCATCATCGATGAGGGTGCCTCCACATGCGTTATGTCTACATTCGTATGGCAGAAGTTGGGATCCCCTACCCTCCAGCAGTCCACCATTGCATTACGCACCTACGACGGTCGTTCGGCTCAGCCCCAAGGTCTCCTAGCCAATGTCCCTGTCCAGTTAGGTGGTAAAACCGTCCTCATCGATATCGAGGTCATCAACGCCCAGCTTGATTACAACCTCTTACTCGGTCGTAGCTACATGTATGCTATGCGGGCGGTCGCTTCCTCTGTCTTTCGTACCATTATGTTCCCCCATGATGGACGCGTGGTTAAGATTGACCAACTCTCTTACTATGATCCAAATGCTCCCGCTGCACCCGAAAATTTTCTCCCCATGGTTGAGCAACCGGTCAGTAGTGTTGCTACCTCATTTGTTTCCTCTTTGGGACCTGGAGTTTACTCAGACCCGCCGATGACATCCACCTTCCAATCCATTCCTCCCCCGTCATCTACGCCCGAAGTGTCTGACTTATGTACCCTGTCCCACGATAACCAAACACCTAACACTCAACCACCCTTGTTGCCTAAACCACCACTGGTACCTAGCCACATTGGTGTTACACCTATCCATACAATCCCCTTCCTAGTCCCTCCATCGGGAGTAGTAAGCGCCCCGGTTATGGCTACCCTTAGCCTCCCTGGGCTAACCTTGGGATTACCCATCTGGTATCTTTCGCCTCCCGTTCCCCCGCCGACACCAAGCATCATCCTCCAACCGGTGCAACACATGGCTACTACCACTCAGCCACCCCCAGGTGTCTCTACCCCTTCGTCCTCCACGACTCTTCCCCCTACTCCCAAACCCACTGGGGGCAGAGGTCCCCAATATTACACTGCTGTACCACCTCCCAAGACAGTCAAAAACCCCCCAGTATTTCGTGCTCCTCCCAAATGCTCATTGTGCGATGAGTTAGGCCATGCGACTCACCAGTGTCCACAGTTACCAGCATTACAGAAGCACATGCAGATGCTCGACGACAACCCCAACATCCCGGTTGTTGAACTAAACCCCACCCCCAAGCCTAAAGATAAATCCCTGCGTACCAATCACCCCTGTGCTATATGCGGTGTTTACGAGCACTACTCACATCATTGTCCCGATCTCCCAGATTACAGAGCGGCTCTCTATGAGATGAACAATCTGGATCTTGAGATGGCACCAACCACTATTGAGGAGATTCACCCCCTGATCTCACCCCCATCCGGGGAGGTCAACACCATTTACATGATCTCTTCCACTACCATTCCCACGTCAACCGATTTGACGGCCCAAACTTTTCGTACTGATGAGGAGATTCTTGAGGCACTCACTGCCCCGTAGTATCCCTGGGATGATATGCACCATCGTTCGTATTTCCTCCCAGAAGCATCTTCCTCTAGCACCGCTACCCAATTTGCGGTTGAATCCAAAGACTTCCTTCCCACCAAGGTCGACTGGCTCAAGGACCCTATTCCTACTCCTGACGCCTTCGAGGAGGGTAACATGGCAAACATCTCTCCCATTATCCACATAGATATCTCTGCCCCCGGAGGTTCCCCTGAACTCATCACTTTAGGAGCCTCCTGCAATGAGTATGAGATTGAGGAGTACAAAAAACTCTTCCAGGAATTTCGTGATGTCTTTACCTGGTCCTATACCGAAGTTCCCGGTCTTGACCCCGCCATTATAGAGCACCACCTTGACACCTCTGAGTCAAGGGGCATAATAGCTTCCCTCGACCCTGGGATAGGGGGCATGATCAATCATTTTGAACCTTCCCCATCACATCTATCTCAGCATGTCAATGAACCCATTGTTCAAACCCACACATATGTGATCCATAATCACAAACCCCATGCACATAGCATGGGGGCAAGTCATTAACCCGGCTCACTTTTTCACACTTGTGATCTCAACCATTTTTGAGGTCACATATCACTTGTATATTTGATTTTATACACCTAGTTATTTCCTTTGACCATTCCGGAGTCCTTATGACCTCCGTTTTTTGCACCATTTGCACTGTCGGATTCATATTTCCGTGCCCGTGATGATGCTTGAGATCATTTCTCGCTCTCACTAGGACCAATATCACCATTGTGTCCCGACACCTTGTCGCCCCGGTTTGCATGCCACATCGGTCGTAGCCCATTTTTGATATACTTTATATCATCGGATTCATTTTTCTGAGCCCGTGATGATGCTTGAGATCATTTCTCGCTCTCACCCCCAGTTTTTTTGGGTCTTTTTCCAAAACACCCCCAGTCACCTCGGTTTGCGTGCCACATCGGCCGTTATCCGTTTTCGACACTCTTTATATCGTCGGGTTCATTTTTCCGAGCTCGTGCTGTTGCTTGAGATCATTTCTCGCTCTCACCTAGTACAGTTTCAACATTGTGTCCCAACACCTTGTTGCCTCGGTTTGCGTGCCACATCGGCCGCCATCGGATTGTTCCACACTTTTACATGAGCCATTCACTCCTGTCATACTGTAAATGTTTTGTTATTTTGCCACCATTTCATTCACCCCGCAAGGAGGCCCACCAGTGTTCCCCCCTACCCTCGTTCTGGGTCATCATTACTGTTCCTTGATTGAACACTTCCTCCTTGCCTAGCCATTCTTTTTGTTCGGTATAATTTTATCCCTTTTTCGGGCAGGACAAGTCCTTTACGAAAAAAGCACTTAGGGAGTTTCTGTTAAGCTCTTTTCTGACTCCTAAAAGAATAAAAAGATCGTCGAGCAATCTTGCTCTCTTTCATGCTCGTTAAAGTACCTGAAAGGGCGTCTATCTGGTATAAGTTTACCCCTTTTCTGAACCTGGTAGACTAATTACGAAAAAGGAATACTCTAGTCACACCGGCTAGAAGAGTTCTTCATTGTATCCTTTTATGCTTCTTTGGGCCTTGGAGACTAAATATAAGAAAAAGCAACCCCCTGGAGTCTTCTTATTTGCTTTCAGACTCTCTAAAATTGAAAGCAACCATGAGCATGAACTGTCCTGGGCTCGTAAAATCCACACGACAGTACCATTCCATTACTTCAGAGTCTTCTTATCGCTTTTAGACTCCTTAAAATTGAAAGCAACCACGAGCATGAACTGTCCTGGGCTCGTTTCAATCCACACGACAGTGCCATTTTACACACACTTCTTCTAGTTCCTTAACCCATGAAGAATTCATCCCGTGCCTCCAGGCACTATGATCGATCATCTCGGCAGCACCCCTAATCAGGTGGCCTTTGTTCAGAGTATCCTGCAGTCTCCTGCCATTTTTACCCCAGCTTGAGTCTCCCTCAGCCCAGTCACCATCCCAGATCCAATACAGCTATGATCCCTTTCCCATCAATCTGTTTCATATGCTGCCCGATCATCCCCATTTTACATACTCTGAACAAAGGAAGTTTGAGTCCAACCACTCTACTTGCCCAGTTGTCCCCCCAGTTTGTCAGTCCTACTATCAGTACTATCACATTTCGGTTTTCCACCTCGCGCTCCTGTCAAGGAAACATCATTGCCTTGATAGTTGCAGGTCTCCCTCTGTCGACGAAAGCCCCTCTATTCCAAAGGATAGGCCCAGAGGTCCCTGCGCCTTGGACCCATCACCATCTGTGGTGCATTCCTACGGACCATTTTGAGAGGAGTCATCATTGCCTCTCTGAATGGTTGTTTCTCACATGCTCGACTTCAGCACCTTGATCGCATCATTGAGAATCGCGCAGGATTTACATACCTACCATTATTTGTCGAAGACCCCGGATTTCCCTCGACTCTAGCACATTGGTGAGTCACTTCGGAACACCCAGTTGTACGTTCCCGTGGATGTCCGGGCTGCGTTGGCGATTGTATTCGGAAGCCATCCAGTTATATGCCTCCTTGAGTACCCAGTTCTGTCCATGATCAGTTCCAGTTCAGTGTACCATTGAGAGTATGACTCTTTGTCACTATGATCCAGCAGCTCATCAGTTCCTTTGGTACCACACTCAGTAGCACTGTTGATTGTTCCAGTGTATCAGTTCTTCAGCTCAGACATGGTCAGCCCAGCAGTATGTCTCAGATTTTGTGTCCCCTCTAGACACTTATGATGTACACGGTGGTTCTCTATGTATCTTACAGGTCCCTCTTTTCGGGCCTCATAGTTCTTTTATGTATCCTGATACGAGCATGGGTATGCCCGCCTCGTCCATATATTGAGATTATTCCTCAGTCAGTATTTGAGGTCATGTATATGTCAGGTCCCCATTTTTTGGACCCCATTGTTATTATTATGTTGTTATATCCTGATACGAGCATGGGAATGCCCGCCTCATCCATATGATCAGATGATTCCTCATCCATTATTGAGGTTATGTACTTTTAGTTCTTGCAGTTTGTTCGGGATCGTTGTTCCGGGCTTCAGTTTGTTTCCTCTCTTCTCTCCACACCCCAGGAAAACCATACATGACTTATGATGTCCATCAGCCATACGATGAGCTCCTGCCCTCGCACATCAAGGGGCAATCTGTTAACACCCAAAAAGTGTTCACTACCTCATCTACCTCATTACATGGCTCATTTGTCCATTTTCCTACCATATTTCCCTTAAAAACCCTAAAAATCCCACTAAAAAGCCTCCAAATGGCCACAAAACCATCAAAAAAGCCTCAAAAAGGCTAAAAAACCCCCTTTTCCTCCAAAAATAGCAAAATCCCTCTAAAAAGGGAATAAAAAATATAAAATAATGAGGAAAAGGAGGAAAAAACCCTATACAGCTGCCTTAAACCATATGGTTCCCAAAACCATGGGTCAGCACTCCACCACCAAAAAACTATAAATAGGTGATGGAGATCCCTTATTTCACATCCACAATCAAGTATCCCTTACTCTGCCAAAATCTCTCTTGAAATCCTAGCTCACCATTGAGCCACTTTCACCTTAAGAGCCTCTTTTGGCCCATTTCCACCATTGGAGAAAGAGAAGGAGCACATTGGAGCTTGGAGCAACCCTCTTGGACATTGCAAGAGCTTCATCAACCTCCACATTGGAGGTAATATCAATACAAAAAACCATTATTTATCTTTTGTTCTTTATGTTTCATGCATGTGTTTTAGATTAGTTTACATTTCAGTTTTAGTTTAATAATTTACATTTACTGAACTGCTACTAAGGAATCCATTCTCCTTAGTAGGTGCTCATTTGCACAAGCTAGGGGTAAAACCCTAGCTACAGGCTGAATCTAGTACAGCCCAAAATACTAAACCAGAGGTCATCCTCCTACCTGATGTCAACACCTCCCTTACACCAGAAACTTTTCATGATGACACAGACGGATCTGTTGGCACCACCGAAGGGTCCGACCAGGATATACCTAGCTTGATTTCATTCCCAGGCGGGTACGTCAAAATTATTGAAGATACTCGACTTCCTGACACACCTTTTGAACCTGATTATGGCTTTACCACTTCCCAGGCGGAGCTACCGCCTGTTATCACCACGCCACCCAGCGTTCACCCGCAAGAAACCAGTTCTTCCAGCAACATACCTCGTACCATATCTCTCCCCCACCTCCCTCCGGGACATGAGATCATGGCCTCCATTCAGTTTAGTATGGTTAGTCTAGCAAATTCCCTGTTAGCATTGGCACGGTTTAAACGTGACACCGAGAAAATGCTCTCGACAGCCTCTAGATATCCCCCTGTTACTCGTCCTTCTAACTATCGGGATCCCAACATTCCGTCTAGCACAGAGTTTCATCACTCCTACGCAGACGGCTCTAGACCTTCGGACGTTACTATACCTAGGTTCCTGCCGGATCCCCAAAACCCTTTTCAGGACATGAACTCGGACCCAGTCTTTGATGGTCCTTCTATCATCGAACACGCTATGGACGACACCCCCGATACCCCTCGGTTAAATTCCCCACATTTGTTTCCATCACCCATCTTTGGTGCACATTCTATGAGGGATAACCCAGTTTTTTCTCTGTCCTCGCCTATCAGATATGGAAGACCCCCTCCACAAATTGGCACTTTTGGCGCCGTTGGCCAATCGACACTATCGTATTTAGCTAGCGGTGGAAGAACACCAAGTCATACTGCTGGACCTTCCGTCTTGACCGGAGGGTCACCTTCGGCCACTATCTACACCATCTCAGGAGGTGGACAACCGACTACCATGGTCCCCAACTCCAACAACCAAACTCCTCCTGGTGGGCCATCAACCCAACCAACTGGAGGACAATCCTTTGTTGGGAACCCCGTCCCTAGTCAACAACCTCCTCCTATAGGGCCATCCAACCCATCTACTGGAGGACAACCTATTGGCTCCATCCAACAACCCTCCCAACCAGCAGCATCTGCTCAGTATGGTATGTATAACACACCTGGCAGCGGAAAACCTTATACCGGTTTTCCAACCAGACCTCATCCTCAACATCCCCCATCAGGTACGCTTCCTTCTTGGGAACCTCAAATCCCACAGAGTGGGGGGTACTCACTATTTGGAAACTGGAACCCAGCTGGGGGGCAATCTCTGATTCCCCCCAACTTGAACTCAGGCTTCCCTTATCCTTCAGCTACTACAACTCAATGGAACCCATCCCTTCAATTTCCACATGCTCCTCAAGCAGGAATGAACCTTCCATGGACACCACCGTCGCAGTCACCCCCCAACCCTACTATGGGAAACTCTCCACTTACTCAATATAGTGGTAACATTCCTGGAACACAACAAATCCAAGGAACTTTTCCCCAACCAGGAGCAGCAACCATTCCTGGGTTTCAGCAACCCCAGGGTACCATACCCACTCAGCAGAACATCCATCAACCGATTAACCAGATAGCTTACTACCCACAGAACTTCCAGCAGTACCCCTCGGGAAACGCATATGGGTATAACACGCAACAGTATGCTATGCAGGGCCCCCCAAGTTTCTTTGCACCACATGGTTATTACTCATACCCGCAGACTAATTGTCAACTTCCCTTTTTGGCCACACTTGACTTACCTGATTTGTCGAGGCTTATTAACGATCCCATATGGCATGAACCTCACTAGCCACCCATTCCAGCCAAACTTCCATCGGACATTCTTAAGTTCGATGCCAAGCCCGGGGAAGACCCCAAGAACCACGTAATGACCTTCCATCTCTGGTGTTCATCCAACTCCTTAATGGACGATTCCATTCGACTACGGCTCTTCCAACGTACGCTTACCGGCACGGCAGCAAAATGGTACATCGAGCTGCCACAACACTCTTTCCACGATTTCAACACCTTGGCTATGCAGTTTCTGACCCATTTCCAACTCCCCATCCGGTATGAGACTAGAACAGAACTGTTAACCTCACTGGGTCAAACCACTTCTACACACATTTCGGATCACATCCATGAGTGGCGTCGACGTCGTAGGCTAATCAAGGCACCCATTCCGGATCAGCTACTCGCTGATTGGTTCACGAAATCCTTTTTGCCTCACATAGCCAGAGATATCGCTATGCACAGGCCGGTTAGAGAAGAACAAGCCATCTCGGTAGCTCAGTACATGGATTTGGTATACACCCAATCCGGCACTTTACACAAGCTTCTTCCCCATGCCGCCCGCGTTACCACTTATCCAACGAAACCTACCACTGAACCCCCCATTGATGGTATTGTCGGTTTAGTCAAGGCCCAGCCTACTACCAACTCGATGGGACACCAAGCTTCTGCTTCCCCCGCTCTACCTTAGGCTGCTTCAAAAACCACTACTTCTCCTGCTATTTCCTCCGAAGTGAACGCAGTTCAATCTACGTCACAACCATCCGGAGGAAAGAAGAAAAACAATAGTGGTCAATCCAAGAAGAACCAACAGGAGAACCCCAAGCCACAACCCACCCACAATGACCAGAAACCACGTCGAAAGGCTAAGTTTCCTTGCCTAATTTGTCAAGACGATCACTACACGCGTGACTGTCCCTACAAGGATGAGGTCAACAAATTCGTTAAAGGATCCTCTCGCCCGGCAGTGTTAACTGACCCTTTCCCTCAACGGCAACAGCAGATGGTTGCCCAAGAAACCCCACAAGGGGGCACCTCGACCAACCCAACTCGCGGAGAGACGTCCACAAATCGTGAAATCCTGATGACGAGTGATGAGGAGATTCATATAACCACTCGTTCAAAGACGTATGAGAACCCTCCAAGTTCAAACAAACAACCTGAGATAGCCAAAGGAAAATCTCCTGTTGAAGATACGACTCCTATTCCCCCCCCTACTGGCCATCTCCATATCGAGAGACCGCTTACGGACACAGTGCTACGCCCACCCAAGGGCACCATACGAAATACGACATTTAATCCCAATGCGCGAGCTGCCCAAAATTACAACATTGTTGAGGATTTAGCTCAAGCACCTTGCGCCATGTCGACTCTCGAGGTTCTTCAACACTGCCCTACACAACGTAGAACCTTATTTTCAGCACTGGGGGCAATGGACCCAGATACTTCAAACTCTATTATGTTTAACTTGGAACACGCCAAACCTCGTATTTCTCACCAGTTAGCCTTCCAGGTTCATACCAACATCCGTGGAAATAGCATCCATCGCACTATGTTAGACGAAGGTGCCTCCACATCGATCATGTCTTTGAACTGCTGGAGAGGCTTAGACTCACCCGAAGTCACGACTTCTCCCACTACTCTCAGGGCATTTGATGGACACGATTTTCAACCTTATGGACTCATTCCCTCAATTGGTGTTGAACTGGAGGGAAAAACAGTATCCATACACATTGAAGTCATAGATGCACCATTACATTACAATCTTCTACTTGGTCGGAACTGGTTTTACGCCATGACCGCCATAGCATCTACAGTCTTCCGGATTGTGCAATTTCCTCAAGGGAAAATTGTCACCATTGATCAACTTGATTACTGTATCCCAGACTCTCATCCGAACTCCACCAACACCGTCCCGTTATTGGATCAACCTCGGTACCAGTTCCAAGACATTGGTGTTGGTCTCATGAAGGATTCTTCCCTTATTGGAGTTTTTCCAGAGCTGGGGACCCATGTTCAAGCAGTCAACATGATTTCATCAAATGTCACCCCTTCCAATGATTCATGGGTAATTCCGAGTCCCGCTCAGATTGAAGACTACGGCAACGGTATGCCTTTGAACAGAAACCTCGCAACGTATGAAGCGATCCAATCAGCCACCGATTGGGTCGACTGTTCTACCCATCACACCGTGGCACAGCTCTCATCTAAGACTCATTCATACCCACCACTTATCGATCCTCTCAATTTGATTTTTCCCACTGACGAATCAAATATGGAGGTTATGTGCGGTGATGAGCCACCATGGGGAGATTTTCATCATCGATCTTCATTCCCCACCATTCAGATGCTTGAGCCTGACACAAAGCCTAGTACTTCACTTGGGATGGTTCAAACCAAGTTCCCTACTTCCCTCGATGAGGTATTTTCCGAAGGAAACTTGGCTAACCTTATGGCGACCACTCCCATAGATATTTCAGTGAAGCTTGGTATCGTGGAAAACACACATATTGGAAAAACATGTACTCCCCTCGAAATGGAGTTCTATAGTGCCTACTTCAAAACCTTCTGCGATGTTTTTGCTTGGAGTTATGAAGAAATGCCAGGAATAGACCCCTCGATTGTGGTCCATGAAATTCCAACCTTCCCTGGAACCCGACCTGTTCGGCAGAAACTTCGACCCGTCCATCCTCGTAAGGCAGCCGCTATTAAAGTAGAAGTTGAAAAACTTTTGCGTGCTGGTTTTATCTACCCTATCCCATTGACAGAATGGGTATCTAACATCATTCCCGTAGCTAAGAAACAAGGAACGATTAGAGTCTGTGTCAATTACCGCGACTTGAACAAGGCTTGTCCAAAGGACAACTACCCAACTCCGTTCATCGACCAGATCATCGATAACTATGCCGGGAGTGTCATCTTTTCATTTATGGATGGCTTTTATGGCTATAATCAGATCGATATCCTCCCAGCCGACCAACACAAAACAGCCTTTATCTGCCCTTGGGGGATTTTCGCATATTGAAAGTTACCTTTTGGCCTTAAAAATGCCGGGGCAACTTTCCAACAGGCAATGTCATACGCATTTCACGACATCAAACATATTGTAGAACCATATCTTGATGATCTTCCCGCTCACTCTCGGACCCGGAAAGACCATCCTGACCACTTAAGTGCCATTTTCGAAAGGTGTCGTCGCTATAATATACATTTGAATCCACACAAGTGCGTATTTTGCGTAGAAGCCGAAAAACTTTTGGGATTCATAATCTCCAAAAGCGGGATACGCTTAGATCCTGCGAAGGTAGAAGCTATCTTATCCCTGCCTTCCCCCACAAACATTCTAGAACTTCAAAGTTTGCAAGGGCATGCAAAATTTCTACGTCGTTTCATCTGTAATCTTTCCGAGATAACAAAAGGCTATATGAGGCTTCTCAAGAATAACATTCCCTTTATCTGGGATGACGAAGCCCAACGCTCCTTTGACAATCTAAAGGCAGCCTTAACCAAAGATCCTGTGATCCAACCCCCTGATTACACACGGGATTACATTCTTTATCTCGCAGCTTCGACTTCCACCATCGGTATGGTGCTAGTCCAGGAAGACCAAAACGGCATAGAACATGTGGTATACTATCTTAGTAAGAGTCTTCTCGACTCCGAAACTCATTATTCACATGTTGAAAAACTGGCTCTGGCAACAGTTTTTGCTGTCCAGAGATTCCGTCATTACATTCTACTCCGTCGGACCACTGTTATAGCCGATTTCAATCCAATGTATTATATCCTCACGTGTCAAGTGCTTGGGGGAAAATATTCTCGTTGGATCGTCATCCTTCAATAGTTTGACTTGGAATTTGTCAAATCCAAGTCCAAGAAGTCTTTGGTCTTTGCTAAGTTGATTTGTAACTTGCCCCATGCTACCGAGCAATCTGAGCCCATCGATTCTCTTCCTGATGAATCGTTGTTCCTCATTAGCACGTCTGATCTGTGGTACGGGGATATTCTATTATATCTCCGAACCCAACGCTTCTGCCCTGACCTCACTCGCGATGAACGTCGACGCATCCGACATCACGCAAAATACTACCTCATAGTCAACGATACTCTTTATCGACGTGGTGTCGACACCGTTCTTCAACGCTGTTTGAACCTAGATGAGGCGGAACGCATTCTTAATGACTGCCACGCTGGAGAATGTGGTGGTCATCTGTTTGGGATGGCTACGGCCCAGAAAATATTGCGAGCAGGATACTTCTGGCCCTCAATTTTCAAAGATTGCATTAAAACAGTCAAGAAGTGTCCACCATGTCAATTTTTTCATAGTAAAACACGCTCGCACCCTACTCCACTTCATCTTGTTATTGTCGTCGTCCCTTTTACCAAATGGGGCATAGATTTCATGCACTGTAAGCCCACTTCAGCCGGGGGGCATATCTATGTCATAGTAGCTGTCGACTATTTCACAAAATGGTCTGAAGCGATGCCTACTTATCCTGAGGACAGCAAAACAGCAGCACAATTCATATTCAATCACATTATAGCTAGATTTGGTGTCCCACAATCCATTGTGACCGATCATGGCTCCCACTTCAAGAACCATATGATCGAGGAACTAAGTCCCAAGTTGGGTTTTCGCCATGAAAACTCAACCCCGTACTACCCACAAGCTAATGGCCAAGTTGAAGCCATTAACAAAGTCCTGAAACGAATGATTCAGCGTATTGTGGGTACTCAGAAATCCAACTGGCACTCAGCTCTATTTTCGGCACTATGGGCATACCGAACCTCAGTAAAAAGTGCTACTGGGTTTACACCATTCCAACTGGTGTATGGCCTAGAAGACATTTTACTGATTGAATGTGAAATTCCATCACTTAAGATAGCCATAGAGCTACTCCCACACTCCACTTCTGAAGAGGAACGGTTTCTATACCTAGCCAAGCGAGATGAAACCCGCCGCGACGCTGCCTTAGCCAACGAAGCTCATAAAAAATGCGTCAAAGCTCAGTATGACAAATCCGTTCAACCTCGGATTTTCAATGAAGGTGACCTCGTACTCACATATGATCAAATGCACGATAAACTCGGAAAAGGAAAACTAGAATCTATGTGGTACAGCCCCTTTGTTGTAAAACGTGTCTTGGAGAAAGGATCCTATGAACTCATCGATTGTGATGGCACGGCATTGGCACGGCCCCGCAATGGGCTATACCTCAAACGCTTCTACGCGTAAGGTTGCCCTACGCGGGTTACTATTTGTACATAATGTACTTAGCTTATTTTTACTCATTTTTTGGTGTGCGCATGGACCTCATGTATCCATTCTTACTTTGACTCGTGATTTTATGCGCAGATGTCTGCCCACTTTGGATTCGCCGACGGTGCAAGCCGGCACACCCGGAATCTCGCTTCCGCAGCATGGGTAGTCTATTCTCCCACTGGCGAGTTGATATCTTCAGGAGCCAATTGTTTGGGTCCTGCAACCAACAATATCACAGAGTACCATGCAGTCATCGGACTCTTGACGGAGGTTGCTTCACTCAGAATTGACTCCCTATCAATCTTTTTAGATTCCCAACTTGTGGTTTCTCATCTGAATCATGTTTACACAGTTCGCGATCCTCTCCTACTTCGTTTATTTCAGAGGGTATCCCTCTTGGAACGATCTTTTAATTTCATTTCATATCAACACGTACCAAGGGAATTCAATTGTATAGCTGATTCATTAGCTAATTACATTTTGGATTGGCATCTTGCCCATACATAAAAACACATCACAAAAAATAAACGCACAAGTCATTGTAAATAAATAGATCATAAAAATAGGTCCATATCACTGTATATAAAAGTGTTTTTCCAAATACATAGAGTTTGTGTTTTAAAGACAAAATTTGGGACCAAATCCCATACAAAAATTTGCTCTCAAAGCCTACATATTGTATACATCCTGCAAAAAGATAAAAACCACCATCTAAGGAGATCTGGGAGATCTATCATATCCCTCATTAGATTCCTCACGCTGCTGGTGATAACACACTACAGCCCGAGCCACCCTACGAAGGAGTCGACCAATACGCCTAGGCACACCTACAGTATGCCGCTGGTGATGCAAAGGGATGTCGTCCACCCTCATAGAAGGAATGTCGTGAGTCAAACCTTGCAAATTCCTCTTTATTTCTTGGACCCCTCCTGCTTCATCTTCATCTTCTTCCTCGTCTGGAACAGCTTGGCGATCAACATCACCTCGACATAGTGGCGAGTACCCAGCTGGTCTTCGTGGTCCACGATCTGCGACATGCATACATACATACATTAAAGTCTTTTACACATCCTAAAAAAGAAATAAAAAATCATATATTCAAAAAAGAAAAATATGTACATGAAGGTCATACCTGAGTTGTCCCAATCCTCATCTTCTGGCAGTGCCAAGTCTATGTCCTCGCGGAAGTCTACCCCCACATAGGGGTAGTCATCGATCATCACTATCTCTTCCTCGAGCCACGAGAAGAAATCCTCACCAAAATCCAAACGCTGAGGTCCCCCAAGGCGTCCTGCATAATCACTCCATCGAGCCATCCATGGCTCGGTAGGTGGACGGGGGGGCATAGCTATCTGTGGGCGTAAAAATGGCACCCTCGCCAAAAAGAAGGTGACCAAGATACTCCCATAACCAAATTGGGAATTCACTCCGAGCTTGCACTTGTTCACTTACTCTTTGAGGTTGGTCAACATTGCCTCACACCAGTTGAATATTGTTCCCACCATACAATCCACTGCAAGATTCATCTGCGTACGGGACGCCTGATGGGGACCCGTACTCCCTGCTGCACGTGTGATGGTGAACAACACGGTTTTTAGAGGGAGTTCTATAATGTCTTTAATGACCACCTTGCCGCTTTTCTTCCCCGAACCCTGACGGCAGTAACGAGCAATCAAAGCATCTGTGCTTGCCTTTGAGGCTGCGTATCCAGTAAAATTCACCCGGGCTCCTCTTTTTGAGAGGCCTGTGAGAAAATAAATGTCCTCGAGTTGAATTTCGAGGATGTGTTCTCCTACTCGGAAAGCCTGAATGTCAGGTTCCCACATTTGAATGATGTAGGTGAGAAGCTTTTCCTGCTTGCGAATACCCTTGGTCTTGAAGAACTTTAACAAACCACATTCTCGCAGTGCAGTCACAATCCTTTGGTCATTTTCAGCCTCCAAATAATCCGCTTCATGTTCTCTTTCTTTCCAATGGACCATTTTGCTCCAAACAAGTTTCAAACACCTGCAAAAGGTCATGGGAAACATTCAGTAACTATTTAATAACTTGATCTCAGCTGGAAATTTTGGAAAAAATGATTTTTTCATCTTAATTTTCGCTCCTATCGCTCCTGGGTGAAATTTGGCTGCACGGTACTGCACAGTACCATGCCTCTATTTGATCTCACAGCGCGGTACTGTTACACAGTACCGCGCTTCCCGATATAGCACCCGCGCGGTACTGTGGAGGGCAAATTTTTCCCAATAGGGATTGCCCAAAAAATCATTTTCTCCTACTGAAAACAATTTATTCATACATAGAATGAAAGAGAAGCTTAAAAGCTCTTACCTGGCGCAGACGGCTGTTGAAATGGTACCCCGAATCTCCAAATATGAACTCTTGAAGTTTTGCTCTTCAAATGGGTAAAATCTCCTCTTTTGGTAAATGCACAAGTGAAATGGTAGCTTTCTATTTTTACCCATCCTTTATATAGCCTTTTCACTCATTTTTTACTCATTATTTTATCTAGTTAAAATAAAACTCATTTCATATTACTAATATCTGGTTTTATGAGCACTTATTGACAGGATCTCCTTTAAAGACAATATATTCACACCGGCATTTATTCATTGTTTGACCTTCATTTTGAGCCTACTTTATCTTTTTCATGCTCTGGATTTAAAACTTGAAAAAGATTCCAAGCGCTTTTACACCCGTGTCGTGCTTGTCAAACTCAAGTAAATGGTGTCGAGTTCGGTCAGCTTTACTCATGCTCATTAAACAATGAGGAAAGTATTATCCTGGTTGTATTTTATTCTTTTTTCAGACCAGAATAATTAAAAAATTATGAAAAATACCATTGGAGTCCATAGTTAAGCTTTTTTCAGACTCCCTAAAATTGAAAATATTGCCAAGTGATCTTGACTCTTTCACACTTGTAAAAGTATTTGAAAGGTCGTCTATTCGGTGATAGGTTACCCATTTTTCGGCCCGTCTAGACTATTTACGAGAAAGGTATACCTCAGTCAATTTTGGCTAGGAGAGTTCTCTCAAGAATTGTTTTACACTTTTTTGGGATCGAGGGACTAAATTTACGAAAAAGTACATTATGGAGCCTCCTTTAAGTTTTTCAGGCTCTCTAAATGCAAAAAACTACCGAGTTTTCCTTCCTTGGACTCGTTAAAATTTAACATCGAAGGACCCACTTTGGGACGAACCCCTCCTTTCTTAGGTTCGTAAAACATGTGAGATTGGACTCATTTATGAGATGAGCTACACCGAGCATCTGTTATCCTCTTCAAGCTCGAAAAACAACAAAGAGGTACTCGTTTATCATGTCGGGGGAATATGGGGAACAAGTCAAGTTTGTTTTGGCAGCTTGTCAGTCGTTACCTTTGAACATGGCATGTGTCTGTCCCTTGTCTATACTAGGTATCTATTTTTCACTGAGTTATGGTCATCATCCTGAGTCGTCTCTCTGGCCACGAGCCTACTCATTCGGTGTCTATCCTCTGCTATCAATAATCCCTGCTGCCAAGTCCTGTTACATGCCGTTATATGTTCAAAGTGTTGCATTGTTCAGAGTCGTTCATTGTGTCAGGCCTCCGCTGTGTCAGTACATACTCCATTGTTTCATCATCTTATACTATCTTTCATTCCGATTTCGTGTCGATGATGTGGGAATAATTATGGCCCACCTTCGACGAGTCTTTTCCCGTCGACGTCAAATCACTATCCGGGAATTGGACTTAGAGATCAACCATTAGTACCTTGGTACCTGCATGCCTCAATGGCAGGTTTCCTCATGTTCGACAGTAGGTTTACATCACTGACCTCTGATTGAATGATCTCTCGAATGCTCGACATCAACTCATCTATTCGCATTTCGTTGAGATGTACTTCGGATACCTTGGGGATCATCGTCATCATTGGTGATTTCCCTTGCATTTGTTAACGGTTCACATCATTGACCGGTAATCAAATAGTTTCTACCATGTTCGACTTCAACACTTTGTAATCACATGGCTAGATTCGTATCATTTGCGATCAGGTAGAAGACCCTGGATGCACCTTTTTATCTTGATTGCATCCAGGTTGCGATGGAGATGTCTTTTGTATTGTCACACAGATCCACTTTTTGTATTGGTCGTGGCTGTGTCATTACTGTCTCATGGATCTACGCTTGTTCATAGTAGCCATGATATACCCACAATCTATATCATCTCAGTACTCATGGATCTGCAATGTATTGGTCGGCAGCCATGCTTTGAGTCAATTATTTTCGAGCATGGGGATGCCCGCCTCGGTGGTATATCTAACATTGTGTTTCTTTTTCAGCTCCTTGTCGCTCTCCTCGATGCTATCTCCGCACAGTATTTGTAAAGTCTTTCGGCCATCAGTCCCTTCTGACCTCACACTTTAGGGGGCATCTGTTATACCTCCATATTCCACAGTGTCGCATCTTCACCACAAAAAGAGTTGACGACACTTCCCCTACTGCTTAAAACACCCAGAAGAGAAAAATGATGAGTGATCCTTGAAGGCAATTCTACCCTGTCAAGATTCAACCTAGCTTGAGACTTCATTTACCCTAACTACAGCGCCTTTCTCTATGTTAGGTGCGCGGTACTCCATAATACCGCGTTATGCTCTTATCCTGCTACGCGGTACTACCGTGTTATGCTCTGTTCTAGAGGCGCTGTACACTTTTTTTAGCCTTTTAGCCATGGCTTATGGGATTTTGATTTTCAAGAGATTTTTTAGGATTAGGGTCCCTGATTCGATCCTAACTCACTTTCTGTGATTAGTAGGCTTGATCCACTTAACTCTCCCAAGATCCACCCTTCTCTCTTGTTGGTTAACCCTACCACACACTATAAGAGAGAGGCATTCCATGAGCAAAAGGGGGAGGACTCTTAGAGGTATCAAACTTATGATCTTGCAGCCTTGTGGAGATAGCTAGAGGAGGAAGCACTTGGAGCTGGAGGATTGGCTTGGACATCAAGCAACCTTTGTAAGCATTCTTCAAGTTTGTAATAAAGATAACTTGTCTTGTTTTTCCCATTTCATGTGCATTGTATGAGTTTTTGACATGGAATGTATCTAGTTCAGATTTGAATTAAATCTTTACTTCAAGGTATTTGGAAGCTTGTATGATTCTTCCTTGTTTGGTTTCAACAGGTTCTATATTGGAGCTTTGGGATCAAGAGCTAGAAGCGGGACAAACGTCAGATTGAAAGGTGAGTTATGTCTTTCATCTCTTTTGAATGCATTTAATCTTGTTGTGAAAATTAGTTAAGGAGATTCAAGGTAGCATTTGTTTAGTTTTGTTCTTATCTTAGAGTCAGTTAGAAATCTGCTTTAATTTAAGAGAATTTTTACTTATCCGTAGGGAAGAATTCTACCAACACTTAATGTTGTGCTCGGTCGATAAGTAGCCACACATGGTCCTTCTTAATTCCACGGAAACGTGGTTCCGTCAACTCTCTCTTGAACATCTCGGTGAGACTTCATCTGCTCCGCAGGTGTTGCTGGACAGGGTAAAACCTATCTGCGCCATTGCTCAGGGAGATCGTGGTGGGTTGGGTGTCGACAGAGTGAGGAACCCCTATCGACTGGGTTTGTGTCAAAAAATGGTTCCGTTTCTGGGACCATAGTGCGAAGTGGAGGAAGGACATGTTGTGGCATCTGACAAGACCGAAAATTCAAGATTGGTTAGACCAAAAGTTGTGAGAGTTCGCTAAGAAAGAGAATCAAAACCCTGGACTGACAAAGGATTGGTGGCTGGAAAGGTACATACATGACGGTCCGCATGAATATTTTTTCTGCGAATTCCCGATCATCTTGTATGAATGGTTGGCGCAATTGACCTTTCGCAAAGTAAATTTCCAATGCGGTGAGCCAATGTCCTAGACCCCAGAATTGATCCAGGAGTTGCAGGAGGTAGACAATAGAGCATCGCGGGCTGTTGAAGTCTGGTTTGACAGTATATTGGAGGGATGTATCACTAAGTTTTCTGTCGATATGAAGAAATCTTATAACAAATCTGAAAGGGAATTTTTCAACAGACCGAGAGGAAGGTTCCTATTGTCGCTGCAGTTGTCCATTAAGATTCTCATCTATGAAAAGGGCATACTGAAGATGAACCTAGAGTAAACAAACTCTGGTTGGCGGAGGATGCGGATACCGCGAAGGCAAGGGGGAGGTGAATGGAATGATACGGGGTAGATGGGTGTAAGTTATGACGAGACTGTGAAGGAAGCCTAAGAAGATAGTGGTCTTACGAGGGGAGGATCAAAGTTTCGACAAGAGAAGAGGCAGAGGAAAAGAGAAGGTCCTGTTGTGATTGAAATGCAACACCGTGAAGGAAGAACCCACGGGACAAAGCCACCTCACAGTGTCGACAAGGACAACCAGGCTACGCCCAAGATAGAGTTAGGACCAACCCCCAGTAGTAGCATACCCACACCTCCGCTCACTATCTCACAACCAGGAAGAAATACGACTTTGACACCATTGTGTTCATCGTGTCAACAACACTTAATTACTAGTGGATCAACGACTACAGGAAGGAAGCCCAGGATGGCGGGAGAAGATGCGAAGTTACCTCTGTTCCATGGAAATGGAACTGACAACCCAGAGCAATATTGATTCTTATGTGAAGTTGTGTGGACTGTTAAACAGATTACGAATGATGAGGCCAAGGAAGGTCAATTGGAGATGACTCTTCAAGGTCGCGCATTGGACTGGTTAATGAAATTTGTACAAGTTCCTGCAGGAAGTCCAGAGAAAACATTGGATGAAGTTAGAAAAGGATTAATTGCAGAGTTTAGAAAATCGAAGTCCGAAGCGCAATACATTACAGAACTGAAGGAGATCAAGCAATACCCGAATGAAATTGTTTGGGACTTTGATCAAAGGTTTAAAACACTAATGGCAAGAATCACCTTTGAGATGAGCGATGTTCAGCATAAGGAATGGTTCATTGCGGCGTTACTACCTCATATTAAACTCCCGTTGATGCAGCAAACAATTGCGACACCGAGCGAGGCTCTGGAGATTGCGATGCGGTTAGAAGCTTCACCGATTGGTGAGAATACAGCCAGCATGTCTCAGATCCAGACGCAACTAGCCAACCTGACAATTCAGTTGCAAGATCTCAAGAAGGGTAAAGAGCACCGTGAAGAGGTTTGGTTTACTTGATGTCATGCAGAGTGACACACCAGGGATAACTACCCAAATTTCCGCAATTATTTAGTATCAGGAGCGCCGAACCCATTGAGTGGCGGAGGTACGCCATGGTGGTACAGTTTTCAAGTCTATGGGCATCGACATGAGGAGTGTTAGTACATGCAGAAGATGGTCACGAAGCCGATGTACTTATATTGTACATTCTGCAAGTCTGTCAGGCATGAAGATAAGGATTTCCGCACATATGGCTTACTTCAGGAATGAACATACAACTCATACTACGTAAAGGGAGATGACCATCGTGCAGTACAACAACCGCAGCCGCAGCCATAGATGGCCCTGTCGCCACCTCAATCGCAGATGCAATTTGTACCGCAACCGCAACAGCAGTTTGTGCCACAACCATAGTATAATCAGATGCCTATGGCGCTGCAGCAGCAGCCATAGTACGTTCAACTGGCGCAGTATGTTCAGCCATGGCAGTGTGTTCAATTGCAACCGAACCCTCTTCAACAACAATTTAATCAACCTCAATATCAACAACAAGGTGGATTTCAAGGAGGTTTTCACGGAGGATTCTGAGGAGGACAAGGTGGAGGCTTTGGTCAAGGAGGAGGAGGAGGTCGCAGACCTGTACAATGTTATAATTGCGGAGTATTAGGACACTACAAGAGAGATTTCCCACAGTTGCAAACATAGTGTACATATTGTTTTGGTATTGATCACACGATTGAGAACTATCCACAACTGATCGCGAGATGGAAAGTAGGAAATGTTCAGTAATTACAGAATCTGAATCAATTGCAGAACCAGAACTAGCTGCCAAATCAGAATCAGCCGCAGAACTAGAATCAGCGTCAGAATCAGAACGCAAATCAGAATGTGAATCAACCTTTGCAACCACCGCCGAACCAGAATCAGGGATCAACTGTTGCGATGATTTCAGCCGAACCAAGGATGCAAGATGTTGTTGTTGCTACTATCACTCACGAAGGTGCGACGACAGGAGAAGATGGTCTGCATCCACTCATCTGGTAGGCTGGAAAGAAGAAGGTGTAGTTTGATATTGATTCCGAGCAAGATACATTCCTTGAAGCATGTAATGCGATGGGACGAAATCTTGGTAAGACAATTATTTGCGACATGCCCCCTACTTTTGACTCAACTTCAGGCGTAGGACCATCGCGATAGTATGGTAATTTGCATAACTTCTTCGAAAGTTTCTTATCGTTGGCACGTGATCCTGATTCTCTTGCTGAGATCGAGAGTCTGTTGCATCAACTGGAAAAGGGACGGAAAGAGTCCGCAGTGAACTCTTTACAGAGGAAGAAGACAGGGAAAGAGATGCACATGAATGTCCAGATTGGGGACTACAACCTAGATTCAATCATTTTGGATCTAGGATCAAATGTCAATATTCTAACAATGCAGGCATGGTAAAAGATGGGGAGCCCAATGCTGAGCTGGTCTCCCATGTAGTTGTGACTGGCTAATCAGGCCAAGGTAACACCAATTGGTAGAGTTCCGCGCCTTGTTATGGATATTGAGGGGATGAAAACATATACCGATTTTGATGTTATTAAAGTTGTCGATGGGGGAAGCTCCTATCTCGCATTGCTAGGGATTGGATGGGCCAATGACAGTATGGCAGTAATTAATTTCAAGAAGAGGGTGATGACTTTTGAAAATCAAGACCTCAGAGTCATAGCTCCGATGGATCTGACTGAAGGGGGTAGGTATGTTGAACCAATAAGAGATGAAGTTATAGGCGGATGGGATCACGCGTATAACATTTCTAAATATTACATCCATCCGACTGTCGATGGTGAACTCGGTTGGCACATATTTAGCTCTGCATCTTCTGACTCTGATGATGCTTTAGAGAATTGGCAGAATTGCTTGCATGAGGTGTCATTCCGCAAGTGTGGGTTGATTACGCATTCGTTGTGTCGTGTTGCCACTAAGATTGTTGCATTACCAATATATGAAGGATTTCCTGGGTTATCTAAATTTCTAGTAGCATTTGAAGACAAGGTGTCAGAGCCACAGCGATTGCTGGCGTTGGAGGAGGCGCTGAAGGTTGCTCCAGCACGTTGGTGGGAGACCCATAAAAAGTCAATTACCGGGTGGTCATAGTGTTGAAGACTGATGGCGGTTCGCTTTGGTGACACAGAACTATACCACACCGGAAGGTATGATGGGAGGAATGACCCTAGCGGTCATCTGATTGAATGTCAGACTTTGTGGGCCTCACGACCAAAGGATGAATGGGTCCATTCCTTTGTCCACACTTTGGATGAAATGTCACGATCTTGGTATGCCTCAGCTAAGTTGCGTGCGAAGATTACCACTTGGTTAGAGTTGACGGTTTCCTTCCCTTGCCCAAGGAAGATCCCACCTGCACTCTGCCACACCTCCATACCTAGGAAATAATGCATCATTCCCAAATCTTTCATATCGAACTCAGCAGCAAGCTTCCTCTTAGTATCTGCAATCAATCTGTCATCTCCTGTTACAAATAAGTCATCTACATACAGGAGTAGAATCACAGGATTCCCTTCCTCAACCTTGTAGTAAAGGTTGGAATCCGCTCTACTCTTGGTAAAGCCCAAACTATATAGGAAACTGTCCATCCTACCATACCAAGTTCTAGGAGCTTGCTTCAAGCCAGACAAGGCTTTCTTCAATCTGCACACATATGACTCCCTATCATGTATTTCAAAACCGAGTGGCTGCTCCACATATACTTCCTCTTCAACTACACCATTCAAGAAAGCAGTCTTGACATCCATCTGGTGTATTTTCCATTTCATCGCTGCAGCCAGGGAAAGTACCATTCTGATGGAAGTATACCTGGCTACAAGTGCAAAAGTTTCTTCATAATCTATTCCCTCTTTCTGAGAGAAGCCACGAGCTACGAATCTTGCCTTGTATTTCTCTACACTGCCATCTGCAGCATGCTTGATTTTGTAGATCCATTTGGAAGTCACAACAGACTTCTCTTTAGGTCTTGCGACAACATCCCAAACATCATTCTTCATTTTTTATTGGTATTCCTCAACCATGGCATCCTTCCATTCTTTCTTTTCGGCTGCTTCTTCATAACTGGAAGGCTCTTTGTTCATAATGTCACAGAGTAAAGTAACATAACTGGTATGTGATCTGGTTCTCTTCTTTGCTCTGTGTTCTTCTTCTGGAATGCCAAATCTTTCTGCATCTTGAATGAGCTCTCTAGCCCATGCAGGTTTCCTCTTGTGAGAGTTATCCTCACAGGGTGGATCTATAGGTTCTTGTGGATCTTCAAACTCACAAACAACTTCTGGAACTACTTCAGTCATGGTAGTGTCTTGAAATCTAGTTTCCTTAGGTTCTTCATAAACTTCGATAGGTGCCTTCCTTGATTTAATGAATACTGAGTTTTCATCAAATGTTACATCCCTGCTAACATCAATCTTCTTGAACCCTGGAAAGTATATTCTGTAAGCCTTCGAGCTTTCACTGTAACCCACAAAGATACCCTTCTTTCCTGAAGGATCTAGTTTAATCCTCTTTTCCTTTGGGACATGAGTGTATATTGGACAACCAAATATTTTGAGATGGTTGACTTCAAGTTTCTTACCAGAAAAGACCTCTTCTGGTGTCTTGTTGTCCAATATCTTGTGGGGTGTTCTTTTCTGCACATATACAGTTGTTCTAGCTGCTTCTGCCCATAGATGCATAGGTAGATCCTGGTCATGCAGCATTGTTCTTGCTGCTTCCATGATAGTTCTGTTCTTCCTTTCTGCAACTCCATTTTGTTGAGGATTATAAGGAGCAGTCAACTCCCTCTTAATCCCTGAATCACTACAAAGCTTCTTGAAGTCACCTGAGGTGAATTCTCCACCATTGTCGGATCTGAATGTTTTGATCTTCTTGTCAGTTTGATTCTCCATCAAAGTTCTGAATTCCTTGAACTTATCAAACACCTCATCTTTGTTCTTCAAGAAGTATACCCAAGTCTTCCTGGAGAATTCATCAATAAATGAGACATAGTAAACATACCCACTAAGAAAACTGGATGACATAGGACCACATACATCTGAGTGGATGATTTTCAGGATATCTTTGGCCTTGCTTTACCTGCTTGGGAAAGCCTTCTTAATGTTCTTACATTTTGCACATCCTTTGCAAACACCTTCATGTTTGGTCTTGATTTTAGGAAGACCTTCTACAGCCTTGCTTGCAACTGGAAGTGCCCTATAGTGCATATGAGCAAGTATTCTATGCCAAAGTTCACTTGGCTCCATGGATTCATGCACCATGGCATGTTCAGGTTGACCCTTCAATTTATACAATCCTCCCTCTTGCTCTCCAATCACTACTGCATCATCTATGGTCTTTCCCTTTAGCCACATTTGGACTTGGCCATCCACAAATGCAACCCTCATACCTTTTGCATCCAATGTAGAGATGGAGAGTAAGTTCTTCTTGAGCCCAGGTACATAAAGGACTTCTTTCATCTTCAAAGATTTTCCAGAATCTAGGTTGTAGGAGGCTTCACCACTTCCTTTGATTGGGTATTGATAATCATCCCCAAGTTTCACCTTATGGGGTGATTCATGTTCAGATAGATTCACAAAAGATTCCATAAACCCAGTCATGTGTTTGGAAGCCCCACTATCAATCAACCAATCATTACAACCATGGGAGATAGTACCTGTGAGAGCAGAGATTAGAACATACTCTTCTTCACTTGATGAGTCATCATCACTTTCTTCCCTAGCCTTCTTCTTTGGAAGTTCATCATCCTCGGCAGCATGAGCATGGAACTTTCTTTTGCTGCCCTTCTTCTTCTTGTTGAAGTTGTTGTTATTATCCCTTTTGTTCTTGGGACAATCTGAAGCAAAGTGACCCTTCTCATTTCATGTGAAGCATCTTAGATCCTTCTTATTCTTTTGATAGGATCTTTTGTAGCAAGAGTGCTCCTTCTTGGGCTTGCTTCTTTTGGTGTGAGTTGCGAGAGCTTGATCTTCACCTCCCATCTTTTCCTCACGAGCTACAAGTCTAGCTTCTTCTTGAGAGCATTCCTCCCATAATTTAATGAAAGAGATCAATTTCTTTCTTGCACAGATTCCTTGAATAAAGGAGTCCCATGACCTAGGTAGGCCATTCAAAATGGTCATAACAACTTCACCATCGTCCACTACTTCATCCACAGCTTCAAGTTGCTCCTTGATTTGAGAGACCTTCGAGAAGTAAGATTGAATGGTTTCTCCATTCAACATCTTGACCCCTTTCAATTGATTCCGCGGAGTCATCTTCTGATTTATGTTCTTCCCTTCAAATAGCTTGGTCAAAGAGTCAAACATCTCCTTGGGTGTCTTTAGAGAAGACACATGGGGTATGAGATGGTCTTTGATAGAATCAGCAATGATTCTCTTTGCCTTGACCAAGTTCTTCTTATGCAATACCTTGGCCTCTTCATCCTCTAGGATAGGGATGTCTTCTTTTATATATGAGTCCAACTCATTCTCTTCCAGGATTAACCCAATCCTATACTTCCAAGCTCAGAAGTTATCAGCCCCTTCAAGCTTATCCTCAAGCTTGGTGTGGTGAGACATTTTAAAGAGTACTTCAAATGGAAATAGAAAAGATTTGGGTCCTACCACTTGAAATGCTGAAAACTGGATCTGGTCCCGGATTAGGGTTTGTCGAAAAAACCCTAAAAATTCAAAATGTGAATTTCAATTTCTAAAAGGATAGAAAGATGCGCTTTGATGAGCTGATCATCCTGGTGCATTCAGAATTTGATATCAGCAAAGTTTTACCCTTCAGATTTGCCTTTTTGTCCTCCCAGGTTCACTGGGAGAGCCCTGAATTAGGGTTTGAGTTTCCCGGAGATCTAACCAGCCAAAAATATCGATACAAAGCTCTAAACTTCGATTTTTGCAAGGTGCTTCCATCTATGTCTTCAGATTTCAGAAATTCCTATTTTTGTGGAAACCCTAATTTTTAGGGCCAAATCTGAAAATGCTCGGAATTGAATTCTGATTGGACAGATAGATGCGCCTTGATGAGTAGAGTCAATCTACTATACTTCTTTTCCAAAATCTGTGGAGAGAAACCCAATAAACAAGAAACTCAAGTTTCTGTCACTGCAAAATGTCTTCTTCTCAGGTTAGCTCTGATACCATGTTAAATTTTGAGCATTAATTCACAATACTCTAGGATATTCACTGAGAGAATAACATATACAGTATATCAATGCATAACAATCACAATAAGCATGACAAGCATCACAAGAATCAAAAGCATGAGAGACAAGAGACACAGAGTTTTCGTGGGGAAAACCCTAAGGTGAAAAACCCCACAACTTCCTCAGAGATAGAGAGAGCAATGGCTCAACCAAAGTACAACCAAAATACACTGAGATAGTCTCCTAGTAGCAGATGATCCTCCTCCTCACTAGTGCGCCACTTTCTGAGTGAGAAAGAGATACTTTTCCGAATGATCTAAACAGAGATCACCTAATCTGTATTTATACTAACCCGTTTTCCCAATGACCTTATGGGGTCAACTTGTCTAGCTAGGTATATCCACATTATAATATATATATTTCAGGGCCGACCCCACACATGGTGGTCTAATAACCCATCGGCAAGTACACACACTTGCGACACTTGTCAATCCACATGACGACACTTCCTTATAGAGGAATAACACATCTCTAATAAGGGTACAATAAATATATATGAAATACATAGATGAAATACATTTCGAAGTTACATATACATCAACAAGAAGGAGAAGTAAGTGATTTCTTTGAAACCCTAGCTCTTTACAGGTTGTTGCAAGAAAAATGGAAAAGGTTGCTTTACAAGAAATAATGATGTTTTTAGTATTGAAGAATGTATCAAAGACTGTAAGTCAAGTTGGAAACACTCATGGAGACTTTGGATAGACTCTCATTTCAAAGGTGATGCTAAGGTATGGTGACGCTCACTTGACTATAGCAAGATGAAAGCACTTTTTGATGAATACTTTGAACAAGTCTTTTTAGATAAGTGGTCTCATACCAAGAACAGAGATCAAGTGGGACATAAGCATCTATTTTCTATATTTAAATTTCATGGATGTATTCAAAAGGAGAATATTTGTGTTTCTATTAGCCCTAGTTGCAAGCATAATTTCATCCATGTTAATTTGGCCAAAAATTTGAAAGTTCCTGCCAAGCATATTCAAAGCACACAGATTGTTGGTGAAAATTTTCAAATTTTTAAAGATTTGAAGATTACTATGGATAAATATGTGTTGCATTCAGGTTTTTATGCTTTAGATATGGATGATGTGGATGTTTTTTTGGGATATCCTTGGATGCAATTAGTGGGTACAGTTAATATTAGTGCAGAAAATTTTTTTTTAAAGATTTGGTACAAGAAAAAAATTGACATTGTAGGATATGTCTCTTCCACAACAAAAAGAGACACAGAAGGCACAGGATGAAGTCTCTATGAAGGAACTAGTTGTAATAGTGAATGAAGGAACTAGTTGTAGTAGTGAATGACACATCAAAGGAAGATTCTATGGTGGAATCAAAAGAAGATACTATAGAATCCCATGAATAAAATTCCCATGAAGAAGAATCTAAGGAGCTACATGATTCCCAGGAATTATGTGTTATGAATTCAAAGAAAGAGGTTCCCATCATTTAGGTTGTGGCATATCACCACCCACACTACTCTAAGAAGAAAAAATCATCAAGGACAAGTTGGGAATGCTAGAAAATCTACTATGTACCACAATGGAACCAATAAAGAAAGCAATATGGATATGCATGGAGGACTACAAGAAATACAAGGAGATATAAAAGAAATGCAACAACATCCTGGAACCACAGGGACAATAATCGAGATCAAGGAAGAAAAGAAGCAATTAGACCACGTACTCACATTCCACTTGGATGGATGCTCATGCATGGTATCAATTGACTAATTTTCTTAGGCGATCTTATTATATGTCTTCCTCTCATGTTTCGAGGACAAAACATTTTTAAGGGGTATGTAATGTTATATACCTAGGGGAGAATAATATCGGGTACATAGGGAGGTATCCAATGGGAACAAATGATATAACGGGTACCCAAATGGAAATAACATATCTTATGCGTACCCAATGGAAATAATTAATGTAGTGTGGCCACACATAATGGAATATGGTCCACTAGGTTGTTGGGGTTAGTTAGAGAAAATAATATAATAATATGGAATAATACCCTAAGGAATACTCATGAGGAAGTATATATACATATGAGTATCATTGTATCACTCATGATGTTGAGGATTATTATTGTACAAGCATGTCTTGTGGAGTGATTCCTTCCTTAAGGAGTATTTGATGGTGTTACTCTACCTTAAGGGTTTCTCTATATCTTGGTGTTATTCTTATGGTGATTTTATTTTAGTTATTTCTGAAGTTTAAGTGTTCTATATCTTTGTTATCATTCAATTTTTGGGTTAAGGATCACTACAAGAATATGGTCCACTAGGTGGTTGGGGTTAGTTAGAGAAAATAATATAATAATATGGCATAAGGCCCTAAGGAATACTCATGAGAAAATATATATACACATGAGTACCATTGTATTAGTCATGATGTTGAGGATTATTATTGTACAAGCATGTCTTGTGGAGTGATTCCTTACTTAAGGAATATTTGATGGTGTTACCCTACCTTAAGGGTTTCTCTATATGTTGGTCTTATTTTTATGGTGAATGTATTTTGGTTATTTCTGAATTTTAAGTGTTCTATATCTTTGTTGTGATTCAATTTTTCGGTTAAGGATCACTACAAGTGGTACCATATCCTCCACCTAGGTTCAAGTCACAGAGTGGGTGGCAAATCCCACATTGTTGTATTCGTCTTGGGATCGTACAACTTAAAGGGGGCACCATCGTACGGGAACTCCAACCTATATTCTAGACTAAGGAGCATGGTGGGATGTTAGGATCCTAGTGAGAAACCTTCACTAACACCTTGGTGTTTGGTGTAACCATTTCTCCACTTTGTGCCATGGAAAGAACTCTGATACCACTTGAAGTGATCATTAACCCAAAAAATGAATCACAACAAATATATAGAACACTTAAACTTCATAAATAACCAAAAGGCATTCACCATAAGAATAAATGTAATGTCCCTCCTATCCTACAAGGCTATGGAGAGGACACTAATAATAATACTAGACATCTAGTCCCATACTTAACAAATAAGCATTCATATAAATCGTAGATGGAGAAATGCAAGCACATAAACATTCGAAAACACAGCAGAATTTGATTCCAATACACATCCATCATACATTCCCGATTTTCATGCCATTCATCAATTTAAGCAATATCAAATTAGCAAATGAGAATACTTATCTTAAACCAAGTAATCCCTGAGAAACCAGCTACGCTTCTGCAACGTTCCACCCAACCGTAGGCCAGTGTGCTCCTTAATATCTCAGCACCACTGCCACCCCCGAGCTGGGCATGATCTCCACAAGGAAAAAGGGGAAAACAGGCTCTCACATAGCCAAAGATACACCAGAATCAGCCAAGCCAATCAACAGTTGGGTTTCTCAGGCTGCTAAGAGAGGGGCAGAGGTGAATTACTAGGCTAGTGGCTCAACCATTGAGCTATGGATACTTCATTGGGCTCATCAAGCCAAATATGTCCTCTTCCACTCCTCAATCTCTTGCTTACAATTTAAAACTAAACAAGGAGGGGCATAACAGCCAGAGATGCAAGTGCTGGGCATTTTTGCAGTAGGATTCCCAACGATGGAAATTCCACCAGTTCAGAAAAACGTGGAAAATCCCAAAACGAAAATTGGAAAATGGGAAAACAACCCCAGGAGCATAATTGTTTACAGAAAAACGTCCATCGGCATTTTGGGGCAAAAACGACCTCTATAAACCCCTAGCAAATCGTGGTTCTCTCCTCCCAGCCACTATGCTAACCAAAACGAGTTCCTAGGCATGGAAGAATGCATAGAATGGTGAAAATGTGAAGGAAAAACCCCAGTTCGCCCCAGGCTGCGTGAGAGAGGAAAGACCGTGGTTCAGAATGGCTTGGGAAGGCAAAACGTGGGTGATTTCTTGCCTTGCAAGCAAAAATTCGAATTCCCAGATTGATGGCTTGCCCATACCCGAAATTAGTTGCCATACCTCATCATTCCCAAGGCATTAACTGCCTCAACCAACTCTGGGAAGAATTTAATGATTGGGGCATAAGCCAAAATGGGTAGTTGGGATCTCATGGGTTTTCGCATTGACACATGGATTGACTCCATTGGCTCAAGGATTTGGTTATTTTTCCTCCCTATTCCTTGTAATATCATGCCCCATCTCTTTGTTGCATTGCATAGCTGGTTGTGGGTTTTTTTTATTAAAATTGCATATTTACATGATGTCTGAATTTACATTGTGCACGGCTAGCACAAGAACCATATGCATCTATTCTAATTGCCGATACATAAAATGATAAATTAATGGCGGGGCCTTGGCCTTGAGCTCCTCACCATGACTAAATAACAATATTTACATCATTTAAAATATTAATGAAATAGGGTCAAGATGGGGACATTACATTCCCCTCCCCTTGGAATAACACCGTCCTCGGTGTTCCAACGCTTCGGAAAATAAATACCCACTTTACATATGTCCAAAACTCACAAAAATGTGGTAGGTTTGTCCTGCATTTCACCTTTTACTTGGGTTTTTCAGGACTAAGTCCTTGGGTTTTTCAGGACTAAGTCCTTTGGTCTTTACAAGCTGCTCTTGCTGGCTGGGACCTTCTAGCTCTGCATGAGGACATCGTTCCAAAACAATTCCTTCCTTTTCTTTTCCTTCCAACGGGTCCACGAACCTGGGGAATTTACTGTTGCTCCCCTCTCGATATTTTCTTGTTGGGCAGTCACGGAGGCAATGATTTCCTCCACATCCCCAACATTTCATTGGCGGCTTTACCTTTTCCCGGTCCATTTCCTTTGATTCTTCCCACCTGGAACGTTTCTTAATCGAACGATTGGATGAATGATTCTTCATTGATCCACTTTCCTTTCCCTTGCTGATTGCTCCCAAAATGCTTTTTACCTCTTCTTGCAGACGAATAGAGTCCTGCAAAGCCTCATGGTTTATCTCATTCTGTTGCCTCTGTAGCTTGAGCATCTCCCCAAGATTTTCTTGGGTCCTGGCAATTGTTTGAAGAAGACTTTCAGCCAACTCTAATAGCCCTCGGTCTGCTGCCATGGTCAATGGGCACCACGGAACACACTTTGCATACTAGCAACACTTTCTTGTGCTGGCTGCAACCAATTGTTTCACTTTCTTACCTGTGAAATTCATCATGGGAATTCTTTGTTAGGACAAGCATAACATAAACATTAAGATTAGTCAATTATTTTCCCAATTGACATGGAATGTCCATGCTTTATTCATGGGACTTCCACACTTTTCATGCTTTTCCAACATACACATGAACTCATTCATGTTCATCCTTTCACAGGAAATTTATTATTTCAGCATTCACAATTCATCTCAAGCAATTAAACACAATCTATTTTCAGCCATGATATGCATTCAACAATATTTTTGTCATGTACCCACCTGCTGACCACTGCAAGGCAGGGAACATACTACCAATCGGTGGGGCTTTTAATCAAAATTCAGCCCACTCATTTCATTAACGGAATAAAATATGAATGTGCAGATGTAACACAAGAAAATTATGCACAACGGAATTAAAACAACATTCACACACTCTTCATATGAATTCAATCATATCAATAATCGGTCATTAATTAAACATTGCAAGAGTAAATAAATAGACAGAAACACTTATCTTCATTGCAATTGTCCCAAGCAACTAGCTATGTCGCTGCAACGTTCCACCCAGCCATAGGCTCTTCGACAGCTTATACTGAGTCCATCCGAAGGCCACCCCCGAGCTGGGCATGATTCTCACAAGGAAAAAGGGGACATTCACGCTCACACACAGTCCATTAACCGATTCATTTTAGCCAAGCCAGTCCAACTGGGTTTATCAGGCTACAATTGAACCCTGGAGGCTTATACTCAAGCTCAAGCCATGGATACCCATACCCAACACACTCTTCATTCACACAGTGAGCACAAACAAGGGCAGGGATACCCATTTTAGACAATGGAAATTACAAATAAGATGGCCATGTGTTTTCCCAAAAACGTTCCCAACAAAAACGGATTGTGGGATGGGGCAAACAACCCCCCCCCCCAGGAGGAAAAACGATTTCTTCCCCAATATCTCAGCCTTCAACAGCCCAAAACGGTCTCTATTGAACCGCCATTCGTTTCCCCCTCTCCCCACTGGTATCCAACATAGAAAAACGCCCTTCTCTGCTGGGGAAATGAAGAAAACGTTTTTCCCCCATGCCTGGAAAACGCCCAGGTAGTTCTAAACTCATGAGGGAGGAAGAATGGTCATGGATCATGGCTGGGAGAGAAATTTCGTGGCTCTCTTCTTGCCCAAGGAGATCAACACGATTTTCCATACAGGGTGGCTTGCCCATACCCGAATTTGGACAGCCATACCTCTCCCTTCCCAAGGAATTAACTACCCCAACCAACTCTTGGGAGAAATCAATGGTTGGGTACAAAAGTCAACATGGGTAGTTGAGGGTTTGATGGGTTCTCTCATCGACACTTGGCTTGACTCTAGTGGCTCAAGGGTTTGAATGTTTTCCCTCCCAATTCCTTTTGAAATCATGCCCCCATCTCTTTGTTGCATTGCATAGCTAGTTGTGGGTATTTTTATTAAAATGCATATTACATGCTATTTGAATTTCCACTGTGCATTGCTAGCACACAAACCATATGTATCACGAAATCGATGGCGGGGCCTTGGCCTTGAGCTCCTCACCATGATTTCCTAACAATATTACATCATTTATAATGTTAATTCCATGGGGCCAAACTGGGGACATTACAATTTTGTTTTATAAATGCTTCAATCAAAAGGAAAGAGAAGAGTAGGGGTTTCTCCCTCTTAGTCTTGTTCTATTATGGAGCTACACCATCGCTGTGGTTTCACGCTCCTTAGTCTCTTTCACTTCAATGTGAATGCTTTGACTTTCCTTTCTTGGCTATGACACTTAGTGTCTAAGGTCTATATATGGACTTTCAGCTAGGGCACCCTTCCCATTATTGCCTATAGAACCTTTGGCTGCTAGGATCCACTTGTATCCACTAGCACCATCTTTCATTACTGCTCATACTGAGCTTTTTAGGACGGCCACATGTCCACATGCATCTCTAGGATGCCTTCATAATCCTTGCTTCTAGCAATACCTACACTCAAACATTGAATCAATTCACATGTTTAGTTCATTTTTCATAGGGTTTATCTCTAAACAGGAGTTTAGGAAATCATAACCAAATCATATACACACGTATATTCATAAGCAAGAAGTTGCAAGGTAACTGAATACTTATCTGTATTGGATGTCTTTACTTTATTCCACGGGATCCTTCTTTGCTTTACGAGCCTTGGATTTCCCATGAACACAATAACGAATGTTGGGCCAGCACGTAGGCTACTCCACAATCATTCGAATAGGCAATTCCAGGCCAGTACGCCGATTGGGTTTATCAATCATTTCCTTTAGCAATATGCTAGGCCAGTGCTCCGACTGGTCTTATCAATTGTTTAAGGGGTGTTGGGCCAGCGTACACGCTGCTTTACCATATCAAGTAGTTAATGCCCAACTAGTCACTCTCTGGACTTATCAAGAACTTTATAGCATTCAACCAGCTACTCCCTGGATTTCTTAATAATTTATATCGCCCACTCATTTACTCTCTGGATTTACCAGCAATTTATAGTCTTTCAGGGTCTTGCCTTCCTATAATGACCAAGGTTTCCAACAAAGAAACAATAGTGTATCAGCTTAGCTGTTAGAAGACTTATACCTGAAATCTTCATTATTCCAAACAAGACATAAATGAAAACGAATACTTATCTGTATTGTGCGTTTCCCCTCTGGTCCATAGGATCCTGCTTCGCTTTGCAAGCCTTGGGATCGCATATGCACATGGATATAGCTAATGCTTAACCAGTACGCCTCCCCATCGGCTGGATTTACCAAGCATTTGGTGGTTCCCAACCAGTCCCATACCTGGTTGGCCCTCTCCAGTTCCGAGCCAGCACATTCGTCTGGGTCATCGACCAATGGAAGGAAACTGCACCACCGACCATTATAGGTCAAGGATCTACTATGGAGCCATAGGCATCTCAGGGTTTTCAGTCAGTCCTCGACGCCCGCCCTCCCACTGCTGTCCCAGTAGATATTTTATGCCTTTACCAATGCCACCACACCTTCTTGTACCATCTGACCATTATAGGTCAAGAATCTACTATGGAGCCATAGGCATCTCAAGGTTTTCAGTCAGTCCTCGGCGCCCACCCTCCCATTGCTGTCCCAGTAGAGATTTTATGCCTTTACCAATGCCACCACACCTTCTTGCACCATAACCCTTCACACACATCAACTCTTCATTTATACAAGGATGCCACTCCTTCTCTTGTGCAAATTGGTGGTTCCTTTTAGGAACTTTATAGGTGACTTTCTTGATTGCAGGTTAACATGACCCCTACTCACACAAGGATGATACCTTCTCGTATTACAGAGCTCTTCGAGCCTGTCCATCCCTTCTGGTAATATTTTACGTGAGCATAGAAAGGTTTCCAATTCCCATACAGTCCCTTTGCATACCCTTCTTCACTTTTCCCTTTAATGTGCAGTATCAATCTGCATCTGTGTAGGCTGACAATACAAGAAGGATAAGCAATCTCATCAGTATTGCTGTTCAATTCTTAACCACATTCCATATCATTCACTACCAAGTATTGAAACACTAGGAATGCGTCCATTCCCTTAGGGTGTAGTCAATATTGAAAACCCTATCATGACTCAGCACCAGAAAAGGTGTGCACCCCCTTTCTGATGTGCGCCATGTAGGCCCTAATCATACTCAAGCAGTTTGCAATGATATAAATAAGATAGAGCATGCTCTGCATATTAACCCTAATAATTTATGCATGCATGTTCTTGTCTAGGGTCACAGAATACCATTCATTTTGCATATGTGTCTCACATGCCTTCTGGGCATAGTTTTACCATCTCACTTTCATGGTTTACCGACATGCGGTTTGGCTGAGACATTATCAATGGCGTTTTACCCGAAACCCATTTCCAAAGCATGGGGTCTTTCCCATCTGGTTTGGCTTCTGCAGGTCATCACACATGATCTTCCTGCAATGTGTCATCCTGACACACTTTATCAAATAGCCAAACAATCAGCAACATTTAGCAATAAGCTTCAAATATGATTGTTCCATAACCAATCAATAGCATTAATAATTAAATTCAATATGAATTTACAATTCTGTTCTCCTACAGAAATTGATTTGCAACTATGAGACTATTCTCATAAACTTAAACCAGACAATTTTCAGATTTGTTTCATGCATAAATTTACAACCATGAGAACCTTCTCATAACCTTTGGCTTCTACACATGGTAGATCTCGGTCTTTACTATGGACTTATCCTCATTGCCATACGCAATACCTTTTTACCGAAAAACTGAAACTTCAATCGGCTAAACACGTTGTGAGTATCCACGCACATAATCCTTCATTGCCATAACAGTTACTGAAGTGATCTCAGAATTACAAAAGTCTAAAATTCAAACACCTTCAGTTGTTTATCATTTTAAATGTAATGAAACATATATACATTTCTATATATGCATCACTATCACAATAAAATTGCAAGACATAGTCACACTATCCAGGCAATTTAAATAACTGTAAATACTCATTACGTCCTTTCCATGCAGCTCTGTCCTTCCAATAGAGTGCTCTGGTAGCCCATCACATGTCTACCTTCTTCATGCAGTCCTTCTCCTGCATTCATAGCAGCTTATGGAATGGTATCAGGATTAGCAATAGTCCACCATTTAATCTATTATCTAACTGCATTGAAACATATATATGTCACCCCCATGCATCCACACGATGCATTTCAACATGCGCACCTACACATGCATGCATATTTACTACATTTACCGAATATTTCAATGCATATCTCTTCAATGTCATCTTGCATGATTTTATGAATACTATGCATTCAATCATACTATGGCCTAACCATGATTACTACATACATCATGCACTACCATGACAGGTCCATAAGTCCTCAGTTGCTTTGGTTGTTAAACTCACAACCAATCTTCACCAATTGCATGACATGAATTCATATGAATGCATTGAGGTTTCTAGAAACTATAGGGTGTAAGGCTCCTTGCCTTCATTTACCCACACCTGACCATACTTGGTAGGTTAACATTCACATTCAGGCACTCAATGCAACCCAAATCACCTTAGTTTAAGCTTAGTTGAAGAGATTCACCAAATCCTCTTTCAACATTCATGCAATTAAGCACAGTTAACCCTTACCTGCATGGTTATTATCAATATGGCTTGACGTTACCTGATCAGTCGGCCTCTTACCAAGGCTACTCAGTCCTTTTGCCAACATCATGATCATGGATTTGTTGCACCATCCTCTCTTCATGAGGTTGGATGCAACAATCATCATCCGCATCCTTAGCCATGCTTCGGTTGTCTTTGGTCCTAGAAGCAACGGGAACACAACTTATTATTAGCAACCACAATCATTGTCTTAAGTGGCTCATTGCATATGTAAAAACTCACTATTTTACCAATCATATATATGCAAAAACATTTTCACATGCATTGTGCAATATGCCATCTAGTACATATTCACTTCATCTATCTATCCTCTTGCATTTCCAGTATCCCTATGCCATAATTTTTTTTCAGAATATAAATACAATAGCAAGAGAGGAATTAAGGAATTCTTCTCAATTCCTCATTCCAAGAGTGCATTTCACACTTTCAATGACTGTCTCAGGGAAAGAATGGGGTTCAATGGGGTTGCCCCCTTGGTTTTAGGAATCTTGTCGTCGTTTCGGGGCGGTTCGTTGAACGCTTCCACAATTGCGAAGCAATTCGGCGAATGCTCCCGCAGTTGCGGAGCCATTCGGCGAATGCTCCCGCGGTTGCGGATCCATTCGGCAAATGCTCCCGCAGTTGCGGAGCCATTCGGCGAATGCTTCCGCAGTTGCAAAGCCATTCACGGAATCCTTCCGCAGTTTCGGAACGATTCGGCGAATGCTCCCGCAGTTGTGAAGCCATTCGCGGAATCCTTCCGCAGTTTCGGAATGATTCGGCGAATGCTCCCGGAGTTTTGGAGCCATTGGCGGAATCCTTCCGCAGTTTCGGAATGGTTCGCGGAATTCTTCCGCAATTTCGGAAGACATTCCGAAATTCCTTCCGCAAATTTCGGAAGAGAATTCCTTCCGCAATGTCGGAAGAGAATTTGTTCCAAAAATTTCCTTTCGACGCCGAACACTTAGAAAAAATTTCTACTTGTTTCGGAACAATTCACCGAATTCTTCCTCGTTGCGGAACAACTCGCGGAATCCTTCCACAGTTTCGGAAGAGAATTCCTTCCGCAAATTTCGGAAGAGAATTCCTTCCGCAGTTTGGGGCGAATTCCCGAATTCTCCCGCGTTGCGGAAAAACTCGCGGAATGCTTCCGCAGTTTCGGAACAATTCGTCGAATGCTTCCACAGCGGCGGAAGACATTCGGGAATTCTTTCCGAAACAGTCCTTAAACGAAATTTTCAACAACACTTAGGAAAATTTTGAAATCTTTCCTTCTCTCAGTGATGAATGTTGCTCAGTAGGAGATAACCTTACCTCTGCAAACTGTCCAACTTAGCCAGTTTAGGCCCTATGCTGCTATCTGTGGTGATTAGGAAGGGATCTTCCCTTGTAACTGTAATTGGATTTGGCCCATAGAGGCCCAATGCTGCAACCAGCAGCTCTGATACCAAATTGTAATGTCCCTCATATCCTACAAGGCTATGGAGAGGACACTAATAATAATACTGGACATCTAGTCCCATACTTAACAAATAAGCATTCATATAAATCGTAGATGGAGAAATGCAAGTGCATAAACATTCAAAAACACAGCAGAATTTGATTCCAATACACATCCATCATACATTCCCGATTTTCATGCCATTCATCAATTTAAGCAATATCAAATTAGCAAATGAGAATACTTATCTTAAACCAAGTAATCCCTGAGCAACCAACTACGCTTCTGCAACTTTCCACCCAACCGTAGGCCAGTGTGCTCCTTAATCTCTCAGCACCACTGCCACCCCCCGAGCTGGGCATGATCTCCACAAGGAAAAAGGGGAAAACAGGCTCTCACATAGCCAAAGATACACCAGAATCAGCCAAGCCAATCAACAGTTGGGTTTCTCAGGCTGCTAAGAGAGGGGCAGAGGTGAATTACTAGGCTAGTGGCTCAACCATTGAGCTATGGATACTTCATTGGGCTCATCAAGCCAAATCTGTCCTCTTCCACTCCTGAATCTCTTGCTTACAATTTAAAACTAAACAAGGAGGGGCATAACAGCCAAAGATGCAAGTGCTGGGCATTTTTGCAGTAGGATGCCCAACGATGGAAATTCCACCAGTTTAGAAAAACGTGGAAAAGCCCAAAACGAAAATTGGAAAATGGGAAAACAACCCCAGGAGCATAATTGTTTACAGAAAAACGTCCATCGGCATTTTGGGGCAAAAACAACCTCTATAAACCCCCAGAAAATTGTGGTTCTCTTCTCCCAGCCACTATTCTAACCAAAACGAGTTCCCAGGCATGGAAGAATGCAGAGAATGGTGAAAACGTGAAGGAAAAACCCCAGTTCACCCCAGGCTGCGTGAGAGAGGAAAGACCGTGGTTCAGAATGGCTTGGGAAGGCAAAATGTGGGTGATTTCTTGCCTTGCAAGCGAAAATTCGAATTCCCAGATTGATGGCTTGCCCATACCCGAAATTGGCTGCCATACCTCATCATTCCCAAGGCATTAACTGCCTCAACCAACTCTGGGAAGAATTTAATGATTGGGGCATAAGCCAAAATGGGTAGTTGGGATCTCATGGGTTTTCTCATTGACACGTGGATTGACTCCATTGGCTCAAGGGTTTGGTTATTTTTCCTCCCTATTCCTTGTAAGATCATGCCCCATCTCTTTGTTGCATTGCATAGCTGGTTGTGGGTTTTTTTTATTAAAATTGCATATTTACATGATATCCGAATTTACATTGTGCACGGCTAGCACAAGAACCATATGCATCTATTCTAATTGCCGATACATAAAATGATAAATCAATGGCGGGGCCTTGGCCTTGAGCTCCTCACCATGACTAAATAACAATATTTACATCATTTACAATATTAATGCAATAGGGTCAAGATGGGGACATTACAAGAAAACCAAGATATAGAGAAACCCTTAAGTTAGGGTGACACCATCAAATACTTCTTAAGGAAGGAATCACTCCACAAGACCTGCTTATACAATAATAATCCTCAACATCATGACTAATACAATGATACTCATGTGTATATATACTTTCACATGAGTATTTCTTAGGGTCTTATGCCATATTATTATATTATTTTCTCGAACTAACCCCAACCACCTAGAGCATCATATTCCATTATGTGTGTCCATATTACATTAATTATCCCATTGGGTACACAACATATATTATTTCCATTTGGGTACTCATTACATTATTTATTCCCATTGGATACCTCCCTAGGTACCCCATATTATACTCCCCTAGGTATATAGCATACATCTATGTTGTAGGGCACTAAACCCTTCTCTTTTGGAATGAATTTCCTAGGTTTCCAACCAATTCCTACCCATATCCCTCCTATATCTACAAACACTATTGCCCCTGGAAGTGGTCCATCTATTCCATTCTATACTTTCCCACCCCAAGGAGAACATGTGTCCATGCCCAACCCTTCCACGATAATCGGAGTCATTCCTGGCTCTAATCTACCTCAAATTGGAATTCCTTTCCACAAAATGGGAGCTATGAACACTGGTGCTCCTCTAGGACTAAATGAGCCACAAGGAAATATGATTATTCTAAGAATAAGCAGAACTAGTGAAATATTTCCTCGGGGGAACAATGTGCACCAAGCAAACCTTCCTTCATCTGGAGCAGGGGGGATGAACATGGTTTATTCTTCAAATGTTAACACCTCACAAGGAAACCAACCATTCATGGGAATGGGGGGAATACTTGGAGTAAGTATCCCATCATTCATACAAACTCAATTTGGTCAGACCCAGAATTTTGGATAGAGTAATCAACCTTCCACAATTCCTGGGAACCCTTATATACCAGGCCAATATTTTTCAGTACAAACCAATGGGAATCTAATGCTCTAGGGACTTATAATTCTATGGAAAAGATGAATTTACCATTCTTGGCTACTTTGAATTTTCTAGATCTGACAAATTTAACCAATGACCCGGTGTTACATGATCCTAGATGACCTCCTATCCCTACAAAAATCCCTTCATACATTCCTAAATTTGAATGGAAGCCTAAGGAATACCCGACTAACCATGTGATAACTTTCCATCACTGGTGTTCTTCAAATTCATTGATGGACGATTCTATTAGGTTGTTCCTCTTTCATAGGACCTCAATGGGGGTAGCAACGAAGTGGTACATTGAATTATGAGGAGCTTCCTTTTAGAAATCTAATGCATTTTCCATGAAATTCCTAAACCATTTCTAGTTACCAGTCTACTACAAGACTGGCATATAGCTCCTAAATTTTTGTAGGCAAGATGAGTCCACTCACATATTTGATCACATTCATGAGTGGAAGACGAGACAAATCTTGATAAAAGCACAAATTCCCAATGATTTCTTAACAGATTGGTTCATTAAGTCATTACAACCATTCATCACAAAGGATGTGGCCCTCTTTGGGGTACAAACAGAAGCACAAGCCATCATTAAACTTGACTTGGTTTATTCCCATCCAAGAATGGTGTATGAAATACTGCCTACTACACCAAGATAAAATACCGATCCGACTAAACCCACCCCTAGGACACATGTTGATGGCATGAATGGGTCAGTTAAAAATACCACAACTTTTCGAGGTGTCAACCATAATGCATATACAACTGTTAATAACAACACCAAAAATCCCAATCCCAACCTTCCCTCAGATGTTTTGTCAATATAGAAAACCAATGTTAAGGGTAACCAACATCCCAGAGGGAAGAAGAATAAAAATAAGAAGAATGGGAATAAGGTAAATAATAATGTGAATAAAAATTACAATAATAATAACAATGATGGTGGGGGTAAGAAAGAAAAATGGAAGTCAAAATTTCCATGCAATATTTGCATGGAAGATCACCTAATTTACTTATGCCCCAAATCAGAGGTTGCTCAACGATTGTTGGCACAACAGGAACCTAACAAGGAACCAACCATGCTAACTAATATGTTCCCTCCGTAGAAGCAACATATGATTGCTACTTCTAACCCAAACCCTTAAACCTCGCAAGGGGGAAATCAGGGTACCTCCTCGCAAGGAGAAAATCTAGGTAAGAATGAAGTTTTAATGTGTTAATAGGAGATGAAACTCCATACTATGCCTTGAAACTATGATTCTTTTACGTTTGGATCCAAGGGAAAAGAACTTCCTAAGTCTTAAAAATTAATACATTACACATAGATAATCCAATCAACGACACTATGCCTAGGATACTGAAAGATGTCCTAAATAAGGGCATATACAACCCTAATGAGTGTGCAACCCAGAATTATAACATAGTTGAATATCTGTCACAAGCTCCTTAAGAAATGTCCACCCTCAAAGTCCTCCATAGTTGTTCAACTCAACGGAACACCCTTCATTTTTCTATAGGAGCTATGGATCCCTTGGATGGTCAATTACTAGCATTCAATTTGGAAAATTGGAATCCTTTCCTACCTCACCATGCAACTTTTCAGATCCAGGTATCAACTGGTAGGTTGAACATATATTGAATTGGTGTAGATGAAGGGGCATCCACATGTGTAATGTCTTTATAGTGTTGGAAATCCATTGGATCACCTGACATTGTTTCTCCTTTGACAATGCTTAAAGCCTTCGACATTAAATTATTTCAACCTCAAAAAATCATCCCAACTCTCCCAGTAGAACTAGTAGGAAAAATGATCAATGTGGAGGTAGAGGTTGTTAATGCTCTGCTAGACTATAATCTCTTGCTAAGAGGAAGTTGGACCCATGACATGATGATTGTAGTATCTTTTATTTTTCAAGTGATTCAATTTCCCCATGAAGGAAAGATAGTCACTATTAATCAACTATCATTCTATAGAAATGCATCCACTCACAGTAATGGGGAAAATGTCCCCCCTAGTAGGCCATTCGAGGAGAGAGAGTGAAAATTTTGGAATGGGGATGTATCCTACATTAATGAGAACTTTTAATCTCCCCCCACATGACTTAAGTGCTAATGCTACCCCTATACACGTGATTACAATGGTCCCCATTATATCCATGGAAAAACCCTCTCATTTTAGGAGCTCTTATTTTAAAGACCCGTGGATAGTGCAAGAACCTGCTATAGGGACTATGTGTGTAGAAGGGCCTCATTGTCTTTGTCTGCAGCTGAAATAGCTTATCAAGCTATCATATTTAAGAATGTCGAGTAAGATTATCACATTACCTAGGTTATAGAGATTGATGCTTAGTATTCAATGCCCATTTTGGATATCAATTTCTTGTTGTGTCATGACCCTTTAGATACAGTCATTCCCTCAGATGAATATATCACTAAAGTTATGTATTTAGGGAAGAGACCTTGGAGGGACATGCACCAATGTGCATTGTTTCTTCCTAACCATAGTGTTTTAAGGATTGATCAGAACAGAACTATCAGACCAAGATCCATGGATTGGTATGGGATCCCTCTTGCCACATCTCAAGTGTATGTAGAGGGGAACATGGAAAACATTTTTAAAACCATCCCCGTCAATATATCCAAGACCCCTAGTGTGGTAGAGATTGTCTGTGTTGGTGTAAAATTCTCACTAGAAGAGATTGAGATATATATTGTGTTGTTTAAGGAGTATCGAGATATTTTTTCCTGGTCTTATGAAGAGATACCGGGAATTGACCCAGCCATTGTTGAACATGAAATTAAAACATATCCAAATGTTAAAATTGTTCGACAAAAGTTGTGACCGTAAATCCTAGGAAGTTTGATGCTATCAAGGTGGAAGTGGAGAATATTATCCACACTAATTTCATCTATTATATCCATTTAATTGAGTGGGTGTCCAATCTAGTGCTCGTAGACAAGAAACAAGGGAATATTAGAGTATCCACTAACTTTCAGGACCTGAAATTAACATGTCCTAAGGATAATTATCCTATCCCATTCATTGATCATATTATTAATGAGTGTGAGGATAACAAGATATTCTCATTTATGGAAGGATTTTCAAGATACAACTAGATCTAGATTCGACTGGAAGATCAACATAAGACTGCTTTTATATTCCCATGGGGGACCTTCTTCTATAGGAAGATGCAATTTGGCTTGAAGAATTTCGGGGATATGTTTCAACGTAGCAAGTCATATGCTTTTCAAAACATTAAGAAAAATGTTGAAGCCTATCTAGATGACCTAATAGGAAAGTCTCGGAAGAGGGTGGATCACCCCAAGCACCTTAGGGATATCTTTGATAGATTTCGTTACTATAGGATTCAGCTAAATCTTCATATGTGCATTTTTGTGTCTTTTTGGGTCAATTACTTGGTTTCATCATGTCAGAGAACAAAACTATGGTAGATTCGTTCAAGGTTGAGGTAATAGTCCAGTCCCCCCCCCCCCCCATGTAATTTGCATCAATTGCAAAGCCTCCAAGGGAAAGCTAACTTTTTAAAATAGTTTATCGTTGGTTATGCTGAAATCACAAAAGTTTTCATGCCCCTGCTTAGGAAAGGGATCCCATTCATATGGGATGACAATTCTCAAAATTCATTTGATACATTGAAAAAGGATTTAGTATATGCCCCACTATAGACTCCTTCAGACTATAACAGGGATTTCCTCTTATATTTGGAAACATCTAAATCAACAATAGGAATGGTTTTGTGCAAGAAGATGATTCTCATCAAGAGCATGTAATTTACTACCTGTTGATGCCCAGAAAATCCTAGCACCGACAGTAGGGATTCTACCCAATGAATAATCTCAATTAGATCATTCACTGTTTGGAATAGGGAATCTGTGTGGTTAACGGTCCGGCTACCGTAGATATGTTTTAAAATATTTACCAATTGCGGCCTGTTCCACCGGTTAATTTATTTTGTGTTTAACTTATGAATATGCAGATGACCTAATTTAAATGATGCATACCTATGACTGACATGGTAGAAGCCTCACAAGTGATGCGCAGGTTCTTACCTCTCATCTTACCACTTCTACCTTACTGATTAGCTAATATTATTCTAATTTAACTAATCTATCCATGCAAGGAGCGAAAATTAAAGAAGAGTAATATCTAAGAAACTTTATACAAATTCAACAGATAATGATTGAAATAAATCACTTACACTCTTAGCAGAAAAAATACATAAGGATAGCTTTAATTAAATTGAAGCTTTGTTTATTACTCTTAATTACACATACATTTGCATAAACTAGCAAAATCATTCATTACCATTAGAACAATCCAATAAAGTAAGAAATATCTCACAACATTAAGATGAACATAGGAAGAAATAGTTCTGATCCGTTATCCATCACATTCCACGCTAATCCCATGTAATCGTTTTCCAATAAATAGTCCTTTCTCATTAGCAGAAAAATAGTTTTCATACAAAATGTCTCCATCTTCTATTACACCATCAAAAAGGCCCTTTCTAATCCATTTTACCCTCTATTTATCTTACAACAAAATTTGTCTTTACATGACCAATCGTTTCGCCTACCCTCAAACTCTTGGATTGCTAAATTTTGTCTTTTATGGTTGTGTTGATGCCTCGGAAATCGTAGCATCAATCAGCAAGGGATTCTCTCCGGTAGACAGTCCCAATTAGATCGTCCACCGTTTGGTGTAGGGAATCCGTCCAGTTAACGGTTCCGACTACCGTAAGATTTGAAGATTCTTACTCTTACACCGGTTGTGGCCCGATCCACCGTTTAGTTATTTTATTTTTAAAGATGAGATGCAAGTGCCCTAAGCTAAATGCAGGTAGCTAATCTAAATTAATCTAAAACTATGAAAGCAAATTTAATCTATCCTTGCAAGGAGCAAATTGTAAAGATGAGTAATAAACTGAAAGAAATATCTAAAGATCATACAGATAGCTATTCAATCATAAAGATGCATCTACAGCAGAATACAAAAGATATTAAAGATAGCTTTAATTCAGTTAATACATTCCATTACTCATTTGAGAGAGATATCTTTGCACAGAAAATAGAAGAATCATTCATTACAGAGAAGTAATTCACAACAGTAAAGAAAGGTCTCACAGCATATGGATGATACAAGAGTAATCCAGTAAACATTCAATGCATCTTTCAGCAAAAATGTAGTCTCCCTAGGCTTTCATTAGGTAAAATCAAATGCCTTATACATGCAGAGAAATAGTTCACATACAAGCTAGAAACTGTCCTTCACCTGCCAAAAGACCTTTATACTATTCACTAACTAAGTATTTGTAAGTTTACAAAATGCCTCTAGGGCTGCCACGTGTCTTCTCTTCTTTAACTCTTTTAATTTTCTTTTAACTGTTTTACAAAAAATAAGTGATTCATGGAACCTTTCATAAAAAAAACAAAAGAGGACAGTTGTCCCTTTGACTTTATGATTCGATGACAGGGAAGGAAAATTTCGATGCATCATGGCTATAGAGCTAGTTCTGGGTCGGTGCCTCTGCTGCAGCTGGAGCAGCCATTTCAGAGGGCGCTTCTGTCTCTGCTGGTGCCTTTGCTGTAGATGGCGTGCCTCTATCAATTAGTGTTGTTGTTGTTGCCTTCCTATCTTCTTCTTCAATGTAGCTGAACCAAATACCAATGTCTCTTATGACAACATTGGCAGGCGAAGGGAGCAAGATCTTCTTTGAAGTTACATGCTTGTCGAGCTCTGCCTTGATGCCTTGCATTTCTGTTATTGTTTTCTAGCGTATTTCATGGAGAATTTGAGCATGTACTGAAGGCAGCACGATGCATTGATGGAGGTCCTTTGTGGTTAACACATCTATTCTTCTCACATATTCCAATTGAATGTTCAGCTCGCCTTTTAAATCGGAGAGGCGTTGCTCTTTACTTGGAAATTCATCAAGGGTGTGAGGAAATACAACCTTGCACTTTACATGCACTTCTTGAATCTTTTGATAAAGGCTATTACACTTTCCCATTGTAACCTAGATCACAGCAATTAGCTTAGCACCGCATTTCCTACAAAATTCCATGAAGGCTACATCTTCCTTAAAATCAACCACAGGTTTGAATGGGAGGTGCTTGGAGAAATCCACCTTCCCTTCTCTCCACTCTATCTGGCTTAAAATATTAGCTTTTACCGGTGTATACTTGTTCTTTAGCCTGACAGCTTCATAGTTGATTTCCTTCATTCTATCTAGCATGGCCTTTAGCCTACAAACTTCTTCAGTAAGCAGTTCTTGCTTCTCATGCATCTGCTTGAGTACATCACAGGATTGCTTGTGAAACAGAGTCATATCCATTGCTCTGTTGTTTGCTTGTTCTAGTTGCTCAACCAACAACTACTTATCTTCCTCTAACTGGAAAACTTTGGCGTTGGATTCGTTCTTCTCTGCTTCAAGTACCATCATCTGAAATGCCAGGTGTTCCTTTTCCTCCTCCGGGTGTTGATATTGTTCGGATATCCACATCAACTTTTTTAGGATCTTGCATGCAATTAGGGTTTGCATGCAAATTCTAGGGTTTTCATGCACTTTGCATGCATCCCAGTCACCAGGTTGATGCCTCCAGAACCTTATCCACCTCTTTCTAGCACCCAGGAGCCACTTACTTCAGTTCTTTAGCCCTCCTAGTCTAAAAGGCACCCACTTCTCACCTACTACCAGATAAGGGCGCACTTTCTCACCTACCACTGCAGTTCCACTTCAGTTACATTCAGTTAGCTCCGATTCTCCCTAATTTGAGGCTAGTTTCACTCCCGACTGACTGTTTCACTTCCGTTGGACCTCCAGTTTGACTAAATGACTTGTTCTGACTTCAGTTAGCCTCCCATGCGCCCCCCACTGAGCCTCCTTCCCTTAATCAGTGCTACACACTTCAGTTACACTTAGTTAGACTCAGATTGACACCTGGATGACTGGTTCTTGTGCATTGATGAGCACCACCGATTGATGATGAGGACTCCTAGTTGGATTCAAGCTACTCCATTCAGTGATTCGAATGGCCTACTTAGTCAATTCGAATTGCTCACTCACATTGTCAGATTGTATTGTAATTATTCACCCTTATTGGGATATTGAGCACTGCTGCATGTTTTGCACAGTTTTGCACCATATTTTCTATGTTCATCTGTTGTGATTGATTTACTTGTTCATTAGATCTGCTGTGACTAATTTTACATGGTATCAGAGCCATGGCAGGGACAAGATCTCTTTTCTATAGGTGTTCTACATGAAGATTGAGTGAATTGCTCACCAATATATTTCAGCAGCGGCATGCAAAATCTCATGTGCATTCGCTCATGTGCATGCAAGGATGAAAACATAGTGTTTGTTTGTGTGTGATTTGCAGGTTTCTTACTTCCTCCATGTGCATTCGCTAATGCAAAGATGGAGACTTCTTCTTCACAAAATATTCTTACTCCATTCAACTATGATGAATGGAAACCAAAGATGATTGCATTCTTGAAGAGACAATGTCTTTTTGATATGTGCATTGGTAATACAAGAGAGTTTGATTCCGATGAAGAGGAGAATGATTGGCTCAATAATTGTGACAGAGCTTTTGGAGCAATGTGTCTTGCTATGTCTCCTTGTATGCGCTACCTCAGTAAGACTGCTGAAAATCCAAGTGATCTATGGGTCCAACTTGACAGAGAATTTGGAAAGCAGGAAGAAGAGGATCATGCTAGCCTTTTGGAGAACAAGCCCAGTGAGATCTCCTTATGTGTTCTTTCCGATCATATGTTGGCCTCAACAATTGTTCAAGATGAAGAAGAAACTATAGATTCAACACTTATTCTCTCAAAGTCTTCTATTTCGAATTCTGAGCAAGATAAACAAGCTCATACTCTAGATTCCGAAGAGGTTCTTGAATCCTCTCTTTCACATGAGTTTGTCGGCATGCAGAATAATGATCTACTTGAAGTTTTGGAGGTAAAATCTGATTTTGGAGGTGAATCATTTGCCCTCCTTGATTGCATGCCTCCTATAAACTTTTGTTCTATCATTTGCACAGTTTCTCAGAGTTTTACTGAAGATAAAGAGCACTACCATTCGCTCGAGTTCAATTCTCATGCACTTTTTTGCTGATTTTGGTTTTGATCTCACCCTTGTTGGTTCAAAGGAGATCTCAAGAAACCATTCATCTATTTTCGGAGCTGATTTAACTTCTATTGATAACAAATTCAAGTTTCAAGATCTATTTGATCCGATTGGAGCTATTCCTACCTCACTTAGTTCGAATCACAGGTTCCAGGATCATCCTCATACTTTCAGATTTGTTCTCACCATTTTCGGTATGAAGAGCAAGTTCATAAAGCCTCCACATTCGCTTGCATCCACTGATGGAGAATTCAAGCACATGTTTTTGGAGCATGATCCATTTACTCCCAAGAGTAAGATACCTCCAGACATATCTACTTGATTTTGGAGCAGTTAAATCTTTTGGTGTACTACAGTCTATTTTGAGGGGGGGTATTTTTCCCATGAGGTTTTCCCCATTTCCTCGGTTTATTGACTGTTATTAGTTTTGGATTATTGTATTGGGGTGACCTTTGGTCTTAGTTACCAGGACCCCACATTATTTTTTGCACATCATAGTCTAGCTTGAGGGGGGGTGTTCGGATATCCACATCATCTTTTTCAGGATCTTACATGCAATTAGGGTTTGCATGCAAATTCTAGGGTTTGCATGCACTTTGCATGCATCCCAGTCACCAAGTTGATGCCTCCAGCACCTTATCCACCTCTTTCTAGCACCCAGGAGCCACTTACTTTATTTTTTTATCCCTCCTAGTCTGAAAGGCACCCACTTCTCACCTACTGCCAGAGAAGGGCGCACTTTCTCACCTACCACTTCAGTTACATTCAGTTAGCTCCGATTCTCCCTGATTTGAGGCTAGTTTCACTCCCGACTGACTGTTTCACTTCCGTTGGACCTCCAGTTTGACTAAATGACTTGTTCTGACTCCAATTAGCCTCCCATGCACCCCCCACTAAGCCTCCTTCCCTTAATCAGTGCTACACACTTCAGTTACACTTGTTACACTCAGTTAGACTCAGATTGACACCTGGATGACTGGTTCTTGTGCATTGATGAGCACCACCGATTGATGATGAGGACTCCTAGTTGGAGTCAAGCTACTCCATTCAGTGATTCGAATGGCCTACTTAGTCAATTCGAATTGCTCACTCACATTGTCAGATTGTATTGTAATTATTCACCCTTATTGGGATATTGAGCACTGCTGCATGTTTTGCACAGTTTTGCACCATATTTTCTATGTTCATCTGTTGTGATTGATTTACTTGTTCATTAGATCTGCTGTGACTAATTTTACAGATATTTATCCAACAACTCCTTATGATCGGACAGGAGGTGATCATGTTTCTTTACTACGAGCTCCCTATAAGACTGCTCATTGGCCACGGTGTGTTGTAGCATACAAGCCGTTTTCTTGGTTGACTCAAACTTATTTACTATGCTAATTACATTGTCCTCACTTGCTTTGGTTGCTGCTACAACAAGAGATGCCACTGCCACAGGAGAATGCTTCATGTTTTGCATAACAGTATTTTCACGATGGGTGATAATGTCCAACTCAAAAAGTCTCTTTAACCTTGTCTCTGACTTCAAAACAATAGATTTACTATCCCTACTATATACAAATCTATTCCACTGGGACACAGTATGATCCTTTGATGGGGTGAAAGGGATCAGTGGGAGATTTTCTATGGGGACATTTTCTTCAGCGAGCAGGGTCTATACCAATTGGGATGAACTTATGTCCATGTCCTGTGTATTAGAACCACCAGCTCGTGCATCTTCATTTGCCTTGTTTTCTTCTTCGGCCCTGCGTCGTCTTTCTTCTTCTTCATCTTTTAGCCGATTTTCAACTTCCTCCCTCTCTTCCTGCTCTCTGCCAGCTTGCTGCAATCTTGCCTCTTCTAACTCTTGATCCCGAAGCCTTTGGGATTCTTCTTCTTGCAGCCGAAGAGTTTCTGCCTCCTAAAGCTTAAGGGCTTGTTCTTGCTCCTTCCACAACTTGTCAGCAATTTCTTTCTGAGTTCTATCTGCTTCCTCCTTTAGCCTCTGCTCTTCATAAGCTAGAGCTTCCGCTACTTCCTTTTCTTTCTATGACTCTGCTTCTTGGGAAATTTTGGCAGTGGTAGAGCTAGAGCTTGCTCCACCTTTGTAGCGGTAGATTTTCAACTCAGTCATGTTGTTGATTCCCCTATATACTTCTTCATCCTCATCGTAATAATGGGCATAATCAAAGTGGGCATATAATTCTTTACAGTGCTCTGCAACTTTTTTTCGTCTGTCATTTCTATGAAATATTGCTTCCCTGAAATGAAAACCTTTTAACTCTTGAATGAATTCCTCAGCAAATGCAACTCCTGAGAACTTATAGGCTCCCACACATAATGGCAGAGAAGGGAAGGAAGTCGTTTTCAATTTATTCAAAAATCCTTCGACTCCGTCAAGAAAAACTTGCCTAACTGCTTCTTTCAAAACTATATAATCAGTAGCGTATCTGGGCAAGATATATGGTGGCTTGGAGCCTCCATACATTCTGATATAAGTACCATCTTCGGAAAAGTAGAAGTCGCCATAATTTTCCAGGATTGCCATGGCATTCTCTGATAAGCAATTGGGTTCTTCGCTAGACATTTGCTCATATAGAGGTATGATGAACTCTTCACAGATGAGTTTGTAATGCATCCTGTAATTATGAGCCCACAGTATTTTATAGGCAATATAGACCGGGGTGTTGGATTGGTCCCAAACGCATCCTAGCTTTGGGAACGGGAGCTTTGCTAGAATGCAATCAACAAGATATGAAGACATGAAGAATTCTGACTTCTTTATAGCCAGTCCTTCCTTGGTTGTGGCCACAGCGGATGACAAACTATCTGAGAGAATAGTTTCCAAATCAAAGACAGTCCCCTTAAATGCCACATAATGAATGATGGGTACCCATTGTATCCTGTAGATAGTTCCATCGGGCATGCCGAAAATTCTGCTTAACATGAGGGCAATCATCCAAAAAGGAGCTCTCAAATTTTGAACTTCATATTCATCATTGTCCCTTTTCCTGAGTTGTTTTCCTGTGATTAGCAGCTTCTTAGCCATCTCAAGATTGTCCATCTTCCCCAGGCATTCATCATTCAGTGGCTGCTGAGAGCACGGTAATTTGTAGGTTGTTGCAATGTAGGCTGGATAGAACGAGGTGAATGGCTCTCCTTTGCTATCATGCACCACTCTTGTTTCCAAGTTTGCATGCTCTAGGATCCACCCAATCACTTCTGAGCAAGGAAAGAGCTCAGGGCATGTGGAAGCTTTGGATATACCGGAGAGTTTGATATTTTGATAGATGTGTTCTTCCTCCAGGAGCGCTCCTGGGATGTCTTGGTCTTTGAGCATATGGTAGATATCTCCCCATTTGACTTCGGGGGGGACACCTGTGGTGGACTTGGTATCCTCAAACAGAGTTTCAACGCTTGGCTCTGTCGGTTCCAACTCAACCAACTTAGCTCTCTTTCTACTACCCTTTGGCATGCTAGCTTAATCCTGTCAAGCAACTACGCATGAATAAACATAAGATTTCAAAATAATGCAGAACATAGAGCAAGACGCAAGAATTTTTTAAAACAAAATATCAACATGATAATATGTAATACTGCCAAATGAAGATGAAAGAAAAGATTTTGTTTCAGCACAACTACACTTCTCCCAACCAAGATAAGTCATTTCGGGGGGGGCCGCTTACTGAGTTGTGTTCCTTTTTCTTTCTTTTTTTCAGGATTTCTTCAGACGACAGCGCAAGTGGTGCAATAGGTAAAAGCCGGCCAGGAAGGTTGAAGCATGTAGGTTCAAGGGACTTTAGGGGAAAGCTGAAAGGGCACATGGTTAGAAATTACAGGTTTTGGAATGACCAAAATAACAAAACATGCAGACGTCTACCGGCCATGCAGCCCACATGGGGTATCGTTACCGAGAAAAGATTTACACATTTAGAAAAATAACGAAACAGTGGCAGAGCCACATACCTGGAAAAAGATTGTTGGTCTCGCGGAGGTTGACTATGCTACGGGTGAGCTAAGATGGATCAATCTAACAGCTTCGAAACTGCGTTCTCTGGTACAAATTCTAATAATAGAAACAAGCCAAACTCCCCAAAACCTTATATAAAGGTTGACACGTGCAGTCACTTAATAGGTTGGTGGAGGCTTTAAAACAGTGTTTAAAATGCGTACGACGGGGTCACCTCGGCACGTTTGGTATTAAAGCGTAACCGTCGAAAGCAGGAGGAAGGCCGAGCTCACCCAACATTGTAGCGAAGACTCGTAAGTTCTATCCGCAGTTTCAGCAAGAGTTACTGAGTTTAACCGATGTCACAGCGGAAACTCGCAAGTTCCATCCGCAGTTGAAGGTTATGTGACTTGAATAACGCGTCCAACCGTTGCGGCCAAAGATTGGGAATCGTTTCGACGTTGCGACGGAACTTCGTGAGTTTTTCTGCCATTGCGGGGACACTTGCCAAGTTTGTTCGAAGTTTTCTTTGCGCCTTGGTAAAAGAATGACGAGAACCTTCCACCGTTGCAGGAAAAATTCTTGAGTTGGTCCACTGTGGCGGGAGGACTCGCCGAGTTAGCCCGAAGTTTCAGATGGACTTGGCGATTTCGCCCAAAAGGTACAAGGTAGAAATATTTGATAAAAGAGGTGCTCGTTGTGGCCGAACTTTATGAGTTCTTCTGCCGTTGCAGGTGAAAAGCTTGAGTTCTTCCACCGTTGCGGGTGAAAAGCTTGAGTTCCTTCGCTGTTGCGGGTGAAAAGCTTGAGTTCTTCCATAGAAGAAAAAGATCAATAAACTGAAAAAGATCAATAAACTGAAAAAGAAAGGTTTCTCCTATAAAAACTAAGTATGACAGAACTTCTAAAGAAAGTTTAACTCCTAAGTAAATTTATAAAAGAAGTAAAAAGGAGGGGCCCCAATATCTACAAAAAATTTGGGGGGGATGTTGTAGCGACAACAATTGGCGATTCTCTGGTGAACACAGATCTCTGAAAAAACACTTTCCTTTGGGGTATAAAACTTATAAACTACTGATTTACATGAGTGATAAAATGTCTCCATAGTTCATCTTTCGTGAATACTGTGATCACTCTCATCATCATGGTCATTTTGGGAGAGGGTAACTTAGAATCATACTTCTTTTCGACTGTCTCAAGGCCGGAGTATGGGGTTCATTTTAGAATTCTACTTTTTAGAGATCAACTTAAAAAGACTCCACAGGATCGTAACAATATCTTACATTCATATTCGTTTATTCCTCATTCCCATGCTATTTATACCCTTTTGGATATTTCTTGACGACTTTTGTCATTTGGGTCTTCCAGAAATGAGTTTCTTCAACTCGCATATTTGATTTCTCTGGTTCTTCAATCCATAATGTCCTTTTGTGTGAGTGATAAGTTTGTTTGATTATCATGCCTCACGGACGGAGAAGAACCTTGTTGAGCAGATTTATTTGGACAGCTTTCTTGACTGAAAATGCTTAGTATCTCTCTTTCATGCTTTGATTGAGGTGAGAATTTCTGGAAATCAACTCTCTAAAATAAGCCTTTTGGATTTCGTTTGTAGCATGGGATCATTTTAAATGCCATATATCTGTAAGACATGCTTCCTTTCCATGGGTTTGATTATAGCGAAATCCTTGAGGCGGATAATTATGTTAAAGTGAATGGGGCCCCAAGATAGTAGGAAAGAAACGTTGAATCTTAGTTATTAAAACAAGGTTGCTTTGACCAATCAGCGAAAGGATCTCTAATATTCCTGAAGATCAATCATTGAAGACAAAGCCACCAAAACAATTCTTTGTAAGTGGTTTTCACCCTTTCAGGATTGAGTTTAGCCCGGAGATCTATCTTCTTCCTTACCAACAGCTGAGTTGGATTTTATTGAAGGATAAAAGAAAACATCTGAGTGTAGAAAACAAAAACTGACTTCAAAGAAAAGATAAAAGACAAAACGAAAACCAAAGTTTATGTACAAAGGAGACTTCACAGGACTATGAGAAATACTGTTTCAAAGCAAGGTCGTTTAGAGGCAAAGTTACCTCCTCTCCTTGTAAATCTTTCATTTTGTAGGTATTTGGGCCAAGCTTTTCAGAAATTTGGTAAGGGCCTACCCATAAATGCTGAAATTTTGTATGCATTCCTTTACCTTCATGGGAATGCTCCCATTTCAGAACTAGGTCACCTACTTCAAAATGTCTTTTGCCATATTTTCTCTTATCGAACCACCTCTTGACTATGTTTTGGTGTTGGTGGAATCGGTCTTTAGCTTTCTCTCGGCATTCTTCAAGTTTCAGCAAGGTGTTAATTCTGGATTGTAAAGCTGGCTCCTGGAACCTTGGGAGGCTTGGGCCAATTGCAAATATGGGAGTAAGATGTTGGGAGGGAGGATGGATTTTTTACCATAGACAAGGGTATATGGGGAAACCCCTAAAGCTTGTTTTGGAGTAACCCTATCTCCCCATAAAGCATTTGGGAGAGATATGTGCTAGCTCCTCTGATTTTCAATCACGGTTTTCTTAAGAATCCAAATGAGTTTTTTGTTTGAAGAATCAGCTAATCCGTTTCCTTGAGGATAATAATTGGCTGAATAGTGTAACTTAATTCCTCTCTCATAAACAAATTCATTTATCTTAAAAGATGAAAAATAAGTTGCATTATCAAAGACTAGGGAAATTGGAACCCCAAACCTTTTTATGATATTTTCCTTTAAGAAATTGATAACTGCATCCTCCTTGATTTTGTGCAATGGGATAGCCTCTGTCCATCTTGTAAAATAGTCTGTGGCTGTCAGGATATACCAGTGTTGTAGAGAAGAATTCGGTTTTATCTCTCCAATGGCGCCAATACCCCATTGTTCAAAAGGTTCTGAGATGATAACCGGCTATAAAGGTCCTGCTACTTTGGGCAATTTCCCAGCACTTCTTTGGCATACATCACAGTTCTATGCATAGGCATGAGCATCTTTGAACACAGTAGGCCAGTAATATCCAGCCCTTAGTATTTTGTGAGTTGTTGTATCTCTGAAATAAATTCCCCCAGCGGGGCCATCGTGTAGTTCTTTGACCACCTTATTTGCATCTTCTTTCTCTAAACATCTGAGAAAGATGCCATCATAATTTTTTCTGAAAAGTATGCCATCAATAATTTGGTACGCTGCTAACTTCAAACGAAGTGCCCTTCTTTGCTTAGAACCCCAGTGCTCTGGTAAGTATCCGTGTTGTAAATACTGTACTAGATCTCGATACCAAGATTCAGGAGCTGTAAAAATAGGGCATACCTCAGCCATGTTTAGTTCAGCTTCATTTTCCCAACTCTGCTCTTCATCAACTGGATATTCAGTGAGCAATTTACATAGGCCCTGACCTTTAATGATGGTAGCTGGTTTAAATTCTAAATCATATTCTTGAAGAGTTGTGACCCAATTCCCTCTTCTTCCTCCTAATTCCTTCTGGATGAAAAGAGATCTGACAGCTGGATGGGGAACTATGACTTTAATTCGATTCTTAAGAATATATGGCATGAACTGCTTTACTGCTTTGAATACTACATATGCTTGTTTATCAACAACAGGGTAGTTTAGTTCAATGCCTTGCAGACCAGTGCTCATGAAAGAAATTGGGTATTCATCTCCTGCTTCTACCTTTTGTGTAAGCACGGCTGCGAGGGAATCATCTGAAGCAAAGGTATACAAAATAAAATCTTTGTCAAAATATGGACTTCTTAGAGAGGGGGCATTGGCTATGGCTGCTTTGATATCCTTAAATGCATCCTTCTCTAAATTTGTCCACTTGAACTGCACACTTTGCTTGACCATTTACTACAAAGGTTTGACGGTCTGAGCAAAGTCAGGGACAAATCTTCGAACAAAATTGACTACACCCATAAATGATTGCATAGATTTTTTATTATGAGGCATGGGAATTTATTGATAACTTGCACTCTCTCTTGATCTATCGAAATTCCCTTCTTTGAGATAATGTGGCCCAAAAGTTTTCCTTCCTAAACAGCAAAGACACTTTTCTTGGGATTTAGAGAAATGACGTATTTCCTCCATTGGTCAAAAATATGTTTTAAATGGAAAACATGGTCTTCTCGTTTTTTTGAAAATACCATTACATCATCCAGATAGACTACAACACAATGACTACCTAATCCTCGAAAAGCAATGTCCATTGCTCACTGGAAATTTGCTCCTGCGTTTATAAAGCCGAAAGGCATTCTTCAGTATGCAAATGTTCCCCACTTGGTGCGGAAAATAGTCTTAAGACGATCTCCTTCTGCTACCAACACTTGATTGTAACCGGAGAAACCATCTAATAGAGAAAACATTTATGTTCCTGATACCATCTGCAAAATTTGTTCCGTTGAAGGAACAGGGTAATTATCTTTATCAGATGCTCTATTTAGGTTTCTGAAGTCTACACATAGTCTTATTTCTCCTAACTTCTTCCTTACAGGAACTAAATAAGTGACCCATTCCGAATGCCGAACTTTAAAGATGATCTCGTTAGGATATTCCTATACTCCATCCTAGTCCCACCAGTATTTTGATCATTTACATTTTCAATCATGCATGCACTTTTAGGGTTTGCATGCATCATTTAGGGTTTGCAGGCATTTGCATGCATTCCAGTCATCAGTCCGGCACCTAGCCCTTAGTTAGTCAGCCCTCGAGAGCTTTTCTCATATCATTTTTAGCCCTCCTAGAGCTTAGTGCGCCCTTCCTCCTTGATTTAAGGAAGCCACTCATCCTTTCTCACCTACCAGTCCAGTTTATTTCAGTTATCCACCACTCTTTCCTTGATTTAAGGCCAGACTGACTCCTCACTATTGTTATCACTCCGATTGACCTCCGATGAGACATGACTACCTATTCTGACTCCAGTTAGCTCCTCATGCACCCTCCACCAAGCCTCCTTCATTCAGTTAGTGTCTCCATGTGCCAGTTACATTCAGTTACACCTACCACACTCAGTTAGACTCAGTTTGACTGACGGTTGACAATTACTTATGCATTGATGACTCCACCGATGATGAGATAGACTACTAGTTGTGCTCCGATGACACTCCAGTGATCCTTTGATCACTCCATGAAGGCTAATTCGAATTTCCACCTTAGGCATTCGAATCCTCATGCATTGTACTATTTATTTGTCCATATTGTGATTAATTAATTAGTGTGTGTGAAGTATTTTTGCTTCTATCCGAGTTCTATTGTATTATTATTCTGTTGCTCATTATACTGCATTGACCACTCTTCTTCTATTTTCCTGCTTAATCATAATTACTTTCTTGTGAGGTATACATCATCTCTTAGATCTGCTGTGAGAATTTTCACATGGTATCAGAGCATGTTGAGAGTATTGTTTATCTCCATTCCTGAGAGTTTTGTGCAGGTTATTACCAAGATTTTGAGTGCAGCAGTTTCTGCATCTTTGTAGCAGTAGCAGTTGTAGATATTCTCTATTGTTTTTGCAGGTCTTCTACAGCTTCCATGTATTCAGAAGAAATCTATCCTCCTCCATTCAACTATGATCCTCTTTCTCCATTCAACTATGATGAATGGAAACCAAAGATGATAGCACATTTGAAGAGAAATGGTCTCTTTGATTATTGTTTTGAGAGAGAGTTCGAATCCTATGAAGAATAGATTGATTGGTTAAATAATGGTGACAAAGCCATGGGAACCATGATGCTTTCTATGTCTCGATGCTTGGTACATCAATTCATTGATGATGTTGAATCTCCAAAAGAGCTATGGGCCTACCTAGATGAAACATTTGGCAGATAGAATGAAGGGATTGGTCCAAACCCCTTCGAAATCAAGCCCAGTGATGCATTCACTCCCCTTGATGGTCTCTCAAATCATGAACCAGTATCATCTCATATTGAAGTTGTCCACAAAGAACTTGCAGATTCTACACTCATGCTCCAACTTTCTTCTCTTTCTATGCCAGCTCACACTCTAGATATTGCAGAAGGTCCTAAATCCTCTCTTGCACCAGAGTCTGTTGGTTTGCATCATGATCACATGATTATTTCGGAGGTAAAATCAGCTATTGGAGGTAATGCATTCGCTCTCCTCAATCAATCACCTCTTATTTACTACTATATGATCATTAATCCATGCTTTCAGAAGGTTATTGAAGAATATGGCCATTGCCACCCGCTTGGGATAATTTCTCATGCATCCACTGGTTTTGATCTCACCTCTTATGGTTCAAAGGAGGTCTCAAGAAACCATTGCCATTCACTTGGGATAATCTCTCATGCATTTACTGGTTTTTATCTCACCTCTTATGGTTCAAAGGAGATCTCAAGAAACAATGATTCAAGTCTTAAATCTAATTTGGATCCTAAGCAAACACCACTTGAGATAATTTATCATGCATATGATGGTTTTGATCTCACCCCTGCTGGTTCAAAGGAGATCTCAAGAAACTATTCATCAAGTCTTAAATCTGATTTGGATTTCAAGCAATCATTATTATTTGATGGTTCTTTTTGGCATAATCCCACCCATGATGGTTCGAAGGAGAAGACAAAAGACTATCTGCATGTTCATGTTTTTTATCCTACCTCAACTGATTCAAATCACAGGTTCAAGGATCATCCTCATACTTTTGGATTTGTTCTCATCACATTCGATCCGAAGAGCAAGTACAAGCACATGCTTTTGGAGCATGATCCACTTCTTCCCAAGAAGAAGATACCTCCAGACATATGACCAAGCATCACACCTGCTTGAGTTTGGAGCATTTTTTTTTTTTATGTGCGTCTTACAGTCTGTTTTTAGGGGGGGGTATTTTTCCCATGAAATTTTCCCCACTTCCTTGGTTTATTGACTGTTATTATTCAATGTATTGGGTGACCTTTGGTCTTAGTTACCAGGGCCCAGGATGGATTAAGGGGGGGTGTTAGGATATTCCTATACTCCATCCTAGTCCCACCAATATTTTGATCATTTACATTTTCAGTCATGCATGCACTTTTAGGGTTTGCATGCATCATTTAGGGTTTGCATGCATTCCAGTTATCAGTCCAGCACCTAGCCCTCAGTTAGTCATCCCCCGAGAGCTTCTCTTAGATCAGTTTTATCCTTCCTAGAGCTTAGTGCGCCCTTCCTCGTTGATTTAAGGAAGCCACTCATCCTTTCTCACCTACCAGTCCAGTTTACTTCAGATATCCACCAGTCTTTCCTTGATTTGAGGCCAGACTGACTCCCCACTATTGTTATCACTCCAATTGACCTCTGATGAGACATGACTGCCTGTTCTGACTCCAGTTAGCTCCTCATGTGCCCTCCACTGAGACTCCTTCATTTAGTTAGTGTCTCCATGTGCCAGTTACATTCAGTTACACCTACCACATTCAGTTTGACTAACGATTGACGGTTACTTGTGCATTGATGACTCCATCGATGATGAGATAGACTACTAGTTGTGCTCTGATGACACTTCTAGTGATCCTTTGATCACTCCATGAAGGCTAATTTGAATTGCCACCTTAGGTATTTGAATCCTCATGCATTGTACTATTTATTTGTCCATATTGTGATTAATTAATTAGTGTGTGTGAAGTATTTTTGCTTCTATATGAGTTCTATTGTATTATTATTCTGTTGCTCATTATACTGCATTGACCACTCTTCTTCTATTTTCCTGCTTAATCATAATTACTTTCTTGTGAGGTATACATCATCTCTTAGATATCCTGTGAGAATTTTTACAGATCTTAGCGTCTAATAACTTATTTAATTCCTTCTGAATTAAAGGCTCGAGAGTAGGGTGCATCCTTCTTAGCTGCTGCTGAAAAGGTTTAACACCTGACTTCATTGGTATAACATGCTGAACGATACGAGTGTCATACGTTTTTAGATCTTGATATGTACAAGCGAACACATCTTTATATTGCCGAAAAAATTTGATGAATTTTCCTCTTTCAACCGGCGAACAGCATCTACTGAGATTGACATATTTTGGCTTGGTTTCTATACCTAGATTTATCAATTCATGCTGCATAGTAGAACTATGAGTTTTCACATTTGTTGGTCTCTTGAACTTGCTTTGTAGATCGAACAAACTTTCATGTGATCTCACTCCTTTAGGAATGAAATTTCCTTTGACTGCGTCCTTATCTTGCAAATCAGCATCATGTTTTTCTTCATCTATAACAGCTTCTTGAAACATGTTTTAATTGGTAAGGAAACTAATGATTTGGTTGTCATCATCAAACACCCTAAAATTTGTTATATTATCTAGAAAAGAAGGCCTGAAAACCAATTCAATAGAACATTTATTATGAGTGGGCACTAACCTAGAAGCAGAGGTAGATAATAAGTCAGCAGCAGCATTCTGTAATCTGGGAACAAATTTTATATTAAAAGCTTCAAAGTTTGTAATCAGATCCCATACCTCAGACTAATATCCTTTTAGATGTGGTGAAAGACAATGGATAATGTCTCTTACCTGTCTGACAACTATCTCCTAATCACCAAAGACTTTGAGGTATTTAGCCTTTAAACCGATAGCTTTCTTTAATCCATGGACCAAAGCTTCGTATTCAGTAGTATTGTTACTACAATCAAACTCTAATCTACATGATAAGAAATATTTGTTGTTTTCAAGATCAACTAACACACATCCGGCTCCGGACCCTTCCGAGGTCTTGGAACCATCGAAATACAATACCCAAAAAACATTCTTTGATCTACCTAAGTTAGTATCTTTATCCTCTAAATCAACAATTAAGCTAACTATATTACAGTCAATATCATCAGTCCGGGAGAATTGAAGGAGATCAGACTATTCATCTGATTCATGGAAAAAACTTTCGGATTGATAATTACCTGGTTCAATTTCCAAGAAACAATTTCCCAATACTGAAGATGAAAAAGATACATCTTCATTCTTTTCTTCTAGCTGAGTCACATTCTGCTTCATGTGTGGTTCTCTCAAAACTTTAATCTGATTTTGCCTATTCTGATATGGTAACCATAAATGGGACCAATCAGTTGCAAAGTAACCATTGAGTTTTGTAGACTAGTCTCTGCTTAAGATCAAACCATATGCTTCAGGAATATCAACAACCATTACATCGATAAACTGACATACCCTAGGATCCACTGATAATATAATAAGGACGTCTTTCATTTCCCCAATGACTTTAACAGTCGTTCTATCTAGCTGGATAATCTCAGCTGGGGATGGATTTGGCTACCCATTAATCTTTTTGCAGATTGACAATGGCATGACATTTGAAGATGCTCCAAAATCTACCAAATAGTTATGCACATTGTGATTGAAAATTTCAAAAGTTAAAAGGAAAGGCAGCGTTTGGGATTTAGATTTCCCGCCAATACTAGCTTCATTAATTTCAGGGTCTTCCTGAGTATCTGCTAACGGTGCGCTGGATTGGGGTTCAAGAGCTTGCAACAATTTATTTCGTTGCTGGGGCAAACTACACATATCGAATATCGAAATATTTGCTTTTACTTTCTTTATGTCTTCAATTATATCATATCCCATGTCACATTCCTTTACAACTTTTGGTTGATTGTCTGTCTTGTTTAAGGTTACCTTAGTTTGCTGAGTCATTTCTATGTTTGGTTTTTTGGTAGGTATTTGGTTAGCCTTGGGCTGCTGTGGAATAACTTTGATGTGCCTTTTAGGTAATTCTTTGGAGGATTTAGGTTTGGCCGTGGTTGAGCTTGGATCGGTGATAGAACCTTTACCACGGGTAGTGATATTGACTGTTGAAACTTGACTTTCTTTGAGGTCATCTTCCATCAGCTCAGTTATAGGTACCCAGTCCCATAAGACCATAGTGGTGTCTGGGGCGAGGTGTTATGGTTCGAGAGTCTGCTCTTCCGGAGGATTGTCTTGATCAAAAATTTGTGAGTCCAGCATTTGGTTCATCACTACGCTCATTGAATTTATCCATTGTGGACAGTTTTTTTCAGAGTGTGGTTCCTAATGAAAAATGCAGAAATGTTCCATTCCTACTTCATTTAAATTTAAAACAGGAGAGTTGTTCATAGGCGGATGCAGCTGGTCATTTTCTTCTCTTTTCTTGTAGAAAGGCTTAAAAGGCTTCCTGGATGTACTAGCCACTCTATCATTTTCAAGGTCTACAATTTTATTTGACAACTTTTGCATCATTTTGACTACATTTTCCATGTCTGTCGATGGCTCTTCTTTGTTTCTTGTTAACAACAGGGTTTTCTTAGTAGTTGTTGGCTTTGCTTCTATATCAAGAGCGTGTTTAGAAATGTTGTCTGCTTCTTCCTCTACCTTCCTAGCTTCTTCAAAATTTTCTATTAGGATAGTTTTCTTAGTTCTTTTAACAAACATTGCTATGGGGGGATCGAGTGCTGTTGTATAATATTCAACTAAAGATTCTTCTGCAGGTTTAGTTGCTTCACTAAAATTATTTAACAGCGTAGTGAATCTTTGGTTAAATTCTTGAACCTTTTCTTTCTTCTCCATTCTCATGGATAGCAATTCTTTCATGAGTGTAGCTACTGTCTTCTGATTCCCATATTTCTTTAAAAAACATTTCTCAAATTCTTCCCAATTCTATATTGAGCTAGCTTGTAAACTAAAGTACCAGGATGATACCTTAGGCTCAAAAGTATATGGAAAGAGTCTACAGACTACATCTTCATGTTGTACATTTAGAAGGCTCAAAGTTAAATAAAATCTCTTAGTTGATCCTCAGCAGAGATACCTTTTCCAGGGTCATATTTAGGCAAAACATTCTGAGGATTCTTAGGAATATTATGAAAGGGTCCAACTAAATTTAATGCTCCTCTTGCTCTCCATGCAGGTACAGCCATATTTCCCCGTGGGGAATTAGGTGGAGTATTGTGTGGAGTGTGAGGCAGAGAATTCTTTGGAGTGTAAGGTTCCTCGAGATCTTGAAGGTCTTCAAGTTCAATTTCTCCAAGAGGTTCTGTGGTTTCTTCCAAGGATAAACTTACTAATTCTTCAAAGTTCTGGACCAAAGTAGAATCACGTGTATATTGCCTTTCCCTTCTTGGAGCTCTTCTTCTGGGAAGAAAGGGAATCGCGTTTAAACCGCCAAGTTGTTTAACGTAAGCACGAGTATGCCTTCTCAGGTTTGCTACTTCCTCAAAAGTTATAGCATAATGTGTTTCTTGATTTTCTTGATTTTCAAATTCAAAATTGGGCTTTTCTTGATTTGTCACTTCCACATCTGAATTTTCTAGGATTGTTGTTTTAAGAGGGTTTCCAGATGGATATTCTCTTAAAGAAGAGTCTCCGGTATCAGCCATACACTGGGGGCCCTCCTTCTAATGCCAAAAACTGTTGATGCCTCGAAAATCGTAGCATCAATCAGCAAGGCATTCTCCCCAGTAGACAGTCCCAATTAGATCGTCCACCATTTGATGTAGGCAATCCGTCCAGTTAACGGTTCCGGCTACCGTAAGATTTAACGATTCTTACTCTTGCACCGGTTGCGGCCCAATCCACCATTTAGTTATTTTATTTTTAAAGATGAGATGCAAGTGCCCTAAGCTAAATGCAGGTAGCTAATCTAAATTAATCTAAAACTGTGAAAGCAAATTTAATCTATCCTTGCAAGGAGCAAACTGTAAAGATAAGTAATACACTAAAAGAAACATCTAAAGATCAGATAGATAGTTATTCAATCATAAAGATGCATCTATAGCAGAATACAAAAGATATTAAAGATAGCTTTAATTCAGTTAATACATTCCATTACTCATTTGAGAGAGATATCTTTGCACAGAAAATAGAAGAATCATTCATTACAGAGAAGTAATTCACAACAGTAAAGAAAGATCTCACAGCATATGGATGATACGAGAGTAATCCAGTAAACATTTAATGCATCTTTCAGGCAAAAATGTAGTCTCCCCAGGCTTTCATTAGGTAAAATTGAATTCCTTATACATGCAGAGAAATAGTTTACGTACAAGCTAGAAACTGTCCTTCACCTGCCAAAAGTCCTTTATACTATTCACTGACTAACTATTTATAAGTTTACAAAATGCCTCTAGGGCTGCCACGTGTCTTCTCTTCTTTAACTCTTTTAATTTTCTTTTAACTATTTTACAAAAAATAAGTGATTCATGGCACCTTTACATAACAAAAACAAAAGAGGACAGTTGTCCCTTTGACTTTATGATTCGATGACAGGGAAGGAAAAAATCGATGCATCATGGCTATCGAGCTAGTTCTGGGGTGGTGCCTCTGCTGCAGTTGGAGCAACCATTTCGAAGGGTGCTTCTATCTCTCCTAGTGCCTATGCTGTAGATGGTGTGCCTCTATCGATTAGTGCTGCTGTTGTTGCCTTCCTATCTTCTTCTTCAATGTAGCTGAACCAAATACCAATGACTCTTATGACAACATTGGTAGGCGAAGGGAGCAAGATCTTCTTTGAAGTTACATGCTTTTCGAGCTCTGCCTCGATGCCTTGCATTTCTGTTATTGTTGTCTGGCGGATTAAATGGAGCATTTGAGCATGTACTGAAGGCAGCATGATGCATTGATGGACGTCCTCTGTGGTTAACACATCGATTCTTATCACATATTCCAATTGAAGTTCAGCTCGTCTTTTAAATCGAAGAGGTGCTGCTCTTTACTTGGAAATTCATCAAGGGTGTGAGGAAATACAACCTTGCACTTTACATGCACTTCTTGAATCTTTTGATAAAGGCTATTACACTTTCCCATTGTAACCTGGATCACAACAATTAGCTTAGCACCGCAGTTCCTACAAAATTCCATGAAGGCTACATCTTCCTTAAAATCAACCACAGGTTTGAACGGGAGGTGCTTGGGGAAATCCACCTTCCCTTCTCTCCACTCCATCTGGCTTAAAATATTAACTTTTACCCATGTATACTTGTTCTTTATCCTGATAGCTTCAGAGTTGATTTCCTTCATTCTGTCTAGCATGGCCTTTAGCCTACAAACTTCTTCGGTAAGCAGTTCTTGCTTCTCATGCATCTACTTGAGTACATCACAGGATTGCTCATGAAACGGAGTCATATCCATTGCTCTGTTGTTTGCTTGTTCTAGCTGCTCAACCAACAACTACTTATCTTCCTCTAACTGGACAACTTTGGCTTTGGAGTCGTTTTTCTCTGCTTCAAGTACAATCATCTGAACTGCCAGGTGTTCCTTTTCCTCCTCCAAGTGTTGATATTTATCCAACAATTCCTTATGATTGGACAGGAGGTGATCATGTTTTTTTACTACGAGCTCCCTATAGGACTGCTCATTGGCCACGGTGTGTTGTAGCATACGAGCCCTTTTCTTGGTTGACTCTAAATTATTTACTATGATGATTACATTGTCCTCGCTTGCTTTGGCTGCTGCTGCAACAGCAGATGCCATAGCCACAGGAGCATGCTTCGTGTTTTGCATAAACGTAGTTTCACAATGGGTGACAATGTCCGACTCAAAAAGTATCTCTAACCTTGTCTCTGACTTCAAAACAATAGATTTCATATCCCTGTTATATACAAATATGTTCCACTGGGACACAATATGATCCTTTGATGGGGTGAAAGGGATCAGTGGGAGATTTTCTATGGGGACATTCTCTTCAGCGGGCAGGGTCTGTACCAATTGGGATGAACCTATGTCCATGTCTTGTGTATTAGAACCACCAGCTCGTGCATCTTCATTTTCCTTGTTTTCTTCTTCGGCCCTGCGCCGTCTTTCTTCTTCTTCAGCCTTTAGCCGATTTTCAACTGCCTCCCTCTCTTCCTGCTCTCTGGCAACTTGCTGCAATCTTGCCTCTTCTAAATATTGATCCTGAAGCCTTTGGGATTCTTCTTCTTGCATCCTAAGAGTTTCTGCCTCCTGAAGCTTAAGGGCATGTTCTTGCTCCTTCCGCAACTTGTCAGCAATTTATTTTTGAGTTATATCTACTTCCTCCTTTAGCCTCTGGTCTTCATTAGCTAGAGCTTCCGCTACTTCCTTTTCTTTCTGTGACTTGGCTTCTTGGGCAATTTGGGCAGTGGTAGAGCTAGAGCTTGCTCCACCTTTGTAGCAGCAGATTTGCAACTCAGTCATGTTGTTGATTCCCCTATATACTTCTTCATCCTCATCGTAATAATGGGCATAATCAAAGTGGGCGTATAATTCTTTACAGTGCTCTGCAAATTTGTTTCGTCTATCATTTCTATGAAATATTGCTTCCCCGAAATGAAAACCTTTTAACTCTTGAATGAATTCCTCAGCAAATGCAACCCCTGAGAACTTATAAGCTCCCACACAGAATGGTAGAGAAGGGAAGGAATCCTTTTTCAATTTATTCAAAAATCCTCCAAATCCATCAAGAAAAACTTGGCTAACTGCTTCTTTCAAAACTATATAATCAGTAGCGTATCTGGGCAAGATATATCGTGGCTTGGAGCCTCCATAGATTTTGATATAAGTACCATCTTCAGAAAAGTAGAACTCCCCATAATTTTCCAGCATTGCCATGGCATTCTCTGATAAGCAATTGGGTTCTTCGCTAGACATTTGCTCATACAGAGGTATCATGAAATCCTCACAGATGAGTTTGTAATGCATCCTGTAATTCTGATCCCGCAGTATTTTATAGGCAATATAGACTGGGGTGTTGGACTGGTCCCAAATGCATCCTAGCTTTGGGAACGGGAGCTTTTCCAGAATGCAATCAACAAGATATGAAGACACGAAGAATTATGACTTCTTTATAGCCAGTCCTTCCTTTCCTATGGCCATGGCGGATGACAAACTATCTGAGAGGATAGTTCCCCAATCAAAGACAATCCCCTAAAATGCCACATAATGAATGATGGGTGCCCATTGTATCCTGCAGACAGTTCCATCGGGCATGCCGAAAATTCTGCTTAACATGAGGGCGATCATCCGAAAAGGACCTCTCAGATTTTGAACTTCATATTCATCGTTGTCCCTTTTCCTGAGTTGCTTTCCTGTGATTAGCAGCTTCTTAGCCATTTCAAGATTGTCCATATTCCCCAGCCATTCATCATTCAGTGGCTGCTGAGAGCATGGTAATTTGTAGGCTGCTGCAATGTAGGATGGATGGAACGAGGCGAACGACTCTCCTTTGCTATCATGCACCACTCTTGTTTCCGGGTTTAAATGCTCTAGGATCCACCCAATCACTTCTGAGCAAGGAAAGAGCTCAGGGCGTGTGGAAGCTTTGGATATACCTGAGAGTTTGATATTTTGATAGATGTGTTCTTCCTCCAGGAGCGCTCCTGGGATGTCTTGGTCTCTGAGCATACGATAGATATCTCCCCATTTGACATCGGGGGGGACACCTATGGTGGACTTGGTATCCTCAAACAGAGTTTCAACTCTTGGCTCTGCTGGTTCCGGCTCAACCAACTTAGCTCTCTTTCTACTACCCTTCGACATGCTGGCTTAATCCTGTCAAGCAACTACGCATGAATAAACATAAGATTGCAAAATAGTGCAGAACATTGAGCAAGACACAAGAATTTTTTAAAACAAAATATCGACATGATAATATGTAATACTTCCAAATGAAGATGAAAGCAAAGATTTTGTTTCAACACAACTACACTTCTCCCAACCAAGATAAGTCATTTCAGGGGGGAGCTAACTAAGTTGTGTTCCTTTTTTTTTTTTTTTTCAGGATTTCTTTAGACGACAGCGCGAGTGGCGTAATGGGTAAAAGCCAGCCAGGAAGGTTGAAGCTTGTAGGTTCAAGGGACTTTAGGGGAAAGCTGAAAGGGCACATGGTTAGAAAATACAGGTTTGGGAATGACCAAAATAACAACACATGCAGACATCTACCGGCCATGCAACCCACATGGGGTATCGTTACCGAGAAAAGATTAAGATTTACACATTTAGCAAAATAACGAAATAGTGGTAGAGCCACCTACTTAGCAAAAGATTGTTGGTCTCGTGGAGGTTTACTATGCTGCAGGTGAGCTGAGCTGGATCAATCTAATAGCTTCGAAACGGCGTTCTCCGGTACAAATTCTAATAATAGAAACAAACCAAACTCCCCAATACCTTATATAAATGTTGACGCGTGCGGTAACTTAATAGGTTGGTGGAGGATTTAAAATGGTGTTTAAAACGCGTACGATGGGGTCACCTCGGCACGTTTGGTATTAAAGGGTAATCGTCGAAAGCGGGAGGAAGGGCAAGCTCACTCGACGTTGCGGCGAAGACTCGTAAGTTCTATCCGTAGTTTCGGTAAGAGTTACTGAGTTTAACTGATTTCACAGCGGAAAATCGCAAGTTCCATCCGCAGATGAAGGTTATGTGACTTGAATAACGCGTCTGACCGTTGTGGCCAAAGATTGGGATTCGTTCCAACGTTGCGGCGAAACTTCATGACTTTTTCCGCCATTGTGGGGACACTTTCCAAGTTTGTCCAAAGTTTTCTTTGCACCTTGGTAAAAGAATGACGAGAACCTTTCGTCGTTGCAAGAAAAATTCTTGAGTTTGTCCACTGTTGCGGGAGGACTCGCCGAGTTCACCCGAAGTTTCGAATGGACTTGGCAATTTCACCCGAAAGGTACAAGGTAGAAATATTTGATAAAAGAGGCATCCATTGCAGCCGAACTTTATGAGTTCTTCCGCTGTTGCGGGTGAAAAGCTTGAGTTCCTCCACCGTTGCAGGTGAAAAGCTTGAGTTCTTCCATAGAAGAAAAAGATCAATAAACTGAAAAAGAAAGGTTTCTCCTATAAAAACTAAGTATGACAAAACTTCTAAGGAAATTTTAACTCCTAAGTAACTTTATAAAAGAAGTAAAAAGGAGGGGCCCCAATATCTACAAAAAAATTAGGGGGGATGTTGCAGTGACAACAGGTTGCTAACCAAAAAATAGATAATTATTTAAAAATTATATTATTCTATTGTTGGGTCCTCTAAAATAGAAATGTAACTGTCCAGCAAGTCAGTTTCATAAAAAATTACATTACACTGTTGGGGTTCCAATAGTTTTAAAGAGACTTCATGAATATATAATTATTTTCCCACATTAATTATCCCTTTTGTAGTTGCTTTAAAACTTTCTTCCAGAAAATAAGCATTCACATATGTTTTCCTGATAGAAGCACGTCCAATTTCCTGATGTAATCCAAGTCTTCCTTTAAGCTGCCTTTCAATTCTGTTAAATGATGGTCTTTAGTAGGTAGCTCGTACATATCTTGAGCAATTAAGATATGGCATTTTTCCTACACCTGACAGATATCTTTATAAATTCCTTCACACTTCGAGATTGTCTTTGGTACTTCTGCTTGTATTTTCCTGGCAGCTTGTCTCCAACTATCTAGAAGAGCTATATCCCATTTTAGCTCAACAGTTGTTTTATTTGGGAAGTGATCAGGAAAGTTTGGATTGTTACCTTTCTAGATAATCAAATTTTTTACCTTGTTGAATGTATTTATTACTTTTTGTTTTGTGGTGAGAGCATCTAGAGAAATTTCCTTCATCATATCTATCATCTTTCTCATTTTATAAGTCTCCTCTGTCAATAATTCTTGCGAATGGCCAATTTTTTCTTGTACTTTACAAGCCTGTTCATAGAATGGCATCATGTCTTGCTTCTGAGTTTGAGTAGCTTTAACCTGCTCCTTAAAAGATTATTTTTCATTCTTCCACTCGTCGACTTGAGCTTTCCAAGATCCATTTTCTATGATCAAGGATTCCACCTACTGATTTAATTTTATTTCACTCTCTTCCAACATTTCACTCTCTTCCAACTCATTTATTTGAGAACGGAAATCATCTTGTTCCCCTACAATGATTATAAGTTGCATGTTCAATGAATACTTTTTTATTTTCCAACTCCTAATAGTCCAAGAACAATTTTTCCTTTTTAGATTCCATGGTCTCCCATTTTCTTTTCATTTCAATGCCTTCATTTCTGGCTTGCACTAAATTATATTTTAACTTCAACCTTTTCACTTTGCTTCGCTCTAGATCATTCATCAACTTGTCAACATTGTCAGCATTGGCCTGGGAAGCTGCTATATTTACTGAAGCTATGAACTTAGGATCTTTATGGGTTCCTTCTACCAAGGTACTTTCTTTAATAGTTACTATATCTGGCTGTGTACCCATTTTCAATCTTTTTTTTTCTTCTAATAAATTTCTTCCCCTTAGGATCGAAGATAATGGTGTTTAATTTTGCAACAGAGTGTTGTTTAGAGGGAGTGAAAGGTGTGAGCCTAAGCTCAGCAAATTGGAGATGTCCCCCTGTAAGTGGAATTCTCGAATCATCAGGTGGATCTATATCCACATCTCGTAAACTATGAGCTTCTTCCTCATTTTGATTTCTTTCTGCTTCTTATTTCTGTATTGTTTCCTCCTCTTGTTTCCTTATTTCTTCTTCAACTTTTAAATCTTCTTCTCTAACCCTTTGTTGCTCTGCTTCTTTTGAAGCCTCCTTAGCTTGACTAGAACTTGCTCCGTCTTTCCGACCAAATCTTTTATTCAGATCCGCCATATTGTTTTCCCGTTTGTATACTTCCTCATCCTTCAATAAGTGATTTGTATATTCGAAATGAATCTTACACGATGCGCAATGTTTGGCTGCTTTCTGTAATTTGTCATTTCTAATAAACACCTTCTCTCCAAAATGGAATTCCTCCAATTCCTTTATGAAAGCCTATGATCCTTTGACCTTGGTGAATTTGTATTCCACGATGGTGAATGGTAGCGGGGGGTATGAAGCCTTCTTATTCTTGTTCATAAAATGACCAACCCTGTTGATAAAGACTTGCTTCACCGCTTCCTAATGCACTACATAATCTGTGGCATACCTTGGCATCAAAGAAGGAGCCTTAGTTCCTCCATACATTTGGATATCTGTGCCTTCTGGAGTAAAATAGTAATCTCCATATTCACATATTAATTCCATTGCATTATCTGAAAAACAATTTGTCTCTTTGTTAAACATCAACCTATACAGAGGAATTATAAAATCCTCGCATAGAAGCTTATAGAATCTTGCATATTTGTGAGCCCACATTATTTGATAGGAGACATAAAGCGGGGTCTCCGCTGGAACCCAAAACATCCCAGCTTGTGGAATGGATTTCTTATCAAAATGCAATCTATTAGATAAGAGGACATGAAAAATTCTTCCCTTTTTTGTGTCATGCTTCCTTGGGCAGCCGCCACTACATATGCCATACTTTCTGAAATAATGTTTTCCCAATTAAAGACAGTACCATGGGAAGCAACATGATACATAATGGGAACCCAACTAAGTTTTTATATATTAGTGTTTGCTCTCCCAAATATTCTACTCAACATCATTGCTATGAATCTGAAAGGTGTTTTCAAATTTTTGGCATCATGTTCTTCGCTTTCTCTTTGTCTCAATTGTTTTCTGGGTACCAACATATTTTTTGCATATTCTGAATGGTCTATTCTAACCCCCTTTATCCAATATTCCATCATCACGATGCTTGGAGGCGGTAACTTACAAGCCATGATAATATGGGCATGTTGAAATGAAGTGAATCCTTCTCCATTTCCCTAGCTATGATTCTTGAGTCGACGTCAATGTGAGGTAATATCCAACCTATTATCTCAGAACATGGAAACAACTCCGAACGAGTTGCAGCTTTATGAAGTCCTGATGTCTTAATGTTCTAGTATACTATCATCTTGTAATGCCCGCCTCAACGCTTATGATTGATTTGATTATTTTAGACTTATGATTTGAGACTTATGACTAATCAGACTACTTTTGAGACCTACGACTGATTTAACTATTTTGAGGGCACTGGTTTGAAGTGACCTGGAGTTATAAAAATGAAAAATGATGATTTATTTATACTCGACTAACTAAGAAAATGGTAAAAATGTTGAAATTACTTGAAATGAAAAATGATGATTTATGGATATACTCGACTGACTAAGAAAATGAAAAAAAAAATGATGAATGTTGAAATTACTTAAAATGAAAAATGACGATTTATTTATACTCGACTGACTGAGAAAATGGAAAAAATTTTGAAATTACTTGAAATGAAAAATGATGATTTGTTTATACTCGACTGACAGAGAAAACAAAAAGGATGATACAAATGTTTTATAGTGCAGCACTACTAATATGCATTTGAGTGTGTGTGCAGTGGCAGGTAAGACGATTTACCAACTGACCCACAATGGAATTATAGGGGTCGTAAGAACGGAAAGAACACTTAGGGGTACGACGACTGACTGTCAACCCCGAATTAGCAATTCACACATGGGCGAAGCCGTTTCAGCTCACCCGGGGAAGCGTATGTCGTACGGGCAAGACAATAACGATTTGGTCGCGTGCGATGAGTTGAGGAGCGCGCAATAAGGAGAGCCTTATCCCTCAACATCCCTTAGTCTCCAAGGAACGTAGTTGAGAGATCGCGGTAATGACTCCTGATCGCTACGCAGTACTCCCCATAAGAAGAAAGAAAGATACTGTCGGAAGGGCCCGCCGAAGAGGTACGTAGACAAAGAAAAATGGGAAAATAAAATTATTCATGCACGCATAATAATAAAAAAAATGTGTGGAGATTCTAGAAAATTTAATATTAAAAGTATTAATATTTTATTTTTATTATCATGATGGTTATATTATTTATGAGAAAGGAGATTTAAAAATTTAAAAGTCAATAATCATTTATTTATCTTTAGTTGAAATATATGTCTTTTGAAAGAAATTAAATAAAATAGAAAATGTATTGATTAAAATATTCTTTTTTTTATTTTATTTTTTTAAAGTAAAAGAAATAAATTAGAAAACTTTTTGTTTTAAATAAAATATTTTATTTATAAAAAGAAAAAGGGAAAAAATATAAATTGAACATGTGGTTAAATACAACAACTATATTTGAGAAGACAAACACAACTCGGACTCTCTTAAAGACAACTACACCTACCTTGCACTAATTTAGGGAACTAGGTGTACACATTGAGTTAGAAACAGACACTTGTACTTGAGAATAAAATTAATTAAAATATTAAATTAATTTAAATATGTGTATGGACAGACACATGGCACACAAGAATTTGCTATATAATGAGGGAGGAGAAGGAGAGAAGGGCCTCTCTTACTCCCTAATGTTGGATGGTCATCATAATCTCGGATTATGATATGATCCTTGGAGTTGGGATTAGCCGGAACGGGGATTGGGAGATCCTTTCGGGAGGCTATCTTGTTCTTACGACCCCATTAGCTCGGGGGTTCGAGGTGAATAAGAGTAACCTTGATACGGTAGGGTGGTCAACCAAGGGGTTGTCAGTACCTTCGTCAAGTGGATCGATTGGAGCTCGGATTCAGCTGCAACTACAACGGACATTCGACCCCGAATTTGACGATCTAAATCAGGTTCATTGTTTTGTTTCTTTTTAGTTAATTTCTTCCTGTATTGAGATTGGTATTTGAACTTCGCTTGTTTTAAAAAAAAAATCGACCATTAACTCTTTTCTGTTTTAGGAATAAGAAAAATAGATCTCTGTGTTTTTAATTTATATTCACATTCTGAAAAAGGGGTATTGACATATGTTTTTGTACACATCATATACAAGAAATTAAATCTCTGTGTTTAAATTATATTTACATTCTGAAAGTGTATCTTAATATCAGTTATGTTACACATTTTATAGGGTCTTCATTTTGCTAATTGACTGCCATTCTTCCTTAAATTATACACATGATCTTGCTTAGATCTGTGTTCCATTAGACTCTTACATCAAGAGTAACAGTATGTCGATATGACTCAGCTTGATTTTTATGACTCTGTATTGGATTAAATCTCCTATAATTATGTTTTCATGAGAGATTGACAAACCAATTTTTGGGTATCTCTGTTGAATTAAATCTGCAAAAGATATTAATTAACATAATTTATGACTATCCATATGTCAAGAGCGATCTGAAAGTTGACCCTAGGCTTACCCTCTGGTGATTGTGTCTAAATTCCCCAGCATTCCAAATCGATGGCGATTTCATTGATAGCGTTTGCAAATCTGGTGATTGAGTTTAATTTCCCCAGCATTCTGTATCGATAGTATTTCAAAACTGATGGCGATTTCCAGGTTTAATGTATAAACCGAAGTTTGATTTCCTATTCGTTTTGGGCCATAAAAATATCTGTTTAATCCAATGGCATCCTTTAGATTTAAAAATCTAAAATGAAGTCGGATTATTAACAATCACTGAGGTGCTACTTCGAAACTCATGATGTTTTTCTAGATTTGGTCATTTAATTCTTTTTGTGATAACAAGGATCCTCTGTGTATCTATTTCGGAGTTAGATTGGTGTTTTCCAACATTCGTGTTGGTTGCTGTAATTTGGCATTATTACTAAAATTTAATTCAATCTTTCTGTATGAATTGAACTCTTGATGCTTAAATCCTTTGTGCGCCTATTTCCCCAAAGTCGTGGAAGTTTTTATTTATGGTTGAGTGCTTGCTAAACGGGATTGAGATTTAGGATTTATATTAAGCAGATGTATTACTTTGACACTTATAAAAAGAAATACAATGGCATGATTGGAAAAGTTACCGGGGAGTAAGGAAATGAAATTCTTATAGCCTGCATTACAAGCCAATGGATTATATTTTTGTGTATGCGTTCATTTCGAAATAGCCAGGGATGTGCAATAGACTTCTGCATCTGACAAAAAGGGCGCCGATCTGCATATGCAGTAAGTATTCATGTGGATACCCTTTACTCTAAAATGAATACACTGTAACTAGACAGCTGTTAAGCTTTCGACCTTCTATTTGATGCCGAACCATAGTTTGATGGGATGAGAAATCTTAGTCAATTGGTGGGTTTCTTTGGCTCTATTAAAAAGTATTGTATTAACTCTTGCTGGAACGCCAACGATTGTCCCAGTCAGCAAACTAAGTCAGAATAAAAATTACAAATAGTAACAGTTGGAGAGTTACTGTAATTATTAAATAGAATAAATTATGATAGGTAACGTAAACTTTTACATTTGAGAAATAAATTTGTACATTGTAAAGAGAAATTCCTTATTATTTTGAGTATGATATCAAGTGATTATAAGTTGAGGAACGTTACTGAAATTCTAATAGATGTTATTAGAATGATGTCTAGATGCAATATGAAATAAGTTATATATACATTATTAAATTATTAAATTGAAATAAATAATTGAAAGCGTTGCATTGTTTTAAGTTATTAAAGTATTGAATTACTCTTGTTTATGTCCATTTGTCTTATCTTATGTCGATTACATTTGAAAGAGGTAGAAGCGAATTACTTTTATTTTATGTCAGTCAAATCTTATTTTTATGACCATTTCATTTGAAAAGGTAGAAGTGAATTATATGTAAGGATATCATTGTGTTGTTAGATTAAAGTGAAATACATGGGTTTTAGCATCTTTAAGTAAAAGTTAACTCATTTAATTATATAGTTTAAAGATAGAAGATAACTAGTGCATGTTGTATAGATCCTGGTCAAAAGAAATTAGAACGTGGAGAAATAATTTTGTTGTGCTAAATATGGTGGTTATTTTAAGGAGAATATATATATATATATATATATAAGGGAAAGTGATTTTAGTGAATAATGTATTATTAAAATATGGAATTGATAGGTAGCGTCATTATTTATTTAATTATGTTTAGATGTCGAAATAGAATATCATGTCATTTTATATCTCAAGGATAGAATTGAAAACTAGTTGCATCTATACTTTTTCATATTTAAAAAGATGTATTCTATTTATGCTAATCTACGACCCTTTCAAAAAAAAAAACTACTAGAACGACGAGCCCTACACATCTCTTCAATAGAAGCGTCTGGAACGTTTTGATCTCGAATAAGGTGATATAATTTACCCCATTTATACTCAGGAACTACTCCAGTTGCAGCCCTGGTGTCTTCATATAGGGTCTCCATCATAGTTTCTGGGACAATTTCAATGTCGGAGTCAGATTCCGTGATTTTGACTTTGCACTTGGAAGATTTCTGCTACATTTCCAAATCCTGATGAAGACAACATCAATGTATTAAATGACATCTCAAACGTTAAAGCAAAAAATTTCAAGCAAAATGGAAATGAAAATATGATCTTTTAACCAAACTAATCCAAATGATGAACTGTAAATATGTAACCCGTCAATTCCCACTATTGCAAGAAAAGAAACATAAACGAGTTGGATCCATACTTCCATCATATCAAGATTTGAGTTCGAGTGTTTGTATTTATGAACACGAAAAACACACTGTAAGATGAATTCCTCCGTTCTTATAGTTGATAATAGTATTAATAACAAGGATCCTAGTCCAAAAGTGAGAGTCCACATGCAATATATGATGCATAAATGGGTTACATGAGAAGCATTCCTCATTCTACAATGCGTCCTCAGCAAAACGAAGCAAAGAGTTTTAAACAAAAGCCGCATCTCTTCTATTTAGGGTTTCACAGAAAACCTTTTCATTTATTAATTTTTTAAGAGATACGTTAAGGTTAAAATCTATTAATGCATGGCGTAATGATATGGATAAGGCTTTAATCAAACCAACCCTACGCAATGTCCTTCACCCATCATCCACTCATGGTCAAAGTAGCATATTAAATGGAAACACAACAGCATTTGAAATGGCAATGGTTCAAGGCAGACTACCTTAGACAAAACAACAAACCTTAACCATTTAAGGATATTCCCAATAACGAGAAGTTTTTTATCAAAACACTACCGGCGGCCGCTAAGACAAAACCTCCTATTCCTACCACAACCGAGAACACGCTTTTGGGGCTTCAATCCCATATATGCAGTCTTTGGCTTGATGTCATTCAAAAATTAGGGCAGAAAAAATTAAAAGAATTTTGAACCATTTATATACATAAAGAAATCCAACTCATAGTATGGACAATAGGGCTGACGGGCATAAGAATCCTACCTAGCGTATTGTGATAAAAAGTAAACTCCGCGCTCAAACAAGGTTAGTCGATTGGTCATTCAAGGATATGCTCCAAACAAATGGTGTTACAATTGTCAAAACGTTGAATCCCTTTTATATAAATAGTGAAAACCCTAGCAATAAATGTATCTGGGTAATTGTGCAAACAGCGTCCAAAATTGAGTTTAATTTTTTTATCAAAGACCGTTTCAGAATGAATTCGCATTCTACGCCGAAACTCTTTCGGATTGAAACCTCATTTTACACCGAAATTGTTTCAAATGAGAAATTATTTTACACCGATTTGATTCGGGTGAGAAATCAATTTGGCGTCGACCTTCAAAACCGACCAACCCTTTTATGTTGGAATATTCACACCATCATTTCTATATTTTGCATGTCTACATGCAAATCTGCATGCTGCATGCATTTGCATGCCACTGCATGCATCCATTCATCATGTTGGTAGTCCTCCCAGCACCTAGAGCTCACTTTCAGCTCCCCAGAGCTTGTCTTCAACCCCCATTTGGCCTCCTACCTACTTGATGCGCCCTCCTTGACTGTTCTGCATGGAAAGTGCGCCTTTTCTCACCTACCACCAGTTATCTCTCAATTAGGGAACCTTATCTCACCTACCGGGAGTTATCATTCAGTTAGTGCATTGATTGAGTAGTTCTTCCACTTATTGCTCATGAGGACTACTTGTAGCTTCTAGTTAGCTAGTTATGGAGTTCCGATTGACTATTTGGCAGCCTCATGCGCCCCCCTTGGAGTCTCCATTCCCTGATTTATGCCTAGATGGTTCTGTTAGACTCAATTAGACACATTTGACTGACTATTACCATTTATGACTGATACTACTGACTGGATCATGTCTCCATTTTTATCCAAGCTATACTTTGACTAGATTCAAATGACCTACTTGGCTAATTCGAATCCCATATGATGATACATCACATTTTATTGTAACACATTCATTATTTCACATAGTGCCATCTTACAGTTGATGTATGATACTATTGTTCTACATTTTCTATGTTTATGAGTGATTATTGAGTGCATTCTTCTCTTCTTCTTTACAACATTCTTGAGAGTTTGATTGTGAGTTTGTTACAGTTTCTATATCCCCTGCATATTATCACATGGTATCAGAGCAGTCAGCAACTATTCGAATTGCAGCCATTGCAGCAACAACAGTTGCAGCATTTCTTTGAGCAGCTATCTTTCACTTGAGCACCAGAAGCCTCTGAGTTTCCACAGCAAATCCTGGTGCTATTACTTGAATTCATTGGATAAATCCAGTGAGGTCTAGCCAAGTGTGAAGGACTTAGTCTATGTGCTCAGTGTTCAAAAGGTAGTGTTCAGTCGAAGTGTAGAATTATCCATCAGCAAAAACTCTTCTGGTTTTGCAGGTTTATTCACCCATTCGAATTCTTCTTCAACAATTCGACCTTCTCTGTTCAGATGGATCTAAATCTCACATCTTCCAACTATGTTGAGTGGAAATCCAAGATGGATCTCTTCATGAGATCTAAGAGCTTCACCAAAATACTCAATGGAATGATGGTAGAACCTCTTAGTGCAATTGAAAATTCCAAGTACTTGGATAGGCTTGATGAAGCAGTTGGCCTTCTCCTTCTCTCAATTTCTGAAGATCTTCACTTCCATGTCATTGATCTTACATCTCCTAAAGAGGTTTGGGACAAGCTCAAATCTCTTTTTGGACAGAAAGATGATATGAAAGGACACAAATTGGAGAATGAACTCATCTCTTTGAGTCCTGACAGCTTCGAATCAATCAATGCCTTCCTCACCAAGTTCAAAAGCTTGATATCACAATTGAAAAGATATGAGATAGTGAAAGAACACAAGCAGCTTATTCTTGCCATTCTCTCAAAGTTCGGGCCAAACTTCTCAGTTTTTGTCTCTACTTTCCAGTCAACTAAGATTTCCATTCCAAAATGGAAGTTTCCCTCACTTGATGAATTCATCCAATCTCTTACTCAAGAGGAATAGAAGTTAATTTCCATGGGAATGATCAAACCCAAGTTGGATTCTGCCCTTTCAGATACTGAGGCCAAAAGGGCGAATAGTAAAGGCAAGCAAAAGATTTCTAATAAGAGATCAAATGATACAAAGCCTACAAATAGTCCATATCAGTCAGATGGGGTTTCGAACTCAAGGAATACCAAGCATTCTCAGAAGGAAAGATCCAAGTGCACATATTGTCATAGAGGTTTCCATCCCGAGAGTACTTGCATGAAGAAGACTATAGATTTGATGGCTCAGTTACTTGAGAAGAACAATCTTCCTATACCTGCATGGGAAAGGAAGAAAGATACTGATACTGAACCTTCTATATCTGAAGACAAAGAAAGATGGCATGCCCTCATAGCAAGTGCATCAACAGATTCTTCTTTCATCATAGATTTAGGAGCATCAAGACATATGTCTTCCTCCAAAGATCTCTTCTCCAACTTTGAAAGTTCAGTTGGCCCTTCCATCATGTTGGGCAATGATTCAGAAGTCTCTCTCAGGGGATTGGAAGAATCAATCTTGACCATGGTTACTTTTCTGATGTGCTTTATGTTCCTTCTCTTACAGTAAACTTACTTTCGGTGTATCAAATGACTCATATTGGAGAGCCCAAAAGAGTGATATTTTCTCCAAATGAAGTCGAGATACAAAACATGGTTTCAGGAGAAATCATTGCAAAGGGAGTTCCAAATCACAACTCCAAACTATATGGGTTCTCACACTTCTTACCTCTCTCGAAGCAATCAGCTCTCCATACTCATGCCAATGAAGAAAGCAGATTGTGGCATGAAATATTTGGTAATATTAACTATAAATGCTTGCATGACATGCATGCAAAGGAGATGGTTGATGGGTTGCCCAAGATCAACTATGCCAAAGGCAACTGCCATGGTTGTTTGATGGGGAAGCATCCTGAGAAGAAATTTGAGAAGGGGAATGCTAGCAGAGCCTCTCATCCTCTTGATCTCATCCATAGTGATATTGTTGGTCCATTTCCAGATCTGTCTCTAAACAAATCAAGGTATGTGCTCACTTTTATTGATGATTATTCTAGATTCACTTGGGTATATTTCCTTAGATTGAAATCAGAAGTATCTGGGTTCTTCAATTTTTTCAAGTCTTTTGTAGAGAAATTTTCAAATAGGAAGATAAAATCCATTCGCACTGACAATGGTGGTGTGTACATTAAGGGTGAGTTTCAAGATTTTTGTGCTGAAGAGGGAATTGAGATGCAACACATTGTTACCTATACACCACAGCAGAATGGTGTAGCTAAAAGGAAGAACAAAGCATTGAAAGAAAGGGCCACCTGCATGCTAAAGTCAAAAGGGTTGCACCCTAGTCTTTGGGTAGAAGCCATTAACTATGCCTCCTATCTTCAGAACAGTGTTTCTCACCAGTGACTCAATGACATTACTCCTTTTGAAGCATGGATGGGATACAAACCTGATGTATCTCATCTTAAAGTGTTTGGATCCAGAGCTTGGGCAAGGATTCCAGCTGACAAAAGGAGAGCTCTTGATTCACAAAGCAGAGAGGACATTATGGTGGCCTATGCATTGGATGCAAAGGCCTACAAGTTACTTGATCCTACCTCCATGACCACATTTCTGGAAAGGATTGTACAGTTTGAGGAGTGGCCTCTCCATGATACTCCTTCTGTTGAGAAAGATAGCTCACCTATCACTCCTCCTTTGATTAATGAGATCGATGCATCTTCACATGATACTTCAGATTCAGAATCTGAAGATGGAGATGATGATGATGGAATCCTAGAGCCATATCCACAAGAAGCTGAAGATCTAGCAACTGATGATGAATATGAGTGAATGGGAGATCCATATCCACAAGAACCTGAAGATCTCTCACCTGATATTCCTCCTCTTCCTCGATGGGAAGCCACTACACTCCAATCTGCCAATGATTTGGTTGGTGATCCACATGGTCATAGAAGAACCAGATCAGACTTTCAGAATGGCAGGTTTAATTCTTCTCACATTGTTGATCCATTTCAGATTGATCAAGCCTTCTTCAGAAAAGAAGGACACTTACCTCCTTTAGGGGTGAGAGATGATATTCTACATTAGCATCCTTTAGTCTATTTTGAGGGAGGGATTTATTCCCACTGGGTTTTCCCTCTTTCCTCACTTATTTTATTTAGATTGATTGTACAGGGTGACCTTTGGTCTTAGTCACCAGGGCCCTATTTTTCAGATTTCAGTTATTATCTCATAGTATAGCTTTCGAGGGGCTATTGGAATATGCACACCATCATTTTTTGTATTTTGCATGCATGCATGCAAATTTGCATGCTGCATGCATCCAGTCATCATGTTGGTAGTCCTCCCAACACCTAGAGCTCACTTTCATCTCCCCAGAGCCTGTCTTCAGCCCCCATTTGGCCTCCTACCTACATGATGCGCCCTCCTTGACTGTTATGCATGGAAAGTGCGCCTTTTCTCACCTACCACCAGTTATCTCTCAGTTAGGGTGCCTTATCTCACCTACCAGGAGTTATCATTCAATTAGTGCATTGATTGAGTAGTTCTTCCACTGATTGTTCATTTTGACTGCTTGTAGCTTCTAGTTAGCTAGTTCTAGAGTTCCACTTGACTATTTGACAGCCTCATGCGCCCCCTTGGAGTCTTCATTCCCTGATTTATGCCTAGATGGTTCTGTTAGACTCAGTTAGACACACTTGACTGACTATTACCATTTATGACTGATACTACTGACTGGATGATGTCTCCATTGTTATCCAAGCTAGACTTTGAGCTAGATTCGAATGACCTTCTTGGCTAATTCGAATCCTATATAATGCTACATCACAATTTATTGTAACACATTCTTTACATTCATTATTTCACATAGTGCCAGCTTACAGCTGATGTATGATACTATTGTTCTACATTTTCTATGTTTATGAGTGATTATTGAGTGCATTCTTCTCTTCTTCTTTTCAACATTCTTGAGAGTTTGATTGTGAGTTTGTTATAGTTTCTAGATCCCCTGCAGATTATCACATTTTACCCTTACATCAACGCAAAGTTTCATTTTACTCTGAAACGTTTCGGGCCATGTTTAGTTTTGTTCCGATTGTATCGGAGCAAAATCCAATTTTGCACTGATACAAAAGAAACTATTATTTCAATCTCTCTGATTGAAGCATCGTATTCTTCTCGAACTAGAAATATAGTTGGCTCAAAACAAAATTTATCTCAAGCGTGTCGTCCCAAAATCAGATTTTGCTTCGATTGGAGCCAAACTTGTTTTCCTTCGATCGTATCAGAACAAAACCCTAAATGACTGCAAATTTTTCGGCGTGAATTGAAAAAATATTCCGATTTTCTCAGAGCGAAAAACCAATTTTTCTCTGATCAAGTCAAACTTGTTTTCTTTCGACTGTGTCGGCACAAAACTGGATTTTTCTCCGACCGTTTCGATGTGAAACTGAAACTTTACCCGACCGTTTCAGCGTGAAATTGAAACTTCCCCGGACCATTTCGGCTCAAAACCAAATTTTACTCCGATACAAGAAAACCAATTTTGACTTCAAATTTTTTTTTAAGTGTCAAAAAAATTTGCAAGCAAAGAAAAATGAAACAAAAACTCTATTAAATCAAAATTAGAGGGGCCCTATAATTTTACAAAAACAATTGGGGATTAGGTTGCAACTACAACACTACCTAAGTAAGAACTTAGTGGACCCAAAGTTGAGGTATTCTCACATTGAGATGCTGGCATTGGTGGCTGTGCATGTGGTGCAAAGACTTCGACATTACATTATCCTAAGACGAACAACCATAATAGCATATATCAATCCTTTTCAACATATCTTGTCTCGACGGATCATCGAGGGAAAATATAATAAGTGGATTGTCGTTTTTCATGAGTTTGATCTAGGTTCTGTGTCAGCAAAATCTAAAAATTACTTTAGCATTTACCGCGGATCTTCCCCCAAATGGTGAAGGTACAATGGAAAATGAGTCACTACCTGATGAACACATATTCTTCATCAACTCAGAATACCCCAATATGGAAACATTTTGGTTTACCTACAATACCATAGGGTCCCATATTAGTATTCTCGTAAAGAAAGACTTAAAATCCATCACCAAGAAAGATATTATGTCATCATTGGTGATACCTCATATCACTGAGGAAAACATAGTATACTATAGAATGATAACTATATACAAAGAATGAGAACTCTAGCCATAAAAATTCATATTTTTGTGGCAAAAACACCAAAAAACAACCCCAAAACAAAAAGTGGTGATACAAGTATCACCCTTTTGTGGGGGAGGGATAACAATACAACTTTTTGGCAACCCCAACTGGTGTCATTGTAATTAAAACCCTAAATCAACCCCCAACTTGAAAAGTGAACCTCCTAAAATCACACTCATTTTATTCGAAGTTAAAATTTAAAAACAATCACTTAAAAAAAAGGTGAAACAACACATTCAAAATTTATAAAGAAAATTTAAAAAAAAAAACAATTCAAATACAATTTACAATTATAAAATTTATAAACAAAAATTTAAAATTAAAAAAAAAATGTCAACAAATACATTTTAAAAATAAAATGAAACAAAAATAAAAAATTTAATAAATTTAAACAAATACAATTTTTTATAGATTTTAATATTTAAAAAAAATTAACAAAATTTGGAAAAAATATTGAAAAATATTAAAAAAACTAAAATTTTGAACTAAAAAGAGAAAAAAAAACATATATGAAAAAAATTTATAAAGCATGAGAGGGGAGGGGGGACGGGTGGAGGGGTGCGTACCGGTGGGAAAAGGTCAGTTTTTTTTTATAGTAAAATTTTAAATTTTAAATTTTGTCATGTTTGTTTTTCAAATTTCAAATTTTGTAAATTTTTTCAAATTTTAAATTTTTTCTAATTTTCTAATTTTAAATTTTTTTAGTATTTTTTTCCAATTTTTTTAAGAAGGTTTCGTTTATGATTTAGAAAAAAATAGTTTTTATTAAATTTGTTGGAATTTTTTTTTCAAATTTGATTTTTTTTTTACATTTTTTTTTGAATTTTTTGTTATAATTTTTATATTTTTTCTAACCTTTTTTAATTTGTTTTATTGACTTTTTATTTTAAATTTTGAAATTTTTAATGTATTGTTTCATTTTTTTCAAGTGTTTATGGTTTTTTTTCTTTTTTTCTTTTGAGTTGTTTTGATGTGATTTTTTTTTCATTTTTTTGTTTTTTTTTTTCAAAAAAATGAAATTTTCCAGGAAAATGTGCCCCGACAAAGGAAAGGAATGTTACTTGTAGCACCTCTTTCTCAATTGCAGGTTGATTTTGGCGTTTTCCTTGCAATGATAGTTGCAACAACATCACCTGTTAAGACAACGACGCTAATCAAGTTAGAATTTTAGCCCTTGATTGGGGGTTGATTGCTACAAGTTCAATTTGAGGGTCGATTTAGGGTTTTCATTGCAAGGGTACTCGATTGGATTTCAATAAAGTTGCAAATTTAGCCCAGAGAAAAAAAGGGTGATATCGGTAGCGCCACTTTTCAAAACATAGGTAAAAACAACTACTAAATGTGACCTCCAAAAAAACAAGAACTCATGCAGGTTCTTGTTCTATAGTATCACAAGTTGGAATCGATACTATTATGAGACAGTGCCTTATTCATGAAGAATTTGAGAAAGTGCTTAATGATTTCCATGGTGGAGCCTCATGTGGTGGTCATCGCCTTGCAACAACCCAAAAAAATATTGCATGAGGGTTATTTCCGACCCCCAATCTTCAAGGACTGTAATGAAGCAATTGAGAAGAGTCATCCATGTCATACATTCACTAAGAAGATGCGTGCACATCCTACTTTTCTCTATCCAGTTATTACTGTCAATCTCTTTATAATGGGGGATAGATTATACAACATGTAGCCCTGCATTGATGAAAGTCCATAAATACATTATTTTGGTTGTGTATACTTCACTAAGTGGACCGAAGCCATCCTGGCATTCACTTGCGACGGTGAAACTACAACACACTTTGTGTTTGACAAGAACATGGCACATTTTGGTATACCTAGAGAGATTGTCACTGATAATGGCAGTCACTTCAAAAACAAGATGATGGCAGAGATGGCTGAGAAACTTGGTTTTCAGCACTACTTCTCCTCGCCTTATTACCCTCAATAAAATGGGAAAGTAAAGGTCGTCAATGAGTCCTTGAAAACAATGCTTCAAAGGATAGTGAATAGAAATAATAATAATTGGCATATCATGATTTATCTGGCTCTATGGGCATATCGAACCTCCGTCTTGACTGCTACAGGATTTACTCATTTCTAGCTTGTACATGGAATAGAGGTTGTGTTACCCATCAATTGTGAAATTCCATCATTAAAGCTAGATGTTGAGCTCCTCCCAGATACTACACAGTTAGAAGAACATTTAGTGTACTTGGAGTAGTTAGACGAGCATAGAATGGATGTTGCTACTACCAATGAAGCGAACAAAAAACGTTTCAAATCTCAATATGAAAAGTTTGTTCGTCCCCATGTCATATCTACAGGAGACATGGTGCTATTCTACGACCAAAACCATGATGATCTTGGATTTGGTAAATTCAATTTGAAATGGCTTGGCCCTTGCATTATGAGGCAAGTCCTGAATAAAGGGACTTATGAGTTGTAATATTTCAAAGGAAACACCCTAGAGCCTAGAAATGGGCTCTACCTAAAGAGGTACTTTGCCTAGACATTCGTGTCTAGGAAGAATCTACTTGGACTTATTGTAATATAAGTACCTTAAGTTTATTTTACTTTCATGTTTTGTATTAGTGTTGGCCATTGCTCTTCGTGCTTTGTGCCCGATTGAAAAATGTTGTTAGATGCACCTATGTTCCTGGCAGGGTATTTTTTAAGGATTCTAATATTATACTTAAGTATAGTATCCTAGGCGATTATTTTGGATTGAAAATAACATGTATATAGATAGGTAGGCGAATGTTAAATATGAAACATACAATTTACTACTGAAATGTGTAAATTTTAGCGAATATTATGATGAAAAAACATATTTTATGTAAATATAGGCGATATTAGAGACTAAAAATGACCAAATAGCGAATTTATTTTTTGAAAAAAAGCTTGAAAAATAGCCAATTGGCGAAATTTCGCCCTTAAAAATTACCCTGGTTCCTGGGATATGCAAATAGAGATTTCCATCACACTTGAAACATCTCTTCTCCAACTTGGGTAATCTACAATCCCGTAGACCAACTTTAAGTTCTGGTGGAGTGTCTCTCAATCCGGCTACCAATTATAATATTGGGAAAATAACGTCATGATTGAGTTATTGTTGGGGGAAATTTCACTTGGTATATAAAAATTAACTATCCACTTAAATTCATGGTTGGTAGTGCCACAATTGAATGGTATATATGGTTTCCATCATCCTACATTACTATGCAATTTTATGAGGGTGCGTCGAAGCCATCCTGACATTCACTTGCGACGGTGAAACTACAACACACTTTGTGTTTGACAAGAACATGGCACATTTTGGTATACCTAGAGAGATTGTCACTGATAATGGCAGTCACTTCAAAAACAAGATGATGGAAGAGATGGCTGAGAAACTTGGGTTTCGACAATACTTCTCCTCGCCTTATTACCCTCAATAAAATGGGAAAGTAAAGGCCATCAATGAGTCCTTGAAAACCATGCTTCAAAGGATAGTGAATAGAAATAATAATAATTGGCATATCATGCTTTATCTGGATCTATGGTCATATCGAACCTTCGTTTCGACTGCTACAGGATTTACTCATTTCTAGCTTGTACATGGAATAGAGGTTGTGTTACCCATCAATTGTGAAATTCCATCATTAAAGATAGATGTTGAGCTCCTACCAGATACTACACAGTTAGAAGAACATTTATTGTACTTGGAGCAGTTAGACGAGCATAGAATGGATGTCGCTACTACCAATGAAGCGAAAAAAAAAAGCGTCATATTTCAATATGAAAAGTTTGTTCGTCCCCATGTCATCTATATAGGAGACATGGTGCTATTCTACGACCAAAACCATGACGATCCTGGATTTGGTAAATTCAATTTGAAATGGCTTGGCGCTTACATTATGAGGCAAGTCCTGAATAAAGGGACTTATGACTTAGAATATTTCGAAGGAAACACCCTAGAGCCTAGAAATGGGCTCTACCTAAAGAGGTACTTTGCCTAGACATTCATGTCTAGGAAGAATCCACTTGTACTGATCGTAATATAAGTGCCTTAAGTTTATTTTACTTTTATGTTTTTTATTAGTATTGGCCATTTCTCATTGTGCTTTGTGCTCAATTGAAAAATGTCGTTAGATGTGCCTATGTTCGTGGGATATGCAGATAGAGCTTTCCATCACACTTGGAACATTTCTTCTACAACTTGGGTAATCTACAATCCCATAGACCAACTTTAAGTTCTGGTGGAGTGTCTCTCAATCCGGCTACCAATAATATTGGGAAAATAGTGTCATGATTGAGTTATTGTTGGGGGCAATTTCACTTGGTATATAAAAATTAACTATCCACTTAAATTCATTGTTGGTAGTGCCACAATTGAATGGTATATATGGTGTCCATCATCCTACATTACTATGCAATTTTATGAGGGTGCGCCAACTCAAATGCCACTTTGATTTTATTACTTATATCCATGTGCCCGAAGGAAGTTAATGCTATGTTGGATACATTAGCTAAGTATGTTCTAGATTTTCATTTATCACACAATTGAAAGCAAGCACAATAAAAACACAAGAGCATGCAAACACTATGGATATGGCCGATAACAATAGTATTTCATTAATATAAAAGTAGCTTCATCAAGTACAAAACTGTAATTCATAATACAAAATAGGGGCCCCTAGCCCTCAAATGATGCATATACATGGAAAAATACAATATCCACAATGAATCAAAATGTTCAAAAAGCTATGTCCAAGAACTCAATCCTGATCTCATGTCACGTCTATGTAGCACAAGATGTGTGTAGCCACCTTCCTAAACAATTAGATCCATCGTGGAGGTACCCCTACCACATAACGTTTCATAGCCTCCAGCAAGTGCTCGATCCAAGTAGTAGGAATGACATGGGTGTAACCCCGAAGGTTATCCTCCACACAATCCAAAGTGGCCTCCACCCCCCCTGTTCCCGGGGCTCATGTTGTCGCAAGTATGGAATTTTGGTTGGTCACTTTGGTCCAATGTCTATATCATGGTCAATGTTTGTTATTAGACTTAAAATACCAAAAATATTTTCCTCTTCTACATTAAACTATTTCAAAAATACAAAAAATTGAAATATGCCAAAAAGAATTACTCACCAATTCGACCCCATACTAGTCCAGGAGGAAGCACTAGGTCTGGGTCTCCTCTGAATTTGGGACCTGCATATGGGAACTCCTCGATGGCTAGGAGATGCCTACTCCACCACTCAAGGAAATTGTCATCAAAGACTATCATAACTGCTCCTCCTCCCAATCGAGGCATAAGATCAGTCTGCCTAGACATCTGGCACTCTCGGAGGAGTGATACCCTTAGGATTATAGATAGAAGCCTCTCAAAAAAGGACGAGACCATAATGCTTCCATAACTGAAGTTCTTATTATTCCTAGTTTTGGAATTAGTGAGTTGACTCTTCAAGTTGTTCAACAAACCAATGCACCAATCAAAAAGTGTGGATCGAAGACACTCTACCCCATTGTGCATGAACCCTCATGATGCCAATTGTAAAGTGTTAGAAAAAGGATCGCAGAACAATAGCATAAAATAAGATGCAAAGATAAAACACATAAACACAATACAAGAGAGACACCAATATACATGGTTCACCCAATATGGGCTATGTCCATAGAGAAATCACTAGTCCTTTTATTATACCATCCAACAAATGAAGGGATACAATCTGCAGCACATCCGCTACAATTTCCTCTTCATTCTCACAGTCTCTCTCACACAATCACAGATATATTTACATTACTACAATACTACCTCACACAACTGTATTACAATGCCTTCCTTTTAAAGAGGTATTACCATGGGAAAATACTACGGGATACCCAATACCATATGCCCGTAAATTACCCATTATTGATCGAGTCACGACTATGAAATTACAACATTTTACAAGGCATTTTTTCGAAAATTTTCACTACGTGGGCATCACCCCCTGGACCCTGCTAGGGGGGGCTCCCAAAATTAGTCACCACCCCCCCCTGGACCCCACATGGTGACTATAGTGTGGGGTCAATCCCCCCTACACCCCCTGGTCATGGGATGGGATTCAAACACGGTTGAAACACGGCCTATGAATTAGGAATATCATGCTCCACAACCAACACAAAGCTGCAAAACCTGCTACTCTAGTGACCATAGTCAGGATAACCTTCATGGGGAAGCTAGCAATGCTAGATATGGGAACCTGTGTGATTGACTTTTGGTTCCATGGAACACAAAATGTGTTCACATACTCCTGCACAATGATAACATTCTCTCCTTGGACAAAACCTTTAAGGTTCATTGGGGATCCTCTCCATGATAGTCCAATAAGAAAGTATAAATCATCTACTATGATCTCCAATACTTCCCCCTTGATAATGAATCCTCCCTTATCAGGGTCTCGGTAAGAAATCAATACCTATAGTAAGCCCTTTTGGATCGTCATGTAGGAAAGTCTAAAAAAATTAATAATCCACATCGGTGAAGGGAATTTAAGGTCAAAGGATCTCCTAAGGCATCACGGTCAAGGACCTCATGTTCGTGCTCCCTCCATATAAAATCCATCTACAAAATAAAGTGGTTCTTTTAGATAAGGCACGACTTTTGCATCATTCCACTTCAAATTCGTGCTCTTTCTTATTTATAGGCACAAACATTCACATCATTTGATATTTGCAGTTGTGACTACTTATATAATTCACTCCCCACAAGAACAATAGGAGAGGATGCGTGGTTTTGAAGTTATAATGAGAGTAAAATCCAAAATATTAGACTATAATCAAGAAAAATGGATGAAAATGAAAGTTAAGAGCAAAGGAAAATGCCTGGAACTGACAGAAAGTGATTTGATGGACTGAGGTCTCCGTAATCATTTTTCTTGCCTCAAGATAACAACACATGGAGTTGTGACAATATCCCTTTGTCCTCAAAAAAGTCGTAACTTTCATGTTAGATATCACCAACTCGTGGGTACCCTAGTTAGGACCCTTATTGTCTTATGGTGCCCATGTCGAAGTTTGTATTAGGATCGATATTTCTTGATTATCCCTACCATGTCATCGAAATGAAGCCTTGTGACTCCCTCTAAATATTATTATGTCCATGATGTTGGCAGACTCTCAAAATTTTGCATTTTGTGTTATTGCATTTGCATACAGCTTCTTGTGCTTTTGATTATAATGCTCGTTGCAGTTTTCTATTAGTTTCTTACCACCAATGCATTCTTCTAAGACCACTTACCTTTGCTACTTATTGCAATCACATCTTGTTGCCCTGACCAGAGAAGACATGCTTCAAGAGAATCCACATGTTGCACATCCCTTTTTGTGTTTTTTGCATAGGTATGTTCTGTGCACTTGGAACATAGTTGCATGCCATGTGACCCTTGTCGTTTCCAATGTACTATAAAAAATTATTTTATTCCTTTTTAGGCTTTATAATATGAAAAATAAACTAAAAATCAAATATTATAAAAAAGAGAGGGGGGGAGATCTCAATTTTTTTTTATTCTATAGTAGCAAGTCAAGTCATCCTTGAACATAGCACCAGTATTGAGTCTCTCAGCAACTTGGGTTTTATTTTTCATCCTTAGGATTGAAGCCTCGATCCCATACTTATTACTCCTCTGGTTGGTTACTCTTCTAATCATATGGAGAATCTGTCAATGTCTCCTGCATTCCAAATTTATATCATTGGTCCCTTTGTGTCAAAATATGCCCAAGTCACTATTGTTTTATGCTCCTTGTTCAAGGATATAAGCTACATTGGCCATTCTACAGTTTCCTTGACCTTATGTGTCGTTCATTCCCTGATGCCAATATGTTCTCAGTATCTATCATTGAAACTAGTGTTTGGACTCGTGCTTGTGTGGAAGGTCCCCATTGAATTTTCACATGCGGGTTGTGTCTCATAGATGTTGAATCATTTGCTTTGATCCATTAACCTAGAGTCATAACACCTTGGCCCTATTTACATCATTGTCAGGTAACCTTACACTCAATAGATGGCATTTCATCATTGGTCATTGATTCAGTGGTTTCCCATGATGTTCAATGTCAAGAAATATTCACATTCTAGGATTAGTGTTGTACCTTGGATTCCATTTTCATCATTGGTGGAATTCCTCACCCATGTTAATAGATTTCATTATCGGTTGTTGCACAGAGGGTCTCTTCCATGCACTATTTACATTTTTTGCATGAAGGAGACATACTTGATGGTCTGTCCTGCAAAACTTTATCCTAATCCATTTCGCAAGTCAAATTAATCCCTGATATTTCCTCTCGTTGGATGATGAGTTGAAGTCAATGGGAAGAGCTCCATTCCATTCATACTGAGAATTTGTAACCAAAAAATAGAAAATTTGTGCCTTTCATGTTAGCAAGGCATGAATCATTCGCACGTTACCTTTGTCTAGGGCACGAATACCTCAAAAAATGAAAATTCCCATCTTGCACACTAGGAAGCAGAGAATCATTCGCATGTTGACTTTGTCTAGGGCATGAATTCCCCATAATTCCATGAAAAAATATAAAAAAATTGAAAAATAGGGAGTTATGGAATCTTTTCAAACCAATTGCTTAATTATAACTCCTTGAACCACTTGGTAACCATTTCTAACTATTTCCTCCAAACAAAAAAAGGAAATGAGATGGACCAAATGGGGACACCCAATATACCAAAGTAATGTTGGAGTAATCACAAACACACCCTTCATTCCTATCCATCAATAACCCTTGTTGTTGACCCTTATATCCCTAGTATCGAAGTTTCTTCCCTCAAGTAACTTAATCCCTTGTATACATCCAGTGGATCGAAGTGGGATCATCAAAGTGCAAGAGCAAAGAGACCATATCATCAGTTTTGATAAAGTACCAAACAATGAGAAGGTATACTTTGTACTTGTTTCATTGTCATAAATGAGATTTGACATCTTTCCCTCACCCAATAATGTGTCTTTTATGATTGATGTTTGACTTAAAGAATGTTTCATTATTTATGTTGAAATTCATTAGATAGTTAATGTTATCTTCATATTTCAAGTTGTTCTCATTCTTTATTATGGTCAAATTGGCTTGAGGAGGGTTGAATTTTTTAGTTTTGCAGGTTGGATTTGGGCTATAAACAGAAGATCTAGAAAGAGTCAAAGGAGCAGCTAGGACAACCTTTGAAAAAGGTACATACCTCTTTTCTCCAGAATCTCTTTTCTAGTTTAGATTTGTTAATTAGAGTTTCTATGTGGTCTAATGCATGATTGAGAGTCTAGTTTTCCTATAATCATAGTCATTTAGGTTCTCATCCTAATCAACACATTGGTGATCTTGCCCTTAGTCATATGATTTAATTCTGAACAACACTATTGAACAAATAAGGGGAAGTTATCATTTCTATTGTGTTGGTGTAATACCCCCAATTTTGACCCTTGGAATGTATTAAATCATATTATGAAGAAGATGTAAATATGCTAGTTTGGATTCCTTTTGCGAAGTTCAAGGCAAAGACCAAACTTGTGAATGGATATGCATGTATAATGTAAATATTTCTATATGGACCACGTGGCTAGGGAAAGTTTTAGGGGCGAAATTTATCCCATGGACTAATTTTCGAGCTTTTTTTCAAAAACAATATTCACCATTTTCCATTTTTTCCAATATGATTCACCTGAATTCCATAGAATTAAATTTTTTGAGTTTAAAAATCACCAAAATTGTTCAAAAACTATATAAAACCTTTAGAAATTTGAATATTTTTTTAAAAAGTATCGCCAAACATTTTATGGTTGGAAATTTGATAATTAGTAAGATTCACCAAGGTTTCTACACTTTAAGAAAATTATGGATCCTTAAAATGTTCCCTAGATGTGGTTGGCTTGTCATGATGACTCAAAAGCTATGTAAATATTATGCTAAAAAATAATAAAATGATCCAAGACGGTTGTGTAAAGAGAACTAGAGGGGCTATGGTTCCATTAGAGGGGAAGAGGAAAGGAGGGACTATGGGAGATTAAATTCTCCTTTCCCAACTGTCAAGCTTATAACTCGTCCATTTCTACCATGTGCCTTAAATGAACCATTTACTTCAATTTCACTTATTAAATCAAATCATTGAATGCATGTGTGAGGTTGGTGGAAAAGTATTCTCATGCAGTTATGGAAGCATGGGATGAATATACTTTTATGCCAATTGTAAGAGTCCTTACTTCTATGGTCAGAAGCAATGTCAGTTGTTTTTTCACCAATCCTCTCATCTCCTTTGGAGTCTATCACTCATTTTCCATGCAAATTCCATACACTATGTATCCTTCATTATGTTTTCACCATTGCCAATAACCATAAATTAGCATTGTATAGACAAAATTGCAAATATTAGAGTGAAGAGGACGTGGTTGTAGGTGAGAATAGGGGTTGGAATATATTGTAATCTTTACCCATTATTTATTTGTTTCTCTGTGATGCTTGAGAAACCGTGAATTGATATTACATGAGGTTGTCTAAAAATATATAGCCCTTTGGATTCTTTCTACATACACTAAAGAGAATTTAAGGGTTGGTCACTTTGAGGGATTGTTGAGCAGAGAAAGAGTAGGACTTGCTTGTGTTGTGTGGGAAAGTGGAAGAGTGTTCCATGGATAGGATGATTGAATAAGATGCCTTTAGTGCTCAATGGTGATCAAGTTGGCTAAGCATGAGAGATAATGGGTAAGGTTGAGAGAGAGAAGCATGTAGGTGTTTCCTTTTCCCTAGTGGCCTCATATCCCAACTTAGGGGTGGTATCTACAATTAATACCTATGCTTGGGTGGAAAATTTCTCTTATACAACCAATTGCTTAAATCTTCTTTTGTTAAAAGATACATATTCTATGTTGTCTATGAATGCACAATGATTATATTTACTTCATGTTATGAATGTAATTTTTTATGCATGATGTGTGTGTGAATATAGTTTTAACTCTGAATTGTTTTATATCCATGCACCTGCACTTGCATTTCTTATTTATGTTTCCCAAGGGAGGCTTAAAATAGTTCTAAATTCGAATAATGGCTCCACGTAGCGAAATTTAGAAACATGAAATTTGTAACTACCCCCTCCTATAATCGGAATGATGGATAGGGATGCTATAGAGTGGTATCATATATCTTGGTTGTAACATTGGGTTTGTATGGGCCAGAATTAGTGTTTACAGGAAGAAATCTAAGTTTCCAGGAAAAGTGTTTGAAAAAATGATTCTACAAAATCCATGGTTTGGATTGCTCAAATGGTATGTGTTTTAACTGATCCATAAATTAAAGCTTGTGGTTACCAAGAAGAATGGTAGATTGGTCTGAGGAAATTTGGGAAAATCCTCGCTCTGTTAATTAAAAAAAGCTCAGGTGCCAAACTGATGCGGCCATAGTTCAGTTTGATTTCATGGATGATTGACATCTAAGATGAAAGGGGATCACTATATCAATATATTTGAACCATCCATGTAAGTGTAATTGACCATGATTTAATTGGAGGGGTCATTGGGTGAATGGTCTAGATTTAACCAAGCAACTCTCATTGTCAAAACCTAATCGTTCAGGAAAATTAGAGGTGATTGTGACTTATCACGAGGACCTTGCAAACAAATGGCCCAAATTGAATCCAACAGCTCTCATTGTTAGATCCTTACTATTTGTGCAAAATCTATATGATCAAGGTTAATATGGGGGCATTGTCGTGAATGGATATGATTGATCGTGCAAGTTGAATTGGGTGATCTTGATTGTGCATGCAAAATTGAAGTGATCATGGCTTACTATGGGGGAATTGTCGTGAATGGTTGATATTAAATTGTGCAAGTCTGACCAATAGATCTTGTCCATTCATGTTCATGGACATGCTCAAACAATGATAAAGGAGTTGTCTCCACAAATGACCATGATGTTTTGTGTGGATGAGATCAAAGACATAAATTTTTTTCATGGATGGATAAGGGTAAGGGTGATGGAAAAAGTGCCTTGAAGTGAATAGTTGAGATCATATCATGCATGTCAAATTGGGTGGATCTTGATTGTTCATGGGATTTCTTCTCCAGGGGTTAAATATTGCAACACGAGAATCTTAAAGAATCAGAGTGGCATGGATAGGGGACAAAAAGGAATAGGGCATGGAAGAACTAGGGGATTCCACATAGGGTCCATGTGTACATGATACCACATCACTACCTTCCACATGACATGCCATGTTAGCGGTATGGAAATTTTTAAAAAATGTCTAGAGCCAAAATCTTGTTTTGGCCACAAAAGAAGCATATTAACTCAGAATTTTCACAAATTTTTGGTGTTTTCTCACAATGAGCATTACAAAAATGATAGAGAGAGGTATGGTCTTGTTTAGCTCCATTTTTCCAAAATGTTGGAATATTAAATGATACTAAGAGGGGGGTGAATCAGTATCATGCACAGATTTACATATTATTCACTTTTAAAAACATCCACCAATTAATATTTAACACCACATCAATAAAACAAATTGTGCACAGATATTTGAAGAAAATTTATATATATATGAAAAATATAAATTTACAAAGAAAGATGGGAGACATTGATCTCCACTAATGTGAGCATCGAATCACTCAGACACCCCTTTGATTGGGACACCAATCCCATTGGAAAGCACCAACTTGCAGACTGTATGATTCAACCCGTGAGGACATCAATCCTCTGCGCAAGCACCAACTTGTTGAACCAGCCTGACCTGTAAGGACACCAATCCTCGGCGCAAGCACCAACTTGCAGTGTTCAAGAACCATCTTGAGTGGAGACATTGATATCCTTTCCTTGCCATGTCCATACACCCTAAGATGTAGGTATTACAGATTACTAACTTTAGGTCTACGCGCACAAATATTTTCACTTTGCTTCATTAACTGCACAAACTTCCACTAGTCCAACTTTGATCATTGTTTCTCTTACACTGTATTTTGCAACATTTCCGCTCTACAATACAAATTATGTGCACATATACAACATGCTTCTTACGCCTTTCACAAATGCTCGGATCTGCGTGATTGTTCCTCGTGTCTCTCCATTTCTTGTTACCTCACACACTTCATCAACTCAAATTTATTATGACTCCCCTGGGCATTTCATTTGAATGAAGCTTGTCAATTCAGAATATTACTCCATATGTTTTTACAAGCTTACATATCATTCATCAACATCAATCTTATTTATACTCAACTTGCTCAAACAATGTGTCCATAAGTTGGGGCTTCTCCAAACGGTAACACCCTTTCTTCTTGCTTTATGGTCAAGCTTACCCAAGTATCTTCCACTTGTCTTAACCTGCACGAATGAGGTACCATGCCTTTTTGGGTCTTGTGCACATTAGTTCATTGGCTTAGTGGGACTTGCGCACTTGAGTACCATGACTAGGTGGGAGTAAGGACTCGCACACATAGTATTATATGTTTCTTCAAACTGGCACATAGACACTAAGTCCTCTTGACATCAATGACAATACCAAAGTCCATCACAGAAAGGGGTAATTTCCATTTATTTGGCAGGGGCCCTGTTCAGGCTGAAATTTTTATAGTGCATTCATTAACAAAGAACAAAGAAAACATAGAGAGGTTTTATCCAAATTCAAGACATGTGGAGCTGAGATGCACAAATAGGACAAATTCCACTATTGGGATAAGATTTTGGGGATTTTGAAAATCTTGCAAGGAGGAAAAGTGAACCAAGAACCTAGAACTGATTTTTTTTACGATTTAAACATTTTACCTCCTCATCAACCTAAACAACTTTTCCTAGAATTTTTATCCTAGAAATGCCTATAAGTTTGGGAGAGTAGTTTTGGGAAAATATTCCGTCTGGAAAAATGTAAGATGACAAAGTAGAAAATCCAAAAAAATATAGAAAGTGACTAGAGAATGAGATAAATAGTATGAAAGTTGTTAAGTAATCCCTAACGTAATTATTATCAGCTTCCAATACAAAAAATTATGGTTCTCCCCAGATTTTCTCCCATAGGTGGCTGAAGTTGGTATCTGATACTAGATGCACCTACAAGAAAAGTGCAAAGTTGGGCAAATTTGGTAATTTGCAAGGGTTGTAACTTTTAGCTCTAAAATCATAATTGAGCATGGTTATAGCCAATGAAAATATGATCCATAGGAGAACAATTGTGCATGATCAGATTCTAAAGAAGTGATTTAGATATTCACAAAAAGTGAAGGGAAAAGAGTATGTAGCCTTGATCTGGCATAAAATCGTCAATATGGTTAGTTTCTAAAATGCACGAAAATTAATTTTAAGATTTTCTGAAAATGTAATGCAACTAACGAGTGTACTGATATGAACATTTTGTAGATACAATACCATATCAAGAACAATTAGGGGTCCACATTCAATATTATGTAATTAGAAATCCTTTGGTGTTGGTCAGGCCAAGAACACTATCACCATGAATTATGCATATGATCTTGATGAAGTTGAAATAGATGCCATGGGAGAAATAATACATGATAAAAATGTAGAAACATAATCTAATGGCCCTAGAAACTAATTAACCCCTATGCATATTGCAGAGACCATGATAAGTCTAAGAGTTGAGTTACAAATTTGTAGATCATATAATCAAAGGTTGATTAGAGATTAGGAAGAACATAACTAGTTGAATGCAACCATGATCCAAATATTGGTAGACATACATATGATAATCATCATGTGTAAAACTCAAGCAATGATGATAAGAGTGGGAATAGCTCTAGGAGACATTCTCACAATAGGTCCAATATCTCAAGAACATTTTCTAGATATAGGACATATACACCATAATTTTCTACCAGTGGGTCATTTGTCTCTAAGGACTCCACCATCAATCCAATTTCTTCATTTCATAAGAATACGAGCAAGAGACCTTTCAAGATCAAGTTACATGGATAATTTCATAACGTCAATACCCATACCTTTAATGGTGAAGTGAAATCTGGGCAAGAAGTTGAGGCTTGGATTCTTGGGATGAAGTAGTATTTCCAAGTCCATGACTAATATGGAAGCATGAAAGAAAGGGTGTCCATATTTAATTTGAATGACAAAGCATTGATATGGTGGAATCACCTTAAGTAAGTCCAGAAGATCAATGAAAAGAAAATTGTTTGGAAGTAGTTCAAGAAGGACTTCAAGCAAAAGTATCTCATTGATAGGTACTATGATGATAAAATGAAAGAATTCCAAGAATTAAAGTTGGGGGAAAATGACCATCGATGAATATGCAAATAAATTCTTGGAGCTATTGAGGTACGTTAAGTATATCAAATATGGTAAGGTAAAAATTCGGCATTTTCTAATTGGGTTACCTCGGTCCTACAAGGACCAAATTGAGCTTGATGAGCCTAAAAATCTAGATGATACTATAAGGAAGGCTATATATTTTTATGATCAAAACAAAAGCAAGCTATAATTCCATAAGGAATGGGAATACAAGGAGAAGGAGAAGTTTCATCAAAGGAGGAAAATAAAGTTGTTGATGCACTCAATAGAAAAAATGCATGTAATGAAGGTGGTAGCCATTAGTATTTTCCAAACAAATTTAAGACAAAGGATCATTGATTCCCTTGTTGTAGATGAACACTATGTTCAAGTAAAGGATACATTACAGGAACATAATTTGGAATTCAGGTATGAAGGTTATCAAATAGAAGGTGATGGACTTCTTACCTATAAGAATAGAATCTGTATTCGTAATTTTGCACATTTGAGAAGAATTATTATGAATGAAATCCATGAAATGCCATATTTTGGCTATCCAAGATACCATAAAACAATTGCTAAAACAAGGAAGAAATATTTTTGGCCGAGAATGAAGAAAAATGTTATTGAATATATTTCTATATGTGTGGACTTCCAACAAGTAAAATATGAACATCAAAATCCGATAGGTTTATTACAACCTTTTCCAATTTCGGAATGGAAATGGGAAATGGTAACTATGGATTTTATCATGGGGTTTCCAACTACTTCAAGAAAGCATGATTCTATCATGGTTGCGATGGATAAATTATCTAAGGAAACAAATTTTGTGTCTGGTTAAATGATGATATAACATGGATATTTATGACAAAAGTATGGAAAATTACATGGTTTACCAAAGGCCATTGTATCCAACCAAGATACAAAGTACATCTAACTTTTGGCAAAGTATTTTTGCAGATTTGGGTACACAGTTGAATTTTAGCACTGCCTACCACCCACAAATAGATGGGAAAACAAAAACAGTAAATCAAGTGATTGAAGACATGTTTCACATTTATGTCATGGACAAACCATCCAAGTGGGAGGATTATCTACACTTGGTAGATTTTGCATATAACAATGGGCTAGGGATAATTTTAAGGACCCATACTTATTTAAAAGTGCATAAACCTTGGCGAATCTTACCAATTCTTAAAATGTCAACTATAAAATATTTGGCAATATTTTTCTAAAATTATTTCAATTTTTACTTGGATTTTATATAGTTTATATAATAATTTGGAGATTTTTAGAGTGAGAAACGTTTACCCCATCAAAATTGGGAGAAATGGGGCTTCAAAAAATGCAAATTGGTGAATTTGTTTTGGAAAAAAACATAGAAAATTAGCCCATGTGCTAAATTTCGCCCTTAAAATTATCCTTGCAATGGGCATCAAGCATCATTGGGAATGAGTCCATTTGAAGCTTTATATGGTAGAAGTAGGACACCCATGAGTTGGGATAATCCAATGAACATAATTGTGCTTGGGCCATCAATACTTAAGAAAATGGAACAAGAGGTTTCAAAGATTAGGTATAATTTGAAGAAAACCCAAGATAGACAAAAAATCTATGCATATAATAATATAGTGCATATGGAATTTAATGTTAGGGATCATGTTTACCTCTGAGGGAGGCCAAGGAAAAGTTCCTTGAAGCTTTGTAGTTGTGCCAAGTTGTCACCAAGATATTGTGGGGTATTTGAAGTACTTGAGAGGATAGGGTCAGCTGCATATTCCTACTAACACTAGAGCTCATAATGTTTTTCATGTTTATTTGCTTGAAAAATATGTACATGATCCTAACCATGTGATTGTTTGGGATGTGATCTGGGTGAAACCCAAGGGAGAGTTCCAAACAAAGCCACTATGCATCCTCAAGAGAAAAGTAGCATTGCTCTAAAATTGATCCATCAGACAACTAAAGGTGTAGTGGAAGCATTTTGGTCATGATGAGGCTACATGGGAGATGGACGATCCCATGAGAGGCATATCCATTCTTGTTCTGATTTCAAGGAAACACCATGAATGTTAGTGTTATTCCAAGGGGAGGGAACTATAATAACCCCAATTTTGACTCTTGGAATGTATTAAATAATGTTATGTAAGAAAAATGTAAATATGCTAGTATGGATTCCTAGTGCGAAGCTCAAGTCCAAGGCTTGACTATAGAATGGCTAGGCATTTATAATGTAAATATGTACATATGGGTCATGTGTTTGGCTTGTCACGATGACTCAAAATCTATGTAAATATTATGTTTGGGAAATAATAAAATGTCCCAGGATGGTTGTGTAAATAGCACTAGAGGGGTTATGCTTCAACTAGAGGGGAAGATTAAAGTGGGGCCTATGAAATATTAAATCCTATTTTTCCAAGTGTTAACCTTAGAACTCATCCATTTTTTCCATGTTCCATAAATGAACCATTTACCTTATTTTGACTTATTAAATCCAATCATTGAATTCACATGTGAGGTTGATGGGAAAGTCTTTGCATGTAGCATGGGATACTTTTATGACAATTGTAAGAGTCCTTAATTATATGGTTAGAATCAATGTCAATTTTTTTTCACCAATCCTCTCATATCCTTTGGAGTCTATCACTCATTTTCCATGCGGATTTCATACACTGCATAGCCTTCATGTTGTTTTCACCATTTCCAATAACCATACTGAGAAAATAACCAAATATTAGCATTGTGAAGAGGAAATTGTAGACATTAGAGTGAAGATGATGGTTGTAGATGAGCATAGAGGTAAGGAAAGATAAGAATCTTTACCCATTGTTTATTTGTTGCTCTGCGATGTTTGAGAATCCATGAATTGATCTTATAGGAGGTTCTCTAAAATCATACAGCTAGTTGGAATCTTTTTGCACACATTGAATTGAGCACTATACGGGTTGGGTACACTGAAATATTGTTGACTAGAGAATGTGCAAGCCTTCCTTGTGTTTTGTTGGGCAATGGAAGAGAGTTCCATGGCTGGCATGGATGAATGAGGTGCCCGTAGTGCTCAGGGGTGAGAAAATTGGCTAAGCATGAGAAAATGGGTTGGGATGAGAGAGAGAGAGAGAGAGAATATCATAGGTGTTTTCTTATCCATGGTGGCCTCATAGCCCGAGCTGGGGGTGTCGTCTACAAATGATACCTACAACTAGGTGAAAATTTTCTCTTACATAACCAATTGCTTGGAGCTTCTTATGTTAAAACATAAGTATTATCTGTTATCTATGAATGTGCAGTGATTATATTTACTTCTTGCTATGAATGTGCAGTGATTATATTTACTTCTTGCTATGAATGTGATTGTTTATGCATGATGTGTTTGTGAATATAGTTTTAGTTCCACTATGTTTTATACTCAAGCACCTACACATGCATTTCTTAGTTATGTTACCCATGGGAGGATTAAAATAGTTCTAAATTTGAATAATGGCTCCATGGGGAAAAATTTAGAAACTTGAAGTTCATAACTACCCACTCCTATAGTCAGAATGATGGATGGGGATGTTGCAATTGGTTAGTGGAAGAGAGATCCCAGGTTGTTAAGGACTAGATGATATGCTTGCAATTCTTTGTAGTGATCACAATAACTAATCATGACAGAACTTGGGTTGGGATAAGTCAAAGAAAATATTGTATCTTGCTTCTTTCATCTTGGTGACCTCATGGCTTGACTTGAGGGTGGTTTCATAATACATATAGTTGGGAGGAAAATGATTCCTACATAGCCAATTTCTTGGACTTTCTTCAATTAGAATATAAATTTTATCGTTGTCTATGAATATGCATATTTTATGTTTATCTTTTGTTATGATTAATATCTTGCATGTTGTTTGTAATTATGTTTTTTATTTCCATTGCATTTTAATTTTTGCACCTACATGTGTATTTTATTAGGTTTGGGTCCTTTTTGGTAGGCTTGTTTAGCTATTATTATGGTAATATGGTCTTTTAGGGATGGAATTTAGAGTTCTATATAATGGATATGTGTCTTTTGACTTGGATTGTTGGGAGGGGATGGTATATTTTTCATCATTATTTCTTCATGATTTTGAATCAACATGAATCCTTGCAGTCCTTCCTATTGTATGACCGAAGTTGATCCTACATCAACACTCGCATACTAGACAAATATTGAGGACGGCATATGATTCCCTTCAGTTGTAACACTTATTCTATTCAAAGCCATGTTATCAATTGTACTATGACTACTAATCACAAATACAATTGTGCTCTACACAACAATGGTGACCAAATTTTGACAAAAATCAAAATATGTAGGGGGACAGATGCAAGGTGGTCCAAAATCACTATCATTTTGGTCTTCTTCTTTACCAAGATGAATTTCCATAGGGTTAGAATACAAGAAATGAGAAATGAGAAAACTTGAAGGCATCTTCAAATGTCTCTTATTGGTCTTGCCTTCCATGTCTTTTGCAGTGACTTCCAAGTTAGCATGCTTTCCCAACATCTATGAACCTATGGTATGAGTCCAAACATCCCCTTCATAGCCATGCATATACCATCGGAAATCCTTAGAAGTTCCTCCCAACTTTATAAACTTCTTATTTCTTTGCAATACAACACTTTATTGATCCACTTTTTTAGGGTTGGCCAAAGCACCTTTTTTGCATTTATCTCATCCTTTGCATTATCCCACATTATGAATGCATCTTACAACCATATATTCTCATCAATGAATCTTGATTGGTGCAAACATTTTCCATTTCTTCTCACCACTAGTGTTATTTTATCTCCGTGCATTTTTACTATCATCCTTAGTATTATATTTCAAGATCCACTGCAATTACCATCGTTAGACTTTCAAATCCTAACATTGAATCCACCATTAGGTCCTCCCACTATTATACTCCCACATATATGTCTTACACTTCCACCTCAACGGGGATTTTAAGCATACCCCATTCCACTCTCATCATTTCTATCAACACCTATATTTCCTCAACTAGTCTTCCATGCATTCATTTCTTCAAAAATTATAGGACTTTGGTTAGTGATTTATGATATTCCACCACAAAAATTATAGCATAGGATTCCATGCCACCTATATCCCAAATTTCAACCACTTGATTCAACTTATGTTCATACCATTGGATCTTTAGAAAGTTCTTAGTAGTTGACTCAATTCCTGGCCATGGAACCCATTGTTAATGCTTCTCCGTGAGTATTTCCAACCATTTGTGCAATTTTACAAGGACTTTAGCCTATAAAATATCATGAAGACACTCAAACGGTACTTATGTTTAAATATTGCAACATCTTCACCTACATAGGCACTTTCTTGACAAGAGCTCATGGATTCTTTCTTCCAACCAATATTGAATCTTGGCCTTTGCCTACCTCCATTACATTACATTTGTTAATATTCCAACAACATAATGATGTTGTTGGATATACGATTGACCTTAGGTCTATTGAAGGAATCTAACATAGTCCCACAATAGTTTAGTATGCCAACATGTTAAGCCTTCCAAAGGAAGGAGGTCTCATCTAATGTATCTTGGTAGTTGTTGATTCAATTATGTGTAGAGTATTGTAGATTTAGTACACTTGTGCAATCCATTCTTTACCTTTAAACACATTCATTCAAGTGAATAGGTTATAAAGAATGGATATTAAAGACGACAATGAAGACATCATTCATAAATACCAAAACCACATAATCATGAGTACAAGAGTCTTCCATTGTATTCATAGATTAAGCATTACATCTCATAACATGACTATACAATGCATATTCATTGCGCATAACTCATATTCATAAAGAAAATAACATTAGTGACTAAGAATCTCCCTTAACAAACTAACTCGACGATCAACTAGACTATTTACATAGCAATCCTCATATTTATAGGATTTTGAGGTGGTTACAAAGGATTTCCAAATATACTAGAGAATGTTCCAACTATAACCCACTCATACAAAAGGGATTGTTCATTTAGGAAAATATACAAAGGGTGAGAGAGACTAGACATGGAGGATTTGTGAGATGAATCCTTGGACTCCACATACTTAGGTTTTTGCGGTTTCACATAATCAAGCTTATATGGTTTGATGTCATATGTGGGTTTGTCTTCTATCAAACATTGTTATGTGATAGTACTTACTTAAAATTGGACCACAATAATATATTTGACTCTTACATGTACATTGGCATTGCACTAACCACAAGGCTTACATTATGTTAGTTGATGGTCATATATAGATTGTATTGCCCACAATTTTGTTTTCTACAAGGTCATGCTTGCCAATTTATCCTCTTCATCTTGACTTAGTTTTCACTCTGACTCACATGGGAGATTTCATAGGCTTACAATATATCGTCTTCATTAATAGGTTATTCATATATTTTAATTGAAGAATAGTTCGTCATAATTCTGCCAAATATCCATACCTAAATACGAATGGACACAATGTTCTATAATCTAAAAAATATGCCTCAAATATAACCCTAATTTTGTGAATTTACCCTCACAACTAAATTCCCCATAATAAAGTTATCACTACACAAAATGTCGAATAAGAGATCACATGATAAAATCTAATTTACATGTAAATTAGGGACCAAGAGATTCCTCTTTAGTTTTATCTCTATAAAGTAAGCATTGATGCAAGAGTACTATGTTCATAGTGCCTACTTCAAACATTCCTCTTTAATTTTATCTCTATAAAGTAAGCGTTGATGCAAGAGTACTATGCTCATAGTGCCTACTTCAAACATTCCTCAATTGACATAATAAGTTATCATTCTTAGGTTCCACAAATCCTTTTAACTATTCCATACAAATATTTAAACACCAACAAACTGATTCAAGAGTGCACACTTCACATTCACACTTCACATTCATCTAATGGATTGTCTAGCTAAAATGTGATGCAAATGCTACATTTTTTGTAATGGTGTACATCTTCACTACTATTGCAAATGTATCTTCATAGGACAACTTCCTTTTGTGTATAGCCTTTTGTTACTAACCTTGATTTATGTTTGTCAATTATACTAGTAGTATATTATTAATATTAAAAACTCATTCACAACCAATCACATTCTTACCTTTCAAGAAGTTGTTCTAACTCCTAAGATTTGACTAGACTACATGGAATCCATCTTTGTGTTCCCATCTTTGTGTTCATTACTTGTTTAACAACATAAATAGAGTATATGACAACAACACAAGCATATAAGGAGGTTATGTAGCCTTACAATGACATAGTATTGAGTGGAAAATTTCATCACAATATTTTGATACTTGGAGTGTAGTGGCATTATCAAAAAATCTAACATATCATGTTGAATCCAAATAAATAAACACTCAATATCATTTCTTCAAAGAAATTGTAGAGCCTAGAAAAGTGGTTTTTTTACATGTTCATCAAATCTATATGGTGCTAAGTTTAAGTGGCATTACAACATCACGGAAGTTTGTTAACATAATTGTTGAATGACTATAGTTAATCAAGATAAATTACTTAATTTTATTGTATATCATATATACATGAATTCAAAGATAGAAGATTGAAATATATATTTAAATAATAAATAATAATAATTTATTTAAGAACATGTGTTACCTCTTAGCATGTTATAAATTCAAATCCATTTTAATAAAAAAATTAAGTAATTTTGTTTTATGTTTTTCAAAAAAAGATCTTTAACTTGCTATATATAAATATGACCTCTTTTTAACATTCAAAAATATTATTATTAAACCCTATATTACTTTCTACACACTCTTGGTTTTCAATATGAACCATTTAATGCTGTTGCTAGGGGAATGTGAGCAGTTGGATCTTGGATCTGATCCAACTATCAATCCAATGGTTTACATCCACCCCGCAACAACATTAAATGCTGTGGATCCTAGTCCTTGTTAGTCAAGACTTAAATCATACCAACCATATCAGCAGTTGGATCTTGGATCTGGTCCAACTATCAATTCAATGGTTCACATCCACCCCGCACCCGCAACAACATTAAATGCTGCAATGCCTCCGGATCCTGGTCCTTGTTAGTCAAGACTTAAATCATACCAACCATATCTTTATTACAAAAATTACAATGACATTGTGAGAGTGTGAGTGGTATAGATCCAATAAATACCTATCGTTGTATACATATCTATATATATTAACCTGACTGCATTTATGGCAACAAGCCCTAAATATGGTAAGACTGCTCTCATAGATCATTAATTTGATACTACAGTTTAGAATAAACTAATTCTATTGTTATTCCTGGACCATACTTTATTGACATATGTCTACCTCCATTGACCTCTTTCTCAAGCCTCTCACACCTCAAGAATGTGCTACACTGTGGTGGCCAGATCATAATTGTGTTCACGAATCTACAACCTTACATTTGCAGCGTCCGTAATTACTTTGTAATGAAGAATTCTGAGTTTAATTAGCATCTTATTGTAGGTGCGATCTCCAAGGATACCATTATTACCGATGACTCAAACGCTCAATTTTAGGAGAAAGTATGAGAATTAACTGTCGCTGATGTTAACAGTGAAATTGCCTGGAAGCTTGTTTGTAAGCGCAAGGTTCTTGATATTGACAAGGGGTTTGAGTAAGCTTTGCCAATGTCGAGTAGCGTTCAAAAAGCATTTAACCTTCATTGACACTAGATAGCTAGATAGCCTCCGCACATGGAGGGAAAAAAACGCCCTCGAGGGTGCCCCTGAGTGTAATTTTCGTGCATTTCCAGCAGACCTACCTACAGCCTGGGCTTGCCTTCAGGCACCGATGCGCTCTGATAAAATTTGACAGCTACAGTAGAAAACTGACAGCTGAGGTGATCTCCATTCGCCCACGACTGCTCAAGGCCTGTGGAAACGTCTTTTCATGGCGGACCTTCGTGTAAGCTTCGTCTTTTCATGTGCGCGAAGGGGAGTTTTTAGCCCCGTTTATGTCACGTAAGGGCGCCCCCCGGGGCGCCCTTTTTACCTCCATGTGCGGAGGCTAAGAGTCTAGAGCGACGATTGATCTTTCCTCACAGGCTTTCGGATTACGTCACTCGTCACGGTATCCCCCCACTACGGGGTTTCAATTACGTCACCCTAACATCAAGATTAATCAATCACATAAACGTTGCACGGAAACTGCCATTAAAAGCAAAGAATAACAAAATGAGCATAGAAACGGCCATTAAATGGAAAAGAATGCACAGAAAATAATGTTTTCAATAGATTGACAGGTAGATACATCATACATATACAAAAGATTTCAGAGATTCGTCCAGCTCTGACCGCTTCGGGCAAGACTGCAAAAGGCTAGGTTTTCGTATTATGACGTTATTATGCGAAGTACGTACGGTAAACTAAAATCAATAGAAATTAGAATCCGTGGATGATGTTTCGTGTCTGACAAGCATGAGCCATCCTGATCCGTCTATGCAATCCTGATCCGTCTATGCACTGTACTTCAGACAATAAGATATACGAAGACGGCATCGCCATACATCATTCTGTCCGATTCCGCACGATAAAATCGAGTGTTTCTCTCAATAAAAGAGCTTTGATGCGATCTTGATTAGAAGTCTGGCTTCGGCCCTCCCTTGAATAATTTCAAACATCCATCCTATTCTTTTTAATTTGCATCTAAAGAAGCTGAACCAGCTGCTGCCCAAGGCCATATGAACGAAGGACTTTTATTCCATGCAGATTTCCATATCCCACTACCGCCCAAGGTCTAGAGAATCAGATGAAATTTCGATGGCATTTGCATGGCACGGTAGCCTTATTTGAGTTATGATAATTGATATAGTTGTATGTATTTACTCGTTTGTGAATGATTGATGGCGTTAGTTAAGAGCGAAGGATTACCCGTTTTGCCCTAATCACTCGTACCAGATTCGCCCTCTTTCAAGCGCATGAAGAATGACATCATTTGAATGCATGTACCTGGTAGCCCCGTACCAATCCGATCAAGACTGTTATGATTTGAATGAAGTAGTACAAATCTTTCCATAATCCTCTTAGTGCCTGGCACTATTGGAGGAGGTCTCTTCTGTCCATGTCGTTCTTAAGGCATGGATGGAACTCCAATTTGACACTCTTCTAAAGTAAAAAAAAAACCTATGCCTTGACTGCAATTTGCTACCAACGTAGCCAAACCACATATTTGTAGTGTTGAAAGCATTTTTTCATATTTTTATTGAAACATGGATTCAGTATCCTTAAAAAGTCTTAAGCACCCAGCAATTCCAGCCATTTATATCTGCAATTTTAACTTACAGGGTTACCACAGTATGTACTTGATAGATGTTTTTAAAGTGTGATTAAATGAGTTTAATATAGCAAACATATTTGTCTGGCGTGTTGTATATAAACGGGGTGTGTATATAAACAGTTGGATCTGAAACCATTAGCATATACTGCGCTACATGATAAGTATTGTACGCCGTTTGATAGTGCGGCGCAGTTGGTGAAGAAACTCTTCCAAGTACCAAAAGAATTTGTCTAACAAAAGAGGGCACGACATCAATATACTCTTGCCGTAATTGTACATATTTAAATATTGTTTCCAGCCAGGGTTGGAATTTGGATTCATCTTTACCTGAACTTCAATACTACTCATCAAATAACCTTTCAGTAATAAAATTTTAATTAAAAAATTATCCTTCCATACTTAATTTTTAATGAAATTGTAAATTAAAAACTTAAAGAATTTGAAAATTCAATATTGTAATCCACTCCCTCTTATAAAAAAAAAAAAAAATCAACCTTGTAAGTCAATTCTCTCTCGTATTATGTGATCTATGAAACCATAGAGAATGTAATTTGGAACCACGGCCACTGTGTAATTTGGAACTTTTTCATTATTGGGATGGATATGCATAAAGGATGAAACAAGAAACTAGTTGCTAATATACATTGCAGCCTTGGATATTGTTGGTCATAATGATCAAGGGACTCACAAAACCAAATTTGATTTTTCACACGACTGTAATCCATGATGATACTAGAGCAAATTTTAAATTATTTTGGGATTCTACAAAAAAAAATCAATAAAAACTGGAAACTTCAAGAATTTTTTTTTAAAACATAATCTCTCATTGTAGAAAAGATAGGAGGCATACCAATTGGCCTGTGTTTTCATTAATGACTCTACATGATGGTTTAGTCCTTCAGGTACCTTGAATAAAACAATGGCTAAATATCAATGGTGTGTATAGCTGAGAGGCATAACTTATCAAGATTATAACCAAAAAGAGAAAAATAGCAATATATTTATAATTATACTATGTTGTTAGTCAAAAACTTGTGAATAGAAATGGCCTAATGAGTTTGAAAACAAAAATATAAACAAATCAGAAAACTTGAAAAGAAAATGCCAAATTTCAATTCAATGAATTTAAGAGAGCCTCAAACTACTTGAGCGGCCAGATTGTGAATAAAAATAGAGCACCAAAATCTCTAATTCAAACCACAAAATATCACCAAAACAAAAAAATTGAAGGTGAAGAACAAAAAGTTACTATCCAAATGAAAGAATAAAAAAAATGCCATGAAATATTTTGAAATATTTTATTAAGGAATACCATCATTAATGAAACATGCCAAAAAATAGATTTACAAAATTAAAAGGAAAAATGCCATTTTCGACATTATTCTCTCCACTCAAAGTGCTCCAAGCTTACCGGAATAAGCTAAGAAAAATCGAGAGAAGGGAGAAGAGAGATTGTTGTTGCTTTATCAATTTTTTAAGAGGAATCTGGAGGCTATAATATAGATTTCCCTGAGCCCTTTTCCTAGTTAATAAAACGGCGTTCATCATTTATGCACTAACCTCAAAATAGTTGGAAGTTTCAAGGGTTTACGTCCTCATGACAAGATGGCCCAAGAGGATTTCAAGTCTTTCCATTATTCGGAAACAAGATTATGAACAAAATATGATTTCCCAAATCACAAAACACAAATGCAAGGATAACATGCCCTCCTACCTTTCCTACCTTTAGGGGTTCCAAACTCTTCATCCAATCTATAATCTCTCCTGTATCGGTTGATTCTAGTTTGACCATTTAGGAGATAAGGCAACTATGAAATATATATAACTAATTATAATCATAAAAGGATGGTAGGGCTGCGATAATAGCTGCGATGGCAGGCTGCGAAGAGACAGCTATGAGATGGTTGGATTGGTACCTGACTGTTTACACGGATAAAATGGTGATACCGGATACGGCTAGACGGTTTATATGGATGGCATGTTGATATGGCTGGTCTGGGCGTCACGATCACATAGAAACGGTGGAGTGAGCATCCGAGGATGGAGGGGTTACCTAGGCGGGTTACCTATGTCAACTAAAACTAATGATGTTTTATAAAAAATGTTGACCGTCAAAAATAAGTTTTGGTTAATTAACTGCACGTTTGACTGGACGGCTTGATAAAAATTTTACCTGTATTTGATGGGCAAAATGCCCTGTGACGGGAAAAATGCCCGTCAAATTCCAACCCTATTTCCAGCCTTGTTAAAACGAAAGAGAATGAACATTGTCTTGGAGACGTTGTGCATAAAAGTTACCACAAGTTATATCATTGAAAGAAAGAAAGAAATTATTTTAATGTCCACGAGGTTAACAATAGTCTATGGGATAGACCGCTTCACCCCTGATTTCTGCAACTTAGCCCTTTTCTTGTTCAACTTGATGATGAGTGCCCCCTATTTCTCCACGGTCCCCTCACTTAATATGTTATCCCAAGAGCTAGCTACCAGGATATTTGCATAGTTGGCCCTACTCTCTTTGAAGGCTTCACAGTCTAAAATGAAGTGTTTTTTTGTTTCCACTTTCAGGGAAGTGCGAAATATACACACACTTTCTTCCGGAGCTTCCTTTGGTCTTTTCCAACGCCCATTTTCACAACGGAGTTGATGGGAATTGGATCTTAATTGAGCAATAAGTATTTTGGCTCTCCAAGGAATATTGGCCCCTATGTATGCTTTTTCATGGTGGTTGTAGGTGGGGTTAAACTCTTCAATATAATACTCCTTCTTTCTCCCCCAACCCTTTATACCAAGCTCGCTTGTGGAACCTATCGATAACTAACTCCTTTATCTCTTTACAGGGCACATGTTCAAGTAAATATCCCATTTACTAAGCCATTTAATATTTTGTTGCATCCACATCTTCTTTCATTTGCATAGTGTGTCATTAAAAACGACTTTAGGCCATCAATTGTCTTCCATTTGCTCAATTCTTTCTAGATATCTTATGAGTCGCACCATAGCAATTGCTTCGATAGGAGCAACCCCCATTTCACTCAGCATGATATCATAAGGGACTAAACTTTTAATTTTAAACTTGTTTGTAATCAAGCGTTTTTTAATCTTTTCAATTTGCTTCCATTGTAGATCAGATGTGCCCATACTTCACATCCATAGAGAATCGCCGGGATCACTAAGAGCCCAAAACGAGTTTGCGTAGTCTTCCAATCCCACAGCTCTGCCTCTCTACACCTATTTTGGAAAGCATAGAATGCTTTCTAGCCTCCCAAAGTTCTTTTCTTTCTGCAGTTTGCCCAACTTAAATTTTTGTTGATGTTAATTCTGAGATACTTGTAATCTGCCACTTCTTCGAGAGTGTTGCCTTCAAAGTAGAACTCATGCTGGTTATGTTTTCTTTTGCTAGAGAAAACTACCACTTTCGTCTTGCTAGTATTGACTTGCATCCCCATTGTTCTACAAAAGAGCTCAAGGGAAAGTAAATGTTCTTGTAACCCAAGAGCGGATTTAGCAATCAAAATAAGGTCGTCTGCATACAAAAGAAGCCTTATCACAAACTCTCCCAAAAGAGCACCCTCACCATCCTGTAGGTTTAACCACTCTTCAAGTTTTTTGATATATAAACCAAAAAGGGTAGGGGACAAAGGGAACCCTTGTTTGACCCCGATATCACTCCTAAAACTTTCAAAGATGCGAGCTGACATTCTGATTTTTTGACTTTAACCTTCTCGTATAGTCTATGGAAGGCTTCTCTAAGATGCATAGGGACCCCAAGTTCCTCCATTCTATTCCAAAGCTTATCCCTAGGTTCCATGTCAAACTCTTTTTTGAAATCGACAAAGCAACAAAAGGCTTCCTCTTTTTTTTCCCACACTTTTTCAATGATGTGTCTTAAAGTTATGACGTGATCAATCATGGAGTGTTTAGGTCTGAAGCTTGCTTGCCCTTTAGCACGCTTATCACCCTCTTCCGCCTACTTGCTAATTATGTTTTCCAGCATACTTCTGAACAACTTTGCAAACAAGGGGTTTATCATTATGGTCCTATAGTTGGAGAGATTATTGACATCGCCACTCTTGAAAAGAGGTATTGCTAGAATGGTTGTCCAATCTGTAGGGAACCCCTGCTGAATTATGTTGTTGAAAATTTTCATAATGTGAGGTTCAAGAATTTTCGAACCCACTTTAGATATTCTGCTTGAAGTTCAACTAGATCTTTTTCTTTTCCAACACCCAACTTCTTAATACCCACCTCGATCTCTTGCACGGTGAAGAGCTTAGTAGTAGTGTTGACCAAGGGGGGGGGGGGGGGGGGGTCAACCTTAGAATCTTTCTCATAAAGCTGCCTTGCATACTCGAACCATTGATAAGCCATAATGTTGTTGTCAGTTTGTTTCTTTCTCGTTTGAAGTTCCTTCCAAAATAACTTGGGGATATTTTCCCCACGAAGATTAGCTCCTCCCTCTTTGAGATCATAAACTCAACTTTTTTCTTTCTTACAATCTGCTTGTAGGCTTTTAAAGTTATTTCTTTTTGGTTTGCCTCTTTCAAAGTTTTCCTTGATATTTTGCATTCTTCATCAAACCAAGCATTAACAGGAAAACAATTTGTTTCATATTTCATATTTTTTGCTCTTTTGCATTCCGCAAGTGCACTTTGAATTAAATTTGTTAGCTCATGACTATGGAGGCTGTTATAGGTCAAATCTGCACTTCTCCGTCCGTGATCACATTAAGCTGTCGATCACACAAAAGGACAACATGGATTGAAGAGCAAGATTATCCGAGATGATGCATGGACTTGATTTGCCCCTCAGCAGCTGACAAAACCCTGTTTTACCCTATCTTTTGACATGTGAGCTACCCTACAGGCATCATAGTAGCGCATTTCTGGGAATGTTCCCTACTCTACAAGCATAATAGTAGCGCACACCTGCTAGTATGCCATACTTTGCTTAAGCAAACTAGCACACACCTTAAAAAATCATGCAAACGCTGGTTGTAAAGCAATGAAGTTGCATATTGTGCGCTACTCTACTGTGAAATACTCGCGCACATCTTAAAAAGTAATCAAAAATATATTAATTTGATGAATTGGGATTAGTTGCAGTTGGTTTTTCAACTTCCCAATCAAACTACCTCTCGATCCAAATTGCCTACCTTGTCCCATAAATACAAGGGGGATAGATGAGAAAGGGGGGAGAAACTATGCATTAAGGGTTGTTACGCTGGAGGAATTCTAAAGTTAGTGTGAAGAGCAGGAACCCAGGATCCGGTTGCACAAGCACTCTAAATGATCAGGTATACTTGTACTGATTATTTGCTTTTGACAATAAAGGTTGAAATGCCCTTCCCATCCCAATCAAATGTCTAATGGATTGCATATTTGTTTGGATTAAATGCTTGATTGTATTTGATGTTTAAATTGTATTTCAATTTCATCATTGTTATATCAGTCAAGATACGCTGAGGAAGGTATCTTTGTATTGCAGGTTCATCAAGTGGAAGATCAAGTGGAGGATCGATCGAAGGAGCGAGCGAAAGCTAGGATCGAACATCGTTAATAAGGTATGCCTTCAAGAACCTTGATCTCTTTCCTTTTGTAGAAGCCTATGTGATATGATTAATGTATTTACCTGTCACCCTAGAAGTTGGTAGTGTCTCTCTCCTCGCTATAGGGTAGAATTCCCAAACAACAGACTAGCGACTCCACTGGGGACCGGTTGTTTTTTGTTCTAGGAGACTCATTTAACTTTCCTTCCAGTACTTTTTTATCTTTTTCATCTCTGAGAGGCCCTGTAGGTCACTTGTACTTGCTTTCCCTTGCTTAACTCATCCCAGTTGGAAGTTTTAGAGCCTGTTTTCAGACCTCCTCTGATATGTGCGCTAGTCTCCTATACACACAGTAGCGCATACTTGGTGATGAGTGCTACTTTATCTACTATACAGTAGGGCACATATCCCAGTGTGCGCTGGTTTATGCACTACACAGTAGCACATACCCCTGTAACTCTCTGTTTGCTGTAGGGTTTTGATTTGAACTTGTTTGGTTTGATGCCCATTCTCTTGCCTTGCTTTCTTAACTGATCCTTGAGGTCTTTATGCCCTTATTGAGTCTTGGTTGCCTCTCCTAAGTCTCTTAGGTCATATTTTGCTTGCTTGAGTACTTTTGAGGTGTCTTGTTGTTTGTGACTCTTTTTGGAGGCCGTGCTTTGTTCCTAGTTGGACATAGTTACATTCATGTACCCTAGATGTTTGTTGCAGGTATACAAACCTCTGTTTCGTAGCCTTTGTTGTTTGTTGCAACACTAAGCACACTTTGATGGTGTCTTGGCCTTTGTTTTAGGGTTTGACCCCAAGTTGGAGTCCTTAGGGTGTTTTCAAAAGCTTTTTGAGTCTAGACATTTCCTGATTGCTTTGTCAGTTTCAGTTTCAAGTAGGTTGAAATCTTTTAGTTTGCTTCCATTTGAGTCTGTGTGATTGTAAGGCCATCTTTGGTTCGCTTGCCTACCGTTAGCTTGGCGTAGTGCTCTTTAGGGTTCTTAATGCTTTGGAGTAACCGTTGAGGTGTATCTTTCCTTTTGAAGCGTCTCTTATCCTTCTTTTCTTTTCACTTTGGCTTCCAAGCCCAAATCTTTTTCCTTTGAAAAAACTGTGTAGGACAAGTCTTCGTCAAATCATCGATTTGTTTGTTGTGAACCTTAGAGTTGCTTTTCCTTACTTACATTCCTCTTTTCTAGGTCTTACTTGCTTCCATTTTCGAGTTCTTTTTCTTTTAAGTATATTAGAAAAAAGCAAAAAAAAAAAATGAGTTTGGTAGTTTAAAGTAGTAAGGCTTATGATCATTTCGAAGTAGCATAGTTTACTTTGTTGTGAATTTGAAAAGAAAAGAAAAAAGAGATTTGTTTTTGGTTTGCTTAGTTTTCATTTTGGAAAGAGCATAAACGGAAAAAGGAAAAAGAGTCTTTTTGTTGTTTTGAAAGTTATTTCTTTTGCACTTTACTTTCTCAAACCATTTCCACACAATGCACTACCCCGTTGAGTAAAAAGTTGTCTTAAAAAGAATTTTAATAAAATAAATTAGAAACATTTTTTTTTTAGGAATACACGACACCAACTAGCTTAGGCTAGTGTTTCAAGCTTAAAACACCTTAAACTGCTCGGAACTAGTTTCATTATGGAACAATTGTAGTACAACTTTCATTTAGGTAAACCCATATATATCAAATAACCATGGGATGCTCTACCCAAACCAAAGTTAAGCACGAGGTTGTGGAAGATCGGAATTGTTGAGGATATCCCCTCACCTTCCTTTTGACCATAAACCAGAGTCGATTCGCGTATGGGGGTCCTTTTGGACTTCGGACTTTGCTACACTGCCCATCGCGTTTTGACTAGGCTAACGATTGTCCCCCCAGGATATTTCGTATGTATGGTAGCCTTAGTATCAAACCTTTAGGATCCTACACAGGTAGAGTGGGCGTTTATTCCCACTTCACCTCGGACAGGTGTGGAAGGCAACCCTCTGGTAGTACTCCCAGGAAAGCAGTTTGGTGATTCAAGCGCTTGCACCCAGTGGACCTCCGGTGGATGCCACGAAACTGATCATCAGTACTCTGTTAGTCTGTTATGGGCCCTAATCATCCCAGACTTACTTCCAAGAGTATTTGCTATCCATTTGATTGTTTGATTACTTAGGATTTTTTAGCAGTATGTTGTTTGGCCCTTAGTCTTATTGGCCACTAGGTTTTTACTTAGTGTTATTTTTATATAATTGTGGAAGACCAACAGCTTTGTAGGTCTCGGAGGTGGCAAAACCTTCCCCCACCCAGTGTGGAGCCACTACCGGCACCACCACGACGGAGGACTAACTCCAGTGGTCATTTTGAATATACTGGTGAAATAGAGGTTCCTGGTGAACCACAACTTAGAACCCCGGATCAACAATTTTTTAATACTGTTGAGGTTGAGGATATCACTTATGGTGAGTTCAATACTCTTTTTAACCTTCCTCTTACCGAACTTAATGATCCTCTCCTGGTACCTATTGGTTTCTAGCAACCCGAGTATAGTGCATATTTTTTCACACATGGGCATATTATGACTAACCCGAGAGATGAACAGGGAGCTCCACAGACTCCCACAATGGGTATGAATACAAGTATTGTAAATCCTCCTTCCACTGCTACACTGAGTTCGACACAGACAACTTTTGTTTCAACTCCGTCCTTCAGTTTTAACGCTGGTACGTTAGGCATGCCAAGCTCAACAGCTTTGACATCTGCCTCTATCCCTACTTTTGGACCCAATAATGCAATGAATGTAACCCCACCTCCTGTGACTCAGCAGTCATACCATATACCCAGTACTTGGATTTCCACACCCAATGTAGGGTCGAATGCATTTGTAACTATGCCTGTCATGAACACCATGACTGCGTCGTCCACCTCGACTACCCCTGGTTTTAACACTTTTGCAGGTTACAATATGAATCAAAGTAATATACATGCAGGAAATATCCCCTTTTCTTTGTTTTCTAGAGGAGGGGGTAATATTTTTAACCAACAATATGGCGAGGCTAACACCCAACCACAGTGGATGAATACACAGGGTACCAACCCACTTTCATTTGGGTGGGGGAATTTCAACAACACTTTCACACAACAACTGATGACTGGGGGCAACCCCTACCAACAAATGGCTGGGGGGAACCCTAACCAGCAGTTTATGGGTCAAACTATGGGAGGTTCCCCCTTCATGACTCCAGCTCATCAAATGCCATCTTATAGACCTAGTTTACCATTTCTGGAAACTCTGAATTTGCCAGATCTTTCCAAGTTAACGAACGATCCGGTGTGCCATAACGTTACGTGGCCAACAGTTCCCACTAAGCTACCTTCGGACATTCCAAAATTCGAAGGTAAAACTGGTGAGGATCCTGGTGATCATGTTACTACTTTTCATCTTTGGTGTTCTTCGAACTCGTTGAACAAAGATTCCGTTAGGTTGAGACTTTTTCAAAGAACCTTAATCGGTGCTGCAGCCAAATGGTACATTGAGTTACCTGTAGCCACCTTCTTTAACTTTCGGGATCTCGCCATAGTCTTTCTGAACCACTTCCAGCTTCCTGTTCGATACAATGTCGGAACAGATCTTTTGTCTGCCTTTAGACAAAACAAAGCAACTCATTTATCTGATCATGTTCAGGAGTGGCGAAGACGGAAGAGGCTCATTAAGGCCAATATCCCCCCAGAATTCTTATTAGAGTGGTATCTGAAATCACTCCTTCCTTATGTTTCTAAGGAAGTAGCTACTTCTGGGGTGTCATCGGAAGAAGAAGCCATTCTAAGGACCCAGCAACTAGACTTGGTTTATGCTCAGTCTGGGCTCCTTTACGAAATTATATCTGATGCACCGCGATCAAACATTGATCTAGGTAGACCAAAACCTGGACCACATGCTGACGGCATAGTGGTTTCAGTTGATTTTGTAGCCTTCAAAGCATTGACTAAACAGGTTCATGCCTTATCGGTCAAACAATTGACTGCAGAAGTGACTCCCTTCACAACCTCTCCTTCTACTACTGAATCTATACAATAGGTTCAGACTAATCAAAAGGGCCCTCGGTAGCCCAACAATAAAAAGAAGGGAAAGAAAGGAGAGGGGAACCAACAAAATCACAAAAACAAAGAAAATGTCGAGGAGGGTAATAGAGAAAAGAAGAAGGTCAAGTTCCCTTGCAGGCTTTGCAAGCAGGACCACCTCACTCACCAATGCCCTCTAATAGAAGAAGCCCAGAAGTTGCTTCAAGAAAAGAAACCTGTCGTCCTTAAAGATCCATTTCCAAAAGGGCATGGATCATCTTCTGGCACCTCCAATACTGGGGGCACCACCCACACTTCAGTTGATCAAAATTTTATTAATATGGTTAACTCGGACGCTCTTTTACATAGGCAGGCAAGAAATTATACCCCAAATTCGCAGAATAAAGATAAAGATGTTCATGAATCTTCCACTCCTCTCCACATACCTGTGGACCCACTGCCCAAGATCCCGAAAGGTGTCTTGAAACAAGCTTCGCACAATACCAACTCACAGGATGCTGCCAACTACAGTGTGGTTGAAAATCTAGCCCAGACCCCTTGTGCTATGTCCACCTTAGAAGTTTTGAAAAGTTGTCCATTACAACGAAATGCACTTCTGGCAGCTATTGGAAGTATGGAATCATCCAACATGACTGCATGTTTTGATATGTCTGATATCAAAAACCGGTTTCCGTACCACGTTGCCCTTCAGATAGAGGTATCCCATGGTCCTATGACCATGAGACGAGCTGTCGTAGATGAGGGAACGTCTACGTGCGTAATGTCAATTTCTTGTTGTAAAGCTTTGGGTTCTCTCGAGTTAGCCCCCTCTAACACACTGCTTACTACATTTGATGGCAGAACTTTCCATCCACACGGATTCTTGCCATCATTTGATGTCACACTTGCTGGTAAGACAGTTGTTGTAGAGATTGAAGTTCTAGACACTCTGCTTGATTACAATATGTTGTTAGGCAGGAGCTAGACATATGCCATGCGAGCTATTTCATTGGCAATTTTCCGAGTTGTTATGTTCCCCCATGAAGGAAAGATCGTCATGGTCGATCAACTTTCATTCTCTCGAAAAAACAACCAGACTTTATCGGAATCCACAGTTCCTTTGGTTGATCAATCTGCCCCAGTAAACAAGAGTTTAGGAGCAGGGCTTTATGAGTCATTAATAGGCACTTTTGACTTACCCTCTCCCGTTATTTTCATGCGTTCTGATGAAGGTACATCTACTGAAACTTTCACGGTGGGTTTAAGGACTGATCTGTGGATCCTTCCTACTGTATCAAAACCATTAGTGCCTTTATCCGTTGCAGAAGTAGCATACATGGAAGCACATCATGCTGCAACGGAACATATCATGACTCCGCCAATCTCTGTTGAGTCGGATATGGACTATGCTCTGGCATGGTTAGTAGACTCGATCCACTCTTTTGACTATTTAGACACGGTTTTTCCTTTTGACGAAGCCATTTTGGAAGCCATGATGGGCCTGGACCAACCTTGGGAACACATGCACCACAGGTCCTATCTGCTTCCAAATCTAGATAGGATAGAGAGAGGAGAGTTTTCGATGAGACCTGGTGGGAATGTTTATTTGTCCTCTTCCACTTCAAGTGTTGTTTGCGTTGAAGGGAATATGGCTAATATATCGAGAACCATCCCGATTAACATTTCCACCAAACCCGGGGTCATGGAAAACATTTTTATTGGTGCAAATTGTTCTCCGGAAGAGATCGCTCTGTATACCAAACTTTTTAAAGAATTCCGCGATATTTTTGCCTGGTCTTATGAGGAGATGCCAGGCATCGATCTTGCCATTGTTGAGCATGTCATCACAACATATCCTAATGCAAAACCTGTGAAACAAAAGCTTCGTCCAGTGAATCCTCGAAAAGCGGCCACTATTAAAGCGAAGGTTGAAAAATTGCTTAAATCCGGATTTATCTATCCGATCGACATGACGGAATGGGTTTTGAATCTTGTTCCGTTTGATAAAAAGCAAGGTAACATCCGAGTCTGTACTGACTTTCGGGATCTGAACAAAGCTTGTCCGAAAGATAACGACCCCACACCATTTATTGACCAAATCATAGATGCGTGCATGGGACACGAGATGTTTTCTTTCATGGATGGATTTTCGGGATATAATCAAATTCAAATCAAACCCGAAGATCAACACAAAACAACTTTTATTTTCCCATGGGGAACTTTTGCTTATCGGAAGATGTCGTTTGGCTTAAAGAACGCTGGAGCTACGTTCCAGTGAGTAATGAATTTCGCTTTTCACGATATCAAGCACATAGTTGAACCCTACCTGGATGACCTCACGACGCGATCTCACAAGAGACGGGATCATCCGGCTCATTTGAGACTTGTGTTTGAACGATGCAGACAATACAAGATTCGATTAAATCCTAATAAGTGTGTATTCTGTGTCGAGTCTAGGTGATTACCTGGGTTCATTGTATCCAGTCGTGGCATAATAGTCGACCCATTAAAAGTTGAGGCGATTGTAAATATGCCTCCTCCTCGCACCTTGAGAAAAATCCAAAGTCTACAAGGCATGTCTAACTTACTACGACTTTTTATCATAAACTATGCTAAAATAACAAAAGGTTTCATGAGATTGCTTAAACAAGATACCTACTTTTTTTGGGATGAGGCTGCTCAAGCATCGTTTGAGGCCTTGAAAAAGGCATTACTATCAGCCCCCTTGTTATGCCCACTTGATTATACAAAGGATTTCCTCTTATATCTCGCGGCATCACTTTACACAATTGGCATAGTACTAGCTCAGGAGGACGACACGATCCAAGAGCATGTCGTTTATTACCTCTCACGCACATTGATATCTCCTGAGATTAAGTATTCGCACGTTGAGAAGTTAGCACTAGCTGCGGTCTATGTAGTGCAAAGGCTTTGTCACTATATCCTTTTATGAACCACTACTGTGATTACGAAGTTCAATCCTTTCCAATATGTTATCACTCGACGTATCATCAGTGGGAAATACAATAAGTGGATTGTAATCCTGCAGGAGTTCAATTTGGTTTTTCAGTCTACCAAGTCAAAGAAATCACTAGTGTTCACTGAATTAATTTCATAATTTCCGAGTGACTTAGTGCATGTTGAGGAGGAGTTATCATTCCCGGATGAACATATCTTCCTCATTTCCTCCTCTGACCCATGGTACGGGGATATTTTAGTATATCTCTAGAATTTGAGGTGTCCTACCACTTTTTCTAGAGAAGAATGACGCAAATTGAAAATTCATGTGAAAAACTATCTCATTATCTCTGACACTTTGTACAGACGTGGAATAGACTCCATCTTACGATGTTGTTTGACTTTAGAAGAAGTAGAATCAGTATTGAATGATGCTCACAGTGGAGCTTGTGGTGGTCATCTTTGAGGGTTGGCAATAGCTTAGAAAATACTGTGTGTCGGGTATTTTTGGCCTACAATCTTCAAAGATTGTGTGGAAGTTGTAAAACACTGCCGATCGTGTTAGTTTTTCACCAAAAAAATGAGAGCACATCTAGATCCTCTTCATCTTGTGATCACAGTAGGTCCCTTCACCAAATGGGGGGTTGATTATATGACTTGTAATCCAGTTTCAGCTGGGGGCCACCGTTATATTATCGTTGCCATCGACTACTTCACCAAGTGGGCCAAGGCAATGCCTATTGTTAAGGAGGATGGAGAAACTGCCACTTATTTCATATTCAGTCATATTATCGCAAGTTTCGGCATACCCAAAGTGATCGTGACAGATCACGGTCGTCATTTTTAGAATAGCATGATGACCAAGCTTTATACCATGCTAGGTTTTTGTTAGGAGCATTCGTCTTCATTCTATCCATAGGCGAATGGTTAGGTCGAAGCAGTTAACAAAACCTTGAAGACTATTCTACAAAGAACCGTTAATGTCAGTAGAAATAACTGGCACATCATGCTGTATCCTGCTCTTTGGGCTTACCGAACAAACGTAAAGACTGTTGTCGGGTTCTCTCCCTTCCAAGTTGTGCATGGTAAAGGAGCAGTCATTCTGATTGAATGCGAGATTCCCTCATTAAAGTTGGTTGTCCAACTATTACCAGAAACTTCAGTACTAGAAGAACGTTTGCTACATTTAGTGCATCTAGATGAGCAGTGCTGCAATGCGCTCACAGCAAATGAAGTCCATAATAAACGAGTCAAAGGATAGTACGATAAGTCTGTCAGACCTAGGGTTTTTCTCGAAGGAGACCTTGTTCTGCTTTGGGATCAGGACAAGGAACCTTTAGGGGTTGGCAAGTTCAAGTCCATGTGGCTCAGTCCTTACATAATCTCGAAGGTACTGAAGAAAGGAGCATATGAGCTAACAGACTACGAGGGTAATAAGCTGCCCGAGCCTAGGAATGGGCTCTACCTGAAGAAGTACTACGCTTAGGCATTTGTGTTTTTTCGTGTATTATAGTTGTACATTTTGTAGAACTAGTTTTTTCTTGTGATTGTTAGTTTACCTTATGTGCGTTTCTCGCTTCGTGTTTTAGATGTCGACTGAACACTTTTTAGGATTTGCTGATCACGCCAGTCACCACACCCGACAGTTGGCTTCAGCAGCTTGGGTCATTTACTCACCGACTAGCCAACTGGTTTCTTAGGGGGGGGTTTGTTTGGGTCCCACGACGAATAACTTAGCTGAGTACAGTGTAGTCATATAACTTCTCTGGGATTCTCTTACCCAGGGCATTTCATATTTGGAGGTAAGACTTGATTCGCAACTAGTTGTATTTCAGTTGACGGGTGTTTATCATATTAGAGATCCTATTTTGCTACGACATTTTTTGCGAGTTAAATTATTGGAAAGACAGTTTGATTCCATCGTATATCAACATATTCCAAAAAATTTGAATGCATTAGCTGATTCATTTGCAAATTATGTTTTAGATTGGCATTTGTATCATACACTTCCATAAATAAGCATTGCACATAAAGTTAAACACACACATGTAAATATAAACCGATACTGTATATATATCCGATACTGTATCAAAAAATAGTATGAGTTTGGAACATAATTCTATCACAAAGTCAAGTCATAATATACAAAATTGGGCTCAATGGCCTCAAAATACATAAAATATCCTTCTCCTATGGAGAAGGTGGGGCCTCATCAGCATCCACTGCCTCTCAGTAACATATGACCAGCCTGGCTACTTTCCGCAACAATCTAATCCAGGCTAGGGGAACACCTACTAAATCCTCCTGCATGTCAATAGGCATCCGCTCAATGCGATATGTGGGGATATCATGAGTCAACCGACTCATATTTCTCTCGATAGCCCCTAGCGTAGCATCAGCTGCACCCACATCAATGGGCCTCGCGAAAATAGTAGGATGTCCATCTGGACGAACTGGTCCAACATCTGCACATGACACTTTTTTTAGTATTTCAAAGTTCATCATAAAAATAATATACTTTAAATTGAAAAAATTAAATAATTTTCAAAACATAAACATACCTATCTCTCCTTAGGGACCACCTGGAGGAAGTACAAGCTCTGGATCATGACGAAAATCTAAACCAGCATACGGAAACTGCTCAAATGTCGGCACCTGTCTCTCCCATCATCCCCAGAAATCATCGGTGTGATAGAAAAAGTGGCTTTCACCACCACCCTGGCGGAGAAAAATGTCACCCCAACAGCCCAGTCTCGGCTCACGAGGAATGACAGGGGGCAAAGGCATGCCCAAACTAAGAGCAGGTACCCTCTCGAAGAAGAAGGTACAAAGGATGTTGCCATATCCAAAGTTCTTCATCCCCCCAGTCTTACACCCGGAGAGTTGAAGCTTCATGTTTGCCAACAGACTAGTGCACCAGTCATACACATGACCTTGCAAACATTTGATACCAAATAGTGCCTTGAGGCTAGGTGTTGTGTGGCACTCCCTCCCATTCGGTTCAACATACTTACAATAAATTTCAAAAGGAGGTTGTCAATAGTAGAAATAAGAATCTGACTTCCTGATTTCTCAGTAACCGCCACATAGTATGCATTCACATATTCTTGCACAGACATGACACCCACATTGCGTGAGGACCCTTTCAGGTTTACAAGATCTCCCCTCCTAGAGAGTCCTGTAATGAAGTATATGTCATCAATAGTGAGGTCCAGGGTCTCTCCCCGGATATCAAATACATTGGCATATGCATCCCAGTACTGAATGAGCCTTTGCAACAATCAGTTGAGTGCCCTCACGTTGACGGTTCTATAGAATTTTAACAAACCACATCTTCGGAGTGCATGTAGAGTTGTCGAGTCTTGCATAGCCACCCTATCCATCTCTTCATGCTTTCTCTCCCTCCAAACAAGCACCATCCTGCCACAAGAAAGTCAAATTTTTAGCTCTCGACATGTTTTTCTCCATGTTCAGGGGTGTGCGCTACTCCTTAAGGTACACAGTCACGTTTGGGCGCTACTGTCCTTGAGGAAGAGCAGTGCACACCTACAATATTCCCTACTTTCCCTCTTACACAATAGCGCACATGCTTTTCACGATTTGAACATGGCTAGAAATTGATTTTTAAGCATAAAAATTGACAAAAAAAACCATCAAATTGCAAGATAGGATGAAAATAACTTACTTGGAAGAGGTTTGAGGTCGATTGGTTGCTCGATTTGATTGCCACGGACGGATTAAGATCAAGGGTTTGCTCCAAAAACTTGCCCTACAAATTCCAAATGTGATATTTGAGTTTTCAAGTTGAAATTACATATATGAATTTGAATTTGATTTTTTACCCACTTTTGTGAAAAGTCTATAGTTTCAAATTGCATAAAAATGATCTATTTAATCATTAAAATACCTACAAATGTTGGTAAAGTGATTTCAACCTATATCTCTCAAATTTTTACTAGATTTTCGTAGCATCAATCTATTATGACTTAATTTATTTATTGACGGACCATGTTAAGTACTTTATGGTGGAAATTTCATGTCATTGAAGATTTTTTGTCGTTAATACTAACTTGTTTGTTGAGATCCTAGTCTTTGGCAGATCATGAGTCATGATCATAGAAGCTGTCATTTAAGTCATTTTAAGCTCTTGTTTGGACTATTGAAACCTAAACAAGATTGCCGAGCAAACTTTTCCTCTTCAAGCTCGTTAAAGGAACTGAAGGCCCATCCGCTTAAGTATAAGTTTAACCATTTTCCAGACTTTTGCAGATTACTTACGAAAAAGGAATACTCTAGTCATCCGTGGCTAGAAGAGTTCTTCTTCCATTGTTTTACACTTTTTCGAGGGAGGAGACTAACTGTACGAAAAAGGACCTTTTGGAGCCTTCTTTAGGGTTTTCAGGCTCTCGAAACATGAAAACACCAAGTGAGCCCTCACCTACTTGGGCTCAATGTGAAATCCACGAGAGAGTAAAAAGAGGATTGTTTAAGTTTTTCAGACTCTATAAACAAGAAAACACCGGTGAGAATTAACCTACTTGGGCTCGATATTAAAATCCACGAGTAGGTGTATGGATTTATTGTTAAAGTTTTTTCGACTCCTTAAAATTGAAAACACCGGCGAGAAAGAACAAATCTCGGCTCGATATTAAAATACAGAGATAAATATTATAGAGTATTCTTCTATCTCTTCTTTGAACTCTATAAACAATGAAGAAGGTCCTAAGTCTTCTTCCCATGGGCTCATTAAACTCTTTACATGGTTGGATCTACTGAGTTTTCATTCTTTCTTGGACTCATTAAAACAACAAGAAAGGTATTCTTTTATCTAAAAAGAATAAGGGATAAGAAGGGTATATCACATCTTGCGGTTTCAAAGGCAGTTCAGTCAGTCCTATCCTTGAACACAGCACCTATTTAAGTCTATAATTTCAGTTGGGTTTAGTTTTTGACCTTAGGGTGAACCTGATCTCCGATTTGTTTACTCCCCTGGTTGGTTTTTCTTCCAACCATATGGAAGGTCTGCTAATGTCTCCTACATTGCAGGCCTATATCATTTCCCCATCATGTTGAAAACTGCCTAAGTCACTTTGTGTCGTGCTCATTGTTCAAGGATATGGCATGTGTCATCCATTCTGTAGTTTACCTTGACATCATGTGTCGGCCATCCTAGTGTCAGTCTTGTTACATGTCCTACTTCAAATCCGCTCATACCATTTGAGTGTTCCTCGTGTTGGATGATGGAGTATGCCTTAAGGCCTCCCTTCCAACGGACTTCTTCCCATCAACATCAACTCATTTTGCTCTGGGAATGAAGTTTAGAGTTTTGGTTAGTACCTTGGGGATTGCAGTCACTAGTGGCAATTTTCCTCACTGTCGAATTATGAGAATACATCAATGTCTCTTGTTTGATAGGTTCCTCAGGTGTTCAACTTCAAGTCCACTTATTCACACTTGTTGGATCGTACTAGGTATCTTGGGCCCCATTATCATTACCGATGGAAGCCCTCGCATTTGTTAACGGTATAATCAATGACCGGTAATCAAACGATACCCCCCATGTTTGACTTTCAGCTCATTTATTCACATGGTTAAGGTTTGTACCTTGGGTTGTTTTGGATGAAGACCTTGGGATTTTGATAGCATCACCTCATTATGTTATCACCTAAGCTGCACAAGACTGAGCCTCACTCATTTTGGCTCTCCATGAGACATAGATCCAGTTTGTTGTTATGGCTATGATCTCTCATTCTGACATGGATCCACGCTTGTATTTCAGTGTCCATGCTATATATACATCTCCTAGTTATGTATCAGAGATCATGTTGTATCATGCTACACATCTATATGATGTCAAGATTGTAATTGCTCGCTAACCTTGATCATTATTTTCAGGTACTTTTGTGACTTGGTTCTGTGGTTTCTTGCTCCCTTTGCTGACTTGGAATTATAATGTATTTCGGCAATCGTTTCCCTCTGACCTCACACATTAGGGGGGCATCTGTTATAGGTCAAATATGCACTTCTCCGTCCGTGATAACATTAAGCTGTCGATCACACAAAAGGACAACATGGATTGAAGAGCAAGATTTTCCTAGATGATGCATGGACTTGATTTGCCCCTCAGCAGCTGACAAAACCTTGTTTTACCCTATCTTTTGACATGTGCGCTACCCTACAGGCATCATAGTAGTGCATTTCTGGGAATGTGCCCTACTCTACAAGCATAATAGTAGCGCACACCTGCTAGTATGCCCTACTTTGCTTAAGCAAACTAGCGCACACCTTAAAAAATCATGCAAACGTTGGTTGTAAAGCAGTGAAGTTGCATATTGTGCGCTACTCTACTGTGAAATACTCATGCACATCTTAAAAAATAATCAAAAATATATTAATTTGATGAATTGGTATTAGTTGAAATTGGTTTTGCAACTTCCCCAACTTCCCAATCAAACTACCTCTCGATCCAAACTGCCTACCTTGTCCCATAAATACAAGGGGGATAGATGAGAGAGGGGGGAGAAACTATGCATTAAGGGTTGTTACGCTGGAGGAATTCCAAAGTTAGTGTGAAGAGAAGGAACCCAGGATCCGGTTGCACAAGCACTCTGAATAATCAAGTATACTTGTACTAATTATTTGCTTTTGACAATAAAGGTTGAAATTCCCTTCCCGTCCCAATCAAATGTCTAATGGATTGCATATTTGTTTGGATTAAATGCTTGATTGTATTTGATGTCTAAATTGTATTTCAATTTCATCATTGTTATATCAGTCAAGATACGCTGAGGAAGGTATCTTTGTATTGCAAGTTCGTCAAGTGGAAGATAAAGTGGAGGATCAATCGAAGGAGCGAGCGAAAGCTAGGATCGAACGTCGTTAATAAGGTATGCCTTCAAGAACCTTGATCTCTTTCCTTTTGTAGAAGCCTATGTGATATGATTAATGTATTTACCTGTCACCCCAAAAGTTGGTAATGTCCCTCTCCTCGCTATAGGGTAGAATTCTCGAACAACAGAGGCCCCATGACATAATTTTCTCCTTGTTAAAAAGCCTCCCTAGCGCTATCTTGAAGGTATTACAGTTATTTTGAGTCAAAAGAATTCTGCTCTTTGAGGGAGGCTGTTGAATGTCATGATTATTCGACCCCTGCTGTTACTGTTCCATCCAAGGGAATCTCAAATAGATCGGTCTTTGATTAGATTTCAACACCCCAAGTTGTTCACCAATCAAAACTTCCTCCATTTTCTCACATAAGCCATGCGAGCAAATTGAATAGTCCACTACACTTGCGCCATTATAGGTGTTACAAGTGAAACTTCCATATTTCACCCATCTAGCCAACCCATTACAAATGCCCCTGATAGACTAAGCAGTTGCTCCCCAAAAATGTTGCAGCTTTTGTTATCCTCTGAGACTCTTGTCCATTGATGATTTCTTTCTTCTGTAAGCCAAAGAGGATTACAGTCTTCTTTACCACGGAGAATACTAGCTTGTTCACTTGTAGTCCTAGCATTGAAATCACCCACTATAAGGACTTCACTTAGTTGAGAGTACGTTGAAATATCGTTTTTTAAGGCTACAAAGGGGTCTTTGTGGTCAAGCCCCCTTCTTTTGTAGGTTTTTGAAACTTGTGGGGAAAAATAGCATGCTACAATTCTAATGATGTTTCAATTTTCTGAGATTTTGAACCAAATGAATTGTTTGTTTGAGTCTTCTCTTTTTAACCGAATGAGACAACCTTTTTTTCCCTCACTAAGACCATGATACCTCTGTGTCCTTTGCCATTCTCAGTTGCCTTATTCCACACTATCAACTTCAAATATCCTTCAAACAAAGGTGTGTTGCATCCTTCATGCTCATGTGTTTCCAAGAGACAAATTATGTCTATTTTCTACGATAGGTCCCAACCCAGGTCCCCGCTTCCAAGGATAACCTCTGCAGTTCCAGCAAGCTAGTCTTAAGGAAACCTGGGTAAGATCTGATTGCTATTTGTTTTGGCCTACAGGACTCAGAGGTGAGTCTTCATTCCTATTTTTCCATACTGGCCTTGTTACGTAATTTCATGTTAAAGAAACTGTTGTTGTCGCTTCTTGACTACTGCCTTGCTGTCATATTTTAGAATGGTGACTGAAAGAGGCAATAACAACTTTTCCTTTGAACAGCCCTGCCCGTTTTCCCTCAGCTATTGATTCTCTGACCTTTGCCATCTCTTCCCTTATCTCTTCTTGTTGTATAATAGTTAAATCTTTGTCTAGAAAAAAACGAGTGCCCCTCAAGAGTTGCTTCTTTCTTAGGAGAATCTGTTTGTCACGTGTGCTTGACATGATGACTTTTATGGGCCTATCTCTCTCGTCACTGGGATTACCCACCCTCCATGATTGGAAAATCCAATCTTACCAAAGCAGCTTATCCTTTAAAAAGTCCCTTGCAAAATTGAGTTTACATTCATTTTTTCCATAATCTCTCACACCTTTGATGATTATGTTTGTTGCTCTGACTTGTCTTTCTTTGGTTTCTCTGTTTTGCATGCTGCCCCCTACTTGTGTGCTTCTTTTTCCATGTTAGAAGAATTGCTAATAATTTGTGCCCAGGTTTTGGAAGTTTTTATAAAACCTCCTTTATCATCCTCCGTTGTTTTCATTTCCTGTCTGCTTACTTGTTCAACTGCTTTCCCTTAAACCTTGATTGTTTTAGAGCTCAACATATCTCTAATTTCCACTGCAGATTCTTTCATGACTTTTCAGGCCTACTTCATGTCTTGCCATTCAGCCTTTCTTACCATAAGAGCTTCCTGTAACAGTGTCACTTGATCCTTTAAAACCTTATTGCTTTCTACCAACCCCTGGTTTTCCACTATCACTAGATGGATTTTAAGGTCTCTCTCCTGCTCTTTGATTTCCAAAACCTCCAATATCCTCTTAGCATTTAGTAACTCTTGCACATATAGGTCAGGTGAACAGGTGAGAGGTGTGGATGTGGGACTGTACAAGGTATGGTCGCTGCTTCCTTTATTCCCGTTGTTGCCACCTCCTTTCAAAAGTGACTTGTTTGAAAGTTTATTACGGTAGGCCGATTTTTTCCTTCTCTGCTCCCATCGGGCAACCCTACGTTTTAAGATCCCCCGGAACGGTTTGGCATTCACCCAAACCCACTTCCCTAATTTGATTGCAAAGGAAATTTTTACTTGACCTAAATGGTTTGTTTCACCAGAGACTGTTATCTCTTGCCCATTTTTCATGTATGATGTTGTGTGCGTTGACATTGATGTAGGGGACAGAAAAACACAGAGTAGGGAGCAGGATGATGCCTGGTCTTTGTCACTTCTCGTTGTTTGGCAGGTTGCTGATTAAGATATGATCATTTAGTTGCAGTGGATTTCTAAGTGTGGTAACTAGTAAGAATCCTGACTTCTGAGAAAGGATCATTTAGGATAAGCAAGATTTGCATAATCAATTAGCTTAATTGTCAAATGATAAAGCGATTCCATAACAGGCTTGCAAATTTGTGTCAGGCTGGAAAAACCTGTTCAAGAGTTTGATGTACCCAATGTTTTGGACTTAATAAGTGAGTCCATTCTCTTCATATGTAATCATTCATCTATGTTACGAGAAACAAGAAATGGGAAATGAAATGAGAAACGAGAAAACAAAGTTTCTAGGTTTCATATATAAGAAAGGAAGAAAGAGAAAAACAACAAAATTGAAGGCGAAAAGCTTGCAAACCACCTTTGGTGTGCCCATCACAAATTTATAGGGAGTTTTCTATAACGTCTACGACTTCACCTGGACGGGATCCTTCTCTGGTCGTCTTCGGCCTCCCCTCCGGCACCCTCCCCGCCCCGATGCACCGGATATCTGCCTCATCCACGTCGATCTCGTTCTGACATGCGAAACCATTGTGGGTCCCCCATGCCGTCAACATATTCCACTCCGGGCAGTCGATGTAGGATCCCCGCATCAAGTCATTAATGCAGGGGAATTTTTGAATGGATTTGAGCTCTGCACCCCATACCCAGCTCTCGGGTCCAGACTCTGCACCCTCCACCCTGTTGGATCGTTTTCCTACAACTCCATCTGGTGGAATACATTCAGAAGGAACCCCGCCATCCGGTGCTCGATCACGCATTCTCTAGGGTGGACAAAAAAGTGGATCACGTATCCTACTCGATCGCTGACAAGTTACCCTCCCTGCTCAGGTAAGTTTTTTGCACAAATTGATTTGAAGGTGGCTATGTTTTTAAATAAGGAAAGATACATTTTCAAATCTTGGTCCTTCCATCTGCATCTATCAGACCCATTTTTCTGCAGTGAATGGACTGAGTAAAACCTCTCAAGCATGACTCCCATATCAGATATCTCTGCCATTTCTGTGGTTTGTTTGGGATTTAAAACATCCACTTCGAACCCTATTCTCTCAGCTAATTTCACTATCCATTTCACTATTTCCTTCTGGTTCAGCAATACTCTTGATTTCCGCCGAGAAATTATAACCAATTTGGGCTTTAAGGAACTGAGCACTAAAACATTGCTCACGTTCATAGACATAGAAGTAGTGTTTAATCCATGAAGAGGAACAATAGAGGACTTGTTAATCAAGTTAGTGAATCCAACCATACCGCTTAATCTAGGTGGACCATGTGCCTTTCCAAGAAGCGACTGAAATTATCTTATGGTGTTACCATCTTTCATGAGCTGTGGATCCACGGTCAACTCATCGTGTATATTCATCCCCACTATCATCTCTGGAAAACAATGGACTCTATTATCCCTAGTGAAATCAATAACAGGGTACTTGCTCAGTTGCTTCACAATATATTGGTACTTCATCATCCACCAATCATGGTATTCAAGAATGACAAACACAACTTCCCCCTGAAGATCTTGTGAAGTTATATAGAGAGGAAATAAACCATTGTTGAACTCATGGTAAATGTTTCCTATGTATCCTCCACTGGAGAACACCACTGCAAGCACTGAATGTTGCAATTGACACTAATTTTGCTCATTCTCATCCCTCCGATTCACTATTTTGAGAGTGACTTCATCAATCGTGCTCATAATATTGATCTCCAATTTGCGTGTATATGGTTTGATTTTCTCCTCTCTGTTAGTGTTGTTATATTGGGTGTAAAGGAAAAAAAAGGAAGATTGAGAGTGGGTTCGCACGTCCCTACTCAAATATTAGACATATGTCTGAAAGTGTGACCGATTGCATCACAGAAATTATGTGCCATTCCTCCCATGTTTATTATATTTTTCTACACCTACACCTGTGAAAGCAGAGGAGAATAAATATGCCCAAATTAGTTTCATGATCATACTTAACTTTCTTCTGAGCTCATCTTATGTAGTAAATGGGTTGTTAATGATTTTACCGTCAATGAAAGAAGAACCTCCCACTCTGTTGGGTTGTGGGTTTGACGCTGACAGGAATCTGGGAAACTCCTACCTTCATCCCCTGCAAGCAAATCGTCAGGTGTTAATTGATTATGATTATGGAGGAATAGCATTGACCTTCATGATTTTCAAAGCACAGTGGGAGACTATGATCAGAACACAATACAAAGACTATGTCCATCTTGGGAGTGAAGTGTTGAATCCCTATAAGACCTTTAAATTGCTGCAAGGATACAATAACAGCTGCACCTGGCATGAATCCAGTAAGAGTTTCTCGTGACAGAAAGTCGATTATAAATCCCAACCTGTTGCAACCCATGAATATTCAGTCAATAAACCCATCATCTATAGGATGCATTATCATAGAATCTAGTCATATCAAGTAGAAAATCTCCAACATGAGAATCCCCAAATAAGCCTGGAAAACACCAACAAAAAACATTGCAGTGAATGCAACCTGCAAGTACAACACAGGCTCTGTGGTTGGATAAATTTCCTCTCTAAGCATGGCTCTGAGCAGCAAATAAGAAATAGAGACAAGCCCAACTACAAGATGGGCCTAAAGCTACCAAGTGCATAGTAGATTAAGGGAAAAACAAAGCTTGAATCTACCAAAACCAGAGAATTATATGATAAGAGACATACAATACTAGATTTTTCAAATTATTCATCATAGTTCACGGTTTACAATCTGAAACACTCACATAACCCGATGATGGGTGGAAAACTGGCTAGCTTGGCATAACTAATGCCCTGCAAGATCTAGGTCACATGTTATCACTGATCAACCATAACTATCAACTTTAAAAGCACAAAATTTAATGGCCTATTTATTAACGAGGTGACATTCCATATGAATTTAATACATAATTACCTAAGGGATAGCGAGGCTGGCAATGGTTAGACCAAAAATAACATCATACTTGAAAACAACGAAGCGATAGTTGGGATCCCATTCCAGTATTGGAAACAAATACATAAGCCCAAACCACCATTACCTGCCACAAGGCTAGCCTCTAAACTGTCTGAATGGATCGTCAGGGAAGAATTTATCCTTCATATTAGAATTGAATTGATGAGCTACACTCTTTGATTCAGGAATTCCCACCTTGTGAATCCTCTCATCAATCATTTTCTTCTCAAAACCCATAGCTCCATGGCAGCTAGGGTAAAATCTCCCAGCGCGCTGCCCATCACCTACATTCATTTCTAAAACTCTGGGAGAATTCATATTGTCGCCAGCATAATTTATGTCATTGTAACAATCTACTCTTTTGGAGCTTCCCACCATGATACTAGTCTCACACAAAACAATAAAAATGTATAGAAAAAACAAGATAGAAGCATGCGAAACAAATCCTCAATGCTAGATATGTTCTAGCATTGACCTTCATGTTTATCCTTGCAACAATGTTAATCGTTTATTTTTTAATGTTAGTTTTTTCTGATCAAAATTTGTTGTTTTTTATTTTGTCGGGTCTTTGGAAGCAGAAATAGTCAAAAAATAAATAATGGTGCACAAGTGGACATTATGCATAGAAGTGTCTTGTTGTCTGAATCCTGGTCAAGCAATGATTAAATATGTTATTTACAACAATTCTTTGAATCAGGTTCTCCAAAGAAAGAGAGATGTCTATGGTAGAACCACTAATAATGAGGCATACTATATTGCCCTTATTGAAGGATTAAAAGAGGGAAAAAGGTACGATGCCAAGGATATTGCAGTTTACACCAATTCCGAATTGATTTGCAACCAAATGAAAAGTATCTATCAAGTTCGGAAAGAAAATCTGAAGCCTCTTCATAAAGAAGCAAGAATCCATGTTTCTCAATTTCAGTCATTTAACATAAATTACCATGCAAAGATTCATAACACATCCACTGATCTTGTGTCTGGAGCAGTTTCAAAACTAGGTGTAGGTGGTGAAGATGACTTACTATCAATGTCTATTCCAACAAAACTTGTTGGAGGAAATCGATATAGACCTCCAATCTGTAAAATTATTCTTGTTATGATCCTTGTGGTGTTTATAATGTCATGGTTGTTTCGTTGAAACCCATACATTTAATACTTTCACTTGAAAAAGTGACATTTTGGTTGGACAAGTTGGAATTATCAATGATACAAATAGATAGTATGTGATATTTGTGTGCACAATATTATGATCTTTTGATTATAGTATATGGGATCTCATCAATGCATTTGTATGAATGGGAACAACCTCACATTGCTAATATTGATTGCATTTGCAGGAATCCCTTAACAAATACATATGACTGTTAGAATTTGTGTGTTTTTCCTTTAACCATATATGCAATGGATAAATGGATAAATGCTAGAATCAATACTTGAACTAAACACTACTCTGATAAATGTGAATTTGATAACAAGCTACAAAAAACAAAAGAAGTGCAATTCATACCATGACTTATATAGCAATGAAAAGAAAAGGACTGTGCAGGCTTGGCAAAGGGGGCCCTCCAATGCGTTGCTTGCACACTTGAACACAATCAGATCACAAAAACTTTGCTAACTATTAACACCAGTTTGAGAACAACTCAAAGGTATGCAAATTATATTAAATATCCAAGGACTCGTCTCAGAAGCAATCGTGTTAGAAGCGTCTTTTTGAAGGAGAGATCACATAGAGTTAACTCTTGCAATGATTGATTGCTCATCAAACGTTCCTGATAAGAGAGAATATCCTAGTAAATGTTGAGCGATTTCATCAAGAATCCTTTTGTGTGAAAACTAGGTGTTTTCACCTGTAGAAATAGAATTGGTAGAACGTATCTTCTCTTGAAAACATGAGCCTAACTGATTTACCAAATTACTCATAGATGTCGAGAATGCTAACTCAGATTCTTCGTGCACTGAGCCATTAAGAGGTGCCAATGACTGGAACTTCTCCCATTGTGCGCCAACTTTCATGTTCATCTCGCCACTATCATTGTTTCCATGATATTCAATAGCACGCAAGTCCATTACTGATGTTAAGCAAAATGGCACTAGTTTTAATTCAAAGAAAAATCCCAGTTTTGAACTTTAAAATCAAATAGAGTTCTTTTAAACAATCTCCTTATTTCATTGTCTTACAATCATAACTAAAACATTTCACTAATCCATATGAAGTGATGAATACTAGCCTTTACAGACCATGTCACATACCTGAACTAGGTGAAAATGTTTCCTAAGGTATGGCCTCAACTCTCCTGACTTCAGGCTCGAGTGGTTCAAATTTTGGAAACCGTGCGTGAGAAATTGGTGGTGCAGCCTCTGGGAAACATGAGAAGGGTGCCAGATACTCCTCCTTCAAATAATTAAACTGGGTGAAAACATGAGATCCATTCTCTTGTGATTTCCCATAACAGGATTGCTTATCTCGGTCTTGAAACATTGTGCTTTTAGAATCAAAACATGGAGAATCCTCGCTTAGGAATTCTTTCTGACTCAGCAAGTTTAACCGAGGGTCACATTGTATAAGCTTTTCATAATTCCTATTCAACAGCCCATGAGGACACTGTAGGAAGTGTCTCCTATAATGCATGGAAAACAATTTGACTCTTAGTTTTTTGCAAATGAATTGGATAATCAAGCAATAACTAGTTTTTTTCAATTTCAACAATAAATATCCTATATAGAATGCATGATGAGTTTATTATATTTACCCTCCATATTATGGCTAAGCTAAACCTACTGAGAGTAGACCTACTTACCATACCGTAAAAGGAAAAAAACTCAAAAAAATTGAGGCTTAAAAATATCTAGGGCTTTATAGATATGCTCTCGAACTTCTTCTCAAGAGCATCGAGAAGAATTGACACAAAACAAACATCTACCTGTGCTTGAGAGTTCTTTCGAAGAAAACTGTCAAACATCTTCAACAAACTTGGCAAAAGAACTTGCAGAAAATGATAAAGTTCCCAATGTTGAGAATGTGGAAGGTGCATATGTGAACAACTCTCCTGTGGTAGGGAGTTCTCAATCTAATCATCTAGTAACAAAGGCAGAAACAAAAACAATAGATGTGGAAGAGAATGCAAACTCTCAAGTGCATCTAGAAGAATTGACACAAAGCAAACATCTACCTGTGCTTGAGAGTTCTTCCGAAGAAAACTGTCAAGCATCTTCAACAAACTTGGCGAAAGAACTTGTAGAAAATGATAAATTTCCCAATGTTGAGAATTTAGAAGGTGCATCTTTGAACAACACTCATCATGTTAAAGATGAGCTATAACCTAAAGATAATTGTGGAACCAAAGATATGTCCTCTCAAGAAATCGAGAATCAATTATCGTCTACAGTGGCTTTGGAGTATGTCATGAACTAAGGGATGAATACCACTTGTAGTCTAGTGTACTTTAATGCAGGTTTTAAGTTATTCCTCTTTAAGATTTTTTTCTGTTAGCAAATCAGTTTTAAGTCTGATTGATTGAACACAGTTTGCCTATTTTGTATATTCATTGAACTGTAGATCTTAATAAAGCTTCTGGCCTTATTCACTGTGCTTCCTTTGGATGAGTTTAAGCTTTAAGTCCATACTACCTACTTTCCAAGAGCTTTTTACCTTATCCATTGTGGTGTCTTTAGATGAGTTGTTCTGCTAGTTCAGTTAAGTTGTCAAATATTTGGGCAGTGTTGCTAGGAATTTGTCCAGGTTGTAGAGCAATGGTGTGATGCACAATATTAATTTTAAAATATGCAAAATCTGTAATGTTAATTGTGAGCGGATGTATAGTGTTATGTTTAGGCTATGCCATGTTATGAACAACCTGGAAAATGAAATATGACAAAAAAACGTTTCACCTTGCAAGGTTTTTAGCACTGTGCTTCTTGAAGCTTTTTTGTGAGATGGTGATTAATTGTTCATATTTATACTTTGATAGATAATAGACATATTGTTAAATTTCAAAGCATAAATAGATGAAAGGAAGAACACATTTCATGAATGTGATCTAGAATTGTCTTTTCCTTTACAATATCATAGATATTTACAATTTATAGTTTTACAGTACAAAATTATGATAAATATTTTCATATATAAGGAGCTTAAAAAATAACCTAGTGCTAAAGAAGTTACAAAAATAGACAAAATAGTTTTAGTGCGTTATCTATTATAGAACCTTATCCTAACTGCTTGCAATTCATACAAACCATGTGGATGTTGTATTTCATCGAAGATTACATGCACCAGATCTACTCAAGTGTTTATTTCTTATTCTTGAGCACAATGATGTTGATATTTTGACGCTACCATTTTAGCTTGGTAACTAGTATCACGGGGAATTCACTCAATAAACCGCTATCATAGCACGTTCGTTCGTAGCATATGAAACAATACCCCTAATTTCACTAAATATTGGAAAATACCTTCCAAAATCGTTTTTTTAACCCCCTCCCAATATGCCATTTCCCAATTTAAAAAAAACCCTATTTTCACTAGATATTGTATGTATTAATTTTTTCATTAACATTTTTTATACCCCTTTATATTTCTACCTACTATATTGATATGATACCCCTCTTATGACCCCACATGCATTCTACAATGCACCTTGCTTCTTTCGATGTATATTGTGGATGCACATTACTTCACCCACAATGTAATTACTCAACCACATATCATTATGATTTGCAACATCTAATGGTCTAATGAACAGATAGGAGATCACTTCTTATATGTCACTAGAGCCAATGCACATAGTACAACATTTAGATTGCATGTTGCAATTCCCCAATCGCTGACTAAGCTTGTTGTGGGCTAGGTATCCAAGCCCCCAGGGCCTGTAACAAGCTCTAGGAGGCTGATTAAACCTACCAAGGCCTGTAATAGGCACGAGTGGTTGGGTATTCAAGCCCCTAAGGCCTATAGAGGGCCTATAACAAGCCCTGGAGGCTTAGAGCCCCCCAAGGATATTTGTAAAAATTGGTTGTCAATGACCACTGTCTCTTGACTATGATCGACTGGAAACCCACTTCACCACGAAACCCCTAGCCTCAAGCATGCCTCAAGACGCGATTTCCATGCGTATTGGTAAGACCGAGCCTTGCCTCAACCCGATTTCTCATTCGACCGTGATCTCGCCATCTCCATTTGGCGGATATTTTTCAGCCCACCAATATAAAAAAGAACCCAAAGTATTTTTGTATTGTTACATTAAATAAAAAAAACCCTTTGCCCCTTAATATATAAGCAATATAATTTTTAGGTTTTCATGAATATTTAATACCTCAATATGAATGAATGTGATATTATATTGCCTTCTAGTGAAGCCCCCATGACTAGTATAAATAAATGGGTATTCCCTTCGTCATTTTGTTTTCTTTCACATAAGCATCTCCTCAAACTTTTCATATTTTTCCTTGGTGAAAATATTTGCTAGTTGATATTGGGATTTGCAATGAGCCAATTCAATGTCATGGATTTGTACCTGCTCTCTGATATAGTGGTGATGAACTTAAATATGCTTGGACCTATCTTGAAACATAAAATTCTTTGAGTTGTATAACACTTTTATTACTGTAAAAGGAAGGTGTAGCCTGACTTTTCTATAAGTTTAGATCAACCAGAATCGTCATGAACCATGCTCCTTCACAGAATGCACTAACTGTTTTTTGTACCCTGCTCCTGTGAGGGCAATGTAATGGTTGATTTTTTTTGCCACCCCTTGAAACTATCCTTGATCTAATGTTGAATAAATAACTTGTGATATATTTTCTCTGGCTGACCAAATATGAATGTGTGTGACCAACCAATCCAAATTCTAAACTGATCATTGTGTACATTTATAAAAATCATTGTACAATGTTCCTTTTACATACTATGAGATTCTTTTGCTTCCATTCCAATGAATAGATTTGGGAAAGTCATAAATTGTGATACTATGCCAACAATATAACTTAATGGTAAGATACATGAGGATCTTTACCAACGGCTTATACATTGTTCTATTGGCTTTAAGTCTTGATAATCTAATACCTTCATACCTCGTTCACTAGAAGTTGCTTTAAATTTACAATCAGCCACTTTAACTTGATCCTCATGCAAGGGCAGTCCTAGCTCATCAAATTTCAATGATAAGGGTCTTGGTAATAAGATGAGACTTGTGATAAATACTTGAAAAGATTGAGGCAAATTGTTAAGGAGTAAGTTAATATATAGATGATTTGCATGTGAGGAACCTGCAACAATTAATTAATGAAAATACATGAGATAGCAGAAATTACAGAACTCAGAATCGCTTTTATTGATCGCAGGCCACTTCGAGGGGGCAACCTCCTTTGAGCAAGCTCAATACAAATAAATTCACGGTACCTTCATTGGTCTCACGACAAACTTATATACTAAGTCTAGGCGCCAATACCATGTGTCAATACAAACCATGGGCCAATACAAACTATGGATCAACAATTACTACGGGACGACTTACAAAGCATATGCGTCCAACAACAATAATACAAACTATGGATACTATGGGACAACTTACAAAGCATATGCATCCAACAACAATATACTAACAAAGTAAATAGAAGGGTTGACATGGGTTCCTAACATCCCCTCTCCCTTAGAAAAAGCTTTGTCCTCAAAGATTTAGATGTGGAAATTGATGCAGAATCTGAAGGAGTGGTTCCCCTGTAGCATCCTCGGGTTTCATTACGGGCCACTAACGCCTGTAGAGGAAGAAGAACCATATCAGCTGCGTGAAAAGTGCGCTCTGAACAGTGTTGAGCGGATTGTTGTTGCAGTCTAATTCTTTCCATGTGAAGATTATCCTGCAGAATGAGAAGAATCTGATCGCAGTTTCGAAGAACCGAGTCAATTGCCTAAACTGGGGAGCTACTGAGGGTGTATGGAAGAAGAACTAGCGATACCTATCCATAGACTGCTTCATATGGTGTCCTTTTAGACGTGGTATTATACCACTAGAGAGCTTCTAGGAAATCCATAGAAATAGTTGTCCAAATCTATGTAGGGATGGGAAAGGGTTCAAGCAGTCCCGAAAGGAGTGTCGTTTCACCCTTGTTGACCTGGAAAGTATCACGGTCAACCACCATATGTCTAATTGTCAGTTTCAGTCCCTGCCAAAAGAAGTTACATTGTTCCTGGTCATATGTTTTGAGGAACCCAGAGTGCCCTGTTGATGAAGAAGCATGGAGTTCATAGAAGATATAGCCCTGTTGAACAGATTGCAACCAATTTGGAACAAGCAGAGAAATAGCTGTAAGATAAACTGGGTCATCAAATGTGCGAGAAGGAACATCTGCCACCATTTTGTCCTTACCCTTCTTGTAAGTGATCGCATAGTCATAACCCATGAGTTGGATAACCCATTTCAGGTGTTTTGGGGAGCAGACCTGTTGTTCCAAGAAATTTTCCAGACTATAGAGATCAATCTTGATGCAGAAATAATTCCCTAATAGGGATGGCTGCCACTTCGATACTGCATGCAAAATAGCCATCATTTCCTGCTGATATGTAGATGTGGCTAAATGCTTACCGGAAAGGTATCGTGAAGGAGGAAATCCCACTGGTGCAGCAAAGACACCTGCATATCTATCCAAGGAAGTAGTGGAGACCATTGATGGGTGCATCTGAATGGAATGGAGCTAAGCAATGACACCATGTGAATTCTTCTTAAGGATCTTTTCCAGGCAATGTGAACTGATGATGCGGAGAGACCCTGGTTGTAAGCCTGTAAATTTGTGTTGTGTCCCACTGACTGAAAATTGCATCCAAAGTTCAGCAAAATCCCATAAGATGGGGCCAAGTGTGCATAACCATTGAATGCCCAAAACCACATCACATCCGCCTAAAGACAAGGCAAACATGTCAGAGCGAAGGTTATAATATTCCAGAGAGATACGCACATTGTGACACTTTCCCTTGCAAGGTAAGGTACCCCCATTGGAAACCATGACTTCAAAGTTGGAGCAAGGATGGACAAAACAATCATCCTGTTTGGCGATCCAGGGGTCAATGAAGTTATGAGTGCTACCAGAATTGCTACCAGAATCAATGAGTATTGTAAGAGGAAGCTTCTTGAAGTAACCCCTGACCCACATTGTTTGGGGGGTGGTGACGCTGAATAAAGCATGGAGAGATATCTCTGGTTGGTTGTCCTGAGAGGGGGGGTCAATAGGAGGCTCCTGAATGTCGACCTGATCATCCATTGTATCTGGAGCATCTTCACCAATTTTAGAGGTAGGCGGAGAATTCATATCCAAGAGATAGAGCTTTTGTTGAACACATCTATGTCCCCGAGTGAATTTCTCATCACAATTATAACAAAGTCCTTTTTCTCTGCGTGCCTGCATCTCTGTTTCAAACAAATGCGTGATAGGAGTTGGTCGAGGAGCTAGCGAGATGGGAGGTCGTTGAGAACCCATATTTCGGAAGGGAACAAAAGTGGGTTTGGAGCGTTGTTGGGCTGCAATCTCGTCTTCTGCCAACTTAGCCAACCCCAGGGATTCCATCATTGTGTTGGGACAAAACATTTTGACCTCTGAGGGGATGTCATCCTTAAGACCACTGATAAAACAACTCCTGTAGAATTCCTCAGACAATCCTTATGTGTGATTGGCTAGTTTCTCAAATTTTGTCTGATACTCTCTCACAGTGCGAATTTGACAAAGTTTAGTGAGTGCCCCAGTGAAGTCATCAAAAGCACTAGGACCAAATCATTGCAAAAGGAGTTGGCAAAAATCTGTCCATTTTGGCTCTTCATGAGCCTTGATGTACCAACGGTACCATTGAAGAGATTCTTGTTCCAAATGAAAGGATGCAAGTGGAACTTTTTGGACATCAAAATTATTATGCATACTGAAATATTGTTCTGCACGATAGATCCATCCAGTCAGATCAATACCATTGAAGCGAGGAAATTCAAGCTTCGGACCTCGAAAACTACTGAAAGAATAGAACCCATTGTCTGATGAAGACTCAGACTGTCGTTTGTTGTTCATGGATAAATGCTCAAGATGGAGGCCGAGAAATTTTTCATCCAGATCCTAGAGTTTGGTTTGGATGGCTGCAAGTGCTTCCTCCATGGTTTTTGCTCCTACGCGGGTGACATCCATAACCAAGAGTTTTTTTTTTTTTGGGGGGGGGGGAATGGATAGAAAAACACAAACAAAAGCTTATTTAGTAAAGGGAAATTTGGATTTGGGAAAAACTCGGATGGGTAATTGCGGTTTGACTAGGTTTTGGACACTTTGGAATGGATAGGGAAGCAGAAAATGAGGATTTCAGAGGCGGGGTGAAAGAATGGGAAAATTTGTCAGAGAGGGATAAAGAACCATAAATAGGGAATGACACGGTGGAAAATTTTGAGGGTGATTGGGTGAAAATCGAAGGAGTTATGGCTAACCCTAAAAATAGACAAATCTGACATTTCTGGCTTGGGGAAGCGGAATTTGGGATAGAGTCCTCATGAATGAAAGATGCAGAATGGAATTACAGGGGTGTCAGGGAATTTTCAAGGGAAACAGAATGAAAACAAGGGAGATATGGCGAAAAAACAGAATTTTATACCGAAAAAAACATAATTTTATACCTTTTTTTGGTTTAGAATGGATCTGCTACAGCGCAGAAGGGATCGAAAACAGACGGATCTGAAACAACGCCAAATGGATCGAAAACGGTTGGATATGAAACGACTTTCAGAATAGATATGAAACGGGTAGATCTGGAACGACTTTCAAAATTGGAACGACTTTCAGAATGGATCTGGAGCGGCTTTTAGAATGGATCTGAAATGGCTCAAAATGGATCTGAAACGGAATGGAAGTGATCGGCAATAGTTCAGCTGAAAATAGAGATGGACCCTAGGTATGTTCGGCTTCCTAGCAGTTCATGGGTTTCACTCAGCCACCAATGCTATCTCACGACTTGTGTGTTGGGGAAATACACCTCACTCCATGGCTCAGGTAAAACTGATAACCGCTTTGCCACAAACGACAACTCTTGATTTACCTCACGGGTGGGAACTAGTCAATCAGGTAGGGTTCGTTGCCCTTTTCGCTGGCTGGTCCTCTCAATGGGCCAGCTACTTTGGGGTTCCTGTGGTACTCCTCACAATGAGTTTTAGGGATTATGCCCAAGTACTTCCCACAATTAAGTGGATAGGGATTATTCCCAGATCCGAACTTGCAACAGATGCGAAAAAAAATTTGGCAAAAATTCCACCCAACGAGCCCAAGAAAGTACTCTGATAACAGATGTGAGGAACCTGCAACAGATAATTAATGAAAATACACGACATAGCAGAAATGACAGAACTCAGAATCGTTTTTATTGAGCGCAAGCCACTTCAAGGGGGCAACCTCCTTAAGCAAGCTCAATACAAATAACTTCACGGTACCTTCATTGGTCTCAACACAAACTTATATACTAAGTCTAGGAGTCAATACCATGGGTCAATACCATGTGTCAATACAAACCATGGGCCAATACAAACTATGGATCAACAATTACTATGGGATGACTTACAAAGCATATGTGTCCAACAACAATAATACAAACTATGGATACTACAGGACGACTTACAAAGCATATGCATCTAACAACAATATACTAACAAAGTAAATAGAAGGGTTGACATGGGTTCCTAACATTGCACCTTCTCCGATAGTTTTCACTGGAATTCGGAGAGAAATTGATGAAATTGAAATTTCGGTTGTTGGGATTGCAATTTTGATTGCAGGAATGGAGTAAACATCCTCAATTACCCCTGGGGCACCCCGACTATGCAATTTCAGCAACTGAAAAATGCCATTTCAATAATTTTATCCGGATTTTGACTGGAAAACTCACTGGATTTTGTGTGCAAATCGTCTAAAGTTTAGCTCACACCAATTGTTAAGAGTTATAGAGTATTAGAGACAAGACCCTTTTTCTCTATTTGTTCACCCACAACAATAAGTTGATAATCTCATGAAATTATTTGTGATTGAATCACATTCTGCACTCTTCAAATGTTACATTTATCTTGTCAAGGAATTTCTAGCCAAGGGTCTGGATAAAATTATTGACAATATCGGATAAAATGTCAGGAAAATATTTTAAAAAATGACAAAAATAATGTTTTTTTAAATTTCTTAAACAACTAAAGCAACCCCAACATTCAAACAAACGAACATGTTATTACATAAAAATGAAAATAAAATTGATATATAAGATATATATATAATGTTTCAAGTGGTACATCACACATAGATATTGAAATATGATATATGTCCTAAGTCATAAGTCTCAATAGGATGGTACAGAATCACATCAAAACATTGAATTTTTCCTTGTTTGCTTGATGGAAAATGTTTACAGTATCCTCATATTCATTTTCAAAATGAAGGTTAAAAGACCAAGAATCCAGTCATAAGGCGATTTTGATGCTAACAGGGTCATAATTTCCAATGACTCAAGATAATTACTAAAATTACTAAATACAAGTAGATTCTCAAATACATAAAACTAGTTTCATTACATGTTACCCACAAAGATTTCAATATGTCTCGAGCTTCCTTATCTGTGTGATCATACTTCTTTTGTTCAACAATATTATTTGGCTCAACTCCTTGCTAGCTACGATGTTCCAAAGCTTTCTCACCATAAGAATGTTTCTAACATTGAATTTTCAAGCAACATAGTTCCTGCAATCAAGCTGGTGCAAATTTGGCAAAATAACCCTGAAATTGTTCATAGCTCCCTGAAATGGTTCCTAGCATTTCCTTCAAGTGTCTTTGTCGATTTTATTACACTTTACAATGAAATTAAACTGATAGCAATAGGCTTTCATGTCCTGAATGTGAAACATGACCACTTTCTTTGATAATGGTTATTTCTAACTAATTTGCACTTGGTTCTGAATCTGATGCTCTACATAGATGAAAAATATCAATTTTAAAAGACACTTTAGTTTTTATTAACAATACTTATTCGGTGAAAGCCATGAAAAAATATTCTGGACATTGGAGCTGTATGGACTATTTGGTATTTGTTTTCTTCCTTTTTAACTCTTTCAAGAGTTTTCAACTTTACGGTCTGGTTCTCCTCTCAATTCAACTTGAAAAATTTATAGGTTCTATTGTTTAATGCTCAAGGGGAACCGCTTCTCTTCCTTAAACAAAATTATAATCACATGAGGCTCACAAATTCATAACTACACTAATCCCTACATGAAGATTTTTTAAACATAATTTTTTTAAGAATATAAAAGTATTATTAAATATTTATGTGGTTTATAAATTTTCTAAATTATGGACTTGGAGGATCCAGAATGGCATCACTTCCAACAAAATATTCACGGATCATTCTAAAATTTCCAACTATAATTCTCTCACTTCCATCAGGAACTTTTGAGATGGCTTGTTTCTTTTGAAGATGATCTCTAAGAAAAACTTCAAGGAAGCACTCCAGAATGTCTTCAGATGTAAAAACAGATCTTATTAATTATTTGATATATTATACTATCTTTTATTCAGAACCAAATCAGTTACATATTCAATAATTTTAGAGGTCAATATGAACAAAATGTTGGACCCTAGAACTTGGCATTCCTTGCATGCTTAAGAAGCTCAAATTCCAGAGCAGACAGAGACCATAATCTAAGTTGCCTCTTCCAAAAATTCTGAATCCACATGTAAATATAGATGTTCAAGCTCAAGGGAGATGTAACCCAAATGGCATCAATTTGGTGACCAAAGATAAAATTGGTCACTATGGAACATAAGCAATCATAGGGTGAATTTATTCACAGAGGAAACTCATGAAATATAGATCTGCATGCAAGCATTCTTAGATGACTGGCACAAGGGACAAACATCCATCCTACTTTCACAGTCTTTGCAGAAGCACAGATGCCTGCAAGGAAACAAAAGAATGCATACATCATTGATTCTGCATAACTTGCAAATCCTCTGATATTTGAAGTCCCTGTTCTCCTTGTAGATGAAAGCCTAGAAATCACCTAGACATAATTTTTAAACAAAAGATTAAATCCCAGCACTCAAATTCTTTCATTGTATGTTAGCATGTGGCATTGCATTTGTAGAATTGTTGTGCTCCCTTTTCTTTCTCTTTGCAAATTGAGATTTGGCAATCAACTAGCCATGTTCAGTAGGAGGATGGCCTTACATATCCCCATGGCCTTGTATTGGTGGCAGGATCAAGGAGTGTTTCAAATCTGCACACATCTGCACATCATATGTTAAAGGATGACGATGCATAAAGGGTATTTGACAATGAGTACAAATTATGACATTTTCCAGACCTTGTAGATAACCAATTATAGGAGAATTGTCAACCGGTTGGGCATGTTTGGAAGGAGGACAACCTGTTGTATTCGAGGGGGTTGCATGGTTACCAGTGACACATATTATAATATACGCAAGCAAGCACAAAGACACAGATACAATAGACAAGAGATGGAAGATGAAGCAACAAGCCTTTCATTACTCAGCAAGATATGCAGAAGATTACATATATATGAACAGACTGGCTTAACTTTGTAAGTCGGCTCACCAGCCTATTTATACGATTGAAAAATAGTTACATAACTACCTTGGTTCAACTAACCAACCCAACATGTATTGGTCGACTCAATTCGTCGACATGTACTACAAGTAGTCGAGTGGTGTTAATTTTTCGATAATTTTATTCCATTATCATTTAGGATCACTAAGAGAATAACATGTACAGCATATCAACAACATGTCAATCATAAACACAATCATTGAAGCACACAAGAGACACAGAGTTTCACCAGGGAAAACTAAGAAGGTGAAAAACCCTGCAACTTCCTCAGAGATAGAATAAACCCAAGTACAAGATCACAAGGATCAAACCCAAAGAGATGTCTCTAGCAGATGATCCTCCTCCTCCACAAGTGCGCCACTTTCTCTCTTAGCTATGCGAGCTTGAGAAGTGATTGAATGAATAAAATGAGGGACACACCCCTCTTATTTATACTTGACTTGACCTGCCAATAATTCACTATGGTCGACTTGCTACTCAAGTCTAATAACCCAACCACATGACCTAATCAGGGCTAACCCCTCACTGGTGGTCTAATAACCCATCAATACAAATGATGACACTTGTCAGTACAAATGAAGACACTTCCAAATACAAATGACGACACTTCCAAATAGAGGAATGTAACATCTCTAATGGATATATAATAAAGTACAAATGTAATACATAGAAGAATATCTTCCGAAGTTACAAATACATCAACACTCCCTCTTAACTAGGAAGGTATTCTGGACACAGGTCATCAATACATATTGGCGCAAGTCTTTCAATTCTGGAGTTGGATCATCATCACTGGATCACGGAGCATAATCATCATCACTGTTGCTGTACTCAACATCTTGATCTCTGGGCTATCTCTGAAATCTGCTCGTCATAGGAAGTTCTACAGAGCCAACCCTTTTTCATGCTGGATGTAGGCCCACCACCTGTAAGTCTTCATCATCACTGGCCATATTGTGGAATCCTCAGGACTTATTACATGTGTCAACAAAACCTCGAAAGAGTATCCCAGGATCCTTTATGTGCCTAAGCACAACCGGCAAGATCTCCCAGGGAAATATTATATGTTGACCCCACCAAAAAACCTCGAAAGAGTATCCTAGGCTCCTTTATGTGCCGAAGCATGACCGGCAAGATCTCCCAGGGAAATATTACATGTGGTCACCACAAAACCTTGAAAGAGTATCCCAGGATCATTTATGTGCCGAAGCACGACCAGCAAGATCTCCCAAGGAAATATTACATGTGGTCATGGAAAAACCTCGAAAGAGAATCCCAGGAATGATTACGAGCACACAGCTCAACCTATTGGATCTCCTAGGGAAATATTATATGCCATAGGACAAAACCTCGAAAGAGTATCCTAGGATCCTTTATGTGCCACAGCATGACCGGCAAGATCTCCCAGGGAAATATTACATGTCCTCCCAGAGCAAAACCTTGAAAGAGTATCCCAGGATCCTTTATGTGCCACAGCATGACCGGCAAGATCTCCCACTCAATCTTTGCTTCCTTGCAAGAACTACTGGAGTGTGCTCTCTCTTGATCTTTGCTTCCTAGATTACTTGTCCCTGAACTTATATCCATCCTCGATCACTATGCATGCTTACTAGTATCATCATTGTGTTATCCTCGAGATCTCATACATTCATTAGTAAAATCTTAATACTATCAAAACACAATAATCTTAAACATGTATAGTCATGATCATTTCAAACACAGATAATAAGCATTAGTATTCAAGGTTTTCAGGGAAGACTTCTCTTACTCATGCATGTTCATTTTTTACCATAGAACTCTTCTGGTTAGTCATATCACCAATCAAGGTAAGAGACATAATATGCATAAACCCTTGATTACCTAAATTTCTAACTTCATGAATAATCATATACAAAAGTATAAGATCCTAACATAGGGTAGGATTCTAACATACCTGGTCATCATATTTGCTAGCTATGTCTAGCAATGTTTTCTTGTTCTCTTCAATGACCTGCATAACTCATAAGTTAACCATTATAGAACCAAAATATACATACCTCTACGTGATCCATGACTATGAATGAGTCTCTGTCTTCATGTCACCATGGTCTTGATCTAGAACTTGATTTGTACCTTTCATGTTAGTGGATAACATTATACTCATACAACACCACAGTGCATTAGTACAATCATAATACAATCATAAGTGTCATAACCCTAATCAATGAATGTCTTCTATCATGCATTCATACTTTTACTAGGGTGATAACACAAGTCTTAAAATTAAACAAGATTGATACTAAACTCAATAACATGAAGACAATCATATTATAAACTTAATCATGAACAGATTTCAAAACATACCTATAAGTCATACCTGTCAGATTGCTTGTAGTAATTGTTGTTCTTGTTCCTTTTGTTCTTAGGACAATCAGAGGAAAAATGTCCTCTTCTTGGCATGTGCTGTGAGAGCTTGATCTTCATTCCCATCTTCTCTTCTCAGGCTACAAGCCTAGCCTCTTCTTGTGAACATTCCTCCCATAGTCTACTGAAGGAGATCAACTTCCTTCTTGCACAGATTCCTTGGATGAAGGAATCCCATGACCTAGGTAGGCCATTCAAAGTGGTCATAACAACTTCACTATTATCCACTACTTCATCCACAGCTTCAAGTTGTTCCTTGATTGGAGATACCTTAGAGAAATAGGATTGAATGGTCTCTCCATTCTGAAGCTTTACCCCTTTCAATTGGTTCCGCAGAGTCATCTTCTGATTTATGTTCTTCCCTTGGGTGTCTTTAGAGATGACACATGTGGTATGAGGTAGTATTTGATAGAATCAACAATGATCCTCTTTGCCTTGACCAAGTTCTTCTTATGCAAGGCCTTAGCCTCTTCTCCCTCTGGGACAGGGACCTCTTCACTTATGTAAGTATCCAATTCATTTTCTTCCAGGATTAACCCAATCCTATTCTTCCATGCTCGGAAGTTATCAGCCCCTTCAAGCTTATCCTCAAGCTTGGTGTGGTGAGACATCTTAAAGAGTACTTCAAATGGAAATAGAAAAGATTTAGGTCTTACCACTTGATTTGCAGAAATCTGGATGCGGTGCTGGATTAGGGTTTGTCAGAGAAACCCTAAAAATTCAAAATGTGAATTTCAAACTTTTGAAAGGATAGAAAGATGCACCTTGATGAGTTGATCATCCTGGTATATTTAAAATTTGAAATCTGTAAAGTTTCACCCTTCAAAAATGCCTTTTAGTCTTCCCGGATTCACTAGAGAGGACCCTGAATTAGGGTTTGAGTTTCCCGGAGCTTCACCCAACCAAAAAATTCGATCCAAAGCTCTAAACTTCGATTTTTCCAAGGAGCTTCCAGCTATGTCCTTAGATTTTAGAAATTCCTATTTTTGTGGAAACCCTAATTTTTAGGGCCAAAACTGAAAGTGCCCAGAATTGAGTTCTGATTGGACAGAAAGATGCGCCTTGTTGAGAAGAGTCAAAATACCCTACTGCCTTTCAAGATCTATGGAGAGAAGCCCAATAAACAAGAAACCCTAGCTTCCGCAATTGCACAGTGTCTTCTTCTCAGGTTAGCTTTGATACCATGTTAATTTTTTGATAATTTCATTCCATTATCATTCAAGATAACTAAGAGAATAACATGTACAGCATATCAACAACATGTCAATCATAAACACAATCATGCAAGCACACAAGAGACACAGAGTTTCACCGGGGAAAACCAAGAAGGTGAAAAACCCCGCAACTTCCTCAGAGATAGAATAAACCCAAGTACAAGATCACAAGGATCAAACCCAAAGAGATGTCTCTAGCAGATGCTCCTCCTCCTCCACAAGTGCGCCACTTTCTCTCTTAGCTATGCGAGCTTGAGAAGTGAGTGAATGAATAGAATGAGGGACACACCCCTCTTATTTATACTTGACTTGACCTGCCAATAATTCACTGGGGCCGACTTGCTACTCAAGTCTAATAACCCAACCACATGACTAATGAGGGCCAACCCCTCACTGGTGGTCTAATAACCCATCAATACAAATGACGACACTTGTCAATACAAATGACAACACTTCCAAATAAAAATGACGACACTTCCAAATAGAGGAATGTAACATCTCTAATGGATATACAATAAAGTACAAATGTAATACATAGAAGAATATCTTCTGAAGTTACAAATACATCAACAAGTGGAGGACCTAATAAGAAGGTCGACTTAGGCTCCTCCAACATCTCCCCCACCAAAAAATCTTTCTTCATCCCGAAGAAATGAGGATATGAGGTTTTAACTGTAAATGAGACGTGTTGCTACTATAGATCCGAGTTTAAGATGGATCTATGCTAATATAACTAAAATAATAATATTTAAATTTGAGTAGTATTTTTTTTAATTTCCTTATGGTAAATGTGATCAATGCATTTATATGTATACATGCATATGTTATGCTTGTAATGTTTAATTTTAAAAAAATGATATTTTTATAAAATAAATAAATGATTATAGAAAGAAAGGACAAATAACTTTAAATAGAGTAATTGTAATAAAAGTGGAAAGACCATTAAAAATTATACATCCATTTAATATTCAATGGAAATATACACTAACAAATACAATGGATATATAGATTAATAAACACATTGTCCTACACTGAAGGCGGGTGCAAGTGGGATTATATTTGATCCGAGAGGAAAAATATTCACCTCCTTTGCGTGGGGGATAGGAAAGAAAACCAACAATGAAGTAGAATGGTTAGCCCTCCTTCATGCCATGGAAATTGCCTCAACCCTCAACATCAACAACTTAAAGGTTCTTGGACACTCCAAACACGTCATTCAAAAGATGAGGTCTAGAATACTTAAAGGTGCTCCTCGATGCAAAAGAATATATAGACAAATCCCTTAGATAAGCAATCTCCCTCAGGTGTCCTACCTACATGTCCTAAGGGAAAACAATAAGCAAGTGGATGTGTTAGCCAACCGAGGTGTCAACCTTGATCCTGGAATCATGAATTATAGTGATGGTAGTAAAAAATTTAAAAGTATTCTTTAAGCCCTTTGGAGGAGCGGAGCGAATGAGAGGAGCAATGGTTTGTTTGAACATTAATATCTTTGAGTTGTCCCCTGTTGGGACACGTGGGTAATCACATGGCCTAGCCTCTGCATGTCTAATCGCTGACAAATAACACGCTCCATCATTTAATGCGTCTTTAGAGGTCTTTACCCCCCACGGATTTTGCACAGGCATTATGTCAAGTTTCCCGAGTGACCCCGTGAGTAGTGTTAGCAGTAACTCTATGGAGAATATGCCTCCGCGGTTCCAGGAAAACTTTGAGTGCCTCTCCTCTGCAAGTGAGGAATTTTTGGCTCATATTCTCAGTTGAGTGTAGAGATAAAGTGCCCAACCCACGCTCCGCTTCATTTGACTAGGATTTCGAAAGATCAGTCCTTTGCACAAAGTCCAATGGCCGGTTTAGCAGACAGGATGGATTACTTAAAAGCGAGTATTGAGCACTTCAAACAACACCTGCACAAGGTGTATGAGGATGTTTGCTTGGGACTTAAAGCCGACATAGAGTCGGTTGACGACATGAGATATATTTCTGAGCAACTTTCCTGCTAGGATTCTCGCATTGATGACTTCGAACAAAATTTGTTCGAGCTAATGGGGTCGTGGATTTGATTAAGGAGGAAGTCCTCAAGATGGCCAAGATGTCACAATGTAGCCACTATCAAGAATTCCCTTGTGTGGATATGAGGCCTATGGAGGAAGCGTTTGTCCAACATCCACTGTATGGGCAGAAAGGATCGAAGAACTAGATGGGTTAGTTCACTTCTTCAAGTCTGAATGTTTTTTTGTATTTTGTTATTTGTTTCCAGTTTGAATGGGTCTATCCCTCCTCTTTAATGACGAATACTAGGAAGCAGTTTAGGAACTTTTACAGCGCTAGGTTGGCCCATATTTTGATCTCTTCTATGAAGATACTCTCTGATTTGGTTCTAACTTTTTTGTAATGAATGGATGTGCATAGCCTTTTATAATATCAATCATTTTCCTTGATCGTGTTAAAAAAAAAAACACATTGTCCTAGATAATATTGAATTTAATTTTTGGTAACAATGTTCAAAATTCATTTTTGATTGTATAGATGGATATCTTCCATTCAAACAATTCAAATATATTTTGAAAAATATATATATGAAAAAAAATCAAAATAATTTAATCTTTACCATACTCTATCTTATAAATTTTAATTTTAATTTAGTAGAGATTCAAGTCCAAATCACATAGGGGTTGGATACGATTTTTACATTGGCTTAACTAGAAGTATAAGCATTCTTAGCATAGAACTTTATCAGTTCGATTAGAAGCTAAGTGGTGGAATACGCCCTATTGGATTGTGGTGGAGGCTAATTGGACTTGAGATTCAAAAAGCAATGAACCTTCAATGAGAAGCAAATGTGGAGCAGGCCCTGTTGGATTGTATCTTTGGCAAACTGGATTTATTATTCAAAGAGCACTGAACCTTCATGGACACTCATAGCGAACGACGATTGATCGTTCATGGACATTACGCTCATCGAGCTTTCAGATTACGTCACCGTAACATCAAGATTTGTAACGGCAGGGTGTGTGGTGCAGAGATTGATTAAGGAATCAGTTGATAAGTTTTGATGTGATTAATACAGATTAGGATAAAACTTTATCTAACCGAGATATCTTAGTAATTGAAAACTGTGTACATGTTAGCTCACAGCGAATACATGTACAGAAGCGACCATTAAAAGTTTGCACAGATTATTAGGTTGATAGATATGGGTATCCATTGTGGGATAGGATGTTTTTACGTCCACTTAAATATTCTCCTAAAAATCTCTTAGAGTTATGGAAAAATTAAAATTATGTTTTTAATCCTCTCATTTATAACTTCTTTTTTTTTCAGTGAAAAAAATCATATTATTGGTATTCATTGAAGTGAATCAAATAGTACAAAAAGGTATAAGTTTGAGTATGGCTTACAATCAGTTGTATGATGATACCTAATACATCAAAGAATTAATAATCTTGTACCCATACATGTAGAATCAGTCACACCTCATCAAAAATACAAAAAAACCAGAAAAACTTTGATATCAAAGATCTGAACATCCAAAATCAGTCAACTTTGAATCTTGGAGTTCTTCCCATAGTATTTCCCCTTCTTCTCCAGTGTATGCAGCTTTGGAGAGTGTATCAGCCATGGAGTTATGCTGTCCGTAGATGTGATCAAAAGTGATATTGTCAAAAAGTTGAATTTGTTCTTTAATTCTGCTGATAGAAAGATATAATATTTAAATTGTACTCTCATGTAGCCAATTTTATGGTCACCCTTGAATCGCCAAAGACTTCCAAGTCCGGAAGGCCGAAACTATGTGCAACAGAAAGCACACAACATAGAGCAAGTAATTTGGATTTCATGTTTGTGCCTTGTCCGTAGTTCAACTTCAGTGTAAAATAGTGTTCCTCATTTAGATAGATGACTCCCACAACACAAAGGCCATCACTTGTTGCCCCATCAAAGTAAACAATTGGTCTATGCTGAGGAGGGTAGAAAGTGATAAAACTTTTACAACTTGACTTAATGCATTCAGTACACTGTTCAGAGATCACCGAATGTACTTACAATGTTTGGAACCTGATTTTCAAAAATAATTGCATTCTTGGTCTACCAAATTTCCCAAGAGATCACTGCTGGCAGGAAGGGGAGCCCATCACATAGCCTGTACCAATCAAGAGCACATCTATCAAATGAACCCATATCCCACTCAAGATTGATATTGTAATGTTTAATAATCTTCATCCATAGATATCTGGTAAATCCACAATCCACAAAGATGTGTGTAGCAGATTCAGTGCTATTAGAACATAGGTAACACATACTCGGGCCCGTCCACCCCCTTTTTGTAAGATTATCCCAGGTTTTCAACTCACCATGCAAGGCAAGCCACACAAAGCACTTGATTTGTAATGGGATCTTCCATTTCCACATAACTTTGTGGGGCATTCATTTTCTGCACACTTTGTTCGATCAACCATTTTCAATCAAGATTATTCTAATTCCTTAGGATGCATAAAGTATTTTAGATATTTAGTTTTAGAGATATTTAAAATTAATTTCAATTAACTCAAAACTTTAATTTTTTAATAACTTAAAACCCCAAAAACCACAATTACAATGGAAATCTAATGTTACGAACGGCCCAAATATGTTTAAAATTTTTAATAAACTGTCTCAAAGAAAGAACAGTAAACAATTTGCTAGGACGTATATGGATAAATGGTGTGTAGTAGGTGGTTGTTATCATATATGTAATAACAAGATTGAAACTTTCCCATTTGATTGAAGAGTAGGTGGGTGAGTTTGCCTTCAATGGGGATGGCTTTGCTTTCATTCCAATTCTTCTTTCTTTCTTATATTGTCCTAGGATTGTCTCAATATGGGGTTGTGCCCTTCTTTTCAATTCATTCCCTCACCCTTTGTGCCCTTCCTTCAAAGGATAAGTCAATTTTCAAGTCCTAAAGGGCAACTCCGAGGGAGAGGTGGGTACCATTTTAGAAGAAGCCATTGGTTTTAGACTATGCTAATGAAGGACTTAACCCAACCACCTAGCAATCATTAACAATTTATAAGCTATTGAATTTACCAAACATCAACAATTTATCAGCTACCAAATTTACCAAGCATCATTAATTTTTCAGCTACCAAATTTACCAAGCATCACCTAAGGAATTTTAGATACACTTGCTTTTCAGTTATGGGCCTCAAAAGTTACAAGCACCTTCTGAATTTAGATACCATTTCTCTAGATAGTTTGAAATTGCTCTCCTATGGCTTCCACGGACTTGGAGCTACTAGTTTTGGTAAGATTTTATTTTCAATTTTTCTATATGTCTAATAGAATCCAAAAACAAATTTTAATGAAACTATTCTATGTTTTTTCTTAAGCATGGAATTTTTTTTGTTATTTTGATAATTGAGTTGGGTTAACATTTGTGACTAGAAAAAGGCATGGAAACAAGGTTTTGTTGTGGGAGGCTCCCAATCCCACTTTGGACACTTCCAAAACGTCCAAGTTACAATTTATAGGTCTTGTTGCTAGAAGCTTTTCACATATCAATTCACATTTTTTTGAAAATGATTTATTTTATATATGTTAAAACTTAGTGACATTTTATTATTCTTGTAGTCTTAATCATTGGTTGAAACAATTACTTTTATTTATGGGAAAAAAAGCTTATAAACAAGTTTGAAGTTGAAAGTGGTTTCTTCTTATCCATTTATGGCCAACGAAAAGTGAATGACCCAAAGAAGAAATAAAGAACCATGAACTCGTTGGTACAAATTTTGACCCTCCCCCACAAAAACACATTGAGAATTAAATTGAGACCCATAGTTGTCAATTTGAATGGAAAAATTTATCACATCACTAGCTCTATATTAGTAAAACTTGCCCAAAAAATAGGTTTCACGAGAAGAATATATATATATATATATTACTATGTAAAATTATATAAGTTTAAATTATTCTATTTTTATAAAATTAAAATAAAATAAATTACCTATATTAGAAAACTAAATGCTTTCAATTATGAATGAAGCAAAACAAACGATTTATTTTTTATTATCAAATTCTCATTAAAGTGCATCATGGATAATGCATAAACAACTCCACTTTTATGAAATATTTGCTTAATATAGTTGAGGAGTAATATAGGAAACTCCTCTTCACGTGCAATAATAATTGAAGAATTCAAAACAATCCATACCTTGGAAAAACAACCTTATTAAACTTCTTTTGATAAATGAAGGAGAGAACATCATACTACACTAGCGATTGCCATGTGTTTTTGTAATGAATCGCCTTTACAAAGGGCATATTATATTTATTTGGCCTTTTAACTCAAGTCCTTTGGAATAATGCCACAATTTCAATTACACCATCAATGCAACATGTTAACCTTGAAATTTTTGGTATGTTGCATTACATGTGGCCTAACATTAACCTCTTGAAAGAGTCTAGGTTCCACCATTTGTTTGTTTTCTAAGTTGATCACTTATTGTACCTTAGATGCATAATGCCAACACACGTTACTTTTGAGTTGTCTATTGAACTATTAGTATGCTTTTTTGTTCCATACATGATCGACAAAAATACATGGATAAATGAGTCTTTTGTTATTTTTTAATTGGAAATTAATCTCCTTAATAAAAACATATCTTTTAATTGAAAATTGAAATGTCACAATTTCAATTACACCATTGACGTACAACATGTTAACCTTGCAAAATTTATCATGTTGCATTACATGTTGCTTGACCTTAACTTTCCAAAAGGATTCTAGGTTCCAAGTTTTGTTTGTTTCTTAAGTTTACCAATTAATATACTTTAGATGTATAATGTTGGCACATGTTACATTTTATTTGTGTATGTCATTGTTAGTAGGTGGTTGTTTTCCATCATTGATTTTCAAAGTACATGATCAACAAAAAAACATGGTTAAACGAGTCTATTGTTATCTTTTAATTGAAAATTAAACTCCTTAATAAAAACATATCTTTTAATTGAAAATTAAATTTTTTAATAAAATGGTATTTTTGGGTCGAGGGGCATTCTACAATCCACTAGGGGGGAGATGTTTAACTCCTTCCGTGCTCATCCTATAAATGACACGTATCTTTTATAAAAAATAGCATGTCATAAAACTACATAAATAAGATAAATTAAAATCATAAGCATTGCATTATACACTTGGTCAACATTTCCAGTCTAAAAATGAGTTTGCACTTCTCAAGGTTTTGATCTCTCTAGGCCCTTGATAGATCTCCTTTTAAATAGATCTATACTAATTTTAATAAAACTTGATTGTTGAAAGGTTGTTTTTTCACTAAATAGTTGTATGAGGGATTAGATAAAAGTTAATTCCAACACTGAATGGAACTACCCGTTACGAACCGCCATAGATATTAGAATCCATGGAGGTTTCGTGTATGACGAGTATAAGCCATCCGCTCTTTCAGATTACGTCACTAGCTCCATTAACGAACTGACATTATCATTTATCCCACACCCCACGGTTTCCAATTACGTCACCCTAACATTTTAATGCATGACGGAATTTGGAAACAACCATTAAAGGAAAAAAAATGCACAGAAAGGCCACTAAAGGAGAAAAAATGCACAGAAAATAATAATGTTTTGATTAGATTAAAAGGTATTTGTAGGTACACCCTGTACAAAAGATTTAAGAGATTCGTCAACTCTAAGGGCGTTTAGGGTAAGACTGCAAAAGGCTAGGTTTAGGTTTTCGTATCGTGACGTTGTTATGCTTACGGTGAATTAAAAGCAAGAGAATCTTTGATGATGATCCTTGTCTGATAAGTGATAACTTAGCCTACATCCATCTGTGCACTGTACCTGAAACATGGATGAACACGGCACCGCCTTTTATTCGGATAGGTTGGCCTGCAGGCCTGAAATCTGACGGCCTGTAGCAGGTTTTTCCAAGCAATTTGAATGTCGATTTGACCTTTTATCAATTTACATATCCGTTAAAGAAATTAAAAACCTTTCTTATACTATAGCATGTGAGTACTAATAACTAACAGCCACAAAAAATTAAAAACCTTTCTTATACTATAGCATGTGAGTACAAATAACTAACAGTCAACCAAATCGTTTTGGGAGTGTAAATTGTTTAGAGTTTAGTTCACTCCAAAGGTTCCAGGTTAGATTTGTGAGCTGTCAATCCTTGGCATTTAGAACATTTAGAATTGTTTGTTTCTAAGAAAGGAAATGAATTCATAAACCCTAATTTTATCTGTTATCTGATGCACTGTGATTTGTCTTGCTTTGCTCAGCGAAGGCTAAATGGCCATCAATGAGCTGAATCTATTCAAGGATCATCAGCCCATGATAGATCCGTCCAGGAAAGAAAATAATGAGCGGAAGAAAAAAAATAGTAAAGATAACCAAAAAATTAGGTATATGTGCAGTCCTCGATTTGTTGTATGGTATACTAGGTCACCCATGAGTGTTAGGAATAAATAAAACTGAAATCTGCAATATCAAACCAGATGAAAGAAAGTTAATTGGCATTTTAAAATGGATTATTAAAAATTTTAAAGGTAAAACCCTTCTTCAAATTTTTTATATAAATTTATGGATCTTGTATATAAAAAAATAATAGGAAAGGGAATTAAACAGGATTTGTAATTTTTTTTAGGTACGTGGATCTAATAGCTAAATCAATATCTTACCAAGGTTGATTTTTTGCAATATATTCAGTTTTGATTTTTTTTCAATATACTTGGTTTTCAAACACTGATTTTCACTGATTGTCACTGATTTTCTCTAGTTAAATTAATATCTTCCAAAAAATGATTTTCTGCAATATATTTTGTTTTGTTTTTTTTTCAATATACTGGTTTTTAAACACTGGATTTCTCTGGTTAAATTAATATACTTTGTTTTTAAACACTCGATTTTTCTCGTTAAATTAATATACTTTGTTTTCAAACACTGATTCTTTCTAGTTAAATTAATATCTTCAAAAAAATGATTTTCTACAATATATTTTGTTTTGTTTTTCTTCAATATACTTTGTTTTCAAACACTGGATATCTCTAGTTAAATCAAATATCTTCGAAAAGTTGATTTTCTATTATTCAAATGAAGACAAAATAAAAATGACGACGTGACGACGTAGTTTTATACAACTATCCTTGTGTAGAAGAAAAAAAATTGTTATATGAAATCAAATCATTGTCTTTAAATTTCTTCTAAATGACAAGAATGTACAACAAGACATCACATATATTTACATAATTGTTTTTATTTTAAAAAAAATCCTACAAAAATGGAGAGAGTATGACCAATAAGACAAGTGTAGAGAAATGAACTTCTCCCACACAATGGGGAAACAAAGATTTGTTCTGTTGTCTCTAAAACAAAGGTTTGTTGTCTTGTCTCTATTTTATATTCCATCTAACTTCTACTACAACCTTCTCATTCTCTCCCTTTCTTGTTAACCTCCCTTCATTGCTAGAGTACAAGGCGCTCGGATGCCTCAACAATAACTACTTTACCTCTCCACTACTTTGGAAGCTCTTCTCTCTGCATGTTAGAATATCTCTTAAAATCCAACTTCCATAATGAATTGGTTACAAAGTTATTAACCTCATAGAAGTTTTGACTATAGAGAAATGAAATTCTCTAAACATTTATGTCACATTACCTCTCCACTACTTTGGAAGCTCTTCTCTCTGCATGTTAGAATATCTCTTAAAATCCAACTTCCATAATGAATTGGTTACAAAGTTATTAACCTCATAGAAGTTTTGACTATAGAGAAATGAAATTCTCTAAACATTTATGTCACAGTTTTCTTGATTTCACAACAAGAATTAGGATTAACTATTACATTGCAATGGAACCATAAGAATAAAATATGACTAATTGGGTTATATTAGATAATTTGTAACATTAATTCTTATGAAGGATTCTTTTGTTAGTTAAGGAATGGATTTTTCATCAATTTGTATTTTGTATTTGTATTTATTGTTATTTCAATATGTAAAGATTGTTTTTCCATTAAATATGTTTATGACCATTTTTAAAAGAAAAAGTATGTAAAGTAATAATTCAACAAGTAAGTAATAAATAGCTAGTTGCATTTTGACAATATAGGCTTCATATTTATGAAAAATGAAAATAAAAACTGCAAAGAGTTGATGTTGTTAGTGTGATGAGTCTTTTTGTAAATTAAAGTTTTTTTTATTGTTTCAAAATTATTAGGCAAATAATTGTTGACAAGAGAAAACATTAATGAAGGAAAGAGGTCATGTTTTCTCACTCAAGACTACAACTTAAGAAAATGATATTCAAGTTAGAGCTTTGAAAGCTTTGCATTACGAAGGAAAATGAATACATTGACTTTAAACATTTTTAAATAAATATTGGTTAGTATACTTTTTTTTGGGTAGTCTTTTATGTTATTCATGATTTTAGGACTTTCTTTGAATTGTTTTGCTAGAGAAAATGCAAATATTTTATAGTCAAAGTTGCATATAACCTTGAAAATATTGATACTCTATAAAATTGCATAAAACATAAAATCAAAGCACTAAGAACATATAACTATCATTAAATATCATTAAATTTTTAGATACGTAAAGGATATTTGAAATTCCACGCCTAGTTAGGCTTAAGCACATTTCAGAAAGTATCTTTTGTAAATTGAAGTAACAATTTATTAGGTTAGTGTAATGTCCGTTCTTAATAAATTTCCCAATGTGCTCAAATTCACCAAATTTCAACTCTAGGTATATGGATACAACTCGTTCCAAACTCCTCCAATTACTTTCAAACTTGGTGAGGAAGGTCATGAGGGGTGATGGGACACATTAACACATCTATCATAATCAACTGATATAACAAACCATGGTCTGCAATTTGCAAGGGAAGGAGTTTCGGGACAAGACTAGTCAATTTGGGAAGTGGAAATCCCCTCGGGGTCTTGGAACAAATCTCCTCCAAACACTGTACAACCTCCATTAATGGTTTGTATAAGACTTGGTTTTGTTATAAGACATTAAGTAAAGTATATTTGCAGCATTATATATGGTTTTGGGGTCGAATAGGCATCCAAGAGAACTCAGGGAATTTACTAGTAATTCTAAGGCTCAAACCCCCAATGGTAGATGGCTCCAAATAGCTCCAAATGCTCTCAAATTGTACTAGAAGGTGTATGAATGATGTTAATACATAAAAATTGTGTCTATAGGTGTCTATTAACCATCAAATGACTTCTGCAACTCACTTTGGCAATCTGGTCAATGTATGGAGTTTTACTAGTAAATTGTGGTTCAAATCCCCCAGGTTAGATGATGAAAATGACTTTCCAAATGCACTCAATCCAACTTGAAATTCTAAATGGAAACAGGGGACATATAAAGGACATCAACCTGAACTCATATGCACCACCATTCAACTTTTAATGTCTGCTATAAATCCCTTAAATCAAATGCAAAAAGACTAGTTTCAACCTTGGGGGAAATGACATTAAATCTTCTTCAAATGGTATTAAACTAATCAAAATGACTCCAAATGCTTAAGTGCTGAACATGAAACTTGTGCAGTTCATAAATTACAGTCCATTAATCATAAATACATCATAGGAATGATCTTTCATTCGAATACATTAGTACATCATTGCTACACATCAAGGTAGTGGGGAAATGGCACCATTCTTTCATTAAAAATCAGAATTATACATTTACACTTGGAATTTCAACCCGAAACTCTCTGATGATGAAGAAAAGAGTATTTAATTCATATTAAAAAAGAAACAGGGCATGAGAAGCTCCCCCAAAGAGTACAATAGCTCACCAAAAACGTCCTCCCTCAAGGATCAAGAATATGCCATGAAAACTGGAAATGGTTGAAGGAGTGAGATGCACTAGAAGAAACCATGGGCTACCCTGTAGCTTACACCTGCAAATTAAGACTCTATTAAAGCTCCAAATTAAAGGTCTGAATGTCCTTTCCAATTACCAACTCGGATGGGAATCTTTCACCCTCGAAATTGGCTAAGGCAAGAAAATAGTCATCCACTAGCTCTCCCTCTTCACAAATGCAATTGCAAATTCTAAAAATGATCAAAAGATGCCTTCATTCTTTGTTCTTGACATTTATAAAGTTTCCAAGCTCTCTATGGGTAGAATTCCTTCCAAGAGATGCATTCCAACTCAAGTTGGGAAGAGATTCCCAAGGATGCCACTTGTACAACAATTCCTAGTCTCCCACTTCCACCAAATCACATGTGGAAGCATCTTAGCTTCCTAAATCCCTTGAGCGCCCTCTTGGAGGCTATTTTTACCCTGACATGTCATATATGTTAGATGTCAGCCTCTAGGTCTGATTTGTGTCATAGGTGTCATAGCATCTTCATCATTGTTGTCATAGAGCTAGGGAATCTAGTCCAAGTGTCTCACTAGCTCCAAAATGACTCTTCCTCTTCCATGGGAGTTACTCTTCCACTCCAATTCGACCTTAATTGATTCATGCCAAGTATATTGACCTTCCAACTCATCCCAAGACCCTTGGGCTTCTTATGGATTCGAAATGACAAGAGGAGCATGCCATGTGGCATAGAAAATCTAGCTTGTGTGGGTCCCACTTCCTCCATGTGTCTTCATGGTCAAATGCCACTTTGATTTTCCCTTGTACATATTTATTTAGCTCCTTTATTAAATATTTATGCTATTCTAATGTCCACACATCATTTATTATCCTTCTTATTTCAAATCCCAATGCTTTCACCCACAACTTAGGAAACTAGTAATTTTCTTCCTTGGCAATTATTTGACCCTGAACATTTAATTTGACAAACTCTCATGAATATGGCCAATGGGATTAGGTCATTGTGACCCAATTCAAAATTTGGGACATGAAAAATCCTCCCTTCCCAATATTGCTTGTCCTCAAGCAATTTCAAACATGGGTGTTGAAGAACCTGCTTTCTGTATAATTCTTTGAAGTTGCCACTGAGTTGCCCAACTTTGAGTCTTCGAGCTTCCATGAATATTTTAGAGAGGAACCACCATGCTTGTTGCTGCACTACTCTAATTAAAATCACTTTATTAAGTGGGGAATCCATCCCCCATACTACTTGTTTCCCAAAAAAATTGAAACCAATGAGACTAAGAATTAGCCCAGGGTCCCATTGCTTGTATTGCACTCCAACAATTAGAAGTGCTCTCCAATTCATAGTTCCTGGATCTCATTTTCTTGTATGCATTCTTCTAAACATCATGAGTAAAAAATATATATCATCAAAGTACATAACAACATAATGAAAATGAACATCAAGAAGATGCTTCATCAAAGAATCATGAAAGTGCGTATACCTCCAAGCAAGTAGACCACCATTTTCCAAGTGCATACAAGCATCAAGTAACCAATCAAATATGCTCCAATGACATAGGTGAGGATGCCATTTCCTATCATGCTGCTCCAAAAGGATGTGATATGCATCAAAATATCCAGCCATATATTCTTTCATCCAAGAAGTGTGAAGAATCTCCACTAAAATCTTAACCGAATAATGAGCAAGAAAAACAAGGAGACTTCAAATGACTCAAAGAAGTATCACCCATACATCCATGAATGTGAGAATCATAAAGATATAACAAAGTATGTGGCTTCCAACAAAAATGTTCTCCAATCATAAATCTATTCACCTGAGTGTTGGATGAAGTTCATCCAACATTAAATGAACCAAGTGTTGAGCAAGAAAAACCATGAGTCTTCAAATGACTCAAATGCATATCATAGGTGCATCCATCTAGATGTGCATCATCATAATGTAACAAAGGATGCTTCTGCAAATGTGGATAAGAATGTGCTCCAACCATGTCATCATAAAAGGTAAATCTAGGAGTTCCATACTCCTCATGTGGCACCATAAAAAAGAACCATTTCACCCATACTTCATTGAGACTAATGTTGCAAAACATGGAATTGTAGGATGTAGGAGAATGAACTAACTCACCTAAATGATCAAAAAGTACAGAATTTTCATCATGGGAAGGATCCATATGGGTAGTATCATGCAGTTCCTTCGAAAGTGTGAAACCTTTGTCATAGATTGGTTCCAATGTAGAGGAATCATGCTCTTCTTTAAAAATTGCATAACCTTCATCAAGAGACAATTCAAGTTCCTCTTCCACCACATCAAGTGTTTGAATCTCTTCAAGTTCATCTTCAAACACATCAAGCATATTCAAATTTCCACAGTTCTCATGATCTAGGCATGTCATGAGAATCCTCCAAACAATATACCATTTGACAACCTGAAACATAGGAGGAAAAACAAGTACCTTGCAACTTTTCAAGAAGTTGCTTATTTTGAATTGTGAGCTTATGATTATCCTCATTATTATTCAAGTATGCATCATGTAACAATTCATTAAGCTCAAACAAAGGGTTTCTATCAAAAATCAAAGACATGAAATTATCTTTGATGTGGCACATTGCTCTTTGAATCTTCTCCATGTCTTCAAGGAAGGATGTTTCCTCCAATGAAGTAGCTCTCCAACAAGAATTTGACACCAATGCTTGAGTGTCATGGAGAATGCTAAGGGACTCTTGGATCTTCTTTTCATTCATATTCAAGGACCCTTCAAGAAAATTAGGCTCTTGCAAATGGACCTCCTCATATTCTTCCTTCTTGATTGGACCAACTTCATGAAGCTCAAGTGGTGATGGGGAAGTTGATCTTATTTCTTCTTCAACTGCTACAATGTCTTCATTTTCATTATTAATGGAAGTTTGTCCTGCAACAACACTTCCAAAAGTTTTCTCTATGTCACCAACATAGAGGTGTGAGCACCCCTCTGTAGGCACTCCTTCACAGTTTAAGAATCCATCAGTAGATGATCTTTGATTCATGTCCAAGGTAAAATGTGTCTCTTCCTTTTGCTCCTTCAAGCAAGCTGATGCATTTTGTACCCAAGTATGTGCAGAGCTTTGAGATGAGACATCAAAGGTGGGGAGTGGCATTTTACTTATTGCATAATTCAATTCTCTATTTTGAAATGGATTCTTATTACCTTCCTTCATCTTGAGCTTGTTTGAGACAATGAGGTATTGATAAAATGGTAAAGTGTTTCTGCAATCTTCACTCAAATTTTTTCATTCAATTAGAGTTTCTTTCACATCATTGGACTCAAGAAATTTGGGTGCAGTAGGCCTTGGTGTTCTCTAAAATTCATTTTCTCTATTATGGGGTCCTGTGCTTGAGAAAATATGCTCACCATGTGTCTTCTTTTCTTCTGATTGTGTACTTATGTTGCCTCCTACTACTCCTTTAAGGCCTTCTAGTTGACTAGCCATTAATTCCAATCCCTTCATCATATTTTTTTTCATGTCTCCAAAGAAAGGTTTTAGGACTGAAATAAATTCCTCCTTATTTTCTGAGTTTCCCCTTTCATCCCTAGTCATGATTTCTTTAAAAAATTGCTCTTATGTTCCTACTTTTTCCTTTTCAACAAAAGCACTTTTGGTTTCAATATCTAATGGTGGTCCTTGACTTCTTGTCCTCATGAATATCAGACCACATCAGGTGCCAAGATCATGCTTTGATACCGATGTAATGTCCTTTCTTAATAAATTTCCCAATGTGCTCAAATTCACCAAATTTCAACTCTAGGTATATGGATACAACTGATTCCAAACTCCTCCAATTACTTTCAAAATTGGTGAGGAAGGTCATGAGGAGTGATGGGACACATTAACACATCTATCATACATATAATCAACTGATATACCCAACCATTGTATGCAATTTGCAAGGGAAGGAGTTTCAGGACAAGACTAGTCAATTTGGGAAGTGGAAATCCCCCTGGGGTCTTGGAAAAAATCTCCTCCAAACACTGTACAACCTCCACTAATGGTTGGTATAATACTTGGTTCTGTTACAATACATTAATTAAATTATATTTGTAGCATTAGATATGGTTTTGAGTTCGAATAGGCATCCAAGAGAACTCAGGGAATTTACTAGTAATTTTGAGGCTCAAACCCCCAATGGTAGATGGCTTCAAATAGCTCTCAAATTGTACCAGAAGGTGTATGAATGATGTTAATACATAAAAATTGTGTTTATAGGTGTCTTTTAACCATCTCACTTCTGGTGTTTATAGGTGTGGGTTTTTGAGAGAAAAGAATCAAAAAACATGAAAGGGATAATCCCATATTAAAAAGAGAAACTTGAGAGCACATTTCCCAATGCTATAAAACAAAAGCATTTGGGGCATAGTAAGGAGTAAAAACGAAGAGAAAATGCATGCTGGAGAGATTATGAAGATTGGAAAGCTCAACTTCATCAAACGCAAGGGTGGAGAAAGGATAGCTCATGGCAAAGGAAGAAGGATGCACATCAACCTCCATGGTAGATATGTACTTTCTTCTCTAGATTAATATGAAATGATTCAAGTTTCCTTCCATATGAGATGTGTTTATGATGGTTTTGAATCTTGAGAAATGTTTGATAACTGATTAAATATCTTAGGAAATTTGTGTTAATTGCTTCATATCTTACATTAGAACTCACCATTTCATAGTAAGATAACTTGTTTAATGTAGATCTAACACTACCTTTAAAGCTATTATCAGATTGGCGACCATACTAGTTGAAATTTCTTGAAATTTTCTTCATATTTTGGTGTTCTAATACTTTCATATCTACTCCATTTCAGCCTTAAGATCCATTCAAGAACCTTTGATGCAGGTGTAGAAGCTCCATGAAACCGGCCTAAACCCACTCTTGAACTTTCAAATCTCTTCAAAACTGAGTTGAGATCTCGGTTTTCCTTACTTGACTAGGCTGGCGCACCCCCTCTGTGTACACAAAGTGCCCACTAGCCCCTAGCTCACCCTATACACTGCTAACCTGCGCCGCTTACTAACTTTGCTAGTGTAGAACCTGTGCCTGACCCATGTTGGCGCTCTGCTATGTTCTAGACTTTATGCCGACCAAGTTTTTGAGTTTTTGGATCCTTGTTCTTCATCATTGTCTTGATTTTTGTGATTTTTCTTTATGTATGGGCTTAGGAACCTCTTATATTAGAGTTTAAACCTCATTTAGATCTTCCTTTGCTCAAGATTTGGAAGATTTTTAAAGAATTTTAAAGCTTTCTTGTTTCAAATTTGCAAAAATTGCTAGAACTAGTTTTGAGATTTTACTGTTTTAGGGCCACTTTTAGGCTTCATTTTTGTACTTGCAAACCTAAACATTGATTTAATACATGTTAAGATCAGCTTACCACTAATTTTTGAGAAATTTGGGAGGGTTTGGATTGATATTTTAAGATTTGGGGTTTCGATCCAAAAACCTTTAAAAATGGCTTAAATTGACATTTCTTTCAAATTTTTCTTACATTTTGTGGTAGATCCATTTGCTTAAGGACATATTTTGCTTTTATATCCCTGATTGGATAATATTAGGACTGATCTTTAAATCATTTTGATTAGTTTCATAGTTTGCAAATAGTGAAAAGTGGGAAAAACATTATAAATAAAAAATAAAAAATTGTGTAAAGAACCTTAAGGCCCTTTAATTTCTGAATCTCATAAACTTGCATATCTTAAACATGAAACCAAATCTCAATTCTAACATTTGAAAAGATCATTTGAACTCATGTGCATTGAAAAACAAAAAAAATTGAACATCACAGTTTGAGTTATTTTGAAAACCATTTTCTTCCAAAAACAAACACAAGCTTTAACTAGTCAAATTTTGTTTTGGATTTACAAGTATTTTCATTATACTTTTGCACAATTAGAGGAAGTTGTAGCTTTAGATATCAATTTTATTGTGATAAGTTTTGTCCGAGCCACTGTATCATCTTCATTGGGCCTAGTGCTATCTTGTGAATGAGAAAGTGGATCTCAAGTGTAACAGTTTAGGATTTGATTTTTCAAGCATCTTATTTTCGAGCCACTGTATCCTCTTCACTGGGGCCTTTGTGCGATCTTTTGAATGAGAGAGTGGATCTCACATGTAACTGAATATATTTCATTTTTTGCATACAGTTTTCTGAGCCACCGTATCCTCTTCACTTGGGACTTCGTGTGATCTTGTGGATGAGAAAGTGGATCTCAAGTGTAACAGTCTAGAATTTAATTCATAAGCATTACAAAGGGTTCTGCATATCCTCTTCACTTGGGCCTTCGTGTGATCTTGTGAATGAGAAACAGAGATCCCCCGTGTAATAGAACTAGATTCATTTTCACTTGAGATATTTGTTTGGTTTACATTGATCTTTGAAATCAATTATTATCCATATTTCAGAAGAACTGTGCATGAAAATACAAAATCAACCAAACCATTTTGCATGATTGAAAGACACACATGAACCTCTAACCTTTCATTAGTTTAGAACATTCATTGAATTGAAAGGTAGTGAGCATATTGCATTGTGTGGTTCATATTTTTCAAGTCAAAACACCACCAGTTTCACTTCCACTCTTTAAACTAAGAAAACTACCTTTAAAATTGGCACTTAATCTAAAATTGACCAACTTTTGATTTTCATATCACCAACAAGATTAGGTTAGTGCCCTGCATTAGATTTGGAGAGTTAACACTCCTGAGTTGCAAAAATTTTGAAACTAGCATTGATTACTGAGATTTTAAATCCATTAGTAGCAAAAAACACTTGTCGAGAAAGCACTTCTAAAACATGTGCTAAGCACGAGGTCAATCTGGATAACTAAGAGTGGTTTGCCCCTCTTGCTTGTTTAGTAGGACATGAGCTCATCAAGGAATTCTATATGAAGTGACAAGTCCTCGGGGTGACATCACTTTTCTAGAGTGCCTGGCTATGAGATTTGTCCCCGACTTACAACTGTTCCGCCCGACCGTTGATTGTAAAGCGGTAACTTTAGTGGCTCTTCCTAGGATATCACATAAGCTATTGTAAGTGGGAAAATCTTGCAATACCTGAGACAGACTTTGGATCTTTTAATCCTTGGGAGGGTGATTGGTCAGGAACCAACACTTTCACCCTTGGCGATTAAATTTTATTGTAATTGTTTCTCATACCTTCGCTGCTAGCAATTGTTTGAGGCTTGAGATCCCTCAGCAGCTACTAGTTTCGGAAGGCCCTCTAATCCAGCTTTTCACTGAACTTCGGTTCTTTGGAAAAGTAGTTTGTTTTCTTGGATCTATAGGAATTTTTACTGTGTGGACACTTTTTATTTTTGTTAAGTCTAGACTACCTTAGGATTGTGTGATTCTATTTTTTCAAATCAAAAATATTTTTAAAACACATCCTTTAATCAAATTCTTCAAAGTGGCTACTCTCCCAATCCACCAATCACGGTGGCAACGAGGTGAATCACCAAAACGTGAAGGCCCCACTCCATCGCGGAGATGAATACAAAACACCCAACCTTGTGACTTGGAAACTGAACAAATTCTAGATTCAATTAACAACAATAGAGAAGAACAACATCAAACAAATACTTAAACATCACCTACCAAGGAAAACACATAAAATGTTGATCATCTTGCTCCATTTGAAATTGAAACACTGGAGAACAACACAGCTAATCACGTAAACCCACCTTTGACAAATCTTCTAGGCCCAGTGGTACTTCACATCAGTGAACCACTAGATTACATAAATCCTCTTTTTGGATATTGGGCTATTATGCAAAATCCCACAAGTAACCCCATGGCTTCATCAGCAACACAAGGGACTACATCAACACAACCCCTCACAGTTATTGGAAGTAGCAATACTTCCAATTTGGCCTCTACATCAATCCCAACAGTTAGTATGCCTTCCATTAGCACAAGTTCAACCAACACTTCAGTGCCAGTTGGTACAGTTTCGGGTTCCAATCCTGGAAGTACATCCACTTCGTCCACAGGAATCCCTACTGGAGGGTGTGCCTTACCAAACTTGGGTTTTCCATATGGTTTGGCTACTCAAGGTCAAAATATTCAAGGAGTAAACCAAAATCCTCTTGGTATACCTAACATTTTTCCAAGTTCTACTTCTGGGGGAAACCCTTTACCATGGAATCTCAAAATTCCTCGCGGACCCAATGGAATATGGAACATTAATTCCAATTGGGGTTATGCTCCACAAATGATTGGAAATGCCTCAGGAGGTCATCAACCAACTATTCCTAGTGTAAATCCTGGGGGCACTCCCATACCCCCAATTGTTAGCACACCAGGAGGACCCACCTATCAAACCCATTCCACCATGGAGTGGGCAAGTTCCAGGAAGTAACCAATCTTCTTGGGAACCACCCCCGCAAGGGGGCAATCAACCTTGGAATGCTTATCACATATCGGATCACATCCACGAGTGGAGGAGGCGCCGAAGGCTTATAAAAGTTGAAATCCCTGATCAATTCTTAGCAGATTGGTTCATAAAATCCCTATTACCTACTCTTTCCAAAGATGTATCCTAGTCAGGATCCATGACTGAGGAACAACTCATTCAGAGTGCTCACTAGATGGATTTGATATATTCCCAATTGGGCACACTTTATGATTTAATACCTCATGTTGTAAGACCTACATCTGATCCAGCGAGGTCGCCAAAAGGACCTCATACCGATGGTGTGATTGGATCCATAAACCAACTTGAACAGATTACCCAACAATTGGGACAAATGTCAGTTCAAAATCTGCAACCCACAGCTGGCCAAGAAACACATGAATCCGCAACTCCCACCCAAACTTTTGAAGTACTTACGGTTCAAACTGCGGATCCCAAAGGGAAAAAGAAGAAACCCAATGCTAATTTTGGGACAGGAGATGCACCTAAGGTGAATAATGCTACAGGAGGCAACCATGAAAATCGGAAAAACAAGTACCCTTGCAAAATTTTCCAAGGGGATCATCCTACTCATCTTTGTCCTCATATGGATGATATCCATTGAATGTTGGCACACGAGGAGGGAAACAACTACCTGTCATCCTAACTCAAACTTTCCCTCAACAACAACAGATGGTTGTTGCGGCGCCGATACCTCCACCAGGAGGAAACCAACCAAACCCCCCACAAGGGAGCAATCCACCCAATGCTAATATCTTCGCAATTGGTGAACATGAAATAAACATTCAAACAAGGGCTCGTTCTTATGACATACCTTCAAAAGATGCTGAAACAGTTAAATCTTAGCCTAGTGGTTCTCTAATCATTGAGAAACCAACCATAATCATAGTTCCTCAACCTCCAAAAGGGGTTTACCATAGAACAACACACAATCCTAACGTGCAAGCTACTCAAAACTACAGTGTGGTTGAAGACTTAGCTCAAGCTCCTTGTGTAATGTCCGCCTTGGAAGTATTGCAAAGTTGTCCTATCCAAAGAAAGGAACTATTGTCTGCTATTGGTGCTATCGATCCATCTGACAGCAATTTGATAACTTTCGATTTAGAACAGTCCCCATGTAGGCTTCCATCACAAATCGCATTTCAGATCAAAGTGACTTCACATGGTAAGAACATTTTTCGAACTGTTGTTGATGAAGGATCCTCAACTTGTGTCATGTCACTAACATGTTGGAAAGCTTTGGGATCACCCACCCTAGTACCATCCCATACAATACTCAAAGCATTTGATGGTCATTCCTTCCCACCTCATGGACTTATCATGGTTTGCCTAGTTGAACTAGGAGGTAAACAGCTCAAGTAGATGTTGAGGTAATGGATGCACCCATAGATTACAATTTTCTATTGGGACGTCATTGGATACATAAGATGACAGCTGTAGTGTCCTCATTATTCCAAGTTATTCAATTCCCCCACCAAGGGAATATTATCACGATCGATCAACTAGACTACTACACACCTGAAACTGGCCGCCACTCGAATGTGCCTTTTGTAGGGGATTCGAAAACGGTGATTCAAGATATTGGGGTAGGAATGTTCAAAGATTCATCCATCATGGGAACTTTCTCAATTCCGCCACTGGTATCAACCCCTAGCACTGCCCCCATTTTCACTATTACATCTGAAGTATACTTTCCATTAAAAGTTTTTTCTAACTCCATATCGGAAGTTGGCTCCACCCCATCAAAGGGAGCCTCCCAAGAGAACATATTAGTTGACAAGAGTGATGTAAATATACATACTTCTATGCCACATAGTGAAACTGAGAGTAGTGTACCCCTTTCTGTCGTAGATCTTTCTTATCAAGCTATTCAAATGGCTTTGGTAGACTCGGATCAAAATCCTTCCAAGATGGAGGAATATGATCCCTATACTTCACCCATATGGGCCATTAATATTCCCAACACCCATGACATCCTGGATCAAACTTTTTCATCGGATGAAGCCATCCTTGAAGTCATTAATATCTCAGAACAACCATGGGAGGACATGCATCACAAATCATCATTTCTTCCGAAACCAGACACATTAGAGGTGAAACCCGAATATATTTACCTCTATGATAAGATGGAAAATTACCAATGCCCCATCCAAACACACAATGTGAGTTCGGAAGGAAATTTGGAAAACATTTTGAAAACTATCCCAATCGATATATCCATTAAACCTGACGTCGTTGAAGAAATCAATATAGGTGTAGATTGTTCTCCAGAAGAGATCATACATTACACTTCTCTATTCAAAGATTTTCGCGATGTGTTCACTTGGTCATATGAAGAAATGTCGGGTATCGATCCCAACATCATTGAACATGAGATAAAAACATACGCTAATGTTAAACCAGTGCGACATAAACTAAGACCAGTCAATCCTAAGAAATTAGCTACCATTAAAGAAGAATTTGAAAAGATTTTGAAAGATGGGTTTATCTATCTAGTTCCTTTAACTTATCTATCCGGTTCCTTTAACTGAATGGGTATCCAATCCTATTCCAGTTAACAAAAAACAAGGAACTAACCGGGTCTGTACTGACTTTAGGGATCTCAATTTGGCTTGTCCCAAAGACGACTATCCCACACCCTTTATCGATCAAATTATAGACAAGTGTGCCGGGAACGAAATCTTTTCATTTATGGATGGATTCTCCGGTTACAACCAAATCCAGATCAAAGAGGAGGACCAACACAAAACAACTTTCATATGCCCTTGGGGGACTTTTGCATATCATAAAATGCCATTCGGCCTTAAAAACATCGGGGCTACTTTTCAGAGAGCCATGTCATATGTGTTTCACGACATTAAGAAAATCGTTGAGGTTTATCTTGATGATTTGGCAGCCAAATCTAAAAGGAGAGTTGAACATAGTGCACATTTAAGGTCCATCTTTGTTCGATGTCGCAAGTATAACATTAGGTTAAACCCACATTGAATGCATGTTTTGTGTAGATTCTGGGAGATTACTTGGGTTCATAGTGTCAAAAAAAGGGGATTATGGTGGATCCCATCAAGGTTGAGGAAATACTTCAGTTTCCTTCCCCGAAAACAATAACACAACTACAAATCCTTCAAGGGAAAGCTAATTACCTGAGGAGATTTGTCGAGGATTTTGCTAAAAAAGATAAAGGTTTCATGCGTTTCTTAAAACAAGATGCACTATTCATATGGGATGACCAAGCTCAACGTTCATTTGATGAAATAAAGAAATCTTTGGTCTCTGCCCCAGTACTCAGTCCACCGAACTATAGTAGAGACTTTTTACTATATTTGGCAGCCTCTAGTTCCACCATAGGAATGGTATTGGCACAAGAAGATGAATCTTCACAAGAGTATGTTATTTACTATCTTAATAAGGGCCTTGCTGGTCCCAAATTGAGATATTCCCAGGTTGATAAGTTGGCTCTGGAAGCAGTGCATGCTATCCAACGACTTAGACATTACATACTTCCAAGAAAAATGACCATAGTGGCTTAAATGAACCCCATGAAACACATTTTGTCCTGCCATATCATTGGTGGCAAATATTCAAAATGGATAGTAATTTTGCAAGAATTCGACCTCGAGTTCAAAAATGCTAAAGCCAATAAATCGTTGGCGTTTGCTGAACTAATGTCTGAGTTACCCTCTGAGAAGGAGGAGACTATATCTGTTGAAACTTGTGTAGATGAACATGTATTCCTCATTGCAACTTCCGATCCTTGGTATGGAACATTTATCACATATCTCCAAACCCAAAGGATTGATCCTCATTTTTCTAGCATTGCACGACATCGCATTCAACACCAAGCACGAAGATACCTCATCATAGGGGATACTTTCTACTGTCGAGGGGTAGACATGATCTCAAGACATTGTTTAGTACACGAGGAAGTTGAACAAGTATTGAATGATTGCCATGCTGAGGCATGTGGTGATCATCTTTCTGGGTTGGCAGCTGCCCATAAAATCTTGCGTGCAGGATACTTTTGGCCAACAATATTCAAGGATTGCATCAATGCGGTTAAAAAGTGTCACCCTTGCCAAATCTACACAAGAAAAATGCACGCACATTCTGCTCCATTACACCCTGTAGTAACCGTGGGTCCATTTTCAAAATGGGCCATTGATTTCATGACAATCAATCCGCCTTTAGCCGATGGCCACCACTACATCATCGTAGCAGTGGACTACTTCACCAAGTGGGCTGAGGCGATGCCTACATTCAACTACACGGGTAAAACTGCAGCATATTTCCTATTCAATCACGTGATATCAAGGTTTGGTGTACCCAAAGAGATTACTACTGATAATGGAAGCCACTTTAGGAATTATTTTATGCATGAACTTACCAACCGGTTAGGATTGCGGCAAGACTTTTCCTCACCATATTATCCTCAAGCTAACGGACAAGTTGAAACCATCAATAAGGTTTTGAAAACTATGTTGCAAAGAACGATTGACAAGAACAAAACTAGCTGGAACTTGATGTTGTTTACTGCTCTTTGGGCTTACCGTACCACTGTTAAAACCGCAACCGGATTCACTCCTTTCCAATTTGTTTATGGAGAGGAAGTTGTGTTTCCAATTGAATGCAAAATCCCATCATTGAAAATAGCAGTCGAACTCGTACCTAACACTTCTGCAGAAGAATAAGGCTTCTCCATCTTCATTCTCTAGATGAAACTCGAAGGGAAGCTTCTCTAAATGTAGAAGCACACAAGAAAAGGGTCAAAACACAATATGACAAATCAGCTCGCCCACGAGTCTTCTCTGAAGGAGACTTGGTTTTAGTTTATGACCAAACCCAAGACAAAATTGGAGAAGGAAAATTTGTACCAAAATGGTTTGGCCCACTTGTAGTCAAAACTGTGTTAAAGAGAGGAACTTATGAATTGATCAATTATGATGGGGAAGCCATGTCGGAGATCAGAAATGGTCTCTATATGAAGAAATATTTCACATAGGCACTGATGCCTCGCAGCACTTGTTGTATTATGTTGTATTCTTTGTATAAAATTTTGTACATTAGTTGTTTTCAACACACACTTATCTTGCTTGGCATTGTCACTTTGGCAGATGGCACAAGAAACCTTCACATATTTTGGATATGCGGATGGTGCCAGCCATAGTTCTCAAAACATTGCTTCTGTCGCATGGGTGATTTTCACACCTAATGACAAAGTTTTTAGTTCAGGAGGCATTTTTCTCGGATTTGCAACCAACAATGTTACAGAATATAGCACAGTAATTGAGCTTCTTGTCGAGGCTATCACCCTTGGCATCCGACGAATAATAGTCAAACTGAACTCGTAATTAGTTGTATCTCAGTTAAATGGTCAATATCAAGTTCGAAATCCTACACTGTTTAGAAATTTTCTACGAGTGCGTCTTTTAGAATGTCAATTGGAGTTCATTGAATATATTCACGTTCCTAAAAGTCTGAATAGTTTGGCTAATTCCTTAGCCAACTATGTACTTGATTGGAATCTAAGTCATTAGCGTCATACCAAAAAGCAAGAATGTACATTATTCATGGCAATTTAATTGAACACATCATTTAAGGACATAAGTAAAAGCCAAAATAAACTAGCTTACATCATAAACCAAGAAGTGTGTAACTTTGCACACACCAAAAAGAATAGTGTAAATACTTTTCTCTTTTTGTTTCTTTTTCTTCAAGATAAAACCCAAAAATTTCATAAAAATAATGAAAAAATTTGGAAAAATAAAAAACATGTGAAATTGTTTCCAACTTTCATAGTCCGGCATAAAAACTCACCTACGACTGGCAAATCACTGAATAAAGGTTCACAACTTCTAGAAATTCATGCTGAAAGGAGATGCTTCCTCTCATCCATCGGTTGCACCTACAACGAATATGGTAAAGAATGGGTATTTTTACTTTCCTTTTATTCATACGTGAACAAACTGTATCCTTTTGAATGATCAAAATATGCATCGTTCCTCAATTTTGGCTATCTTTTTAGACATTACATACACATTTGAACCGGTTTCTGACTAAACAGTTGGGTAGTGAAATGGTTTTGATTACAGGACTTGGAGACTACAACAGTTCGAACTATTTGATTCGGGTAGTTGGAGATAGACCATGATTCATGACGATTTATGATTTTGACATTTTTCACATGACTCAACGTGAAGTAAACCTCCTCGACCCATTCCTACTTGGCCATTATACCAAATTGGATAAACTCAGTCACATGGTATTATTTCACCGTATGTTGACACATAATCCTGCTTCTGATAGCCTACCCATGGAGGGAACATCTATAAGAGTGTGCACAACTAACCTAGCCCTTGTTTGCAATATGAATATTTTCCTTGACCTAACCCTTTCCCTTGAAAAATAGGCATACGCCCATGCAACACTCATTCCCTCCCATGTATTATAACATTCTTTATTCTTTTTCAAACCAATAAACTGAAAAAAGCATAAAAATTAAAAAAACACAAAAATCCAAAAAGGAAGAAACTTGAATCACTTCATATTATAGTATTGAAGAAAATGGAAATAGTCAGTCCTTGTCACCCTTGAACACAGCACATACTTTGGTCTCTGCTCTCAGTACACCATCTACATTTGCCTTAGGAAACTGTCCCAGTATTTTTGAATAGATCTCCACCGGTGGGTTATCCTTCCCATCACCAATGGAGCTTTCGTTAATGCATCTGGCATTGGTGGATTTCATTAAGGTCGGTTACTCAAAGTCCTATGTTGCCAAGTGTCCATTCTGCATCGTGTTATGTGTTCAAGGGAAGTTCAAACTGAGTCAGCCATTCCTCAAATATTCCTGACCAATCATGTCGACCTTCCTTGTGTCAGTATACAGTGTTGGATCTCGCAGTTCTACCAAATTATATCATATTATTGATCTTTGTTTCGTATCGGCTGATGTGGGATGCATTAATGACCTCCTTCCGATGGATCTATGCTTATCGGCACCAAATCATTATATCTAGGAAATTGATCTAGAAACCCAGGAGTACCTTGGATCTTGCAGTCATTAGTGGCAGGTTTCCTCGCAAATGATAGTGAGTATACATCAATGACCCTTGATTGTTTGATTCTACAAGTGTTCGACTTCAGAACATCTATTCACACTTGCTATTTTGTACTCAGTACCTTAGAGTCCATCATCATTATCAGTGGGTCTCTTCACCTCTATTAACGGTATACATCAATGACCGATAATCAGATGGTGTTTTATTATGCTCTATATCAGTTCATTTATTTGCATGATATAAACTCGTACTATTGTCAGTTTGTATTGAATACCTTGGGAAAAACAGTTGTATCACTCATCGATGCACTGCTCGAGCTACGCAAGATTAGACTACCATGTCAGAAGTTCAATGAAGACCTTGTTATCGCACTCATCAAAGTGCATGTTTACATTTTTGAAAAATTTACTTTTGACATGGATCCACTGTGTATTGTTTGTGGCCATGCTTGTTTACTGTTGAGCATGGGTATTCCCGCCTCAGGAAGATATTATATATTTGAGAAATTGCTATGTTTGACTTGCAGATGTTATTCTGGATCCTGCACCCGTGAGCTTATCCTTTCCTCATCCTTGCTTTAATTAATAAAGAGTATCAATATGAAGAGTATCAGTCTGAAGAGTATCAATTTTCGTAATGTATTTCGGCCCTTAGCTTTGCTTCGGACCTCACACATTAGGGGGCATCTATTAACATTCAAATTAACACCCTTAACTAAGTGAAAAGAATAAGCATATTTTACTATGTGCCCACAACATGAAGACAAATACAAGTACACAAGAGAACAATTCCTCTCTTATCTAATCACTACATCCACAATCAGAAAGATTGAGTGAAGGAAAGAGGTAGCTTATGAAGACAACGTTCAATAATTGAACTACTCATTAAAGGCTCAAATCTAAGCTCCATCAGTCAAATAGTGATAAGAAATGCACAAAAGTGCATTAATTGTACTTGAATATGCTAAAGTTGTGACAAAAGCCTAAAAATACTATGGAAAGTGGGTTTTTGAGCGAAAAGAATCAAAAAACATGAAAAGGGATAATCCCATATTGAAAAGAGAAACTTGAGAGCACACTTCCCAATGCTATAAAACAAAGGCATTTGGGTCATAGTAAGGAGGACAAAGGAAGAGCAAAGGCATGCTGGAGAGATTCTAAAGATTGAAAAACTCAACTTCATCAAAAGCAAGGGTGGAGAAAGGATAGTTCATGGCAAAGGAAGAAGGATGCACATCAAGCTCCATGGTAGATATGTACTTTCTTCTCTAGCTTAATATGAAATGATTCAAGTTTCCTTCCATATGAGATGTGTTTATGATGGTTTTGAATCATGAGAAATGTTTGATAATTGATTAAATATCTTAGGAAATTTGTGTTAATTGTTTCATATCTGACATTGGAACTCACCATTTCATATTAAGATAGCTCGTTTAATGTAGATCTAACACTACCTTTAAATCTATTATCAAATAATTAACATGAGCCATTAAACAGTAACCTTGAAGAGAAGAAAGACAATGATTGTATTATCAAAGTAATGAATGAATGAAAAGAGGTTACAATATATAGAGAAACAATTCGAATCGGGTTAAGGAGCAACTCGAATTTTCCATGCCATGCAGAGAGGGTTCATGTTATGCAGAGAGGGGCAGTCAAGATTAACTGAGAGCAAATAACCCTAATTTTTCATGCATGTACTCCTAAACCAAGTTTAATTTAGTAAGGAACTCACCGATCACTCAATTTAACTGAATAATGCATGCAGTTTCCTAAAATCACTCAAAAGAGGGAGCTACTAGACCAAAACTAGGGTTTTGTCTCATGGGTGATTCAGGAGGTATTTTTGGGTGTTGTTTGGGCCCATTAGACTCATAAACACATGCTCTATGAGGGTTATTTACTCTAACAACTTCCACATCATACTTGGGTTTGCACATGATTCTCAATCAATTACAGGACAATCACCAATTTCTTCAGGTTCCAAGCACATGGAGGAGGAGACAATGCAACAAAAAATTATGACTATCATTTAATAACCATCTTATTAGGTTTCTCTTGGACGAGATCATTACATGGAGGAAGGTCATAATGGCCATCATTACACTTAGTTTTTATTATATATTTTTTTACATGTTATTATTGTTGGGACAATTTATGAGGTGTTATAGAGAGGCATTGCAAATATGTAATGTTTTGGAAACATTTTGTATTAGTTGTGGAAGACTATGTTATGTATTTTCAATATACAAGAGCAATTTTGAACAAACAGTGATTTGATTGTAATATTTCACTACCTAGACTTCCTCAACCCCTTTTATAATATAATCATATACCCATTATCATTATGTGTCTCTGTGTGTCAATTGGGTCCAACTTGAGTGGTTGTGAGATGGAGTGTTATCATCCCCAACTAGGTTCTTTTCCCTTAGGTGACATGTTGAGCTCATATTAAGTATATTGTGTTAGGGTTAACCTTGACTTGGGAATGAGTCAAAGGTGGTTAGGTCCACCACATTTGGGCACATGGTTTGTTGTGGCCCATGGTATTAGCCCAAGGTATTGCATGTAACAAATCCTATAAAAGGATTGGCACACTCCATTATAAATGTGGCGTGGAGGTGAGTGGTGGCTAGCTCACTTGGCCCGAATGGCCGGTTTTGGTCATGTAATTAAGATCTTCATTGGGTGTTGGTTTTCCGACATGGGGTTTCCAGGGTAAATTATGTGTCTTTATTATGTGATTGTTTGTTTCTGTTTATTTCTCTCGAAGGTTAAATTATGTATGCTCGTTTAATTCCTAATAAGTGGTATCAGAGCCATGGTTTGGCGTATTGTTGTTGTTCTCATGGAGTTGTAAAGTATGTGCAGAGTTGAGTGGGCCACATAGGAGAAGGCCGTAGAATGGTAGATCTAACTAGATCTGGTTGTGACCGCATGAGATGCGATGTGAAAAGATCCGTTGGGAACCCTAAAAAAGTGGGAAAGTGACATCCACAGCAATACCATGAACTGCTCGGTTTGGAGATCCGTGAGGAGAAATCCTTGCTGCCCTGCGTAAGAGTGTCAATGTGAAGTTACGCAGTGGAGAGAAATCGCTGCGTGTATTCTAGGTCGAAAAGGTAAGGCTCCGCTCATTGGTACAAGCTGCAGAGATACCGAAAAAAGATCCATGTAGATGTTTGCGTACATGCCATTGTTTGGAATGAGTATGGGGGACTAGAGGCCGTGTTACAATTCGCAGTGAGCTGTGAGGTTTAAAAGAATGCCAAGGGAGGAATATTGCAGTCGCGAAGGTGAGGTCACAGCATGGAAGGAGTAGGCCGCAGAAGAAAAGATCCATTGCTGGTGCATGAAACCGTCCCCATCAACATGAGTACGATGTTGTGGAAAAGTCTACATGCCAAACAATGGTAGGCCATGGTAATGAAGATCGTCGAAGTCGTCGCTGGAATAGGGTAAGGAGATGTTGTTTGAAAAAAAAAAAAAAAGTATAATGGAAATTGCTAGAGCCTTAAAGCCATAAAGCCTCCGCGTGGTAACTTTTACTGATGAGAACTCTACATAAAGAGAATGCCAACGAAATGTGGAAGGTAAACCATATAAAAATGTATGAAGAGAAGCCATGGGTCTATGAAATGATGATTTATGGTTTTAAATCATGGTCAAGAATGTGGGGCATGGTATATGATAAGCATGGCAAGCACATAGGTGTAAAGTGGTGATATGAAAATTATACACATGAGAAGCATGCTAAGCATTTTATATTTTTTGTACCTAAGTTTTAATATTGTATTATGGGGTGCATGAACGATGGTACCTGACACCCCAGCATTTATAGTTCCTGATTAGAATGTAATTCCCCGGGTGCTAGAAGCTTAAGGTATCCCTCTTATGCACAGAGAAGGGATGTTACGTCAAATGTGGAATGAACCACTTGGTAGGTATGAGGGTGGTAGGTGTACTTGTACGCAAGCTTGATGTGGAATTGGAGAAGGTGAATCTTCGATTGTAAATGGGGGAATGTGAGATGGTTTTATCTCAGTGTTGGGACCAAGATTGATGAACCATGTATGCAAAGAGAATTCCTATAGGACTGTGATTACAGTAGCTGAGAACCCATGTAATCCGGTAGATGGATTCTTCTTTATATGGACGTCAATGACAGGGTTGGATGCAAGTACAAAAGGAGCATGGCAGAAAATTAGCAAGAAAGCGAGCATGGAAAAGCAAGAGGATGAAGCAATGGATGGTGATGATGTAGTCACCATGAAGACACATAAAAAAAAAATGGAGTAGTTTGCATGTAAAAGGTCATATGGCTGTAAGACCTGGTAAGGCATGCATACCCCTCGTAACTCACCGGTAAAGTCGGGAGAAAGACCTAGGTGATAGGGGGGTGTATGTGAGATTCCTCAGTTAAAACTTTGAGGGGGTTTGGTGATTACTCCAAGTCAAGTTTAAAGGGGGGATTGTTAGGGTTAACCTTGACTCGGGAATGAGTTAAAGATGGTTAGATCCAACACATGGTTTGTTGTAGCCCATGGTATTAGCCCAAGGTATTGCATGTAATGAAGCCTATAAAAGGCTTGGCACACTCCATTGTAAATATGGCTTGGAGGTGAGCGGTGGCTGGCTCACTTGGCCTGGATGGCCTATTTTGGCCATGTAATGAAGATCTTCATTGGGTGTTTCTGCGCATGGGGTTTCCAAGGTAAATTATGTGTCTCTATTATGTGATTGCTTGTGTCTCTATTATGTGATTGCTTGTTTCCGTTTATTTCTCTCGATACTTTTAATAGGAAAGGACGTACACTTACACTCAAGAAGAAAAAGGACACATCCATATACTCTCTTAGAGAAAGGGAATTCCTATCTCTCCAGTGTTCATGGAATCATTTTTTTGAGTTTGGGTTAAGGGTTAAATTTCATACATTATTGGCTTGACATGAAGGAGAATACTTGTCTTTATGGGATATTAAATAATATCTTTAATTTTATTACATATTAAAAAATATTTGTAAAGAAAAACTTAATAAACCCTTTTCTCAGTACATATTTTTATATATTCATTTTTTATACAATTTTTCAAATATTTTTTAATTTAATGTTATTTGACTTCACATATAATTGTTGTAATAGACTTCACACCATTTATAGATACAAAGTATATTTATTCATAAGTAAATATATGTATTCAAACACAGATACATATAAAGGCATTAATTTAACATACACACAATTGGATTCACACCACATTTACATACAAAATTATATCTCGTACACAATTCTAAAGCTTTTTCAATATTTATATATGTTTTTAGAATATTAAAAATACCCTCTAAACCCCATATATTAAAAAATATATTACTTTCATTTAAAAATAAAATAAGACCCTAAAATTTAATATTACCTACTTAATATGATTAAAAAACTTCGTAATATTACCTACTTAATATGATTAAAAGTTCGTCCCTCCCTCATTCGTAATGAAATCAAATTGGATTGTGTCAAATTATATTTAGTATACCATAGAGAGGTGGTTGGCTCCACATGTCCTCTAGCTTACCTGTATAGTGAAGACAATTTTTTGGGTGAGTTTGGGTTTATGGTCAAATTTTCATACCTCTAGCATACCATGCACACGTGGTTGGGGAGGTTAAGGGTAAAATTTCTTACCTATAGCCGAACATGCAAACGTGGTAAGCTCCAGATGTCCTCAGCTTGCCTATATGGTGCCTGCAAGATTAATTAGATTAAAGCAGAACATATTAAAAAAATATTGCCGAAAATCATCTACGTTCCCACCTATTAAAGAAAAGGGAATTAACTACGTCGATCCAAACCCTAAATATATGTGCGGTTGGTCTCATGATCGAAAACCCTAATTGCAGAAACTTGGTAGAGCTTTCATTGAAAGACGCAGCCAGAGAAGCAATGCAATACAAAGCAACCTAACGAACGAGAAGCATTGGTGAGTGTGATCATCTGGAGGCCTCGCCCTTTGCACGAGCAGGTGCGAATCGCGATGAGAAACAAACGTCGCGATAATGTGGATCTTCTTGCAGACATTTTTCGTCGAAATTCTTAGCGTAACTGACAGGGTCGTACTGAAAATTACATGACCTAGTCTTGGATAGCCGCCTTGATATTTTCCTTCGAATATAACCCAATTTCAATTTCAATTTCAATTTCAGCAAGCGAACCAGGTGCTTCCTATTGTTCCGTCCGAAGGCTTTTCTCACAGTTTCCCATCGTTTTCGCAGCAAGCAGTTCCTGTTTGGAGCCTTTGAAGTCTCGCCGAGAGACTTTTTTTCTTTTTCCCTTTTCTCTATATTTGGGATGCATGAAAGCATTATGGCGTATGTCAGCTTTTTAATGCATACTGTTTTTCTAATGAACAGGGAAGCATAAGTATCACGGTAGTCCTACTGAACAGATACGATGGAGCGTCATGTCGATCCTGGTAATTGGTAATGAACTATCAATTTAGGTTTTGGCCGGTGAATATTTAACTATACATTAAGTAACCGACCCAGATTGTTGGTGATATATAAACTTTAACTTTATATTAATTCTAAAACAAATCCTTAAATCCATAATGTTTCTGAGTGTTTTGTAATATTTATGTATTAAATATTTAATATTTTGTTTGAAAAAAATATTAAATTTAATATTTTTGCTTGAAAAAAAAAATATTAAATTTAATATTTGAAAATATAAATTATTTTGTGGAATATTTAAAATTTGTTATTTCTATTTTATGATTGGTTAAAAGCCTTGAAGTGACAAATTACTCCTCCTTCTATGTGAAATTTTTAAATAAATTAAAAATTTTAATTCAAAAAATTCAAAAAAAAATCTAACTTGACATATGGTCTTTGTACTAAATATTTCATTAATGCTAATGAATACTATCATTTTTGTGCACTTGTGAAATTGTTTAAACAAAATAATAATTTAAAGTTTAAAAATTCAAAATTTATTTATAACTTGACATGTGTTCTTTGCACTAAAGGTTTCATTAATGCTAATGAATACTATCATTTTTGTACAGTGACATTAATTATAAGTACACAATTCTATTAATGATATCTTTTTAGCAAGAAAAAAAAACATACTTTTACTATTCAATTGTATTAATGATATCATTTTGTGCAATATACCATATTCACATTAAAATTAATTTCTAATTCTAAAAACTCAATCAATAACGTATATATATTTAAATACTCTTTTTTTTCCTCGGAAAACAGTCGCATTATATGTTGAAATATATCCCAAAGTTTACAAGACTTCTGAGTCATATCCATCACATATTCATTCAAATTTAGCATTAAAATACTAGTAACTTGTAAAGTTTTCTTGTTATAAAAATACTGAGTCCTTTGATTCTGACTAGACTTAGACAATTATCTTGGCCCTGTCATGTTTTACAAAAAGTTGGCTCATAAACCAGATTTTAACTGTAGTTATAGTGCTCAAATGACCTTTCATCCCTTCTTCTAGCTTCTAGAAAATAGGAGAAAGGTGAGTTAAATCCTGATGGGTCCTGGATCAAATTCCTGTAAGGATTCCTTGCATTATCCTACCTGCACCACGATCCTTCCTGTACTCTTAATCCTAGTTTGGATAGTTGATCAGCCTTTGAATTCCTTTCTCTATAAATGTGACTTAAAGAGATCTCCAGGAAGGCGTCACATAGCCTGGAGCATTCCGAATAGATAGATGAGAGGAAGATGTTTTCCATCCTTTTCTTCTTCTTCATACAATCCACCAGCAACATAGAGTCCCCCGAAAACTTGTAGTGATCTTATACCTTTTTTTATTACTAGCAGAAGCGAAAGACGTAAGGATGAAAACTCTGCATAGTTATTTCAGCATGCTCCTAGGCCTGCTGCAAAAGAAAAGAACCTTGAATCTAAGACATAAACTATGCCACCTCCACCACTCTGGGTGATCCAGGAGGATCATCTCATCGTCGATCAGGTTTAAAGTATTCAAACATCAGTTCAAAGGTTACAGTGGTAAAGAGATCGTCGACAGCTTTGCGTCAACCTTCGTTTCACATGAAACGGCCTCAAGATGAAGAAGTTGTCAGCATTTGAAGTTTTGTCAAGGATGGTCAAAAATAGTTACAAAATGGTTAAAAGATGTAATTGGGGCTATGGGAATCAAACCCAAGACCTCATGGTAAGGCCACCATGACCCCATTAAAATGGTTAAAGAGTTGTGTAAAAAGGGGGTGGGCCAAGGGCTTAGCCCTTAACCCAAGCCAACACCAAGGCCCCCCCTACTAAACCATAGAACATCACCATGTTATAAGACCATGGAGCGCAACACCTTAACCAAAATTTAAAAACCATATCCAAAGTATAAACGGTGGCAAAGTTATCATATGGTATAACCATATAATACAATGTGTAAAGGTTCAAACATACCACCGCCCTTAAAACAAGTCACGGTGGAGAGGCCCGCGAGTTTGACCCCAGGACCCCTCCCAACATAGCGCATGCCTTTACCACTAGGACATAGGCCCAACCATTGCAAGGAGTTGGGCACCAATTTCTTAAATTGTTAAGACTGTACCGATACACTATAAAAACCACGTTTTTCAGGCATGAGACAGAGTTTGGGTTTTACACAGAAGTGCAGGTTTTGCACAGTAACCAAGACAGACTTCAGCACAGTTTCCAAGGAAGGTATAGGGTATTTATGTGCACAATTCCTGAGGCAAGGAAGTACAATCCGTATAGTGCAGAGAAGGTATTTCTCGTTAAACGTTCCAGAGGATTTTTCAGCCAAAGGTGGTCGAGTTTATACTCGTTTTTCTCAGAATTTCACAAGGAATTCAATGGTGTTGTTTATTTCTGCTTCTAACTAGCAGAAAACAGAGGTGTTTCCAGAACACTGCTTTTGTAACCTTTGAAGACTTAATAAGATCGGCCTTCCCATTCGAAGCGGCCCGGAGACGTAGCCCAAGAAGCACGAGGGCTTCACTGGGGAGCCAATACCATATCACATCCGTTCATATTAGGGTAATTAAATATTAGGGTTTTCCCAAATATTGTATTGCTTATATATTAGGGGGCGTTAGGTTTATTTTATTTAATAGAGCAATAGACTAATACATTGGGGTATATATTATGTTGTAAGGCTGCCAAATACCCCCGAAATGGCATTGAGGCGTGAATGAGCTCGGGATGCTTACCAGAGCACTACCAGAATTGCAGCAGCGAAATCACGTGGAGGCGAAGGTTTTGTGGTGAAGGTGTGGTGAAGCCACGGTGAACAGTACTCGTGTGGAGGTGAAGGTTTTGTGGTGAAGCCACGGTGAACAGCACGTGAAGCATCGTGAAGGGTTTTGTGGTGGTTTTGTGTGGGTTTTGTGCATGTTTTGTGGGCACTACCAGAGTTGCAACAGGGAAATTGCGTGGAGGCGAACAACACGTGAAGGGTTTTGTGTGGGTTTTGTGAATAGCACGCTTGCAGGGACTCTCTGGAGCCCTTCACCTATATGGAGCGCACGAATGTAGCCACAATGTAGCTTGAAAAAATCCTCTTTTGTCTTATTTACAGTCTGCAACCAACCCTACCAAAATCCTGACCTGAGCTTGTGTATAATAGAAGGTTCACTCGAGTATTTATTTGGAGTTTTATCAATTTATTATGTTACGTGGAGTTCATCTGGCTCTTTTTTCAGTGGGCTGCGAGCAGATTGAGAACAGGGGTATGTTTTTTTAATTCATTCAATTAACCAGCAATGTTTGGCTTCTGCGACGTTATTTGTATTATGTTGTATGGAGGTTGTATGCTAGCTTCTGCGGCGTTATACTCTTATTTGTATTATGTTGTATTATGGCTTCTGCAATGTTATTTGTATTTGTATTTGGTTTTGTTTTGTATGCATTCTTTTGGAGTTTGGTCGAGGGTTTGTGCATATTTGTCTTTTGCTATGATTGTGAATCATTTGATGTTATGATTATGATTCATTTGATCCTCTTCATCTTGCATATCTGCTGAAGATTCTATTTTTTCAAGGTCTGAAGATTTCAATTCTAAGTATTTTATCCGTAGAGATTCATTCTAGTGGGGCTTTAGGGGGGAAAGTTTAGAGGAGTCGGGTTTTATGTGGGTTTTATAGGTGAATGTTTAGAGGATTAGATGCAGGAACTGCCTTTTGTCTGAATACTGAGCTTTAACTGTGTTTGGTTTTGATTCGAAACTTAAAAGATAATTTTTTTGTGACTCCCAAAGTCTTCACTTTATTCAATTCCAATCCTTTAATTAAACCTAGATTTTCCCTTTAGGCCTGGTTAAATTTTATATTATGATGAAATGTACCCAGAATTTCATCATATTATTTCTCTTGTCCAAATTCGCCATAATTGCCTAAAGGTTTGTTCATTGTTGTAGGAGGACATGGGCAGTCCTAAATTGTGCCCAGAATTGAAAATGAAGACTGCTAGGGGGTTGTCTCATGCCCATATTTAGGAGAAGATGACATTTATTATTGTTTTCACCAAAAAATCTTGCCAAAAATGTCTCTTTACGCCCAGGTCATCTCAAAAATCCTAACTGTATTTGGTTTTGATTTGGAACTTAAAAGATAATTGTTTCGTGACTCCCAAAGTCTTCACTTTATTCAATTCCAATCCTTTAATTAAACCCAGATTTTCCCTTTAGACCTGGTTAAATTTTCTATTATGATGAAATGTATCTAGAATTTCATCATATTGTTGCTCTTGTCCAAATTCACGCCCATAATTGCCTAAAGGTCTATTCACTGTTGTAGGAGGACATGGGCAGTCCTAAACTGTGCCCAGAATTGAAAATGAAGACTGCTATGGGGCTGTCTCATGCCCATATTTAGGAGAAGATGACATTTACTGTTGTTTTCACCAACAAATCTTGCCCAAAATGTCTCTTTACGCCCAGGTCAGCTCAAAACTCCTAACTGTATTTGGTTTTGATTCAGAACTTAGAAGATAACTATTTTGTGACTCCTTATGTGACTCCCAAAGTCTTCACTTTATTGAATTCCAATCCTTTAATTAAACCCAGATTTTCCCTTTAGGCCTGGTTAAATTTTATATTATGATGAAATGTACCCAGAATTTCATCATATTGTTGCTCTTGTTTAAATCCACGCCCATAATTTCCTAAAGGTTTGTTCACTGTTGTAGGAGGACATGGACAGTCCTAAATTATTCCCAGAATTGAAAATGAAGACTACTAAGGGGCTGCCTCATGCCCATATTTAGGAGAATATGTCATTTACTATTGTTTTCACCAAAAAATCTTGCCCAAAATGTCTCTTTACGCCCAGGTCAGCTCAAAACTCCTAATTGTATTTGGTTTTGATTCGGAACTTAAAAGATAATTGTTTCGTGACTCCTTATGTGACTCCCAAAGTATTCACTTTATTCAATTCCAATCCTTTAATTAAACCCAGATTTTCCCTTTAGGCCTAGTTAAATTTTATATTATGATGAAATGTACCCAAAATTTCATCATATTGTTGCTCTTGTCCAAATTCACGCCCATAATTGCCTAAAGTTCCATTCACTGTTGTAAGAGGACATGGACAATCCTAAACTGTGCCCAGAATTGAAAATGAAGACTGCTAGGGGGCTGTCTCATGCCCAGATTTAGGAGAAGATGACATTTACTGTTGTTTTCACCAACAAATCTTGCCCAAAATGTCTCTTTATGCCCAGGTCAGCTCAAAAATCCTAACTGAACACCCTATGTGAATAGGGGGGGTAACAAGGGGTAGTAGGGAATTTGAATATTTGAGTGCAGGTCTGGAAGGTAACAATGAGGATCCCATTCCCAACAATGGTGACATGTTTGATGATTGATTATGTTGATCACTGATATGTAATAGATTGTAGTATGTTATCTATAGGCCATTTAAAGCCTCATTGTTTATGTATTTTGTTTTGGATATGTAGTACTCTCGATACCATTTTGATGTATCCACCCTTACATGATATATACATGAGCATACTTTGCATATTTGGTTTCTAATAGTTTGGATTCACATTTTTATTTTTTTGTAAATTTGGTCTATATTAAAAATAAAAATAAAAAGTCAGAAATGTATAGAAGCTGTATTGGTTGGCCTGCCACTAGGGAAACTAGACCAAGCACACAACCAAATTTTATCAACTAGTTTCCATCCAAATTCATTGTTGAGAGTATGGAAAAAATACTAATTAAACTTAACCAACAACTGAGCATCAAATAATTGAGCCTCCACATATTGGGATAAAAGTCCAAAGAACCAAGCAAACTATTCCTAGACTTGAGATCAAGGTAACAACTGACAGTTGATGGTAATCGATGCACATCTACATCGTCCCGTCCTTCTTCTTGTAATTTGTTTTGTTTTGGTATTTCATTTCTATATTGTAGCACTTCCCTGCTCAATGTGGAAATCGTGGGTTGTTGTTTGTGAGCCAATTACCTATTGATATTGATAGGTCTCTGCACCCTGAGATCAGGGACCGCACATTTCTTTTGCAAGGAGAACATGTACATGCCAGTATTCAGAAGGTAGTCCAAATACTGATCTATGTAATATTCATAACCAGTTTGGGTTCTAACGCTGCTATATACTTTATGATTCTAATTGACTGCTTCTAATGCAAACATGTCAACTTCAGGTTCCAGCCTTAGTGTTGGATTGTGAGCCCAACATTGACTTCAGCAGAGACATTGAAGCAAAGCAAGGGTAAGAATTTTTTCATTGATTTGGTTTTTACACATACATTATGGAATACCATATTTTACATAAAGAGAAACGGTCTTTTGACCTCTTTAGGAATTGAATTGATTGATACTAAATATGTTTAACGTAGTTGTTTTCTTGCATATTTGGTTTGACTATCCCAAAGATAAATGGTTGAGGAAGATTTATGTCCTATTATGTTTGTCTTACTCACAACTAGTAGACATAATGGAGTTCCATACACATGGGCAGGACTAGTATATCACTAGTATATCTTGATCTATTGGACACGAAGAGAAAACCTGGGCACTCCAACAGCCTCAACCCTTCATTATGGGCACACGAAGATCTATCAGCGACCTGCTCTGCTGCACTGCTAAAGTGAAACCATGGTATAACAAGTGTCTCCCAGGGGTCATGAAGGCTCGAAAGTGACAGAGGGAAAGCTGATGAAATTTCTTTGGAACTCCGGTTGCCTCAAAACGTACTCTACCACTGATCATCACTGACAAAAAGGTAGGCTCATCTCACGCTCATCTCAATTAAGAACTAGCTCAAGTCTAGGACAAACTGCTCTGAAACATCATGGTAGCCTAGCTACTATGGATGGTGATAGCATGACCCAAATATAGAGTTGTCACTTGATCCATCCATGTGTCACCATAATTAACACAACTTTTGTGAGGCAATTACAAGCCTCTTAGCTTGAGTTGTTTACATAAATTGTATATTACCACTTTTGTATGGAAGAGTGGAATGAATTAAAAATCATTCAATCCTTTATTGGCTTGTACTTATGATGTATATGCTTACAGTATAATGAAGCCTATGTTTATAGTATGTAGACAACATCCCTATGCCACAAGTGAGAATTTTTGAAGTTTCAATCCCTCTTCCTTAGCCTTCTTATCAAGTACAGAAGATCTCCTACTCAAACAAAAAGTATTATTTTTAAAAGATTCAACATGTTTTTATGCTCTCCTAGCTATAGCGGCGGATTTATGTAAAGAATTAGTTCCAAATAGTCTCACCTTCATTTTGATTTCTAAACTTTGGTTTGATATGTAGATGCTATGCACTAGGTTAGGTGGTTGTGCAGTCTTGACCTTTAAGTGGATTCTTCAATGGACATATCCTTCTGTAGCATGCGCATAGGATGAACTTGTAGGGTTTGTTATAGATTCAAAAGGATCTTTTGGTTATTGCATTCATGAAGTTGTTTAAATATCCTATGGGATGTGTGGTGATCATAGTTACAAAATTTGGCTTGACAGAAGACTCCATTGGATTGGCCAAAAGGACAGAGATTGGATTGCATGTTCAAATTGAGATTTAGATCTATAAAGAGGTTTGTTAATTAGTTATCTGAAATAAAATGTTGAAAATGAGAGGGTGGAAAGTTGGAAACCCTGTTTTCCACAAAAGGAGAGAGAAACCATAACTTAAAGCCTAGGTTACCTTTATGTAGTACTCGGGCCATTCTTCCATGAAAGTGACATTTTCAATCATTGAAATATATACATAAAAACCAATGAGTAAAACATTCTTAGAAAATTATGAGCTTACAAACAAATTAGCTCATTTACATAGAGTTTACTTGGATAATAAATTTGTATTTAGGTACATGACAACATTCATCCTTAGTATGCATATGCTTCTTGTAATGTTCACACAATGTTCATAAGCCCTATGAGGATGGTTGCTTCTGCTTATCTTTGCTAAGGACCTTCTTTTATGGAGCACATATAGCTGATCCATATGATCTTTTTTGCAATAGAGGTGTAAGTCTTAATATGCTTCTTCTTAGCTTCCAGAAGTTACACGTACATGGCTTTTGTACAAGTTTCATGAAGAGTTTGAATGTCAAATAGAGCAAACTCCTTTCAAATATAACTATGTATCCCTATCTCTTTCCTCTATAGAAATATGCAACAAAATCTCTTTACTTAAGGAGTTTAGGGGCATAATCATCAACTTTCTGCCATAGTCTTTGCCTAAGGTATTGACACTGGATTCCCACTTATGTCCATACCCTGTACGGTAGATTGTCTTTTGCAATATTTGCTCAAACTCTACTCAGTTGAGGATGAGACATATTTCTTGTTGCCTATGTTACTGGCAAAAGCTCTCCCACCACAATAGGGCATGGCTTGTCATCTTTAATTGGGTAAATGAGACTTTATGTGGGTTACCCTTGGCATCAAAAGTAAATTTCTAATCACCAAAGCTATTTCTCAGGCTTGTGCTGAAAGGGTTGCTTTTCTAGCCAGCCTCAACATTAAATAGACCTTATTCAAAATAGGATTTTGTTAACAATGATACTGGAGTAATTGGGGTACATGACAGCATTCATTCTTAGTATGGCCATACTTGTAATGTTCACGAGCCCTGTGAGGATGATTGCCTCCATACACAGATTCAGGTTTCTGGATGATATTGGTCTAATTTTGTTTATGCTTCTCTTTTCCAAGCACATTCTTTTGTGGATTACACTTAGCTGATTTATTTGAGCTTTCCACAATATAGGTGTAAGGGTTGATGTGCTTCCACATGGCTTCCAGCCTTCTAGAATTTCTAGGTACATGGATTTTGTTCAAGCTTCATGAAGAGTTTGAATGCCAATTAGAGCAAGCTCCTTTTTGGGTGCAAGGTTCAAAGATTGTCACAACAGTTAACTATCTCTTCCTTTGATTAGTATATTGGTGACAAAGAGTTCTCTTTCACCTTCTAAGCTCCTCTCTTGTTTACAATGAGCCCATAGCAGAATCATCTATTCTATCAAGATTTAAAGCATACCATTGAATAGTTGCATTTCTATTTTATTCTCTATTTTGAAAAGAAATGAAATTGGAGGGCTTTGAGAGTCAACATAACTTACAAAAGATGTGATATTGGTTGTATTACTATTAACCACACTTGCCACAACTATAGTTTCCAGTTTTGAAACATCACCTCCCAAATTCAGTCTTACTTGCATAGCCTTCAGAATTTCAGAACCTATTCTTATTGGTTTAGCTGATTTATAATTTTCATCTCTTGATGAATGTGTTGAATTTGCTTTAAATGGTTTAATGTATCTTGAAGACTGTCTCCTTCATCCATTTTGGAAAAGGGATCTCTCCTCTCCCCATGGTCTGAAGCATCTAAGTTGTTATTTTGTTTTAACTAGTGAGTTGTTTTCCATTCCAAGTAATGTTTCTTCACTCTCAACAAACTGGTATTCAAAAGGCTCTCCCTTTCCTCACTTTCCAGGAAATGAACTTGGCTTTGACACCAATCTTATCCGAGTTTTGCATGTTTACAACTTAGACTAAATTCCAGCAAGCACAAACAATGTAACACGGAATTGAGGTAGTTGAGGGGTGTGGGACATACTCATCACCATCAATTGGTTTTGTGAATAAGATCTACCATCCCAATATCGATGAGGCGTAAGTACCCACTCCGAATGAGTGAAAGTACCCACTCCAAATGAGTGAAATACTTTTTAATTTTGTTACTTCACATAGTTAATTCATTTTAATTTAGTCATCAATTTCTATTGTGTTGGTTCAGGTGTGGTTTAGGTTTGATATTTGGATTTTGTTTGGGGCCACATATTGAAGAAGGGATTCTACCAGGATTTTGCAAAGGATCTTTTGCAACTTCTGCCAGGATTTTAGTTGGGCATGAGTTTCCACCAATATCTCTTCTTGTTGCACTCCCGCTTCTTGTTTCTCCAATTTGGCTTCCCCTCTTTCACCATTAGAAGAACTTCAAGATAGTTCATTTAGCCTCAGACGGACCCCTGCCACAACTAATGGACATTCCCATGGCATTCTCAATCAATAGCCAAATGCAGAGGATATCCCCACCCCATTCCTGTGTCCTCAGTATGCAGGGGATGCATCCTCATGAACTCTAGCGATTTTGTAGAAAGCATATTAACTAATTGGGTGCACTCACCAAAGATCATATGGCTCTGCTAGATCGACTGTCCCTACTCTTCCTTGCCTTCTTGGATTCCAATGAAGGATTTAAGAGCTTTAGAAATTTTCGGGACGATAATTAGTGTCTTTAGTTGTATTTAGTGTCTTGGAGTTGTAGAGGTCCACATCTGAGACATATCTAAATTGTTGTGTTTTACTTATCTCATATTCACTTGTTTGTATACAATGAAGGTATCCAAGCCCCCAGGGTGCCTTGGGAGGCTCTAAGCCTCCAGGGCCTGTTATAGCCCCTCGATAGGCCTTGGCGGCTTGAGTACCCAACCACTCGTGCCTATTACAGGCCTTGGGAGGTTTAGTCAAGCCCACGGTATCATGGAAATATACTAGGTAGATATATAAAGGGGTATAAAAAATGTAAATGAAAAAATGGATACATACAATATATAGGGAAAATAGGGGTTTTTTTAAATTGGGAAGGCATATTGGGAGAGGGTTAAAAAAAACAGTTTTGGGAAGTTTTTTCCAATATTTTTTGAAATTAGGGGTATTGTTTCATATGCCACGAACGAACGTGTTATGGTAGGCAGTCATTGAGTGAAATCCCCGTTCCAAGAAGGGTGAACTCCGTTATCAACTCTTGTCTTCATTTTCTGGTTTGCATATATCTCTTTTGTATGCTTTGTGTGCTTCAGTTATGCTCTTTAAATTGGTCATTTAAGCATTTTAATGAATTTTAGCATTTAAACATTCACGTGCAAATATTGGTTATAAAGATCCTGGATAATTTTCAGATCAAGTTTGGTATCAGAGCAGCTTAACCATTGCATTGTGAGTTTGTTTATGTTAATAAGATCTAGGCTTCAAAGAGGTGAAGCAAAGCTTGAAGAGTTTGATCTTGAGATTGGATCAAGAAGAAGAGGAATGGATTCAGAAAAAGGAGATGATGGGACTTCTTCAATTCTTTCTGAAGGGGATTTTCTTAAAGCTTTCATGAAGATGCAAAGTATGGTGGAAGAACTTTACCAAGATCGGAAGAAGGGTGAACAAGGTGGTTCTTCTCATGCAAAAGGTAAAGAAGAAGAAGGCAGTGAGGAACCTCCTAAATCTCCTCCATCATCCCCATATTTTCTTGATAATTATTTAAATGCCTCACCTAAACATAAAATTGATCTCAATATGCCTCAATTAAAGCTTGATATTAAGTTTGAGTTACCTGTTTATAATGGATAACTTAATGTTGAAACATCAGATAATTGGATCCGTCAGATTGAATTCTATTGTAGGATTCAAAATTTTAATGAAGATAGCTTGAAAATCCAGTTAGCTTCTCTCAGACTTGGAGGGACCGCTCTCGTATGGTGGGAGAGAAGAACCCAAAAGGATTTGGCCTCAAAAGGAAATGTTATATCCTCTTGGCATGAATTCAAGTCAGCATTAAAGAAACATTTCTATCCATTGGGTTACATACAACAAGCAATGATGGATTGGCAGAATCTGAGGCAGCGTAAGGGTCAAAGTGTGTAAGGGTACACACAAGAATTTCGGAAGAGAGATTTAATACTTGGTATACCTCTCTACACTCAAGAAATTCTTCTCAAGTACATAGGTGGATTACATCATTATTTGCGTCATACAATACTTATGTTTAATCCTACTAATCTTGATGAGGTATGTGTGGAAGCTATGGACATTGAATCCAAAGGGAAGAGTGTTCATGATGTTTCTTCAGATGAATCCAATCAGCCAAAAGAAGGCAAGGAAAAAGGAAAGAGAAAACATGTTGCTACCGTGAAGAAAGGGGACACAAAGATTTATTGTTCTAATTGTTAGAGAGATGGACATGATGCAGATCATTGTTGGCAGCTACATCCAGAATTGAAACCAAAGTGGTTTAAGGATCCGAAAGGGAAGCAAAAATCTAGGGTTATCGTTGAGGACCTTGGATCAGATTCTGAGGATGAAACCAAGATATTAATCGTAGGTGTGAAAGGTAAAACTATTGTTGGTAATGATTCTAACATTGGTTCTTCATGTGCTTCTACTTCTAAAGATCGTGACATTTCTAAGGATAGAAAAAGGAATGCACTATTTCATATAAGGGTAATCACTAAACAAACCAAGATCGACACACTAATAGAGAGGGGATCTCAAGCCAATCTTATTTCAGAAGAAGTAGTTAAGTAGTTGGGATTAATAACTAAACCACACAAGAAACCTTATCCACTAGGATGGGTATGCAAAGATAAAAGATTACAAGTAACAAGACAATGTGATCTCAAGTTTGCAATTACATCCAAGTTTGTAGATGAAGTTGAATTTGATGTGGTTCCATTATATATCTGTGGAATTGTGTTGGGAATCTTGTGCTTATGTGATCGAAAAGCAATCTTCTATCGATAACATAATCAGTATCATTTGTTGAAGGAAGGAATTGAGTACATAGTACACTCACATTCATTTAAAAATGACAAATCATTAGGAACTACACAACAATTAAAAAGGGTTGTTAATGCAAGTTGGACTTTGGCACTTATGTCTATGCAAATTAGGGAAGAAAAGAATCCTAAGCATGAAAAGGAAGTGGTGTTGCATCACAATACATCTACTATGTTTGATAGTGTTCATATGATAAAGCATAAGCATGATATATGTACAATCTCTTTCACATGCTCAATGTTGATATTCAGCTTATTACTGATCAACAGTATATGGTTGGTCCCTACAATATTGAATGAAGATTTTGTTGAAAAAGGAGTTAATGTACTTAACAATATCTGTGCAGTGTTGATAATTGTCATGTTGAGTCAAATGTACAGGTTCCAAGAATGGACAAGTGATACAAGACAAGTGAGACAAACATGTCTTCACTTGATTGCAGAATGATTCCATGTTTTTGGTGGTCCAAAGCTTCTCAGTGGGGAGGTTTGATCCAGGAGGATCATCTCATCATCGATCAGGTTTAAAGTCTTCAAACATCTGTTAAAAGTTTACAGTGGTAAAGAGATTGTCGACAGCTTTCCGTCAATGCTCGTTTCGCATGAAACGGCCTCAAGATGAAGAAGTTGTCAACATTTCAAGTTTCATCAAGGATGGTTAAAAATGGTTACAAAATGGTTAAAGATGTAATTGGGGCTATGGGAATTGAACCCAAGACCTCATGTTAAGGCCACCATGACCCCATTAAAATGGTTAAAGATTTGTGTAAAAAGGGGCTGGGCCAAGGGCATAGCCCTTGACCCAATCCAACATCGAGGCCCCCCCTTAGTAAACCATAGAACATCACCATGTTATAATACCATGGAGCGCAACACCTTAACCAAAATTTAAAAACCATACCCAAAGTATAAACTGTGGCAGAGTTATCATATGGTATAACCATATAATACAACGTGTAAAGGTTCAAACATACCACCGCCCTCAAAACAAGTCACGGTGGAGAGGCCCGCAGGTTTGACCCTAGGACCCATCCCAACATAGTGCATGCCTTTACCACTGGGCCCCAGGCCCAACCATTGGAAGGATTTCGACGCCAATTGCTTAAATTGTTAAGCGCCGAGACACTATAAAAACCACGTTTTCCATCCACAAGACAGTGTTCGGGTTTTACACAGAAGCGCAGGTTTTGCACAGTAACCGAGACAGACTTCGGTGCAGTTTCCAAGGTAGGTACAGGGAATTTATGTGCATGGTTCCCGAGGCGAGGAAGGTACAGTCCGTACAGCACAGAGAAGGTATTTCTCGTTGAGCGTACCAGAGGAGTTTTCATCCAAAGGTGGTCGAGTTTATACTTGTTTTTCTCAGAATTTCGCAAGCAATTCAATAGTGTTGTTTATTTCTGCTTCTAACTAACAGAAAACAGAGGTGCTTCTAGAACACTCATTTTGTAACCTTTGAAGACTTAATAAGATCGTCCTTCCCATTGGAAGCGGCCTGGAGACATAGCCCAATAAGGGTGAACTCCGTTATCAGCTCTTGTCTTCATTTTCTGGTTTTCATATCTCTTTTATATGCTTTATGTGCTTCAGTTATGCTCTTTAAATTGGTCATTTAAGCATTTTAATGGATTTTAGCATTTAAACATTCACATGCAAATATTGGTTATAAAGATCCTGGATAATTTTCAGATCACCGGGAAGGGTCCTTTGTTGTAGCTCCTTCGAAGAAAGACCAAGCCTTCGATTTATCAATTTGCTAAATAACCATTGATCGGGTCCTTACTGGTCTAGTAGGATTTGTGATAAGGTCCATGATAACTAAGATTTGATTTCCCAATATCTGAGGAGCATAAATACCTTGTCGAAGATAGCTCTATTCCGAGCCTACCAAATAAACCAAAGGCAAATAACAAGTAAGGCGATAAAGTATGAGAAGGGTGGATTTTCTTTCCACAACTTAAAAGCATCTGAGACATTATACCAGAACCATCGGAAATGAATTCCTTTCAATGTTGAAATGTGTGAACAGAGCTTCTTAGAATATGGACAGGATATGAGGATATGTTCGATAGTTTCTTCATTACCTTACCCATTACCCTTATATCATTCCCCCCCATTATCCTTGTAATAGCGAAAATGTTTCCCGTTAGGTGAATTTTTTACCAATGTTTCCGAAATTTTTGACAGCGCCCCCGTAGTGAATTTTGAGTTTACTAGCTCAAAATTCCCCCCCCCCTCGTTACCCTTGTATCATGTTATCCCGGCATAGTTTGTCTTGGATTGAGAATTGAGTCTATGTGACTATGGAAGGCCTGTTAAACCAGCAGAGGCTAGCTTGTATGTGGACTTGTGCCTATTTTATTGTGAGTGAGATTTGGTTAGTTCCCCTTTCCTTAAGGAAATAATTCCCAATGAGGGGTTGGCCTCTTACCATAAATAATATATGCTAGATAAAATTCCTATGGTTGGGTGGAACGTTTCTCTTGCATAGTCAGTTGCTTGGAGAAGATACATTCAAGATAAGTGTCATTTTATGTCTCAATTATGTTATCTCGTTTCCATTGTATGACTGTTAATTTGAATTGATGAAGATGCATGTTGAAAATAGTGACTATGAATATGAAGCGCTTACTTAGAAGTAATCATGACTCTTGATATCTAAGTGTTGAATATGTGATATTTCACTTCATGAAATGGTTGCATATAGATGAATGTTGTACATGAATTCAATGTTATGCATGTAGTGCTAGCTCTGTAGGAAGTCAGTGACTTTTCACTACAAGATAAGTTTCCATGCAATGGTTATCATGTGCAGTGGTAAACTTTCAATGTATAAAGGCAATCGCGCAGTAGATCGCACGATGGTCTACCTTCGTGTGCATAGTATACCTATGCAATAACGTATTGATAAGCGTCGGAGTGATCCAAGTTAAATGAGTGTGTGCAATATTTCATATGGAGTAAAGTATTATTTTCACAATGCATTGCTTCTTGAATTAAGATTATGTGGTGCATACTGTTGTGTAATAAACTAACTCAACATTAGACAGAATTGTCTTGGTATTATATGTAATAAAGAAAGAAAAAGATCCCTTGTGGTCACAATAGGCCACAAATGCCATTGGGTACATGTTAGTGAAGAATCATCAATTGATCAACCTGGTCCTTCATGAAAAGTTCTGAAATGGGTCACAAAGACACTTGAAAGTGTCCATACATATGAAGTTGGAAAGACGGGAACAAGAAGTTGGACCAGACAAGAAGATGAAGGAGATGTAGATAATTAAAACTAAGATTATTTACAAGATATGTATATCTCATATGATTGTGAATTGAATTTATCTGCTAACCTTGAACCAAGTTCCTTTGAAGAAGTCGTTACTTGTGATGAGTGGAAAGAAGCCATGCAAAACGAGTATGATGCTCTCATTAAGAATGAAACCTGGAAGTTGGTGGACCCTCCATTTGAAACCAAACCAATTGGTTACAAGTGGGTCTACAAGAACAAGTACATACTAGATGTCTCACTTGACAAGCACAAGGAGAGGCTTGTGGAAAAATACTATGCACAGAAGGAAGGCATTTACTATGAAGATACTTTCTCCCCCATAGAAAAATGGGATACCATATGCACCTTATTGTCTTTGGTAACACATAATGGGTGGAAATTTCATCATATGGATGTGAAGATTGCTTTCTTGAATAGATACCTCAAAGAGAATGTATTCATGTTCCTTTTGTTTCGAAAGGTGAAGAACAAATCTATGTAAGCTCATCAAGTTAGTGTACGACCTTAAACAAGCACCTCACACACGGTATGAAAAGCTAGCCAAACATCTTCTGAAGTTAAATTTAAAACATTTTAATTTTGATGTTGCAACACTATTTGTAAACAAATTCAGAATATATATTCTGTATCTTGTGGTGTATGTAGACAATATTTTGATGGCAGGGAACAATGAAAGTTGTATTGCATCCATGAAGAAAGAATTGAAGAAGAGATTTGAGATGACATATCTGGGACACCTTCACTACTACTTGGGAATTGAAGTGACTCAACATCCTAAGTACATATTCATACCCCATAAGAAGTACGTTGGAGAACTGTTGAAAAAAATTTGCATTATAGAATGCAACCCTCTTTCTACTCCAATGGAATAGAATTTGAAGCTCACATCAAATGAAGGAAAAGAATTTGAGGATGTGACCAAGTACCGATAACTTGTGGGAATCTTTGTCTAACTAAACACCACTAGACCAAATATTTCATTTGGTGTTGGGACCTTTCAAGGTTCATGAAAAACCTTGTGAAGGACATTGGTCAGCTGCCAAAAGAGTTCTAAGATACTTGAATGGGACTCAAGAATTTGGACTCAAATAACCTCAGGTGGATGTCTTCAAACTTATTGGGTACTTTGATTCATACTTTGATGGTGACAAAGAGACAGGAGTGTCTACTTTAGGATACCTCATGAGTCTTGAATCAGGATTTGTCTCATGGATATCATGCAAACAGTTAGTTCTAGCAGATTCTACAAAAAAGGCGGAATGTGTGGTTGTTGTAGAAGCAACAAAAAATATTGTGTGGCATAGGAAAATAATTGAAAATTTGCACGAGAAACAATAGAATTCCACTCCCCTACTGGTTGAAAATACTTCTGTAATCAAATTGGCCAAGAATCATAGATTCCATGATCGAACCAAGCACATCAACATGAAGTACCATCTGATTCGACATCATGTAGAGGCTAAGACATTTCACTTGATACATTGTTCCATGAATGATAAAATTGCATACATCTTCACCAAATCACTTGGAAGAGAAAAGCTTGAAAAGTTCAGAAAAATGCTTGAATTCACAAGTACCCCTTCAGATTAAAGGGGTGATGTTAGAATCCTAATCCTATGGGATTAATAAAATATGTAAATAATAGGTGTCATAGGGAATATGAAGAGTAGGAACAGTCATCTTGGGAAGATAGATCCTAATAGTCATTCTCTATGAGACTACTCAATAATAATCAAGCATTCATTTGGGAGCTATTCCTCTAATGTTGACATATGGTAAATATGCCAATCAAAAATTTCATTTTTTGTACGATCTACCACACTATTGAGACTCCTATGAACATTAATGAATGTAATGGATTCAAACTATCTAACTAATTGTCTAGCATGCAGGTACTTTCTAAAGAGACAAGGATTACATACTTTATAACAGCTATTCAAATTATGCCACAACTAGCTGGGAATCAAGATAAACACGAAGTAACAAATGTGCATATGGAAGGCATCAGCCAAAAGGCCAATCACTGCACCATATTCCGCATGGTTATTGGTGGTCGCACCAATTCATATGCCACTGATATGGATCATGACGTGCGATGGAGAAGAGAGGACCCAAGCGGTCAAGGTGAGATTAGGAGAGCATCTACTTGTGTCGTCAGCATAACCGACATAAATAGTAGGATGGAGATCGATCTTATAAGATAAAAGAAACAAACCATATGGCTCACTACAAATGGAAATAAAATAAATCTATGGTACAACCAAGAAGTTGGGTTAGTCTCATGCATTTATTTTTTGAGATACAACCCGTTGCATGGGTTCCTCAAAAGTTTCCCATTTGGACTGGAGAGGAGGTATGCCCCCTTGTCAAGGTAATGTTTGATGACATAGTGTCCCTGCCACATGGACTTGAACTTTCCTTTACCAAATTTATAGTGGGATTGGTCACAAACAAGGAAAATATCACCTTCTTGGAATAGGTGTTGGTGGACATGACTGTTGTAATGTGCTTTCAAATGTTGTTTAGTGGCTTCAATAGTTTGGAGGGCCACACAATGGTCCTTTTCTGCTTATTCCAAATTAATCAAGCCTTGTTCTAGAGTGGAGGTCTCTGTAAAAAGTTCAATGGCAAGGTACAAAGAGGGGATTTGACACTCAATAGGAAGAATAGAATCCACTCCATGTACGAGATGGAATGGAGTATACCAAATCACGATTATGGTTGATATTAGATACACCCATGGGGTTAGAAAAAGCATGTAGTTCCAATTGAACTTGTGCTTATCCACCATCCATTAGAGCATGGTTTTGAGGATTTTGTTGACGGTCTCAACTTGGCCATTTCCCTAAGGGTAATAGGAAGAGGAAAATCAGTGCTTAAATTTCAAAAGTTGAGAAAACTCCTTCCACATGGTCTCTTCAAAATGTGGGTTGTGGTTGGAAACCAATTGGCAAGGGACGCCAAATCGAGCAATAACATGGTTGAAAAAGAAACATGTTGTCATTGAATCAATGCAATTATATGTCAGCATGGCTTCAACCCATTTCGTGAAATAGTCAACAGTCGCAATGATGTACGTATGGCCACCAATGAACACATGGTTGCATTCCATAAATTCGATGGCCCATTTAAACAATGGACCAAAGGTAACTGCCAAATGTAATGACACAGGAGGGGTCTCACCTTTTGAGCAAAACATTGGCAATTACGGCAATGTTTGACTGCCTCAATGCAATCAAAAAAGAGGGTGGGACAAAAATACCTAGCACAAATGATATTTTGGGCAGTAGCCATGCTCGAGAGGTGACCACCAAAAAATCCACTATGACAGTAATTTAAGATGCATTCATCCTCACTGTGTGTAAGACATCATCATAATCTGGTGTCAAAGCCACATCAATATAGAGCATCGTCGATAAGGAGGTATCGTTGTCAATGGGGTGATGTATCGTCGTTAGTGAGGTGAGGATCGAACTTTTGAGTGTGAAAATAAACAAGGATGTCCCCATACCAAGGGTCATCAAAAGGAATAGTGAGCAAGTGCTTGTCTAGAAGATGATCCGTGATACAAGATGAGTTGGTAGTAGAGGGAAATTATGTGATGAGCTCTGTTGATTTTTTAACTTATAACAATTTTTAGATATTTCAATCATTAATTTCATAATTCAATTCATCCCACATTTACACATGAAAGAAATATCACCATTCATTTGCAGAGGAAATAAAATAAGGATCATTGAAATCTAACCATGCACAAGAGACACAAAATTTTATCCTTGGAAACCCAACAGGGAGAAAACCCAACAAACTTTTCTTAGAAGAAATTAATCCAATTCAAGTAAAATATCATTCATGAAGATGAACCCTAGCACATGAAAGGTTCTCCCTCCTTCACAATAAACCCTAACAACGGTAGCGAGCTCTTAGATAGGGTAAGATAACCCAAAATATTTCTTCTTGCCTTTGCTAGGCCTTTCTTGGAGGTGCACACAAGTGGAGAGAGAAAATATGTTGTTGTGATGATGTAAAAAATGAAATGTTGGAACCTTTATCTATATTCTTCAGTTGACATATAATTTCACTACGGGGTCGTCTTGTCTTCTTTCATTGGGGTCGACTTTCCAATTTTGGTATTCATATTTTATTTATCTTCAAGATCGACTTGTTATTTGTCTTCAATCTTTCTTATGTGACTTCTTCAATTTTGTATGGGAATTCTTCAATGGTTGACTTGACTTCTTGGATATTTATTCATCATATAAAATTTGTCCTTGTTGATGTTCATCTCCTCACATACAAATCAAATTCACCCATAGAGATCTAATGTTGATTTGACCCCACTCTAAGATCAAGTCTCAGACACTTCTCAGATCCTATGTCAAATTCAACATTAGATTAGACTTGTATAATCCACAATGGGATAAAATCACCTATCAAAATAAAAAAAAATCAACTCACTCTAATATAGAATAGATCACTCCTCATAGAATGCAATGTGACCTCAAGCTTCCTTATCAGAGTACTCTTTCTCAAAGTAAGTATCTTAAGCCTTTTTTAATCTTAGTCACTTCTCGTGACTAATCAAGGCTACACGGGGGCCATCCTCTACCAACCATTGTTCGTTTCTCATGACCTTTATGGGAGAATGTATGTAGAATGTTTCCCGATGTTGTAACCATGGAGAAACATCAACACTCCCTCTAATCAAGGGGGAACATTATGTATCACTCCAAGCTTAGCACTTGGTGAGAATGTTCATAGAAGACACTTTGTATCACTTCCAAGCTTCTCACTTGGTGAGAGTGTCATCACTACCAAGTTTCACACTTGGATACATTTTGTATCACTGCCAATCTTCTCACTTGGTGACAATTTCATAATCCATATCAGATATATAATTCTTTTGGGCCATTCACGACTAGCAAAGCCCCATGAGTGAATGTATAATTTATTACTAGCATAGCCCCATGAATAAATGTATGCCATGTTGTTGCTTATTTGTATGTATGGACCATTCACCACTAGCATAGCCCCATGAGTGAATGTCTACCCCATACTTCTCATCTGTATAACCATCGCGGTACCTGGGCCATTCACTTATCGTGAATGTATGTCGCTCGTATGTAGGATCATCATAGTATCTAGGCCATTCACTTCTCGTGAATGTATGTGGCCATTCACTTGTCATGAATGTCTTTGTCCATTCACTTCTCATGAATTTATGTGGCCATTCACTTCTCATGAATGTCTTTCGCTCATCTATAGAACGTTCACGGTGTCTCATCCATTCACTTCACATGAATTTCTACCCAATGTCGCTCATCCATCAATACTCCGTCTCACTGATGGAGACATTATCCATCACACCAAGCTTGTCCCTGAAGTATACAAAATTTTACTTGGACATAGGCTTGGTGAGAATGGTATCTATCTACTCATATGTGGATATTTATTAGAGCTTCACCACTCCCTTCTGCACCATGTCTCGGATGAAGTGATATTTGACCAATAGTCATGCAAGAAGCTTCCAAAGCCACACTGCTTCATGACTTGCGATACTGGTTGTGATATACTCTACATCTATCGTACTGAGAGCTACAGAATTTTGCTTCAAGATATCATAGCTCATCTCAAACTAAAGTAGCGCTCGAGGTGCTCTTTCGGTCCACTGCACTCACCTCCCAATTAGAATCTGTATATCTATGCAACCTCATTCACCACCTGATACATAGCTCATATCCAATTGTACCACACAGGCACCTCAACACATGTTTTGTTGCAACCCAATGTACATGCCTTTGGCTCAACCATAAACTGGATCAGGGTGTTTACTGCAAAGAAAATATATTTCCTGGTGTTAACTAGGTCAATCAAAGATCCAATCATCTGCCTATACACCGTGGGATCCATCAAATCTGAATATGAAGCATAACCACTCAGCTTCTTCATATTTTCCTCCATAGGTGTATCCATGAATTTGTATTCCATCATCTCAAATCTCTCAATATCTCAACTTTGTACTTCCCTAACTGAGGAATATATCTCCTGGTCTCTTCCACACCCCCAATCCCAATAAATAATACATTAGTCCAAGATCCTCGAACTCTAATGTCAACTTCCTATTGCACTCATCAATGAGCCTCTATGCCCCTCTAAGGAACAGATCATCAACAACATGTGTTGTAGGTAATCCCTTTGTATAGGAGCACCCTACTCCCTCCAAACCCAGGTATCTTGCTCCCTCTACATATAGAAACTCATCTCCTTCTTCATCTGAGTATTTATCTGTGTCATATCCACCAAGTGGGTCTACTAAGACAAGCCTCCTTCTCACTCAATAATAATGAATACCATTCATGACTCTCTCTGATCCTGCAAACTGGCTAACTCCATGGCTTATATAATGTATCATCTGGAATGCATGGTATAAATTATAGATCTACTTGGAATTCATTATTGACTTCCTCCCAATTGGAACAATCTCCCACACATCATTCTTCATGATGGATTGATACTCTTACATCATGGCATCTTTCCAAACATGTTGGTATGCTACCTCCTCATAACTAGAAGGTCTAGAATCACTAGTGTGACTCACCAATGCCATATAACTCGAGAACCTATTAGGTATTTTACTCTCCCTGAAAGTACCACTAGGAGTTGCATGCCTCTCTACATCCTGACAGGCCTCTAGATATGACTCATCAAATCTCAGACTCCTGACTCTCACTATGTATTGATCACTACAAGAGATATAACTCACTCTTGTCTTACAGAATATATGACTCGCTTCTGTCACTCACAAGATATATGACTCTCTCTTGTCCATTCAAGAAATATGACTTACTTTTTCTTTATAGGAGATATAACTCACTCATGTTACTTTACAAGGGATATGACTCACTCTCTTGAGCATAAACTGTCATACTAGATGCCTTTGTTTTGAAAACCTTCATAATGAACATGTCAATACATGAAAAACATGTCCACAAGTGTTAACTAGTACCAATCAAATAGTTATGTTATCCATCAACTAAATATCAATTCAACTTAATTAAATAAAACTCATTACTTAAAACATTGAATACTTATCTTTTTTGTTGAATCCCACTTGATCATTTCCACCTTGCAAAAATCATTGAAGTCCTTAGAGGTATAATATCCTCCATTTTCTGACTCGACACCTTGATTTTATTCTGTGTCGAGTTCTTTTCCTGAGCCTTGAACTCCTGGAACCTACTGAAGACTTCATCCTTGGTATTCATGAAGTATATTCATGTCTTCTAGGATAAAATCATGAAGTCATTGAATGCACAAGATCCAAGATCCCCTTGGATCTACCATCATTGTTCAAAAGGTACCTTAGCAATCTTTCCCAGTGTATAGACCTTGCTAATACCTTCAAACTCTACTTGGAGCTCTAATACTTCTTTATGTAAGTGTAGACTTGTCTTCTCTGTTGAGGCTTTTCCTTATTTATCAAACTTGTTCTTCTTCTATGGTGGATGCTCATCAATATCAATGTTTGATGCATATTTCTTCTCTTCCTTTTCCTCTAAGAACACTAAGAAACATAGTGACCACATTTTTTACAGTTGTAGCACTTGATCTTTGAAAGATCCTTTTTCTTTTGTTCTAGAGCTAATCTTCTACTCAGTATTTTTCTTCTTCTCACCATTTCTTCTTCATTTTCGTTTCTTATAAGGACGTTGAAAAGAAAAGTGACCAAACTTATGACAATTGAAACATTTTACCTTTGAGAGATTCTTCTTCTTCTGATCTTGAACTGGGGTTAATAATTCATCTTCATTTATCTTATGTTCTTGGACTATCATGTGCTTGGAAGCACTGCTTTCCACTAACCAATTATCACTACTATATATAATAGTGCCATTAAGAGAGGAGACAAAAGAATACTGGAGTTCATCTACAATATTAACATCATACAACATGTATTCTTCTCTGAGATTGGACACCATCTTGACAAAATATGAAAATTTGACCCAGAAACCTTAGACCAAAAAATTAGGTCAAAATCGAAATCTACCAAACTCAAAATGACTCCACGGATATATGCGCCCTCCTTAGGTGACCTCCAGAATGCTAGGATCGAATCCATTGTGTGTCTAGAAGGGTCCAAAACTGAAAGCCCTAATTCCGACAAAAATTAGGTCAAGACTGAATTTTCACAAAATTGAGATTTGTTTCCACAAATAAGTGCGCCCTAATAGGGATACCTCTAAAAAATTATTTCCAAGTCGAATCTGAGATCAAAAATGTCCAAACTTGGAATCCCTAGTTTCCAAATTATGGCAGAAACAGTCACTGGCAATGGTTTCTTTTAGTACTGCTCTAATACCATGTTGATTTTTTAACTTAGTAGTACAATTTTCAGATCTTTCAAGCATTCATTTAATCCCACAGTTACACTTGAAATAAATGTCACCATTCATTTGCAGCAGAAATAAAACAAGGATCACTGAAAGATAACCATGCACAAGAGACACAAAATTTTATCTTGGGAAACCCAGTAGGGAGAAAACCTAGCCAACTTTTCTTAGAAGAAATTAATCTGATTCCAATACAATACCATTCATGAAGATGAACCCTAGCAAATGATAGGTTCTCCCTCCTTCACAAGAAACCCTAATAAGGGCAGCGAACTCTTAGAGAGATTAAGAGAACCCAAAATATTTCTTCTTTCCTTTGCTAGGAATTTCTTGGAGGTGTGCACAAGTGGAGAGAGAAAAGATGTTGTGATGATGTAAAAAATGAAATGTTGGAACCTTTATTTATATTCTTCATTTCACCTATAATTTCACTACGGTGTCGACTTGTCTTCTTTCATTGGGGCTGAGTTTCCAGTTTTGATTTTCATATTTTATTTATCTTTAGGGCCGACTTACTATTTGTCTTGAATGTTTCTTATGTGACTTATTCAATGTTGTCTGGGACTTCTTCAATGGTTGAATTGACTTCTTGGTTACTTATTCATCATAGAAAAAATTTCCTTGTTGGTTTTCATCTCCTCACGTGCAGATCAAATTCACCCATAGAGATCTAATGTTGATTTGACCCCACTCTAAGAAGTCCCGGAAACTTCTTAGAGCCTATGTCAAATTCAACATTAGATTAGACTTGTATATTCCACAATGGGATAAAATCCCCTATCAAAATAAACAAGTCAACTCACTCTAATATAGAATAGATCCCTCTTTCTCGAAGAATGCAATGTGACCTCAAGCTTCCTTCTCGAAGCACTCCTTCTCAGAGTAATCAACTCGAGCCTTGTTTACTCTTAGTCAATTCTCATGACTAATCAAGGCTACGCGGAGGCCATCTCCTACCAACCATTGGTCACTTCTCATGACATTTCTAGGAGAATGTCTATAGGACATTTCCCAATGTTGTAACCATGGAGAAACATCAACAAGATCGGCCAATACCAAATCCTTGGTAATCTTGTGGGTCACAAAACTGAGGTCATATTCTTGAGGGATAACAATCCACTTTGCGAACTTACCTTGGATGAGGTGTTGATTTAAGAGATAGAGAATAGGGTTCAAATTCATGACGAATTTGGTTTTGTTCATAAGGATGTAATGACGGAGCTTCTAGATGGAAAAGACAACAACTATGTTAACAATCAAATTGACACCCTTAACTAAGTGAAGGAGCAACATATGTTTACCATGCACCCGCGACAGGAAATTCATGACACAAGTTCAATCAAAGACAAATCTTCTCTGAGAAATGCATTAATTATGTTTAAAACATCCTAAGTGGAGCAAAAAGCCTAAAAACTATTCAAAAGTGGGTTTTCACTTGAAAATAATCAAAATGAGGAAAATGACTAATCCCACATTTATAATAAAAGCCTAAGGCCCATTTCCCAATGCTATATAAGAAAGGCATGGGAGGCATGGTAAAGGGAGGTAAAAAGAGAAAAGGCATGCTGAGGAGATTCTGAAGGAGGAAAAGAGCTCCAATTCTTCAAAGAGCAAGGGTGAAGGAAGGAGAACTTATGGCAAGGGAGGAGGCACTCACACTAGGATTCCTGGTAATCATGTATATTATCTACCATTTCAGTGTTGAATGTTTGTTTATCTTGCATGATTTTAATTATGAAATGTTCTTAGATCTTAATGAATGTTTGATGAAGGAACTTAGATCTTTAGGAACTTGTGATAATTGCTATGTTTGTTTATCTTGCATGATTTTAATTCTGAAATGTTGTTAGATCTTAATGAATGTTTGATGAAGGAACTTAGATCTTTAGGAACTTGTGATAATTGCTTCATTTTTGACGTAGAGACTCACCACCTCTTAGCAAGATAGTTAAACTAGTGTAGACACAACCCTGCACTAAATACTGTTATCAAAATGGCAACCATACTAGCTTGTTGAATTTTCTTGAATTTTCTTGAATTTTCTTCATTTTTTGGGTGTTCTTCCTTCAGATCTGCTGCTTTGCAGCTTAAAGTTCATTAAAAGAACTTAAGATCCAGCGTAAACAGCTCAAGATCAACCTAAACACACATTTAAATCATCAAACTAGCTCAATTTGCATTCAAATCTGAGTTTCTTGATTTTTTAATTAGTGTGTGCCTGGAATTTTGGAGTTTAAACTCTCTTTTAATCTTAAAGATGTGTTCAGATTCTGAAAGCTTCAATCTCTGTGTGATCATTTCTTTAAATTTTACATTGATAAATCCCTGCGTGATCTTCCCTTTAAGAATTCTTCACACTCTGCGTTTGAAACTCTGCTTTACATCTTTTAAGAACTGAACGATTCCTTTAATTTCTGCGGTTGAGTCTTGATTTAAAAACTAAATTTGAATCTTAAATCTCAGCATTCAAACTCTAATTCTGGCGGCTGGATCTTGGATTTAAATTTATACTTGAATCTTGAGTCTCGGGCTAAAATTGTAAGCTCTGCGTGATTTCTTTAAAGCTCTGCCAAGCCCTCACCCCAAGGTCTGCGATCTTGGTTGCCATTTGAAGCTTGGTGTTTAATCGCCTTCGAAGGGATTATGTGTACGATACCACGATCCTGGTTTCCATTTGAAGATTTCTAAAAAACTCTTCAACCTCTGCAAATGCAAATGCTGTTTGTAGAACTCTGCCTTTAAAAATCTGCATGAATTGCAATGAGAAACGTTGAAGATCTTTAAAACTCGGTGTATTGCTAGACAGCTCTGCGTTTTTCTTAAAATATCTCAGCTCTAGACCCTATACCTGTTTAATCAATCTTTGCTGAATCGTTGAGAGATCTTTAAAATGCCGTGTGCCTTTTCACTCTACCACGATCTGAGATTTGGATACTAGTTTGGTTTCTCATTTTCGTATTTTCATTCTGTGTGTGATCCATTTTCACGCTGCCAAGAATTGAATCGATTTTTTTTTTTTGCATACGCTGTACTGCTGCGAATCCATATTCAGTCCCAATAGCCTGATCATATAGCTCCACCCACTTTTCGGCAGTGTTGAGCACATGATCAAGAAACGCATGCCTATTTGGATGTCGTGCAACACTTAAACGCAGGCCGATTCTGAGCTTGTTGTCACCACGTTGTTCTGAGCATATATCATCCAAATAAGCCTATCGTGGAAGGCTTGAAATTGAGGTGCGTTTATCTGAGCAGGGATAATGGCACATTGGCTTGGGATTTTGAACCAATTCAGATCATCGAAATTGAAGATCAAACAATGTATTGCTCATTAGTAAAACCCTCTGCGTGAAATCTTTTAATCCCAGCTCTCAAGACCTCTGCGGTTTTTATCAAACCCTGCGTATTAAACCTCTTCAATTACCGTGTGTCAAACTCTGCATAAAACGTATTCAAGAGGTAGTTTGTAGCGTTAAACTTCCTGTGGCGTTTCCAGAGATTTTGGGTGAATGTAATTTACCATTTCAAAACAATAAAATATATATATATATATATATATATATATATATATATATCTCAGCGTTGAATGCTGGTTTATCTGCCACAAAAAGATTTCGACATATCTGAGTTGAATGCTGGAGTAAACTCTGCGTATTTTTCACTTAAGAATGAATTGTTAACTCTGCGTGTCTGCATATTCTTCGACCTCTGCGCGTGAAAGCTCTTTGTGAAAGAAGAGGACAAATATCTTTGTCCTTCATTAAACCTGTGCGCGTTAGAACCTTGAATCTCAGCATTATTTTGAGTTAAATCTCAGTTTTCCCCAATAAAGACCAGGGTGAGGTGCTCCTCTTGCTAATGCTGCATAAAATGTCCAACACGTGTTATAACAGCATTCAAAACCATGCTGAGTAGGCAGATTAATAGAAGCAAGGGCAGATGATGAACTCGAGTAGTAACGTAGAAGACCATCTCGGCATTTTCACTTTTTTAAATTGACTCATTACACCAATTTTGAATTTGCGTGTTTGTTTACATGCATCAACCTTGAGCGCCAAAACCTTGAAGTCTCGGTGAATGGTGAGTGCGGGTTGATTATCTTTGAAACATTGTTGACATTGATTTTTGACCGAACTTTGAGCGCCAAACTAAAACAAGCATATAATCCCAAACAGCATTTAATCTTTTTGAAATTATTTCAAAAACTTAGTGTTTAGATTTTTGCAAAAAACCTGTATGCATGGCTTCTAAACTTTAGTGTTGGTTTAAAAAGAAAAAAGATTTTTGCAAAAAAAATTTGTAGGTTGGGATTTGAATCTTTAATTTTGGATCACCAAGCAAAACTTTGCAACTCTTTTTTGTGTCTATTTGGGCTTAAAAAGAACAAAAAGTTTGCAAAAAAATTTATGTTTTCAAATCTTTAATTTGAGATTAGAAAGAAAAAAAAATTGAAATTTTTTTGAAGCTTTTTAATCTTTAATTTTAGACTAAAAAGGAAAAATTTTGCAAAAATTGTTACAACGCTTGAAAAGTTTGGATTAAATTGAGACATGTTTGGACTTGTATGACTTTGAAGATGCCATTTACACATCACATTGTGAGACAAATTGAAGAAAATTTCTCCCTGACAAACAGAAATAAACTTTCATTTAGTTAAATTTTTGAAGTTGAAATTTTTGAAATAATTTGCATGCATAATTAGAGAGAATTGTACCTTTAGAATTCAGTTTTATCGAGATATATTGTGTATGAGGCACCGTATCTTCTTCACTCGCATCTCATGATGATATTGTGAATGAGAAAGTGTATCTCGCTTGTAATAGTTTAGGGGTTGATTTTCAAAGCATCTTATATCGAGACATCGTATCCTCTTCACTCGCACCTTATGGCGATCTTGTGAATGAGAAAGTGGATCTCAAGTGTAACAGTCTAGAATTTAATTCAGAAGCATTCCAAAGGGCTCTGTGTATCCTCTTCACTTGGGATTTCGGGCGATCTTGTGAATGAGAAACAGGGACCTCCCGTGTAATAGAATTAGATTCACTTTTACTTGAGATATCTATTTGGGTTACATTGATCATCAAACATCGATTATTATCCATATTACGGAAAAAACTGTGCATGAACATAATAAATCTACCAGAAACTTTGCATGTCTGAAAGAAGCTCGTGAACCTCTAACCCTCCTTTAGTTAGGATATTCATCGAACTAAAAGATAGCATAGTGAGCATCTTGCATTGTATGGTTCATTTTGTTTTCAAGTCGAAACACCATCAGTTTCACTTCCACTCCTGAGACTAAGCAAACTTCCATTAAAATAGGCGCTTAATATAAAATTGACAAACTTTTGATTTTTATATCACCAACAAGATTAGGTTAGTGCCCTGGATTAGGTTTGGAGAGTTAACACTCCTAAGCTGCAAAACTCTGAAACTAGCATTGATTAACGAGAGTAAATCCATTAGTCACAAAAAATGCTTGTCGGGAAAGCGCTTCTGAAACATGCATCAAGCACAAGGTCAATCTGGATAAGTAAGGATGGTTCCCCCTTCTTGCTTATTTAGTGGTACATGAGCTTATCAAAGGGATTGTATGTTCAGTGACAAGTCCTTGGGGTGACATCACTGTTTCTAGAGTTTCCGGTAATAAGAGTTGTCATCGACTTACAACTGTCCGCCCAACCGTCGATTGTGAAGTGGTAACTTTAGTGGCTATTCTTAGGATATCACATAGGCTGTTGTGAGTGGGACACACTCACAATACCTAAGACAGACTTTGGAACTTTTACTCCTTGGGAGGGTGAGTGGTCAGGAACCAACACTTGTACCCCTGGCGATTAAAGTTTATTGTAATTGTTTCTCACACCTTCGCTCCTAGCAATTGTATGAGGACATGAAATCCCTCAGCAGCTACTAGTTTCGGAAGGCTCTACAATCTAGCTTTTCACTAAGCTTTGGTTCTTTGGAAAAGTAAGTTTGCTTGCTTGAAATCTCTAGGGAATTTTTATTGTGTGGACACTTTTCATTTTTTGAGTCTAGACTGCATTAGGATTGTTTGATTCAAACTATCATTTGAAACACATCCTTTTATCAACTTCTTAGAAGTGGATACTCTCCCGATCCGCCAGTCATGGCGGAAGCAAGGTGAGCCACCAGAAATTGAAGGCCCTGCTACATTGCAGAGACAGACACAAAAACCACATTCTAATGACTTGGAAACAAAACTGATTTTCACCTCAATTAACATTGCTGGAGAAGAACAACATCAAATCAACACTGAGAATTCATCGTCACATCACGAATTGAATACATACATAGTTGATAATCTTACTCTAGTTGAAATTGAAACATTGAAACGTCACACACATGCTCATGAAATTCCTCCTTTGATGAGTCTTTCAGGACCAGTTGCACTTACTATCCGTGAGTCACCAGGTGATATCAAACCTCTTTCTAAAAATTTGAATGACATGCAAAAATCAACAAGGGACCCCATGGCTTTCTCAAACATTGGTTTTCCATATGGATCAGCTAATCAAGGTCAACACACATAAGAAGTAAATCAGAGTCCTCATGGTATACAAAACACTTATCCAAATTCTACTTCGGGGGGCAACCCTTCACCATGGAATGGTAATAATCCTGGCGGAAGCAATGAATCATGGAACATTTATGCCAATTGGGGCTATGCTCCTCAGATTAGTGGAAATGACCCGAGGGGTTATCCTCCGATTTATCCTAGCACAATGCCTACCGACAATCCACCTATCAACCCCATTCCGCCATGGAGTGGGGAGGTTTCAGGAAGTATCCAATCTTCTTGGGGCCCACCTTCGCAAGGAGGATATCAACCTTGGAACGCTTATCCAAACCAAGGAAACATTCAATGGAGTGGTCTGATTCCAACTAGTAACCAATCTAATTGGGGCCCACCCCCGCAAGGGGGCAATCCACTCATGAATCCCAACCAGCAATGGAGTGGTAATGTTCCACCAAGTCATCAATCTCAATGGAACATACCCCCGCAAGGGGGCAATCCATACATGCAACCTAATTCACAATGGACTGAGCAATATTCAGAAAGTAACCAACCTTTTTGGATTCCACCTCCGCAAGGAGGCAGACAACCTTGGAATGATTTTCAATATCAAGTTCAACCGCCATGGTATGGTTGGGATCTAGGAAACAACCAATCTTCTTGGACCCCACCTCCACAAGGAGACAATCCACCTAATGGTCATGTTTCAGGAAGTTTCTAGACTTCTTGGGGTCAGCCTCCGCACAGGGGAAACCCACCTTCGAATTCTTATCACACCCAAGGACCACATTAGTGGAGTGGTTAGGTTCTAGAAAGTAACCAATCTTTTTCGGGCCTAACCCCGCAAGGGGGAAATCCAACCATTAACCCCATTCCGCCATGGAGTGGTCAGGTTCTAGAAAATAACCAATCTTTTTGGAACCAACCTACAAGACCTGCGTTTGATCCAGCTAGGCTACCACATGAACCTCATGTCAATGGTATGATGGATTATGTCAACCATATTGAACAGATTACCCCACATTTGGGACAAGTTTCTATTCAAAATTCGCAACCCACAGCTGGCCAGGCAATACAAGAACCTACTAATCCTTCCAACAATTTCGACATCCTCACAGTCTCATTGATAGACCTTAGAGGCAAAAAGAAGAAGTACAAGAGTAGGCGAGATGCTAACTCTGGGAAGGGAGATGCACCAACTATGCTTCAATGCAGTGGGAAACAACAACCCACTATTTTGACACCGGTAACTTCGCCAGGGGGAAACCAACCAACCCCCCCGCAAGGAGGCAATGATCCTAATGCCAATGTCTTCATGTGTGATCCTGAGATGAACATTCAAACAAGACTTGATTCTTATGATGTCTCTCCTAGTACACCAAATTAGTCGGAATCATAACCAGATGGTTATCTCTACATTGAGAAACCAACCATAGACTTAGTACCACACCCCCCCAAAGGTGTTCCACGTAGAACAATGCATAATCCCAACACGCGAGCTGCTCAGAACAGTAATGTTCTTGAGGACCTAGCTCAAGTAACATATGCCATGTCGACCTTTGAGGTATTGCAATGTTGTTCTGCGCCAATAAAAGAACTATTGTCTACCATTTGTGTTGTTGATCCATCCAATGAGACTTTGATCACATCATACATAGACCATTCAATATGTAGGACCCTTCCCGAAGTTGCTTTTCAGATTAAAGTAACAACTCATGGTAAGAACATCTGTCTAACCATAGTAGATGAAAGGACCTCAGCTTGCGTAATGTCATTTTCATGTTGGCAAGCATATGGATCACCTCTATCTGTCGTAGAAGTTTCAAACCTAGCTACTCAAATAGCTTCGACATATTTGGATCAAAATATTCCCTTGATGGAGGAATATGATTCAGTTACCTAGCCCATTTGGGCTGTGAGATCTCCCAGCTCACATGACTTGTTGGATTACATTTTATCATCAAATGAAGATATCCCTAATGTTGTAAACATTTGGTTGTACCCACCTAAGATCATCTTTTGTGGGGCCACTAGGAGCATACTTGATATAAATCTACCCAAGTATAGGAGCATGATCTGCATGTTCCTCGATCTTATCTGGTATATTTGGAAACTTGCATATAGGTTTAGGCCATCCCTTTGTGAATATGCATTTGAACCTTTTGCAACCCAAACTTACCATAGGATCGAACATGTTGGAAATTGGTGGGTCGGCCCTTCATATCTGTATTTTCCACCATCCCGACAGCAAAGCCTACCGAACATGAGACACCCTAGTTAGCACCCCATTTCCATTTTGGTGCCCACGCTGAATTATTCTCATAGGCCTGAGAGCCCTATTAGTCCCATCATGACCTGGAGTTTGAGACCACATATTTCTCTTTCATTCATCTCTGACTATATCCTGATGGGCTCCCAATTTTTTGTCATTTTACATAAGCTTGCGTTAAAATATCCACTTGAAAATCCATGCAAACTGCTTCGTGGCTTATTGTTTATGTTGCTTATTTTCCTGTATAGTCACTTTTTGTTACAAGATGCCTATAAACCATTGCTTATGTATATTTGACCCATACCCATGGAGGAAACATCTGTAAGAGTGTACATAACTAGCTCAGCCCTCGTTTTCAATATGGATCTTTGGCCTGACCCATTCCCTTGATATTGAGGTGCATGCCCTTGAGACACTCGTTTCCTCTAATGTATCATAGCATGCTTTATTCTTTTTTCAAGCTAATAAATGAAAAAGGTTAAAAAAAATTGGAAAACACAAAAATCCAAAAAGGGAGAGACTTGAATCACTTCATATTATAAACTCTAAAGAAAACGGCAACAGTCAGTCCTTGTCGCCCTTGAACATGGCACATAATATTGTATCCATGGTCACTACACCATCTGCATTTGCCTTAGGAAACTGTACCAGTATTTTGAACAGATCTCCACCAATGAGTTATCCTTCCCATCACCAATGGGTCTTTTGTTAATGCATCTGGCATTAGCGAATTTCATTAAGGTCGTTACTCAAAGTCGTATGTTGCCAAGTGTCCATTCTACGTCGTGTTATGTGTTCAAGGGAAGTCCAAACCGAGTCGGCCATTCCTCAAATATTCTTGACCAAATCATGTCGTCCTTCCTTGTGTCAGTATACAGTGTTGGATCTTGTAGTTATACCAAATTATATCAGACTATTGATCTTTGTTTCGTATCGGTTGATGTGGGATGCATCAATTCCCTGCTTCTGATGGATCTATTCCTATTGACATCAAATCATCATCTAGGACATGGATCTAGAAACCCGAGAGTACCTTGGATCTTGCAGTCATTAGTGGCAAGTTTCCTCGCAAATGACATTGGGTATACATCAATGACCCCTGATTGTTTGATTCTACAAGTGTTCGACTTCAGAACATCTATTCACACTTGCTAGTTTGTACTCAGTACCTTAGAGTCCATCATCATTATCGGTGGGTCTCTTCACATCTGTTAACAGTATATGTCAATGACTGGTAATCATATGGTGTTTTATTATGCTCAACATCAGATCACTTATTCACATGATATAAACTTGTACTATCGTCAGTGTGTATTGAAGACCTTGGGAAAAACAGTTGTATCACTCATCAATGCATTGCCCGAGCTGCGCAAGATTAGACTGCCATGTCAGAAGTTCAATAAAGACTTTGTTCTCGCACTCATCAAAGTGCATATTTACATTTTCAGAAAAAAAATTTCTTTTGACATGGATCCACTGTGTATTGTTCGTGGCCATGCTTATTTACTGCTAAGCATGGGTATGCCCGCCTCAGGAAGATATTATATATTTGAGAAATTGCTATGTTTTGCAGGTGTGATCCTCAATCCTACGCCCATGAGTTTTCCTTCCCTTATACTTGCTTTGAATGACAAAGAGTATCAGTACAAAGAGTATCAGTATACCGAGTATAAATTTCAGTAATGTATTTCAGCCCTTGGCTCTGCTTCGGACCTCACACATTAGGGGGCATCTGTTAACAATCAAATTGACACCCTTAACTAAGTGAAGGAGAAACATATGTTTACCATGCACCCGCGACAGGAAATTCATGACACAAGTTCAATCAGAGATGAATCATCTCTAAGAAATGCATTAATTATGTTTAAAACATCTTAAGTGGAGCAAAAAGCCTAAAAACTATTCAAAAGTGGGTTTTTACTTGAAAATAATCAAAATGAGGAAAATGACTAATCCCACATTTAGAAGAAAAGCCTAAGGCCCATTTCCCAATGCTATATAAGAAAGGCATGGGAGGCATGGTAAAGGGAGGTCAAAAGAGCAAAGGCATGCTGAGGAAATTATGAAGGAGGAAAAGAGCTCCAATTATTCAAAGAGCAAGGGTGAAGAAATGAGAACTTATGGCAAGGTAGGAGACACTCACACCAGGATTCCTGGTAATCATGTATCTTCTCCATTGTCTTAGCATGAATTGATTCAAGTTTCTACCATTTCAGTCTTGAATGTTTGTTTATCTTGCATGATTTTAATTCTGAAATGTTCTTAGATCTTAATGAATGTTTGATGAAGGAACTTAGATCTTTAGGAACTTGTGATAATTGTTTCATTTTTGACGTAGAGACTCACCACCTCTTAGCAAGATAGTTAAACTAGTGTAGACACAACCCTGCACTAAATACTATTATCAAGCTAGGGATATCTTATTCTCATGGGGATATGAGATAGGACCGGATAAATTCTTGGCAACCTAATATAGACGTTCTCTTCACTAGCAGTATCCTCTTGCATGAGCACTATGGTGATAGAAGAATGGTATGTTGAGATGTAAAGCATAAAATCCTTTGTGAAGATTGGATGGAAAATCAAGGGTACATAAGTAAGAGCCCTTTTCAGGGAATCAAACAAGGCTTGTGCTTGCTTGTTACAAATGAAAGGAACATTGGAACGAAGCAAACACAAAAATCCATGAATGGTTGTGGCATAATCTGATATAAAGCATTGTAAGAAGTTCGTCTTTCCTTGAATACTTTAAAACTGGTGCAAAGTATTCGGTGGGGGTAGGTCAAGGATGCCTTGAACCTCCATAATGGTTCCTGTTATCACATATGTAGTAGCCGGGCTACCACACATTATTTTTCAGATTCCAGAGCACTCTTCAGCCAGTTCCTTTACTTTGAGATGATGAGATGAGTAGCTATCTATGGATCACTATCAGATTTTGGACAACATATGTATTGCCCATGCCATGAGTGAGTCTCAGGACACTCAGAGAGATGACAGATGTAGCCATTATACCATTTATGCAGAGCAATCAATAGTGCCCAGAGTTACAGCAGCAGTTTCAGAGGACAGATGATGGTTCAGACGATGAGCAGTTTCTTGAACCAAATCGCACTTCCTTGGAGAGGCTTGTTTGGTTAGATCTAGCACATGGGTAGGTGCGATCCCACTTGATTTGCAATCTACACACTTTATAACCTACCCCTAGACTTTTATTTGGGTGATTTCTACCTTGTGGGCATCATTCCACATTTTAAGGGATTAAAACCCCCTTTTGAATTACTTGGCACCTTAAAACTCAGATCTAGTAAGATCTAACCCTTGGATTGACTTGATTTTCTAGATCCACATAGATCAGTGCCTAAGCTACTTGGATCTACAATTTGGTGGCCATTGGACTTGATTTGACACACCTTATCCACCTTTTAGCCCTCCTTGAGCAAGGTCGCACTTCCTTGGGTGACTGAGTTTGCCCACTTCCAGGACCTGGGTAGTTGATATTTCAGTGGATTTGGAACGGGCATACCTTGAAACCTATATCTAGAGTATCATTTTGTGACGATCTGCCTTGAGGGTAGCATTCCTTGTTTTAAGGGATTTGGTCCACTTGGGTCATTTCATGAAACCCTAGATCTAGCAAGATCCAACCACTTTACCTCAATTAGCCCACTTGTCTTGACCTCTAGGTGTCCTGTTCTACACTTTGACATATCTTTTGACTCCATTAACCCATCCAACAAGGCACTAGTCCTCCTTAAGCAAGTCGCACTCCTTGGGAATTGTGTCAAACCTTAGATCCCATAGGTGGGTACTCCTAATTTCAACCTAGATCCATAGATCTACTCATTACATATCCTCTAGTGCCAATTGCATCCCTTAATTTCACCTTGTGGGTCCACATTAAGCCATTTCACATATCCCAAGAAAGTAGGACCCACTTGTGTAACACATGGTATTATATCTTATCATTATAACTAATCATGTGGCCTAAATCATACATTGGTTGAAACACTAATCATTCTAGGCCTACTTTACCTTGCATTGGTTTCCGCAACTTACCATTTACTCATCCCTAGGAACCTTTGTTTGGGTCCAATCACCTTTGATTGGTTATAGGGTCTCCCCCTTGGTCTTGATTCACCTTGACCTAAAGTGAAGAGTGCCTCGGTTGACGTGACTCCCACCTTGCCTTGGGAACCGTGGCATCTCTTGAGTCACCTCTTTAGTTGTCCATCTCCTCTGCCGTCCCAGATGGGATACCACTAGGGGCAACTACAAGTTGTGTGATAACAGTTCCCTTTCTAGAAGCAATAAATCACATCAATTGACTAGTAGGAACACAAAATACACACATAAGAGGGTTCAAACAAGTGTTATATTTATGACATCGAAGGAATACCTATAGAAGGTACTCAAGATGTTGTAATTTTTTCTTGGAGTGTTTTGTGAGGTCATCCAAGCATGCTAGGATTATGTGTACCAATGATTATGGAAACAATATTACATGGCTTGCTGAAAATTGGCTCCAATGTTTTTGAGCCCAAAAGGAATTACTCGGTAAGAAAATGTTTCATATGGTGAAGGTAGTTTTATACTGGTCCTATTGGAATATTTGAATCTAATTTTATCCTGAGAATCCATCCATTAAGGAGAGGACCTCATGCTCGATGCATGCATCAATAATTTGATCGATGAAGGGGGTAGGGTAGTTTTATTTGGGACACACTTTATTCAGATCATGAAAATCGATACAAATGTGAAGGGTGACTTGTTTTTTGTTGGATGGAATAGGATTTGATACCCAAGTGGTGTATGCAATTGGATAAATGAATCAATATTTGTGCAACTTATCAATATCAGCTTTAATGATCGATTCTTTTGAAGGGTGAATAGGTCTCTCTTTTTCGCGCACAAGTTCGACATCATGCCATGTATCAATATGATGGTCAACGATGACAGGGTCGAGTCTAGGAATTTTGGTGTAAATGTCACAAAACTATTGGAAAAGATCCTTATAAGAGGTGATTTCCTCAAGAGTACAAGAATCACCTAAGAGGATGTTCTCAATCACAGTTAGTTTAACTGAAATGTACACCTAGATGGTGGGATATATATTGGTCATTTTACCTTCTTCAAAGGTGTTTGGCACAGTGATTGGATTTTTTAACCAATAAGCATTTCCGTGAGGGATAAAATATTTTGACTCATTAGAGAATTGTTTCAAAGACAATGTGGGAAGAGAAGGTTCATCGGGAATGAAATATTCCTGATGGTGCATATAATTCCACATAATTTTCGGATCCGTAAGGGATTCAAGGATTTCTTCATCGCTTTGAAAGGATTAACTGGATAGATCTCTATCTACATGGCCATAATGACATGGTAGGATGTCGAAGAAGTCTCACTGGATGACGAGAGGTAATAGATACAGATCGTCCCCGCAGAGGAGGACGTAGGAGGGGGCACTTCTTTGATGGTGGTGACTTGTGCTTCAAGAGAACGTCAGTGCAAATAGGCTAAGATGGACTGAAATTTTTGGATATCGGTACGATGGTGCAAATAGTGACCATAGATGCCACATGACATGCAGGAACGGTTGGTGCGCAATGCCTTGTTGAATTTTTTGTTAGCATCGTGGAGAGTGATGTGAACCATGGGAGTATTCACATAAGAATTATCCTCGTGAACGTGGAGGTGAGCATGTAAGATGGGTGACTCCAAACATTGATGGGTGGTGTGACCCAAGATATTGCACATAGCACAAGGCGTAGGTGTTCGTGATGGGGCAGAGAGAGGGAGCTTTGTGGTCGTATTTGGAGTAGGTTGTTGAGCCGCATTCTTGGATTTTACGCTAGCTTTCTTTCTGGTATAATACTCGGTAAGGAGTGTGGTTTCCATCTTCACCACGGGTGGTGAGGCATTGGAAGTACCAACTGGATGCACATGAGTCAAAACAACCTGTGGAGTGGGAGGAGAATTTGGTGGGGTGAGGAACCAAATAGGTAGACCTAACATCAAGCCTGGAAGGTTAAGCGTAGCGACCATGTGGGTTCCTATGATCCCAATATGGGGGAATATGAAGGGAACTTGATGTATAGGAAAACCCACCCACGGGTTCCCTTATGGTGGGTTAGGTATAGGAGAGGGTTGTACACAAATCTGATATCTCCACCTTTGGTGGTGGCAGAGGAGAGATCGTGCATAATTCTGAAATATCCACCCTCAGTGGCGGTGGAGGTAAGGCCTAAAAAGAGCCTATGAGAGACGTATATTGGAAGACACCAGTACTGACACTCGAGAATGATGGAATATAAATACTTAAATCTATTGTTACCGTAGGTAATACATAATCTAGACAAGCCGACTTCTTGGGATCATAATAGGTAGTTGATCAAGAGTTACAATATTCCCATCAAAGGGGAACATCATCATTCGGAATAGCATGGAGGAAATCGCTTGCATAGTATACATGTAGCTACACCCAAGGAGGAATTTGTAATCTAATTAGCCATTAACAACCTTGATGTTGATTAAGACCACTTTCCTAGACAACTGGATGGGGGAATTTTGTAGAAGACCTTATGGTTGAGTGGCACGGCCATGATACGCGCGCAGGGATGGAACAAATTCAAGGGAACCTAACTTCTTCCAAACATGAGTGGACATGACACAGATGGAGGCACCTTCATCAATAATGAAAAAATGAATAACCAAGTTCTTGATGGTTATCAAAATCTGAAAAGCTACTGAAAAAGGGCATCCACGATTGTGATTGATCAAGATCAAACATCATAAGGCAAGCATCAGAAGGATTGATTGCATCCAAGGAAAACAATAACGCTTTTCACAGCGTAGGATAGTTCCAAAGAACCTATAACATATACATGGAAATAGGTGACTATGCCAAGTCATATACAATGTTATATTTGGAGCACCATGAGCATTGAGGTTACTAGATACATGGCGCAAAGGGATCTTAGGAATAGCATCTAAATTAGGGAAAGGTAGGTGTATGTTCTTCGACAAGTGAGGATTATTTCCCTTTATCAACGTTAGGATTATCATTAGTCAAACCATATTAGTTATGTCGCGTTTGGAGGTTTACGTCAACGGACATCATGAGAAGATATTGGATAGAAAGGCCATGTGGATGACCAGAAGATGATGGTAGATATGTGTAAGGTGTTGTAGGTTGTGGTGTGACCACCCTTTGGGATGGGAATGGGTTTTTCAATACCATCAGTTGTGATTGGGTCGAATGAGGTGGTGGTGGATTTGGTTTCCCTTATGCAGCAGTATTCATTGGTTATCCTCATTCCACAATTGGAGAAAATTAGTCAAATAAGGACAATGGTGGGTGTAGTGTTCGAAAACACCACAAAAGGAACACGGATGATTAGTTATTAATTGAGTATTCTTACTTGCTTGGGAGGTTTATCGGGATCCTGATTTGTGGATTTTGGATTGTCTCCAATGTTGCCAGGAGGGTTAGAGGTTTCCTCCACATTCCTAGAATTGGTTGTTACCTATGTTCTTCCCCTTATTCTTATTCTTAGTGGTGTTCATCTGTGCTTGTTGGTTATAGGGCAGAAGTTGGGCAAGCATGTTTTGTTGAGCGTGCACCTACTCGTGAGGAAAAGGAGGAGCTGCAGGGTTTGGATACACTAGAAGAGATGAAAATGGGATAGGAAAAGGATAATAAGCTTTCATGGTTGGAGGAGCCACGTACCTAGTATAAGCACCACCACACATAGCACCACTATGAAGATCCATGAACATGGGGGGTTATAGAAGGAATCGAATAGGAGGTACTAGTTTTTGCATGTGAGGATGAGTGAGAGGGATCAAGGGGTAGTATGGTGTAGGCATAGGGCCCTTATGATGTTTCTCATCATTGAGGGAATTACCATACAAATAACCACTCAAAGTTGTAGGGTATGAAGGGTATGGATTAAGACGAGATGCAATAGAACTGATAATGCCATCCGCAAAATGGGATTCTCACAGAGAATATTTCTGAGTGGATTCACTTCTATGGGAATCAAGAATGATCGTATATAGGTAACCAGAATGTGCATAGATCATATCATACTATGGGATTTAAGGATTGCTTCTTCTTCAGTTTGCGAGCGTTTAAAGGCCACATCCTTAGCTATAGTGGGGAGAAGGGATTTAAGGAACCATTCTAAGAATATATGGTCATCAATATTGATCTTACAAAGACTCATGCATCGAAACCACTCATGTATATGATCTGTAATATGGTTGGTTGAGGTTTGATGGCATGAAAACAAGATCTCGAATCCCTTGTCATAACAAACATGTAACTGAAAAAGAATAAAAAATGTGGAGGCTAGGATACAAAATTGGAATGTACCCCATGGGGTTTCTCGATGTACCACTTGAATGTGACACTAATCAAGATCCTCTGAAACAAACATAATCGAATGGAATCATCTATGTTGTTATTGTAGGAGCGCTACAAATGAAAGGACATAATATGGTTCTAGGGGTCCTCTCCGACCTTCACTTCAAACTTGGGGATGTCCGAGGGTATTTTGGTAGGAATTTGAGGCCATGAAGGATCATGTCAAATAGGAAGGGAAGGCCATGAATAATCAAAAGAAAAGACACACTAGCCCTATAAGGAAAACTACAACAAGCAAATGTGATAAAAGAAATCTTCCTCAAATATTTTCAAAACAATGGGGGTATCAAGTCCACTACCAAAAAGAAGTAGAAATATGAACACCGGTCTTCCAAACACTGGACTCAAATAGGGGTCTCAAGTCTACCAAGACAACAAGTGAAGATAGAAAGGAAAATTTATAAAGAAAGTTGTTGGAAGTGTCTCCAATCAAATCATTACTATCTGCTCCAAGTATCCTCCCACCTACGAGATTCATATCTGAATAAGATACCTAATAAAATGGTCACTAATATACCTCATTCTCAAATGTGTTTGATGGGTTTCCTTCAACTTCATCCCAAAGGCAACAATTTGGATGATCTCTAGGATCTGAAAGGGAAAGGTGCCCCGAACAGCCCTCTGATTCCAGTCTCACCATGTACAACCCTGAAAGGATGGTCCTGCCAATAAGTTGGTCATGACTATGTCTAATAAATAGAGGATTTTAGTTCCCTAAATAGTCAACTACAATGTCTCAGGTGTATAGTGACTAGGGGGGAATTATTTGGATGTCTATCCCCAAATTCCTAACCTAGCTACAAAATCATTTTGGCCCTCAAGTGAGGGAATTTAATATGTTTAGATTCGGGTTGATTTTAGGCTCCACTTGGGGTCATGACCCAAGTGATGTTTTGAATTAAGGTGTGAAAGTGTGTGCACAAGTGGTGTGTACAACTATCAAATTTAAATGACAAGCAAATGCAAATGCTTGTATAATGATGAAAAGAATAATAAGATAATTTCAAACCAAATGACGTCTTTCTTGAAATAAATATATGATATCTCGATAAGAAATAGACCACAATCAAGCCACTCACAATTCCAAGCAAGCATGCAAACAATATAGCTAACAAAGTATGGATCTGTAAAGAAAAGAGAGGCTCTTAACCAACAAAAAAGGTGCTTTAAACAATTCCAAACAATCAACTAATCAAACTAGATCCGGTAATCAAATTTGTTGAAACAAGAGGAAAATTGAAGTTGAAAACAAACCCTAAAATAGAACCCTAAATGCGGCAAGTACTAGGACCTTTCGATCTCTTCTTCACCCAAAACATCTAAAAGGAGAAGTAATCAACCACTACAGAAAGAAACTGGGATATAAACAGTAAAAAAGACACCGTAAACATAACTTAAACAGAAAACCAAACTAAATTGGGTAAAGATGAAGGTGGAACCAACTGCGAAATGCACAAAAAATTGGGTTTTGAAACATGTCACATATTTCGAAGGAAAATTTGTGACCCAAGTTGCTAGATTCAACTAAAAACCCATGACCTAGCCCCAAAAATGTTGAAAAGTGATGAATGACCTTTTGGTCATAGCCAAAAAGATGTGGTTTCGGCTATGGAACTTATTTTTTACTTCACAACAACAAACAACGGGAAAAACCTAGCTAGATCCTAATAAAAAACACTCAAAAGGGAAGTTGGAAATGGTGATCTAACACAACCAAGGGTGGATTATGGATCCATCCCCAATATGGTCATCAAAATCCATATGGTGTGATTTCTCACCCACGTGTTGTGAAATTTAGTTCCACCAAGATCTGATCAGAAATTACACACTCTCACAAAATATCTCACGCAACTAGTCAAGAACACTAAAATTCACTCACAATAATTGCACACTAAATTACTCAAGAGAATAATATTACATCATCCAACCTTAGGCAAGTAAATGGATGTCAATATATAACTTTACATCAGAGATTCGAATGCATAAGGATTCCATTCGTATCCTCACAAAAGCAGACTTACTAAATTGATGCAAAACCCCCCTAAGTGGCAAGTGTGTTCTCCAAGTCACACCAAAGGCTCACGAACTTCTAATTTAGTGATAAGATAGTGATGTGTGATGAAAAAAAATGCTAAATCCAAAAAATGGAAGGAAGAAACATCAAGGAGTGAAAGTGGTCCAAAAAACAGTTTCCCTAGTCAACTAGTTTTTCACCTTTCACCCAAAAGCAGTAAAAAGCAGTAAAAATTAGTGATGCACCTTTCTCACCAGAATCCTATCTAGAATCACCAGAAATGCACCCAAGTGACTTATGAATCTTGCAGTCCACACCAGGAAGACTTGTGGTCCCCCAAAGATGCCTTGAGGTCCACACAATGACTCATATGCCAACTATCTAGTCTAATACATAGTAATTAATCATAAAATGATTACTTAATGTATCTAATGTATTAATTGACATAGGTATGGGTTTTAAATATTCCAACACCCCCCCATAAGTCTGACTTTTTGTGCTAAAAATCAAAAATAAAAACTAGGGCCCAGTAACAAGACATGGTCACCCTGTACAATATTGCCTAGTCCACAAAACAAGGAAAGAAGGAAAAATTCATGAGAAAAACAAAAAGTGGACATATCTTCATTTTCTTTCACTTGTGATGGCGTGCAACTGATTTGCTCATGTGCTTCTGGAGTGGCATCAATATGTGCAGGCTGCAAAACAGAATCATAAAGAGGATTGTTCTGAACGTGAACAAGTTCAGAATGTTTTTCTTCTTCTTGGAGCTGCAACTCAAGTTGTAGGAAATAAAGAGTGTCTTGTGAATCTTTTACAGAATCTCTCATGTGAGTGAGGGTAGTCTTGTTGATCATGACATTGTTTTCGACAGAGGAAAATAGTAGAGCGTTCAGGTACTCTACAAGGCTATTTAATCTAGCCATTGAAAAACTCAAGACTCACTCAAATGAGAAGGGATTCTTGCAACTCTCCCTTTTACAACAAGACTCAAACTCAACAAATAAACTGAACTTGAGGGGTGTCAGGTTCAACCAAGAGTGCACCCGCTTACAATGGCTCATATGCAATAATTTCAAGTGCCAATGAACTTACAAAACCCACAGTTTGCAAGTTACAAATTTGATGATGATATACAAGTTGAAATAAAACTCAGAAAATTGAGTGTTTTACCTTCGTGGAGATAGGCCTTTGAAATTGAATGTTGTAGTGTCCAGACAATGGTCTTTATCTCCCTTTGAGTAACTCTCTCTTTAAGTAATAAAGGCATAACTGAAAGGAGCTTCCAAGTAGCTATACCCAACAAAGTCAATGGAGAAGTGCTCAAAGAATGAGGAAGCCAGGCTTTACACCAATCTTCAATGATGCCTACTCGAGGAGGAATAGTCTGCACTTACTTTCTTCAATATACACCATCACCAATCTACAAAGATCAATGTCCTGCAGCAGCAATCAATTGATAGGATGCACTCACTGCAGCAACAAAGATTTCAGTACTTTCCACCCATCTACAATACCAACAAAGTAATACTATCGTTGCTCCAAAGACTGGCTGAAGGTGATAGGCTTCTCATTCAAATTCATATATCCACACAGCTCAACTTAGATGATGGGTATATCTTCATATGAAACCGCCACATACTTTGATGGGATCCTACGCATCCTTTAGGCTCAAGCAACAATATACCACACTTCAAATAAGATGCAGCAATGCAAAAACAATAAATTTATTCTCTTCTGCACGTGAGTGTATTGACTTGCCTGGAATGTAAATGAAAATGACTTGATTTCTTCTACTCTATTATCATTCCATAGAGAGTAATATTCACTCGTAGAAGTCGTAGATGGATATCTCATGCAATTTTTGATACTCTTCACCTAGGGTCTACGCACAGGTTGGACATCACACTGAAGGAGGCTCCACGATCCAATGTTCTCTTCATGGGCTTCAAACGCATGTTATTTCTTCTTCATCTAGATTTGTCACCAGTTGTAATCCACCCCACAAACAATCACGCAACAATAATTCTCACGCGACAATCTCTGTTCAATGCGGCAATCTTCAGCAACTCAACTCAACTCCGACTTAGATATTCAATACTCTAACCTAGCAATCGTAGCCACGACTCGCACTACAGGATTGTGAATCATATGGAAATATCACTCCCCCAACATATTGAGATCATTGCTCAAGTCGTAGACTTCAATTACGGCCTGCGCACAGGAAACACAAAACTCCACGCAAAGGTCCGTAGAAGCCAAAAATTAGGGTAACGTTTAAATGCCAAGTTTGCAAATTGCCAGGGAGCAGAAAGTAGGTCAGGGGGAGCCCAGAATTCATATCATAGGCCAAAGGCTCATAAGAGCTCCGATACCACTGTTAGGTTTCCCAATGGGAAAATGAGTAGATTGGCTTACACAAAGCCAAATAACAAACACAAAGACAAATAGAATGGCGTGAAAGCGCAATACATTTCATTAAGATATGCACATATAAATACAATAATATGTGACCCTTTGGATTCGTATTCCAAAGAATCTCTTGGACTCCCAAGATGACTGTTCGTCTCCCAACCTGACGGATTAGTTTCCAACAAAATGCACTATGTTTCTTGCTATACCAGCAAATAGGACCACCTCCAAGCATGAATGCAAATCCAGATATGGATTTTCTATCAAGGCTATCACCATCCCAATCTGATTCAGTAAATCCAAGAAGATCTAGGCTAGAATCTGCAACATAGTGAATACCATCAGTCTTGGTGCCTTGCACATAATGAAAGATTCTTATTGCAGCCATCCAATGGAGATCATGTGGCTGCTCCATGTATCTTGATGCCACACTCATAGCATATGCAAGATCTGGTCAAGTATGAGTCAAGTATAACAAGCTGCCAACGAGCTGCCTATACAAGCTGTTGTCAACCAAAGGTGTAGATTCTGCTTCTTCAATTCTAACTCCTGAAAGGAAAGGAGTCTTTGAAGGCTTGCAATCATCCATATTGAACTTATTTAGTAGGTCAGATGCATATATGGACTAAGATACCTTAGTTCCATTCTCAATTTGAGAAATCTTAAGCCCCAAAAACTGCTTAAGAATTCCCAAGTCACTCATGGAAAAAGCTTGATGCAAAGCATTCTTTAATGAAGCTATTTGATCAGTAGAGATACCTGTGATTAGTAGATCATCAACATACAGCACTATAATCATAACTGAACCATCAATCAACTTCATATAAACATTAGGATCAGATTTTGATCTCACATAAGATTGTGACAGGAGAAAGTTGTCCATTTTGGCATACCAAGCCTCGATGGCTTGCTTGAGCCCATATAAGGACTTCCTCAACCTGCACACATATTTAGGATCAGATGTATATCCTTCTGGTTGCTGCATATAAATATCCTCCTCAAGATCTCCATGGAGGAATGCACTCTTGACATCCATGTGGTGCACTTCCCAGCGCTTGGATGCAGAAATTGCCAGAACTAGTATTATCGAATCCTTCTGTGCAACTGGTGCAAAAGTCTCATTGTAGTCAAGGTCTTGGACTTGGGAGAAGCCCTTTTCTACCATCCTAGCCTTATATTTCACTTCTGTACCATCAGCTGCACACTTGGTTTCGTATATCCACTTAGACCTTACCAATTTTCTACATGGGGGGAGCTTGACTAGCTCCCATGTCTCATTCTTTTGCAGTGAATGAAACTCCTCATCCATTGCATCCTTCCATCTTGGGTCATGTGAGTCTTCCTCATATGTATAAGGATAATAATCCACGATCATATAACATCTCTCATATAGGTATGGATCATTCACATTGAGAGCAGTCTCAAATTGTGATCTAGTCCTCCTTGTCCTGAGGATTTCCCACTAGTTCACCAGCTGCTTGCAAAGTCTTAACAGCCCATTTAGGCCTTGTTGGTGAATTAGGTTCTGCAATAAAATGGTCCTCAACATCATAAATATCAGAATCAAAAATTTCAAGAGCAGCATCACTTACTTCTTCAGGTGGTGGTGAAGATGGTTCTCCAATTTCAACATTTTGAGAGGGCTCTTCTTCGAATTGAACACTTCTTTCAATGAAGGATTTTTTAGTATCCATGTTCGGAAAATTATAGCCTTTGTATTCATCTAAATATCCAAAAAAAATACAAGGTTGTATTTGGGGATGCATAGCCCTCCTCTTCTCAAGTGGAATCCTAGCCCAAGCCTTGGAGCCAAAAATCCTAAAATGAGAAATATCAGGTTTGTGCCTAGTCCAAGCCTCAAAAGGAGTGATTCCTTTGAGAGCTTTGTGTGGCACTCTATTTTGAATGTATGTGGCACAATTTATTGCCTCATCCCAAAGCCTTGGACATAAATACTTTGCCTCAAGCATACATGTGGCCATCTCCTTAAGAGATATGTTCTTCCTCTCAACAACACCTTCTACGCCTGAGGTGTATAAGGAACTGTGTGTTGCATCTGAATGCCTGAAGAGGAAAAAAATTGCTGAAACTCATATTTTATGTACTCCCCACCATTATCATATATGATAATCTTGATATTTCTACCAGACTAGTTCTCAACTGAGGCCTTGAAAAGCTTTAACAAACCAAAAACTTCAGACTTTAACTTGATGAAAAAGATCCAACAATACCTGGAAAAGTCATCTATGAAGGTGAGGATGTATTTGGCATGGTTCAAGGACTCATGGGGAAACGAACCTGATATATCAGTGTGAATAAGCTCCAAGGGTGCAGAGATTCGCTCAGTTTTGGATCTCCCATACTTATGCTCAAGGTGTTTTCCTAGGATGCAACTTTGATAGACACCTTTGGAAAATCTGATATTGGGCAGCCCTATGACCATTTATTTCTCATGGAGTTGGGAAAGATATTTATAGTTTAGGTGGCCAAATATTTCATGCTACAATTTGCTTGACTCATTGTCATGGGTTAAAAGAGCAGAAGGTGAGGGGAATGGCACAAAATGAGAAAATTTGTAGATTCTATAGCTATGGTCAGCAGTTCCTAATGCAACAATTCGGCATGTTGACGTTTCACAGATTTCAACATCATTTGGTGTAAAGCTCACCTTTTTTGGTGAACCTGTGTGAATCATCTGGTATACTAACAAGAGGTTAGCATCAAGTCGAGGAACATACAAAACATTATTGAATGAACCAAAACCGAGATCTATGTTGCCTTTACCTTTGCTTGAAGTTTCAGAATTGTCACCCAACACAATATTTGGACCATAGGAAGAGTCAAGTGAAGTAAAGAACTCACTTGTAGACACCATGTGCCTTGAAGCACCGGAATCAATAATGAGTGAGGTAGGCTTGGATGTGCTTTCCATCAGTGCATGCACTCTCTCCTTATCTTCAGAATTTTGTCCTCCATCCTTCCTCCTTGCGCTCTCAGGAAGAGGAATGTTGGATTTCTCCAGGAGTAGATCCATTTGATCAATGGTTTTCTTCATGCAGGAGCTTTCAGGATGAAATCCCCTGCTGCAATAAGTACACTTTTCCTTCTCATTCTTCTTATTTGGATTCTTCTTTGAGTGGTAGGAGTCTTTGGGAACTTTCTGCTTGTCTTTCTTCTCACCGGTGGGCTTCTTGAAATTGCCCTTCTTCTTCCCTTTCGAACCCTTCAAATCTCCAACATTCAGACAGTGGTCTTTTGATGGATTTTGTATGGCTCCCATCAAGACCAGCTTGTCTTGTTCTTGTGTAAGAGACTCCATGAATTCTGAGATTGTGGGGCTCTTCCAGTTTCGAACTGCCTTCCTTGTGGCATGGAAGGTCGAAACAAACACTGAATAATCTGGGCCAAGCTTGGAGAGAATGGAAAAGATTAGTTGCTCATCCTTTTTATCAATTCCACATTGCTTCAACTGTAGAACAAGTGACTTGAATTTAGAGAATAAATCCTGGAGGTTATCGAAATTCTGTGGACTCAATGAAACTAATTCATTATCCAGTTGGTGGCCTCTTAATTCATCAGTCTTGCCAAACAATTCTTGAAGCTTTAGCCAAACTTCATTGCTATAGGTAAGACCATAGAGATGGAATAGAAGATCCATGGATGTAGTGAGACACAGCAGACCATAGGCTTCATCTCTTTGATTATGCCACTTTGATTTCTCAATTGTTGAGGTTGGCTCAGTCTCAGTTGCCATAATCACCCTGTAGAGGGCTTTGCTCCTCAACATGATCTCCATCTACGTTTTCCAGTAAAAATAATTAAATGGAGTGAGGATGATCTGATGTGACTGATCCATGGAAGCTTTGAAATAACTTTTAGACTGATTTGGGTGCGTTCCTAGATTCTCACTTGCGCCCTCTGGATGATAGAATGCGCCCTGTGTATGAATTATTGTTCCCTCTTTTAGACTGGTTGGATCCTGCAAGACAATAGTGTAACGTCCCCAGTTTGACCCCATGGCATTAAAATTGTAAATGATGTAATATTATTATGAAATCATGGTGAGGAGCTCAAGGCCAAGGCCCTGCCATCGATTTATTGATGCATATGGTTTTCGTGCTAGCCAGGCACATTGGAATTTCAAACATCATGTAAATATGCATTTTAATAAATACCCACAACTAGCTATGTAATGCAACAAGAGATGGGGGAATGATTTTACAAGGAATTGGGAGGGAAAACATTCAAACCCTTGGAGATAGTCAAGTCAAGCCAAGTGTCAATGAGAGAACCCATCAAACCCTCAACTAACCATGTTGACTTTTGTACCCAATCATTGATTTCTACCAAGAGTTGGTTGAGGTAGTTAATGCCTTGGAGAATGAGAGGTATGGCTGTCCAAATTCGGGTATGGGAAAGCCACCCTGCATGGAAAATCATGTTTTGCTTCTTGGGCAAGAAAAGAGCCATGAATTGCTCCCCAAGCCATTATTCAATCAAGCAGTCTTCTTCCCTCATGAGTTTGGAGCTACATGGGCGTTTTTCCCCATCAAAATTGGGTGTTTTCCTTCATTCTCAGCTGGGAGAAGGGTGTTTTTGTGTTGTATACCAGTGGGGAAGAAGGGGAGTCGAATTTGGGTTCCATAGAGACTGTTTGACTGTTGAATGCTTAGTTAGTTGGGAGAGAATTCGTTTTCCTCCCTATGAATGTTTTTCCCCATCCCATAATCCATTTTTGGCTAGAAACGAATTGGAGAAAACCCATGACCATCCTATTGTAAATCCCATTGTTAAATGTGTATCCCTGCCCAATGATTGTGCTTGTTGTGTGAGAAAAGAGTATGTTGGGGTATGGGTTATGTGTCTCCATTTTTTTGGCTTGAGCTTGAGTGCAAGCATCCAAGGTTCTAATGTATCCTGATAAACCCAGCTAGGGACTGGCTTGGCTCAAATGAAATGCTTAATTAGCTGTGTATGAGCTGAATGTCCACTTTTCCTTGTAAGAATCATGCCCAGCCCGGGGGTGGCCTTTGAACGAACTGAGTATATGCCGTTGAAGAGCCTACGGTTGGGTGGAATGTTGCAGCGACATAGCTAGTTGCTTGGGACAATTGCGAAAGGAAGATAAGTATATTATGTGTATTTACTTCTGCAATGTTTAATTTGATGATTATTATGATATGCTGGATGAGCATGAATTGTGTGTGGATGAGTTTTAATTCCGTTGTGCATACTTGATTTATTTGCATCTGCACACTCTTGTTCTATTCATATGATTCTAATGAAATTGGCTGAGATTATGTAAAAGCCCCAGAGATTGGCTTCACATTCCCTTCCTTGCCTTGGATAGATGGGTGGGTACGTTACAGAAAGAAGGAGAAAGGAATAGTTTGATAGCTCTAATACCATGTGAAATTTAGTTCATACCAAGATCTGATCAAGAAATTACACACTATCACAAAATATCTCACACAACTAGTCAAGAACATTGAAATTCACTCACAATAATTGCACACTCAATTACTCAAGAGAATAATATTACATTAGCCAACCTTAGGAAATTAAATGTCTTTCAATATATAACTTTACATCAGATATTGTAATGCATAAGTATGCCATTCGAATCCTCACAAAAGCAGACTTATTAAATTGATGCAAAACCCCCCTAGGTGGCAAGTGTGTTCTCCAAGTCACACCAAAGACTCACGAATTTATGATTTAGTGATCAAATAGTGATGTGTGATGAAAAAAAATGCTAAATCCCAAAAATGGAAGGAAGAAACATCAATGAGTGAAAGTGGTCCAAAAAACAGTTTCCCTAGTCAACTAGCTTTTCACCTTTCACCCAAAAGCAGTAAAAAGCAGTAATGTGCCTTTCTCACCAGAATCTTATCCAAAATCACCAAAAATGCACCCAAGTGACTTAGGAAGCTTGTGATATACACCAGGAAGACTTGTGGTCCCCCCAAATATGCCTTTTGGTCCACACAATGACTCATATGCCAACTATCTAGTTTAATACATAGTAATTAATCATAAAATGATTAATTAATGTCTCTAATGTATTAATTGACATAGGTATGGGTTTTAAATATTCCAAAACATGTGCCAAAAGAACCCACCAAGGGGTTTTGAACTCCTTGGTAGCAGAGTCAATAGGGAAAAAACAAAACAACAAAAATAATATAAACAAATTATCAACATTCTTCAAATTGCAATACACATAGAGATCACCATGACATGTAGAGAATCAAAGAATGGATTTCATTATGATCATGACAAATAATAGTACATATTATGCACCTTGGTACAATGAAGAGTAAATGGGGCCTCCGCAATTGTCCAAGGGAAGTTTTGTGTGTCCCCTTTGCAACCTCTCAAACTCCATCCAACCATCACTAACTAGATCTCCACAATGGTGAAGTAGAAAGTAGGTAATGGTCTCCTTCTAGTTCTAGGATAATTTTAGCAAAGTAATGGCATGAGTATGATATGCAAATTTTGTTTTTGGAATGGTGACAATAAGGGATTTTTTATAGGCACAAGAGTGGTTAAGAGAAATATCTAGATCCAATATGAAAATTCTCCATTTCCTTGATTGCTTAGTTGAGAAATTAAGGCTTTGGAATATAGATCCATAGCTAATTTTTTTCCTCGTTAAGGTATGTGTCCATGTTTGGCTCCTTATTTTTGGCTCCTTCTTCATTAGGGAAGCGGGAAATAACAAATTTCTTCTCGAAAATCACTTTTTAGGACCAAGTCGCGCATTTTGAGGAAAAACATGTGACTTAGGTCATTGATTTCGAAGAAAAACCACAAACCCCTTTCAAATTGGTCAATTTCATGGTTTGACTTTCAATTTTTGGGAATTTATCACTTCCTTGGGTCATATGGATGGAATGGGATGGAAAAATCAGTGTTTATGATGCCAATTGATGACATGGTAGGTGAGAAAATTTTGATTGTTAGTAGTTGTCTATCTGTGTACTCTGACAAATGACCTACCCGGGTTGCTTCAGTTAGGTCCCTAACTAGCCAAAATTTTGGAGGTTTAGGCCTCTAACTGGTCAAAATTGTGAAAACTCACCTCACTGTTTTGGTCATAACTTTTGACTTCGACCTTCGTTTGGTGAGTTCTTTATACCATTGTAAATTTATCAAAAATATATACAACTTTTAAGTTATAAGTTTTCTCATATGACTTAATAGAAGGCTCTAAAATTGAGAATAAAAAAGGGGTACATTGTTAGTGGAGAAAAAGACCAAGTTGAGTTATGGAATGGCCCATAAACTTAGTGGAAAGAATAAAACTGAAGGCCATTGGAATCAAGGAAGTGAAATTTGAAACCTTATTAAATTGAATTCCTTAGGTGGAATTCCAATCACTAAAGTATGATTTGAATCATGTATATACTCTTAACTTATGTATCTTGTTATGATGTTACCCAGGTATTAGTTATGAGAGGGATCAAGTGACACTTAAAGGAGAGAATTTAAACGGAAGAGGAAATATATCTAAATGATAAGGGATGAGTAATTGCAACAGCCATGTCAAACACCTAGAAATTACATACCCCTATTCAACGGATCTAAGCCGGAGGAAACTATACTCCTCATTGTTTCAAAAGAAGACAAGCACATATTTCATTATTTCAAACATGTATCAGATATTCAAATGAGGAAAATGACAAAATCATTTGAATTAATCTCATGAAAGTAAACTTTATGTAAAATTGAAATTAGTGAAAGTAACAAACCAGTGAGAGGCTTGAAAATTCTAGGAAGGCCAAGAGCCACTTGGAAGGCGAAAGGCCATTAGAAATCCAAGAGTCATTCTTATTCTCTATAAAATGTACTCCTTGCCTCATTTCTTAGGGGAATTTTTTACTCCTAAGAGGGTCATATCTCTGAGGGAGCTTATGTTTGTAGAATTTATGTAAATCTCTTTTTGCAAAGTTCTAATAAGAAGAAGTCATTGTTGGCCTCGCGATTTTGGAGGCAAATTCAACTCTTGGACCTCAATGCATGGAACTTTTTTTAATAAGTTGTTGCATTCCAAAATTGTTGTGAGAATGATTTTTTGTATTTTATATTATTCTACTACAAAAGAAGCATCTCTTTCTCTAATTTGTTTCTAGAATGCTTATGTTATAGCCATGAATATAGTACGATAATCAGCTTCCCATTTTCAAATTGTTATGGTGTGTAGTTGGTTATTTGTGTTTATGTTCTTATTTATACAATAACTATTTATTGAATATTAAAACATTTGACATATTTGGTACTGTGTTCACAGTTTTAGTTCTATTAGTTATTTCGATCATCATCTTGCATTATGCATCTCAGAATAGTTGCATTTCATATATTACATTTTAAAAACCCTAAACAATGGATTGGGACACAACCAATAAAACCTAAAACCATAATGCTTTCAAGCTATAAATTAGATGGGTTCCCTATTCCAAATAGTGTTAGATCTAATTGGGACCTTTCCCTGGGGATAAGCCCTACTGATTACACAAGGCGAATTAGACCTTGTCAACACCCAACAATACGTTATTACGGGTATATTTCAAAAGAATCATCTTGAACCATTGGTCATATTGAGATAATTCAGCCTTAACACATTGGAAGATATTTAGTGGTCCCATGGTCTATATTCACTGTATGGCACCCACAGATAGCCAAAACCTAAACCCACAAAAAAAACTTGAAGACAAGGTTTCTAAACTTGACACTATAGTCAGAACTCATTGAACTGGTGAAAAGTTAAGGTTGGATATTGGCATCAATCAACCACAACTTGGGTATCCCATATACACAAACTAATCCAACCAAAGAGGAATCTCTAGAAAATAAAGTGCAGAACATTCACATCCTCATTTTAAATGTCCATCATCCACCCTTTTAGGCTCAAAATTCATGGCACTGCTTTCCAAAGGTTAACTTGAGCAAATTTAATGGCTCTAATCCCTCAAGTTGGATTACCCAAATGGAATCCATTATCCATGGCATTACAGATGACCTACACAAATTAAAAGAGGGAGTCTCATATTTAGATGCAAAATGTTGAAATGGTGTCAATGGTATAAAAAATACCATGGAGGCTACATTAATTGGACCCAATTTTTTAAGGTCATTTTCTATCATTTTGAGTATGACACTCACTATCTAGGAAGACTGAAAAATTATACCGAATCAACACATTTGTGTACTATATTAAAGCCTTCAAGCAATGGGAAATATGCACAAAAGGCCTATTTGATTATGTTTTAAAGAATGATTCATCAATGGTCTCAAAGAGGTAATCAGAACACATGTCATGATGCAATGCCCCACACCGCGGTTAAAAGCTAAAGAATTCAATATAGTGATAAAAATCCAAACCAAATGACCTTCATTCACTACTCACATTTTCCATCCAATGGAAACTAATGCCATCCCCTCCAATCCTCAACCATTGTGAATCAAAAAATTGTCTCCTAAAGAAATGGTAGAACACCAACACCTCAAAATTTAGTATAATTGTAATGAATAGTATTTCAAAGGGCATAAATTTAAAGAATAGAAATTTTTCTAAATGGAGACATTACCACAAGACTACTTAAAAGACATATAAGCTAAACACACTGAGGAAATAGAAGTAGAGTATGCCACTACTTCCATGGATGAAGACATTACCTTGCAAGCTCTTTGCGAGAAACCCCAAATTTCTAGCCATGCATTATTAGGTTTTTTAGCACACCAAACATTGAAGTTGTTTGGATACATCAAGCACCACAAAGTGATAAATCAAAGGAAAAACATGGTACAACAAATGTAAACATGGAGCACAACTCCAAAGAGATAATAGAAATGAGTTAGATAATAAATCCTTAAAGAATATGAGAACCTCCTCCAAATACCCCAATACATTCATATATCTAATTCATTTGCTCCTCTCTATAATGACTACATGACCTCTATATATGCATATTCACTCATTGCATATGTCGTTCCTTCATTAGGTAGGACATTATTACATATATATTTATTCCTATGTATGCCCCCCTTGGGGTCACATCATATACATGTAACCCCATATATTCTCAGCCTTGGGTCATAACAGAACAAATTATGGAATCAAGTCATTAGCAACACTCACTATTATACACCTCTATGAACTTATGAATGAAATCCTAAAGGTAATTACAATCACATCTCAAGAAAAGGCAGTTGGTGCATGTTTGGGCCCATAAGGCATGACATTATAAGAAAAGGAGCCCCATTCAATAGTAAAGGTGTTCTTCCTCATATATTCTTCTACAATCTAGACTTGATATCCTGAAAATCCATCTATAAATGAGTAATTCTACTTTCTCACAACTTGATCAAGCACCTCATCATTAAAGGTAGTGGGAAAAGGATCATGCACACAAGTAGAGTCCAAACTTCTAAAGTATACAAAAATATGATTTCATCAACATCCTCCTTGTTCTAAATAAAAATAGGACAGAACTAATCCTATCATCCAACATTCTATCAAGTTCTTTCTTTACCTTCTCCTTAACCCTAGGATTAAGATGGTAAGGATGATGTTTAATAGGTTTAGCATCTGGTCACAAATCTATCCTAATTTCTCACACATCTCCCATGATTCCTCTCATCTCAATAATACTTTGTGGAAATAAGTCTACATATTCTTTCACTAAGGAGTCAGTCGCAAACATAGTCTTCTCATTCTAGTAATCTCCTATGCAAGAAATTTTAGGTCATTTCTCACTTCGAATATTAACTTTTGGAACTTTAGAGGCTAATTATATGGCACACTAGAAACAACCTCATTATTCTCTTTAATATCTCTGGACACTTTAGAATCTTTAAATAATAGATTCTTCAACTCCTCTAGACCATCTACATCTTCTCCACTCTGATCAATTTTACTACAATAGAGAGGGAGGTCCAATGGTTTCATAGGGGATTGTAAAGAAATCAACTCTCGATAATAGGGTCAAATCATAGGAGAATGAGTATTCCATGACTTATCCATAAACAAAAGTTACTTAATGAGTTTCAGGACTTCAATTACCTCAAGGGAATTGCCAACAAAACAAATATCTTCACAAAACTAAGACTGAAGGACAACCCAACTCCTTATCTTCCTTCTAATGTCTTCATGCACATACCAAGCCTTAGGAATAGGTACCAAAGTATGAAAAATATATGAACCTAAAACTAAGCTTGCAAGCCTTAACTTTCCCACTTTACGGTGCAATTTTCGACATGAATGAAAGGATTCGTTCCACCATCATAAATTTCCAAAAACATAACATATTTACCCTTATTCAAAGATAAATATCATCATTCAAATTGAGGAGGAACAAACCTATGCTTCATGGATTATTGTACTTCATTCCAAGTGGGTAGGTCTTCTCTATGCATGGCCCACCATCTAGGATTAGCTTTCAAAGTCACATTCAAAGCAGCAAGGATGTGCTTTTCTACAACTCTTCTCATCATTGTACCCAAAAAATAACTTGAATTAGAGGTATCATCATACATAGGTGGATTTTACAATACTACAATCCAATTAACAAATTTAACTATAGCACATCTTCTAGATGATATCTCATCTTATATTGTACCATTCATTCAAAGCTTCTTCTAAATCACTGTCAAAAGAATGAATGTTCCTCCAACTCATGAATCCATATGTTGTAGGGTTAATATATTCTTCTCTTTTCTTGGAGGTCCAAATATAGATCTTATCCAGCACATCCCTTTCCATAACATCCTTAGTAGGCTCGATGTACCATGGCCCTTGGTATAGATCTAAGGGTTCGACTACCCTAGTAGCCTCAACCTCAAAGGTCATTGTTTATTTCCATATCGATAAAAGCATAGTTATCAAAGGCCCAATTTATTCCCAAGAATGATGTATAGGGTACCCTCTCATCCATAATCTCTATGAGTTTAAATTCGGCAACGGTATTCACACTAACCAAATCCACTTCTATTATGCAACTATATATGTGAGTAGACTAACCTAGGTTTCCCCTCACTTCTCATGACTTCTTAGGAAGAATATTGACGTCATATCCCATATTTAACATCAAACCTTTGATATCATTTCAATCCATTTGAACATAACATTGTTGTGAATATAGCAGCAAATTTGTAAGTAAAATGAAAAACTTAGAGAATATAAAAGGATAATCCCTAAATTTCTTAAAAACACAAAAAAACATATTTTTTTTTCAAAAAAGTATAAGGAAATATTCCTTAAATTCTTTTAAAATCACAAAAAAAATGTACAAAGGATATCTCCATATTCCGTATGTGTAGGTATTTTGCAAATAATTAATATAAACAAAAATATGACACATTAAAAAATTGTTATTTTGAAATGTGCTATAAAATTTTGTGGAACCAAAATTTAAATACATGTAAAAAAAAGTGGTTTTGAAATTTTTAAAATTTCTAATATTAAATTCATAATACTAAATCTATTCAATTAAATAGAAGAGAGGACAAAATTTCTATCAATTACATAGAATATATCAACATTCAACCAACCATCTCAATGTTCACCAACCATTTTATTTGTGACTCTACTGATTTATCTATTATCAATATAATTCAATGCATTAATAGTGCTCATGGTTTTGCATTTGTTAACTCTCTCCTACATACACATGGATGATATTTCAATGTATATTATTTAACATCTATGAAACTCTTAAAGAAGTCACCGTGTCGGAGGAAAAGAAATCAACATCCGTAAATGTGTTGCAAAGCTATTTAGCTTCTTGGCATTTTTGTAAGAATATATACATGTACACTTATTTGCAATCAATTAAGTAAAATTTAAAAAGACAAACAAATTGTTGGCTTGTAATCATGGGCAGAGGAGTTACTCTTGTTTATGCCCTTTTTCATAATGTGTATATCTATGTTGAGCCTTCCTTATCCATATGTTCATGAAAACGTTAATAATCAATGGGTTCTACTTCTAACATACAAAGTTAAGGGCACATTGAACACTATCCATGATGTCTTATTTGTTTATTATCATAACATAAAAAAATAAAAAAAAATTTATAAAAACGGTTAAAATTTTAATTAAAGACTGGCAAATGGGCTGCCAGGGCCTTTACAAAGCATATTCAGATTCAAAGTACTGATCTTCCTTTCCAACTTGGTTCCTTTACAACTTCTGGTCTTGATGGTCTCCCGAATCCTTGCTTTATGGGATCGCACAAGTAGAGCTTCCTCCGTTGACTATTAGCTGACTTTTATTCATGAGAGCACCACGATTGGCTTCCTCGTCCGCTAGGCTGTTTAGATTCCTTAGCACGTGCTGAGCTTTATAATTTCTGAAATGAGAGAGGAGGAGGAGGACTTTCCTGAAGATTTGGGCAAGACACATATCCGAGGGCATCTTCTTAGTGTGAACAGCTTTAATTATCAGCCTGGAGTCACCGAATATGTTAATCTTTTGGATGTTCAGCTTTCTTGCCTGGACTAGGCCCTGCCATAGCGCCAGAATTTCAGATTGGTTGTTGGAAGCTTGTCCTAGGCCCCATGCGTAGGACAAATGGATTTTGCCAGAAGGTTCAAAAAGAATACCACCTCCTCCAGCTTGCCCGGGGTTCCCTTTCGAGGCCCCGTCGAAGAAGAGACACCATTCATTAAGCACTGATCTCCACTTAATAAAATCCATTTCAGCCAGTCTAATTTCCCAGCTGGCTTTGTGAGGCGGGGTCGTGACTTCATTACTGTTGTGAGCTGGCTGGAACTCCTTAAACCAATGCTCTTCTTCACTAGAGAGAGGGGCCGTGTTACTTTTGGGAGCCTTAATTTTTAAAGCTTCAGACAGCATGACCCGGGCTTTGACAGCGATTTGAGCTGGGACCCTGCTTTCATCTTTGAATATTCTGTTATTTCGCTCCAGCCAAATTTTCCATGACAGAAATTTGGGAATCCACATCCACGTGATTTTGATGGAAGTTTTGTTGCTCAGGCCGTAGGGATAAAGATGAAACCAACTCGCCATCTCCACGACAGAGCTGGGAAGAGTGATCTCGATGGGACCAAGGATTGTGTTCCAGACCTCTTGAGAGAAATCGCAGCCTATAAACAGATGATCAGCGTTTTCTTCAGCGTTTTGGCACAGTGGGCATCGAGAAGGCCCAGCCCAGCCTTTCTTCTTGAGTTTGTCAAAGGTGAGGATGCTATTATGATATAATTGCCAGATTAAGAGGTCGATTTTTGGTATGGAGGGATATTTCCATAGAGCTTCCCACAGTCCTGGATTGGGTGGAGCCTAAGGCCGTTCCAGAATAGCATTATAACCAGCAGAAGCCGAATATTTGCCTGTGCCAGAGCCCCAGCCCCGTTTATCAATCGATCTGATAGAGATAGGCGATTTCCCTTGCAGAGTGTCCAACAACAGCAACACTTCCTCCTTCAGCTCGTCCGGGTAATCTCCAAGCTTCCAGCTTACCCAGGATTCGTTATCATCATTTCCCCATGATGAAATATCCCACAGCGTGGTGCAATTTTTGTCAGTGAGCCAGGCTCGAATATTCCTCAGCTCGGTCAGGCAGTTGAGGGGTTGGTCTCCAAGAATAGAGTCATCCCATATTTTTATGTTTGCTCCGTTCCCAGGAATCCAAGTAAGCTTGGCTGTGAAGAAGGGTAGAGCTTTTTTGCACAGCAGGAAGATCGGAGAACCAGTCTGCCTTTTAGGAGGCTTCTCAAGGCATCTTTTCCTGTTGCCAGTGAAATATTTTTTCCGAAGGATCTGCTTGCTCCAAGTAGTTTTGCCAGAAACGATTTTCCAAAGGATTTTGCCACCCATGGCTAGATTTTGGGTGGCAACATCTCTGATTTGAAGGCCCCCCTCCAGCTTTGGCTTCTTTATTTTGTCCCAGCTAACAAGATGCAGCTTCTTTTCATTATTACGACCCCCCTCCCAGAGGAAGCGCCGGAGCAGCTCTTCAATCTTGTTCGAGAAGGTTTTAGGAGCTAACAGGACTGAACATTGGTAGATAGGGAGGCTGGTAAGAACAGAGTTTATCAGGATAAGTTTTCCTGCCTTGTTGAGCCATGATGCTCCCCAAGCATGGATTTTATTTTTGAGCTTGTCCAACAGGGGCAGCCAGTGGGTAACTTTCGGGGATACTTTGAAGATAGGGATGCCCAGGTAGGTGAATATGTCCCAGGATGAGGTGCCTTCCATGTCAAGGATTCGGGAGATGTTCAGCATTTCAAGAGGGGAGCAGTTCCAGCCATAAATCTTACTTTTGTGGAAGTTAATTTCACTGCCAGAACTATTCATGTAGCAGTCGAGTTCTGACTTAAAGTTCCTGGTTGTTCTGGTATTGGCCACTCCCAAAAGCAGAGTGTCATCAGCGAACTGGGCATGGTTTACATTCTTGACCCTGGGAGCTGTTCTTATGCCTGAGAGAGCTCTGTCCTGGAGACTTTTATTCAGCTGGTAACTTAGGACAGAAGCCTAAATGACAAAGAGGACAGGAGAGAGAGGGCATCCTTGCCTTAATCCTCTTGAGGCCTGGAAGAACTTGGTAGGCCGGCCATTAATCAACGGAGCAATCCAGGGAGCTGAGATGCAGGCTTTAACCCACCTGATGAAGTTCTGATTGAACCCAAAATTCCTCATGGCAGCAAGGAGGAAGTCATGCTTGACACGGTCAAAAGCGCTGGCTAAGTCCAGCTTGATAACCATTCCTTTCTCTTTATTCCTGTAGCTGGAATGAATGGCTTCCTGGACTAAGATTATATTGTCCAGAATCTGCCTACCTCTAACGAACCCTCCTTGATTTTCCGGAATCAACTTTGGCAGGATTTTTTTGAGTCTGTTGGCCATTATTTTGGTTGTGATTTTGTAACCAGTGTTGCAAAGAGAGATTGGCCGGAACCTGTTGAAGTTCCTGGCCCCTTTTTCTTTTGGGATGAGCGCCAGGAAAGAGGAATTTGTGCTGCCTCCCAGTTTGGAACAGATCTTAGTTTTCTTGATCATTCTGTACAAGTCCCTTTTAATTATGTCCCAGCAAGAGATATAGAACCGGGCAGTGAATCCATCCGGCCCGGGAGCTTTGTCCGGGTCCATGTTGAAGACGGATTTTTTAATTTCTCGGATACTCACAGGATAGTTCAGCAGATGGTTGTCCTCTTCACTTATCAGCTTTGGGATCACAGAGAGAGGGAAGGAGATCGGATCCACCGGAACCCGGTCCGGATCAGTGTACAGCTTTTGGAAAAAGGAGTGGGCCGCTTCCTTAATACCAATGGTGTCCTTTATTGTATGGTCTTGAATCTGAATTTCATTGATGGAGTTATAGATTTTCCGAGCTTGGGTCTGGTTGTGAAAAAAAGTGGTATTTTTATCTCCAGCTTGGAGCCATAGCGTTCTTGACTTGACTCTCCAGTAAGTTTCCTCCTCTCTGCACACTTTTTGGTACTTCCTTTGGAGATCAGCTTCCTTTTTGAGCAAGTCAGGGGTGATAGTGGACTCTTCCATTACCAGCTGGTGCCTTCCCAGGGTCTTCTCCATTCTTTTCCTTTCATCTGTAGGGGATCTTAGGTTTTTAGCCCAAGATTTCAGCTCAGCCTTGAGCCTTCTTAATTTGCCTTCCCAAACAAAGAAGGGAGATCCATGAATCGGTTCGTTCCAGGAGTTATTCACGATGTCAAGGAAGCCTTCCTGATCTACCCATAAAGGGCTGAACCGGAAGGGGATGGGGCCTAGTTGAGCTTCAGCGGAGAGGGTGAGCGAGATTGGTTTATGATCAGAGGTGTAATGCGCATGAATCTTGGAGGTGGCCATGAGACCAAGGGTGAGGAAGGAGGAATGAATAAGGAAACGGTCAAGACGGGCTGCAATGTGGCCCGGCCCGAATCTTTTATTGGACCAAGTGAACTTCCCTCTAGTAGGGGTAATATCTACCAGATCCCAATCCAACATCAGGTCTTCCACCCATTCTCTGGCAGGGTCCCGGACTATTGAACCCCCTTTTTTTTCTGCTAGAGAAAGGGTTACATTTAAGTCTCCGGCAATAACCAGATTCTCAGGATTATGCTGGTTCAGAAATGTAGCCAAGGAGTCCCAGCACTCTTTTTTTTCCACCAAAGAGACAGGAACATACAGGTTGAAGATACTTACAAAGTGACCAGAGTCGTTGTGGTGTAGCTTGGTGTAGAGCCAATGCATGGTGCCTTCTTCTTCAACAAGATCAAGCTTTGCGGAATCCCAAAAAGTTGCCAAGCCTCCCGAAGCTCCTCTTGCGCTCACAGCCCTGCCCGGGCCTTTTTTCCAAAACGAATTACTAGCACGGAGGAGAGCTTCCTCCTCCATTTTCGTCTCCTGGATTAGGAGGACTTCCAGCCTCAATACTCTTACTAAATCCCTTATGGCTTCTTCTTTTAGCGGGGTGCCTAGTCCTCTGCAGTTCCAGGAGACGTACTGCATTATTTACCTGTTTGAGAGGGATGGCCCCCTTTCGGGGTTTTCCCAATCTTCAGCCCTGATCTGGTATTCATCATTTCTGGGATAGTGTGCTGTGACCCTTGAACTACGTCCTTGTAGGACTGTTCTTCCCTTCTTTTCTTCTCAGGCTTTCGTCCCCGCTTTGGTTGATTTGGAGAGACTGACGGGCTACTTACTTCAGGGTCACCTTCCTCTGAGGATTCAGCTCCTGTTTCCGAGCTTAGACTGGTATGTTCCTTTGGCAGACTGGAGACAGATCGGTGAAGGGCAGGATCACTTGGGGTTTGGGACCCCTGAGCTTCGCCAGTTTTTGGATTATGTACAGGGTTTAGGACCCCATTAGGGTTTTCCTGAGGGATGGGCATTGGATTGCCTTCCTTAGGTGGATCTTGAATCGTTTTCTCCTTGTTTTTGTTGTTGCTGAAGGTTTTCCCCTTCTTCACTTTCTGCCATCCTTCTGCATCTTCTTTTTCGGCAGCCAGCTTGGGGCAGTATCTCTGGAAATGGCCGTGTTCTTGGCAGTTCCTACATTTGAAGGGCAGGTGTTCGTAGTCCAATTTCTGGTAGTGGGTCCAGGATCCTACTGTTAGTTTTACTGCCTCGGGAAGTCCGGCTTCAAGATCCACTTCAACACAGATTCTGGCGCAGGAATATTGCCCTTTGTTATCTGCTTTGTCAATGAAATGTCCAATTCCATTCCCGATTCTCTTCAGGGTGTCAAAGTCCCAGCAATGCATTGGGAGATTGGGGAGTCTGACCCACACTGGCACCTCTTTGGGGATGTCGGTCGCGGGATCGAAGTCTGGTGTCCATTTGTTCAGGTAAAGGCCCTGCGTGCCCATGAAGTAGAGGCCGTTCCTGAAGACTAGATCCCGGTCTTCTTCTGAGATGAATTCAAATACAAAAAAACCCCTTCCGACGGGGTAACAGGTTACACCTTGTTTCAGGTTGGGCTTCCAGTTCCGCTGAATCCAATCATCCGTAGTCTTGGCAGACGGCCATAGCCCCATGAACTGGCCCACGAGGCCTCTCTTAGCCAGAGCCAATGCTGTTTTCATAGGTTTTTCTTCAGGGAGAGCTATTTCCGGGATTTCATCTAGTTTCTTAATAAACTTTGGAATGACCGGGGGAGAGATCGATTTGCCTCTGCTCTGGAGGAGCCTTCTGAAGGCATCCTCATCCGTGATCGAGTGGGGGGGGGCGTCCTCCCCTCCCCCAGGCGCCTCCATGCTGAACGCAGCTCACAACCACGCAGCCCTAGCGCGCAGCTCCTCCTCTCGCAGCCCTAGCGCGCAGCTCTGAAAAAATGTGGAAAAGTTATTACATAAAAAATTATTATTATTTATATAACTTACTATATTTAAACAAAATCCTCTTAACCTTGGATTTATATCAAGAATAAATTCAATGTTTATTAAATAGTATCTAAAGGTGCAAAAATATTAAGGTTTGCAACTTAGTTTATTTTAACGCTATCTTTGTTGAATAGATTGAAGGTTAAGATAGATTTAAGGTAATGAAATGATTAGACAGATTAAGAGGCAAAATATCATATAAATAATCAACCAAGTTAAGAGGCAAAATATCATATATAGGATGCATTCTCAATGCCCACATTTGAATACTTTTCTTTACAATGGCAAGAATTTTTATGATGGTATGTAGTAGCATGTGGTTCCTTTATATTCATGAGGATGATGTTATGTTTTTGTGATGGCATATGATAGTAAGCGGTTTATTGGTACTTATGATCATGTTATGTTTTTGTGATGGCATATGATAGTAAGCGGTTTATTGGTACTTATGATCATGTTATGTTCTTATAAGGGCATGTGGTCGCATGCATATCCTTAATATTCATGCTAATAGTATATGTTTTCTAAAGTTATGATTATAACTAATGTTTGTTGGCATGATGTGAGTTGGAATTTGATAGGAAATCCACCCATGGACCTAGAGGGTCGGTTCATCTAGTGATATCATGGAATCCCACAACCATGAAGGAGATTGTATACATGTAACACCTTATGGGTTGGGGACAAACTCAATCAGTAAACCTATGTCGGTGGTTCTTTTCCTTTATACAGTTACCGAAAGTCCACGACATGAGGTATTTTCGCTCGAGGGGGAGGTATATGGAGAAGGACTTTCGATGTCTAGAGTTAATTCCCTGATTGGAGTCGTGGAGGGAGTTTTGGGCCAACCTCACAAGATTCCTAGTGTGTGTGGCTTAGCTCATTGGACCAAATGTCTAGTACCCTCCAATTGAGGCAATGGGCCATAGAGCCCAGCTAAGGCCAAAAGGCCTTAAGCCTTAGCCCGATGGCAGAAGTCGAGGCTATAGCAAGAGTTATACTCACACCTCCTTGAATCTATGATGATACTTTTGATGCTTGCTGCAATCACACCATGATGGACAACCCTTATACTAGTTGCAATAGAAGGCTCATGCGATGGCGAGCAGGACCATCCGGAGGGGGTGTTCAGAAGTTGCTCGGATGGTATGATGGTGGGAGAGGGTGCATGAGGATGGAAGTAAACCATATGAATGGCTTTGTTTGATCCATGATTGTGCACGGTGGTGTGACTTGATTGATGTAAAATTGTGTGACATGATTGCATATTGGGAATTCAGGAAGAGTTATCGATCATGTAGTTAAATAAGGCGTTATGTTTGTGATAGTGCATATATGAGAATTACCCATGATGGCCACACGAGTAACACTCACCCGCACACAATAATACTACTTATCTAGGTGCATATTGTATGATGGTTGTGCATAAATGGTGTGCATGTCTTGCATGGGAATAAGAAATGGGGGTGATGCAACTTTAGGATGAAGTTTCCTGAAGGGAGGGTGTATGTAATGCCCTACCTAGTTAAATATGTTATAACTATAGGTGCATGAATAAAGGTTCTAATATAAATAAAATAGAGAAATAATTAAATTTATAACTAATTATAATAATATTTATTACACTAAAATAGAGGGTTAGTAAATGGATGACAAGTGTCATCCATGCAAATAAACCATATTTTTAATAATAAAGAAAATGGGCTTTTTGGGAGGTGGGGGGGGGGCTTCAGGGGGGTTCTTCTCTCTCTCTATGTGGCTGGGTGCTTGGTCTAGCTAGTTTGTTGCATGACATTTGGGGGTTGGAAAAGGTGGGTGTGCAAATTTTCTTACTGTGGTGAGGAGGTGTTGGGGAGGAAAGTGGTAGGGCATAATTTTACTAATTGAGGGCTTAGGGACTCTCGATCTTGGCTGAGAGGTACGTTGGGTGGAGAGTTGTCCCCCACATGTTGTTTCCCTATGGCTACTATTGGTCCTAGAGTTGTTGTTGATGTTTTAGCTGGTGCGGGCCTGCTGCACACACTCATGTAAGTCAAATTTTGCCATGTTTCTATTTCCAGCTATTCTCTCTTTTCCCCATTAGAATACTCGTATTCTTATAAGTTATATATAAATACTTATGGTTTTATGTTTTTATTGTTGGTTCTAGCGATGACATTAGAGGATTAGTTGATGGAGTAGGTGACTCACTCTTGTATAGAGGTCCTTTACTTGCCTAATCCACTTTCAATTCATTTTAATTGCTACTTCCTTCAAGGCCTTATCAATTTTGTTGTGTTTCTTCCTTCCATGTGACCCGTCGATTTTTATCCAATTCATCCTATAGATCAAATCTCCATTCTAATTTGGATTTCCTCCTTTGTTTCATCGAGGACATTGATATGGGAAACATGCATTCTTATACTTGTGTCAATCTTTTCAATCATCCTTGTACCTCTTGTATGTACTTATTTTTGGCCTTCAGTTCTTTCTAAGAGTCTGTGTAATTGTTCATCATCATATGATAGCCTACTATCCCTATTTGCAGGTTTTCATTTCTCGAGGCTTCCACCCTGAGTATATGCATTGTGTAGTTGGTTCTTCGTCAAGACTTGTGGTTTGTTTGTTATGTTGGGGATGGCCATGATTGTTGTGAGTACATTTTTTCTGGTCATAAGATAGGTCTATGTCATGTCTCCTTGTTCCTTATCCTTGCTATGAGTTTGGTTTGCAAATTAACCTTTTTTCCTCATTTGCCTACCTTTGCATCTACTATAGGAGCTTTCTTTGCTTCCCCAAAAACTTCAGATGTTCTTCTGTTGGTTCTAGTGCCATTTATGCCAATGGTTATATGACCATTTGTAGTTGATGATGTTGTCTTGAATCTAGTATGTGTGTGCTCTCTACGGGATGGTTTGAGTTTGCGGTTGTTCTTGTTTCTTTGGTTGGTCATTGTTCCTTACTATCTAGTTTCGTGGTGTTTCCCTCTTTCTAGTTTCTTGTTTTTTCTTTCTACTAAACCTCTTGACCCTTTGATCCGGTGTTATTTGATTTGGTTGTTGGGTCTTGTTTCTCCAAAAAATATTTTTCCTCATTAGAGCAAATTTGGGGTCTAAAATGGGCCTCATAAGAATACAAGCCACCTCATAAGAAAAAGAGCCATTGAATTCAAGAACCAATAGAATTTCAAGAAAAGAGTCAACCATAATGGTTGACATGGCATATTTGACATTAAAAAAACTACTTTTTTAATTCCTATTTTCAACATATCTCCCTGTCATTTTACTCAAATTTCGAGTGGGAGCACTCGTTGGATGTGGAATTAAATTCCGCATCCAACGAGTGCTCCCGCTCGAAATTTGAGTAAAATGACAGGGAGATATGTTGAAAATATGAATAAAAAAGGTATATTTTTCTCTTTTCCTCCAAAATTTATAAATATTATTTTATTATTTTCTTTACGAGGCCCATTTTAGACCTCAAATTTTCTCTAATATCCCTTTGCTCTGCCTTAGTTTCTTAACATTTTATTCTCCATTTCTTTATTCCTCTTCTTCCATTATTTTCATCTAGCTTGTGTCTGTAATCAAGGAGAAATTCTCTTGTTCATATGTTTCTTGGCTTGGGTTTCCTTCATCGACATATTTTATGACTCCTTTGTTGTCATCTTCTAATAATACCTAGCTTTCAATGTTCTCTTATGCTGCTAATTGTCGAAACTATTGCTAGGATATTGTTGGTCCCCAATTTGTTGATTAGTGTAGTGATTCCTATCATACGCACGCTTGTCTTTAGTTGTTGATATCATACTGCTAGTCTTTTTGGGCAATATATTCCTACTATGTTTTCTAATATTTCTTCTTTCTTCCTTTTTGCATCCTATTCCCGCTAGTGAATTCCCTTTTTTTGTTGCTTCGCTTCTTTGACATTGTCTCAATTCACCAGTTGTTACAAGAATTGATTCCTTATTTTGTTCAATAACTGCAATCTAGATTGATCGATCTTGGAGTTCCCTAGCCTGACAATTTCCATGGATATGCTTGTTATCTCATGCTCACCACAATTTCTTGTGTTCCTCCATAATTTCATTCACTTTCCTTCTAACATATAGTTTTAGTATTTACATTATTACTTTTGTTGCTTCATTCCCTAATGCCCATGGTTGTGGCTATTTGGTGTCTTTTGTTTGATTGGAATCTAATATGTTCATTGGGTGTGTTTGCTTTCCTTCTCCTTGTGTGGTTCTTGCATTTTTATTACTTCCCCAATTCTTTGTGGCCATGGAACTCTTCTTACTATGGGGAGTGTTTCCTTCTTTCATTTGTCCCTTTGTTTTGGGTTCCATATTAGTTGTCAACTCCTTTATATGTTCTATTTAAGTTTACAACTTTCTATCTTGTCTTTGGCCAATAGTAGTAGTGATGGGTTTGCATGTCTTACAACTTCCCTCAAATGATCCTTATTATTTTCCCTATTGCTTCGTACTTGTTCTCTTGTTTGGCTCCTTTATCTAAGTGTAGCTATGAACATGTCGAATTCACATCTTATTTCTTCATTTTTTTGCTTCCATTGTTCCAAAGGTGGAACTTCTATGTCTATTAGACTCATCAGTGTCTTCAAGGATTTATATTTTTGTAATTGGCTTATTTCATGTTTTGGGTCATTAGAGCTCTATTCATCCTTATCCATCCCAATGGGTTTCCCTTCTAATCCTTATGGTTTCGATGTTGGAATCGCTTCATCTATGAGCTTTGGCATTTTATGTTCTAACCCTTGATTGATATACTTGGATATTCTTCAAAATTATTCCTTTCAGTATGGTGGCCTTTTCCAACCAAAATTTCTTTTCATGTATTTCTTGGTTAGCATGTTGATGGGATCATAAATATCTTGTTTGGGAATTATAAAATTTGGGTCTTGTTGGTATGTTTCGATTGCCAACCTTTCTATGTTGTCTTCGCTAAACCCATCCCCTGCCCATATTTCCAATGGGTTTCCAAGGTTCTCCTTTATGGTTCTTTTATGAGAAGTACATGTTTGTAATAATTACCTATTTGCATCATTCATGCAATGCTACATTATTCCTAGCATACTTTAAAAGGTCTGTCAAATGTTCGTGGAACCTCCAAACTCTGATGTATGAATAGTCCACCATCTCGATCCAATCTCCTATGGCTTGTAGTCAACCCTTGATGTTTTGTCATCATCCTTTCCTTCTAATATTCAACACCATTTTAATCCATCGTCCTCAAATTCTCTCTAGAAGTGTGTGAGACATTTTGCCCACATTCCTGTACAAAGGTATGGGACTGGTATGTGATTATTTACCTCGTTCCTTCTTGTTTTTATTGGGGGTAACAATGTTGCAACTAACCAAAATAGGTAGCTATACATGAAAAAATTAGTGAGTATTCACCCTTACCTCCATTAATCGATTGTGGGGCTCTTCCTCGATTATCTATGCCCATTCGATCTACTTCCCATCCTAGTTTATTCTCAGTATAAGGTAGAGTCATTCCATGGGCATGTGTTCACATATTTTCTCCCAAAAATTCTAATGAGAAGCGGGGTCTAGGTCTTATAGTATACATACCTTAAATCTATAATAGTCCGTCTTTATCCATGTCCACATCTCCAACTTGTCATGGAGCCAAACTAGGTATGTTTTCCCTTTAATTCATGGTTTTTGCACTCCAAAACTCGGTTCCACTTGGTATCTCATAAAATTTTCAGTTAGTGGGATTAGATTGCTTGCTCAAGGACCTACCAAGGATCTGATTTTTGGGTTTTGTATAGTCCATATTATAGAACATATTATAGCACAACAAAAAACATCACGCAACCTACTTTAGGGATGCAACCTACTTGATATAGTCCATATTATAGCACAACAAAAAACATCACGCACTGGTCCATATTATAGCACCCTCAATAGAGTAGGAAACGGGCCCAACAAGTCATCGTACAAACCCATACAATTCAATACAACCTTTGGGAAATGAATAAAACACCCAAGACATGGTGTATATGATTCAAGGAATGGGCAAAATGCCCAAAAGGTCATGTGTGCAATCCAAGGAATGAGCAAAATGCCTAGCCATAAGGTACATTCACTCAACAATCAATAAACTCTTAAGATACTAATTTGAAAACTCCCTACAAAAGTGCAATAGCCACAAAAAGGAGAGTTTGATCTCTAAGCTTAAAAACACATCCAACGATGGGAATAAGAGATATGTTGAAAACTCTATTGGATAGAGAGAACCAAGCAGTGGAATGAATCTACATCCTCATCAAAAATGCAACTCTCACACCAATAACACTAATTGGCAACCATTAGAATCAAGCAATAGCTTCCAAAAACCATAAATGCAAACTAACACATCAAAATAAACACACAAAGGAAATTCATTGCACTCAGAGACATTAGTTACCCTGGAAACCCAACAGCAAACCAGCGTTCAATTGGCTTCAACCTGCCTCTTTATTTCTCGACAATAAGCAAATTACAATACCCATGGGAATTTGGGCAGCATTTACCCCTCTCAGCCAAAGAACCCCTCTTCTTTAGGCGGAAAGAGTAAATGTGTGACAGATAAACTAGGGGAATAGGAGAATGGCTCGACTAGGAGGTAGCTACAAGGACAAATGTCCCCAACCCTTTAACTTCTCCAAACTCAATGAGCTTCTTCTCTTTTGTCTTTTTTTTCATTTTTCATTTGAGTAATAGCATCTCATGTTTTTTATTTTTTACATACATAATTATTTTTTCTTCGATATATTTTTAACTATTGCATTTCCCATGCTAACATTGGAGTACCATATCAATGCAGAGGTAGACATCAATTGGGATTCCATGAGGGCCTCCACACCATCAACCATGTCTCTTACCTCATCCATAGCCTCAAACCTTTAATGTATTGATCATCTTAGAGCTTAAACCTATAGCCAATTGTTGTCATTATCACTTGGGCACTTTGCCTTGCTAAAAAATTTCCAAACAAGCCCATTCTTGCCATTCAAATCATCCATCAAATAATATTTGCATGAGTAAAATTCTCCAAGGATGATTGGAAGTCCACATATACACAAATCCTAAGCATGGGGTTACATTGATGGCACTTGTCAAGAAGACCCTAAGAAATGTGAAGAGGAAGGAGTTTTATTTTTGAAAGAAAATCACAAAAGTTGCTTTAATGTTGCATTGAGAGAAGGGACAAAATATCGTGCAGAGTTGAACAAGGGGCAAATACACAAATTGCATAATTCAGGGTCACGGAAATAAAAGTGGAAACAAATAGACAAGCAGATAGATAAACTCTCTATATATAAACTTATCAAATGATTGATGTGTTGAAATTCTTAATTTCAGTTACCATTTTAAGGTGGTTGGTTTATCCTTTGTGGGCTTGTCGGACAAATGCCTTCGCCAACTATTTTGGCATACATGAGACATTTGACCCACAAGGATATGTCATGCATGTCCACGATTTCTATTATCATTAAAATGACCCACAACTCACAAAGGATTGTGCCATGAAGGTACACACATGGATCATGTTATGCAAGCCCGTGAATTCAAATAAGAGTTGAATCAAATATAAAAATAGTGTGAATGCTAATTCAAAGCATTTGCATGAAAAAATGAAAATAAGCATTGCCCGAGGTGTAGATCAGTTGGCAATAGGGTGCATTGTTAAGGCACTCCTTGCGCCATTGCTGGTTCAAACCTCGACTAGCCTTGTGCCACACATGGGGCAGCATGGCCACGCCTGGAGGTTACAGTGGCAGCGGACCGGAATCGACCCGTGTCATATGAGTACAAACTCGGCCCAGTTATTGATTCCACTAGATTAAAAAATTGTAAATACCAATTTTTTAAGCCTTTATACATCCAACAATCAGATATTGATAAACTAGAAAAAGACAAACCACCCTGAAATGCGTTAAGAATTTGACACAGTAATGTGGACAAAAAAAATAAATTAACTCAGATTTCTTCAACTATCCAATGCAAATCCTGGAAAGAGAAACAGTTTCTTAAACAGTAGTGGAGTGTCGCCATGTCGCCCCACCATCCGGGATAGTTATACAACAAAAATCTAGCAGCACTTTAAAACCCAACATACTCCCAATGGCACATGTTTCAGCAGAAGGAGAATGCAATGATTCCTTGATTTATGCAAATATCATATTACGTTACTCTACACAAAACACAGGGTAGAGAAACCGCAAATGTACACTGCCTTGTTATCAAAAGTGAATCAAATTCCACAGAAACTGAATCTCCAACCAAAAAGTGCATATGCAAAGCGATGAGACAGATTTTTTCCAAATAAGGAATTCTTGCCATTTTGCTATGTTCAAAAAGGAACATTGCCTAGTCAACTACATCACTGTGAGAAGAGCGAATTCAAAGAAATTCCAAGGGGTAAAAGAACCCAAAGAAATTCTACCTCTGCCAGTTACATATGTATTTAAACAAACTGATATAATTGAATCAATGACTTGTCCTTCAACTTGCGATTTCTAAGTACAGAAATGAAGCAAACTTGATTGGCCCACAAGCATGAATGCGTTTCTCAGGGACATTGAAAGATGGAGGTGTCACATGGGCCAACACATGAAAAGCCATAAGAAAGCTCATCAAATCAACAAATTAATGATAAACTCCAATGTAATACTTCTCTCATTCACCAAAATATCATTCATTTTGTCACAGAAATCCTATGCCACGGCTTGAAAAGCCCGATCAAAACTCTCTTCTGCACTAGAGACATGCTTGATGAGTATATGCTCTGGATGTGACAATTTCAACTGACTGCATCAACCAACACAATAAAAAGCAATGGCCTTAGCTGAAGGTTTAGGTAAAAGCTATACATATCAGAAGAAGTACCAAATTCATAAAGACTGCAGCCAGAAAGCAAATTTGGAATTCTTGATTTTACCTGAGATATCGAGTAGCTGGTTTACCAAGATGAAGATTGCAAACTACTAAATTAGCATTAGTATCTGCATCCTTGGCATCCTGTACATAGAGGGACAATGTAAAGGATCTAACAAGCAGAGTATCAGCTGAATAACAGCTTAAATAAACAGTTGCTTGAGATGTTTTAAAAATGCCATTAATGTCAAGAAAAGAATAAACAAGACAAACGAAAACAAATATAGTTGGCAACCAGTTAATAACCTCGATTTTGCCATTTTTGCCACCATTGTATATGAATGTGCTACATTGTTTTTTGGGAGGCTAGGGGAAAATGGATCTAGAACGAAAAGCAAAAATTAGGGAAAGTAACAGTTACCTTTTTCAAAGCTTCTAGCAGCACTGTCTCAGCTTCATCAAATCTTCCCATGTGCATAAGGCAAATAGCCTTCCCATTTAGAATAGTAACAGTTTGCTGATACTTGTCACTTAAGTCTTGGAAAATTAAATATGCTTCCTGGACCTTTGATCCACCCTACCAAAACAATTCAACATATCGCTCAAAAAGGTCTGCTAAGGTAAAAACTAAAAAGTACCCATACTTATACCGATGAAATGTAAATAGCTCATAACAGACTTACCACAGCCAAATTTATCCAAGCATTTGCAAGCTGTGCCAGAGTATGATCCTCATCAATTTGCTGCATTAATTTCAATTGCTTCTCAGCATAATCGGCCCTGTTCATCTTAAGATATATTTGAATATTCAGAGCATACCTGTAGAATGCATGGTAAAATTGTTCAGAAGTGCACTGGTCACAGTATCTTTGGATGGAATACCTAAAGCAACTTTTCCTAAATCAATGTGGAAAGGGAATGTATTGCATTACAAGGTAAACTAATATTTCCCTTAAGCCAGAACATCAACATATTACACCAAGCAGACTCTACCAACAAGACCATATATAGAAGGCATAAGTGCACTAGATGTAATCAGATAGTGAATTGATATGGACAAATATTTGCGGAAGTTGGGCAGGCCATAAATTTCCTGCTTTCCAAGATGAATGTGGTGAGAGCTAAGTTTATTATCAAATGATACAGATTAACATAACTGTGGATTGTGGAGAAAAACATTTAAATTTTAGAGATTTTAGGGATGTATAAGTTATACATTGAGGGGTTTCAGGTAAATTATACAACAACAGAAAATAAATTGAAATGAAGAAATATAAGAAAATAGCCACCACACTAAATCATCATTCAATGACGAGACTCAAGCATTCAAAGTCTAAAACCATCCAGAAACAGCCACACAGGCCCAATGAGAAAACACCAAAACATTGCCATCATGCAGCTAGAATGTTTGATAGTAGCCTGTAGGCTTCATCCAAGCCACTTCTGCTCATGAGTGAACAGACTTTAGAAACTTCTGTCCCGGGATGATACTACTTTTATCATTTATGAGCTCTATTCTCCATTTTAACTTAGTTATGGGGGAGTTTGGACGATACTGAATGTTTTTAAGTAAATACTGGTGAGGCTTTAAGCTTCAACATACAGACAAACTCTAGCAAGCAATGCATGTGATTGTTCATGTTTAGATTAACCTTTGCTTTTATATTTGTAATTAGATTTGCTACATGGATTTATTACACCAGGGAGGGGAAAAACAACCAATAATCTGTAATTATGAAAGTATTAGATGAGGATTGAAGGGCAGAAGTATCTCAAGACTCTAGGGTATAATATATACGGTAGGTAGCATTTGGTTATGTTTAGGGTTTGCTATGTAGCTATAAATAAGGAAAAAGTCCTCCTTATGTGATAATGTGTCAGAATCTTGCTGTATTGGAGCCTAGCTCATCAGGAGGTTGCCCCTTCGAAGAGGCAAATGAACAAGAGTTGATCCTTCCATAAAAGGATCATTGTACAGTGTTGCCTTACCTTAAGGGTATTTTGGTATATGAAGTTGTGAAGTATTTCCTGCACGTTATTGGATATCTTGTGTGATTTCTTTTCAGATATAAGGTACATAACAAGTGGTAGCACAGCACTTTAAAGGGCAAAAGGGACAAATTTCCCTTTTATTTTATTTTTTGCAAGTTTGGAGCCAAAAGACTTATAGGTGAATTTCTAAAGCTTTTTGAGCAGAATTTCTAGAAACCAATTGCAGATATAGATTTTTTGGTCAAAACTAAGCAATTTCAAACACATCACTCAAATCGGAGGTAGACAAAGAAGACATGGCACTTCAAAAAACTGTTGTTTTAGAGTTTTTCTGTTACAACCATGAGTCATGACACACATCTGTTTCTGAGCTTTTTCTGCGTAAATACATTTTTTTCCAAGGAAAATCTCGTCGGACATATTTATATATAAATACATTTTTCCAGGGAAATCGTCATCCAGAAACCCAAGGGATGCTACCCCACATTCATAGATGGAATCCCTAATAAATCCATTGTGTCCTAGACTAGTGTGCCTCACCTCACCTAGGGGGATCCAAACTGGGCACCTGCCAGGACAGAACTAGCCAAATGCCCAGCAACATTAGAGACAACCAGTTGAGCTACATACACACACACACACACTCATGAACAAGAAACAAAGAAAATTAAGATCTCCAAATATTTTCTAACCAATCATTCTCACAAACTCAGAAGAGTACTTTACCAATGTTGCAATAATCATGTCAGCAATTATATGGCTAAGGTTCCAGAAAAATACTTATTGGCAACATCAGGGAAAATATTAGAAAATATTGAAAAACCCCTCCCCCGTCTAGCTCTTTTATGGGCAAATGTAAAAGTCAGTAACCCCTTTGTTCTCAATCCCCTGCTTTCCCTCTTCAAAGTCTGCAAAAAAATTCCCAAAAAACAAAACTCTCGACTCAGCTGTTTTTTCTTCTCCTAATATATTGCCGATCAAATATAGAGATATATTCAATATTTGAAAAAATCCATGATTATTATGGTGATATCTCACAATATATCACAATGTCGGCAATATTTTCCCAATATTTGCTACACTGCACCTTACTTTTTCTATTTTTTTAACGATATGGTTTTTTTGGAGGATCTGCTGGCTTGACGTTTACTTCAAGCCAGAAACAAATCTCAACCAAATCCTCTGTTGCTTCCAAACCTGAAACATATCCTGAGCAGATCTCAATCCGGGATTATGGAAACACGGATCCTGGATCCTCCTTAAGTGGATCCCATACCTATGACTATTTACCACACTCATACTCACTGACGTAAGTGACAGCATACTCATAACTTGGCACTCTGAGTGGCATAAAAAATAATAAAATATAACATTTTATTGCAGGAAAGTTGACCAATGAGTGCAATGAGTATTGTGAACATTGACTTGAAATATTCACGATAATCAGAAGTACGCGTCAATACTTGACAAGGCCAGTATTGACTAGTCAAACTCAAAATACTCGGGCATCAAATTCAATACTTGAGAGCATTGCAGCTATGATTTCCTTTTACAGATTCATGCCATTCATGCTTATACTATTTTGAAGCATTCCTCTTTGTCATTTATTATGTCCTCATTCTCTCTATAGGCCTGAAAGTAAATATGCATTCAAATCATGCTTATGTAGTTATTTGCTGTTTATAAAGTGAAAGTGTCCCCATTTGATTGAACACCTTGCATGGTTTTTTCTTGTATAGAAAAAACCTCTATAACTCTGCAGACTTCGTCATCAACCCACTAATGCACTATAATATTTTAGACAACGGTTGATGAAGCATGTGGTGGTTGATGAAGCATGTGGTGTTAAGCATGTGGTGGTTGATGAAGCATGTGGTGTTGCTCATCATTTGTGCTTATTTTTGTCCCTATTTTTTATACTAAAATTGCAGCTATAGCTGTATCCTTTGTTTCACAAATATTTTATATATTGTCAGTTTCTTATGCAGAATGCTACCTGAGTTAGTGAAGTCATTTTGGATTCAGTATATTGAAAGCTAATTTGATCATTCAAACCATATTAAGACCACATCAGGTATCTTTTGGGCTTCTAAATCATTACAAACTCTTGTTTCATGACAATTATAACATGAAAAGATGACTCCTTGTCCAAATTCAGCTGAGGATGACCCCTTTAAATGAAAAATATACAAAGAGTAAGGAATGGGAAAATAAATTACGACATTCCAAGGGAAGCTGCATCAAAGAGAGACCATATTAAAGATGGATGCATAAAGTTTTGGACGTTTTCCTATTAAACTGCATTTCGCTTGTCTTGTTTATGGAAGGAACACCTAATGTGTAATGAATGAGAAATTCATTTTTCTCCTAAATAATACATTTTCTTGCTCAACTCAATTACATACTAATCAACCCGTAATGTGCCCCAAGATGTTTCTCAGATGGAGAGGTCTATACCCTTTTTCCTGGAAAAGAAAACTTTATTCTGGAAACATTATGGAACCTTGTCCACAGATTTCTTCCATGAAAAGTCTAAATGCGAGAAATAAGGCCATTTGATGTGAGAATCTATTTCAATTTTAAGACAATAGCAAGCCTACTCTCGACAAAAGCAACTACACCAGCAGAGACTTACAATGGTTGAACAGAATTAAGGGAGGCCAGGATCCCAGCACCCTATCATCTCCAACCCCACACAGACCTCCCCACACAGACCTCCCCTTTAACTCATGGAATCCAAACCTTCAAAGGAAGACCCTCAATCAATGGATTTTGGAACAGCTCTCCTTTGTCTTCTTCTTCAATGGAGCAGCCAAAGGTAACCCAGAAAAGGTGAGTGCAGCTCAGTGGTCATACATCATAGCATCCTGCAATCCCTGTGCTTCAACTGCTACCTCACTGCTAGAAGACTCTGCATCAATGATAGAAGACATCAGTTCAACATAAGTAGGAAACTTCTTAGGGGCATGACTCAGGTGGAAAGAAGATTTTGGTACTCCTTGGTCATGTGCCTCCCTGCAAAGTCTATGTAAGCCATCTTGGCTTCCTGGCTGAACTGGATGGTAACATGGCCTCTGTTCTTTCACTGAAACCTTGCTAATCTGAATCTGATTTCTCTTTTCTTTCTGATCAGCCTTTGGGACAGCAAGATTTTCTCCCTCCTTGAACCCTGCTGGAGGCTCCTGAGACTTAGAGGACCATCCATACTCATCAAATTTAACATCTTGACTTACCATTGTCTTGAGATGTGCTGGAATATAGGTCCAGTGAGCATTAGAGGTCTCTCTATAACCAACAAATATACCCTTGATGCTCAAGGGTTCAAATTAGTTCACTTTTTATTAGGCACTAGTATAAACAGGACAATAAATACATGAAAGTGTGAGACCTGAGGCATTTCACCAATAAAAGCTTCCTTTGGAGTTTTGTCCTTCAATAGGCTGTGAGGACACTGTTCAAAATGCAGACAGTTTATAGCATGCCTCTAACCAAAGACACATGGGCAACTCCATGTCATGGATCATTGCTTTGGTCGTCTCTATAATGGACTGGTTCTTCCTCTCCACTACCCCATTTTGTAAGGTTACCGGAATCGCCCTCCCCCCCATCTCGATTCCGTACTGGAATCTCTTAGGAATCGAGGATTTGTACCAGAATCCCCAAAAAATCACAATTTTTTTCCAGAAACGATTCCTTCCTGAGTGGAATCAACTCTGGATTTAGGAATCAGTTTTTTAAACTAGGAATTTCAACTTTACAAGAATTTTCGTTTGAACTCGTTAATATTAAATGGTAATGTTCCTTTTCATTTTCTATCCTTTTACTTAAACTTTTAACCTCTGTTGCATGGAAATTTAAGGTTAGGGTTCCAAATCCCCGATTCCTATTTTCGAGATGAGTGTTGCATCTGTACCAAATTCTTCAACCAATTCTAAGCACACCCACGATTCTTGTAACCTTGCCATTATGTTTAGAGTGGTATGGTATTGTCGACTCCCCCTTGATCCCTGCTTCTCAATTCCCCATTGATCCATGCTTCTATGCAAATGGATCAAAGTCCTTGGAGATGTACACTCCTCCATTGTCAAATCACAATACTTTGATCTTCTTGCATGTCTGATTCTCAACTAAGGTTTTGAATACTATGAACTCATTGCACACTTCATCCTTGGTCTTCATAAAGTAAATCAATCTTCCTAGCGGAATCATCAATAAAAGAGAGTACAAACTACATATCAAATATACTAAAGTTATCGATCCACACACATCAGAATGGAACATATCAAGAATCTCTCTTGATCTATGCTCAACACTTGGAAAACCGATCTTGGCATGCTTGTCAAGTGCACAACCCTTGCACACTCCAGTCTTCTCAACCTTTAAGTCCAGCAATCCTTGCCACATGTCCTTCAAGAGTGGAATTGATCCTTAGCACAAATAACCAAACCGCTTGTGCCATAAGTCGAACAGGTTGTCACTATCATGCATTGAAGCATTGTGCTTCCTCGCATCTGCTAGCAACCTAGAAAGGCCACCTTCGTGCAACTATCTAGCCAAAACTTAAAAGTCAACCAAGGTCAATGCTGTATCACTTGTTGATCATCAAGCTTAGCCACACATTGTAGATATATCATGAAAGAGTCTAAATGAAGATACTTAGTCAAACCAAGAACATTCAAGTCATCATTCAAATTGAGAACATAACTTGACGGCATGCGAAAAGAGTTGTGCCCACTCTGATCATGGCATCACTGCCCAACTGCACCAGTATACCATCCTCTCATTTCTTGAACAAGGCTGTTGGGAGTAGGAAGCGGGGGCGGGAGCGGGAGCAAAAAGAGAAATTTTCAAAAGATTCCATTTTGGGAGAGTTCATATATATATATATATATATATATATATATATATAAACATGCAAAATGCAAAATTAGTTGTAGAAAACATGAAAACATAGATCTAACTATTGGACCAATGATGATCATTAAATCATCAACCATTTAGTACACTCGTACATCAATAATCTAGCAACTATAACTTATAACATCGTCGTCATTTGGCATCAGTAAACTCTAACGAATAACATTAACCACGAAATGAAACAAAGCATTATATTCATTACCAAAGAGTTGTGAGATATAATAACCAACAATTCAAACTTCAAAAGTAGGTTCAAACTTAAAACTGACCATCAAGTACATACTTAACCTGTGCCCAAAACTAAACATCAAGAATTGTGTCCTCCACCTCCTAAAATTCAAGTCTATTAGATGTTGATGCAACCCTGTCTTTCAAACCCTTCCATCAATCACTTGAGAGTTGAGACCATATAACCAGTTCCTCTTTTACCTTCAAAAGGTGCATGAAGGTAATGTAGTAGCTAGAAAATCTAGTCTTTGCAATCTTAAGTAGCTCCAACCTAGAGTGATTGCAAAATATGTGGTGGGCCATGCTACAATTGGTAATAAATTTTATCAATCTTCCCTCTCTTGTACAATGCACCATCCTATTTATAATCAGTATCCTTCATCTTAATAATATGATGCATCAAATGTTTCAATGTGTGAACCAAACAACCTGACGAAAATATTTTTGGGTACATATCCTCAATGATTGCTCCTGCTGCCTTGCAATTAACAGCATTCTCAACAATGACTTGAATGACATTGTACGACCCAATCTCTTGAATGGTTTTAAAGGTTCTGCAATATTAATACCAATCTTGTAACGTAGTAGTCATGGGTTGAAAGGAAGATCACGCCACTTTTAGACACACCAAGAATATTTATCAATGGCCTACCTTTAACATTTGTCCAAACATCAAATACAATGTGAATGAATACCCCATATTTGGTCCAATCATTCTAAAATGTCCTAGAGCATTATGGATTCTGGCTCTTTCCCTGTCAAGCCCCATGATTTTGGCTTTGGCATACTCATGGCTCATGTATCCTTTAAGGAAACCATTGATGGCTTGTACCATTTCATGCCAATAGGGGTGAGTGAAGAACATTTAATGGTATGCCACATGCATGGAGAAACAAAAAAAATTTGCATCCACGTCATCCCTGCAACTTTCGTTAAAGAAATATGATATTGTTTTAAGCACAGGCGAGAATCCACTAGCATGGGGGGATGGGGATTGACCACCATACATTCTATGTGAACCTAAGATCTAAGATTCAACCCTTGATTTCTTGGATTTGTTTCTCTCTTTCACTAGCACTAGGTTACATGTTTTGACCCCTATAGTCTTACCTTCATCCCATGGCATAATACCACATAAATGGTTTCTCAACATGGGTATACGAACCTATGTAAGTTTTACTACAATGGGGGGATATAAACTTTGTGGTTACACCCTCTTTCCCTCACCCAAGCCTCGACACATACTTCCACAAGGGTTTTGAAATCTCTTTGTGTTTTTGTCTATCATAATTGTTAGCTTCATTATCGTCATCCCCTTCCATTTCTTCCTCCTTTCCATAGAATATGTGCCACTACTTAGTTCTTCTTCCTCACCACTGGTATTTCAGCTTCCCAACACCACCATCATGATCAAAAATGGAACCAAAAGGAAAAACCACATAGCCATCATAATTCTTAACTCAATATGAGTATAACTTGTTGGATACATTAGAATGATGGAGGAGAAATGGGAAAGAGTAGGAGAGAGTAGGAGAGAGAACATTCAAGATTCCACATAGTGGAATTTTAAAAAAACAAACAAACAAAAAGTGGGCTTTAGAGCCTACCTCTTTAGCTTTCCAACGATGATTAAATGTAACTATGGAAGGCTTCAATCTCCCTTCCAAGCTCTCACAAATTTGTTGATTAACTAGCAAACAATTCACTCAAAACCCTAAAAAAGAGGAATCAAATGAGTAATAGAATGAAAGAAAATGAAGTGGATGAGTGTTTTAATCCACTAAAGGAACCCTAGCCATGCCTAAACCAATGATTGGAACCTTGTCTTGGTTCCCACAAGCAAAAGAGAAAAAAGAAGTGCCTTTAACTAGTGGGAGCTAAGGGGGACCACTAAGGGAGTATTTTTTTGTCTCCTAGGAGCACTAAGGGAGCAACCTGGGAGCGTTGAGAGAGCAATCCAAGAAAGCTGTGAGAGCAATTGATAAGGAGTATTTTTTTGGCCAGGGAGCGTGCTCCCAAAACTCGCTTCCAAAAGAAAGCGATCAAGAAGCACCTGACAAGGGAAATTCCTGATTGCTCCCTTTTGGAAGCGATTTTTGGGAGCACGCTCGCTGGGAAAATCGCTCCCTCAGCACGACACTCCCTGCCAATCGCTCCCTCAACGCAACACTCCCTGCCAATCGCTCCTTCAACGCTCCTAGTTTTCTCCCTCGACGCTCCAGGATTGTTCCCTCAACACTCCCAGGTTACTCCCTTTGGGAGCGCACTTCGGGAGCAAAGCGTTGAGGGGGTAGGGGAGGGGGGCACTCCCCTACAACGTAGTTCTTGAAGCTTGTAAAAATTCTTCTTGTAGAAGGCCATGTGTCTAGAGGCTCCATTGTCCATAGCCACACTACACCAAAAATAGTGTTAGAGGAAAGGCACAATACCATGGAGAAATTTGTCTCAAGTATGGATGCTAACTCATCCATTCCAACAAAAACTTTCAGACTCTCTACAAACTACTCTGACTATTGCTTGGCTTTCTTCCTCTTAAGATGGTGAGACGCAAAGTGGCAAATTTTATTGCATTTGAATCATTTACACGACTCAAGTCTTTCTTCCCCTGATTTGATGACTATAATTCTTCCTTCCTGCCCTTCTAACCCCGTATGTGTCCTGCTTTCTTACCTCTTCTCCTCAACTCCTCACCTTCCAAAAGAGGGCTAGGTTCTAGCTCTCCTCCACTCTAGTTGAAACTGTCTTTGGCCTTGTCTCCTCTTTGATGAAATCATCTCAAGACATCTAAAAGTTGGATGACCTCTCACGAGCACAAACAACCTACACAAAGTATGCCCAAGTTGAAGAGAACCCATTTAGTGCTATGGGCACCAACTCCTCATTTGTCACCTTCATTCCGACCACAGTGAGTTGATCTCTCGATTCAATGATCTTCATCAAGTAATGCGTGTTAGTAAGGTTGTTCTTCAAAAGCATCTTGCAAGAAATATTCACACTATGATACAAAGTGATCAAGGCATCATAAATATCTCTAGTCAACTTCTTCTCTACAATGTGAGGGTTTAATGGTCCTTCATAGAATCAAGGATGATACTCTTCACTTCCACAGCCTTCTTGTTGTGTTCAACCAATTGCGTAGGATTGATAAGCATCATAACCTAAGCTTCCACAAAACAACCAAAGATCAATCTCCCCCAACAACATTAGTCTACACTTCCAAGGTGCAGATCCCCTCTCTCAGGCATAAAACAACACACAAATCAGTAGAGTGTCACAGGGATCTCACCCATAAACCCTCACAAGTCCAAGCAACTACTTTCAAGCATGGATAAGCTTCAATCACTGAAACTATGGCATCACACATACTGAAATCCTCCATCGGCTCACTCTCACAAGCAGAAGCCCTCTCCACACCATGTTAACTTTTAGAACATGATAAGCAGATCTGCACTTCATTTGAACAAAATCCTGAGTGAAAACTGTCTAAACACCAAACAGTCAATACTCAACAATCTGGACTGTAAACTCAAAACTGCTGACACTGCATAATGCGGAAAATCAGAACAGCAAACTGTATAACCCTAAATCTGCACAAAAACACTGTTCTGGAAAGTACAACAGGAAGTAGATAGCAGCACTCAATCACATATCACTTCCTATTACTCTGAAAAGAAGAAATTACAAAGCAATAGCTCAAAATTCTCTGTATCTATGTTACACTGCTCAAAAACTGAATGAATCTCACACTCCTACCCTGCTTTTCTTTTATAGACTAAGAGAAGGCTAGGGGTTACAAAAATAACACGCCCCAGTGGTGCACCTAAACCAGCCTAGATCCAAATCCTAGGCTCTATCAAGCGCCGAGAGGGATCAAATCTCCCAAGGTGCAAACCTCTCCTTGAATAGCTCCTTGAGTGCAATACCTGAGCCACCTAATCCTAAGCTCTAAAGTCTCTAGTTTAAGTCTCATATTTACTTTTTACTTTGTATTTTTTTTTTTGTTTATGGCCAACATAATATTTATTACTTTTTACTTTGTATTATTATTTTTTGTTTACTTTGTTTTATTTTGTTACTGGACAAACCAAGGTTACTTGGGAGCGGGAGCGGGAGCGGGAAGCGGGAGCGGGAGCGGGAGCGAAAAGCGAAATTTTCAAAAGCTTCCGGTTTGGGAGCGTTGCGGGAGCGTTTTTTATATAATATATATTTTTTATATATTTTGATGCATATATGTTAACAAATGCTTGTAGAATGTTGAATTAGTTATGGAAACTCATTGGAAAGCATAAAAACATGAAATAAACCATAATACCATATAACATCATTCATCAATCATCAATCATATAGTAGTGAATTCGCCAACCATAGGTCTAGACTCTAGTTACCAGTATCTATAACATCAACCTTACAACTTCAAATTTTCAATATATATTATAACATACCATGAAATGAAAGTTGAACTTGAAACAATTCACAAAGCATCATATTCATGAATCATTACCAAAGAGTTACAACTTATCATAATATGCTTTTATCATTATGCAATCAATGACTCAATAATGCGAAGTTGCAAATAGTGAACTTCAAAGGTATGTTCCAGTTCAACTTCAAACTTCAAACTTGTCATATTTCAATGGACCTTAACCTTTTGATGTTGTTTGTTAATGATAACAATACCCGGTTGGAGTTGTACCTGTGCAAGTTCCTATCAGCCCAAGACTATAGCAGGTATGGACTTATATTGTTTATACATATATGTTTATAACAGATGCTTGACAATAAGGACTTGACAAATTTGTATTAGAGTTGTAACTGGCAACAGACCTGGAGAACTTGACTGTTCCCAAATTGAGAAGTGGTCTGTATTAGAGTTGGAGGTGGCAAAAGACCTGGAGAATCTAACTGTTCCCAAAATGAGAAGAGGGCTGTAATAGAGTTGGAGGTGGCAAAAGACCTCGAGAAATTGACAATTCCTAAATTGAGAAGTTAGCAGTTAGTAGTTTGTGTGTGACAACAGTGCAATCAGTGTTCCATATCATTCCCAGAGACAGACCAAGCCTTGAAGGAGTGGTTCTTAGAAACCTAAAGCTCAGATGGATGGGATGACCTTAACTATAATTAGCATACAGGTTTATCATATTAGATGGATTGGATGACCTTTTACTATAATTAGCATGCAAGTGAAAATGAATATGGAGGAGAGGGCTTTATCCCCCAAAGCCCTACTCCTTCCCTCCAAAACCCCACAAGTGGACCCCATCCACCCTCCTCGTCTTTCCTTTGCGTGGGCGTCATCTTCCAGCGGGAGCTAACGCGGGAGCTACGGGGAGCTATCTCGGGAGCGATTTTTAAAGAGGCAGAGCGTTTGGTAGAGCGCTCGGGAGCGAATTAGGGAGCTATCGGGAGCGTTAGCTCCCGATAGCTCCCTAATTCGCTCTTGACAGTGGCAGGGAGCGTTCTTTTCACTCACCGAAGCGCGCTTTACAAAACGATCCGGACTGGGAGCGAAATTGGGAGCGCGCTCTCCCTTAGCTCCCACAACGCTTTGGCCAAAAGCGAGCTTCCGGAGCGGGGGCGAGGGGGGGGAGGACGCTCCCCCGCAACCTTGGGACAAACACTCTAACGTCTCATATTTACTTTTACTTTGTATTATTCTTTTTTGTTTATGGCCGACATAATATTTACCACCTAATCCTAAGCTCTAAAGTCTCTAGTTTAAGTCTCATTTACTTTTTACTTTGTATTGTTCTTTTTTGTTTATGGCCGACATAATATTTATTAATTTTTACTTTGTATTATTCTTTTTTTGTTTACTTGTATTATTTTGTTACTCGACTAACAAAATCTCCCCCATACTGGGCTGTATAGCACCTCTCGGCGCAATAAGAGATGAACAACTAATCTTTGCCTAGAATAAAGTGCCCAACCTGCATGGAGAAATTACCTAGACTAGTAAGCCTTATTCTTTGAATCTGTGCCTAATCCAAATCTGGAAACACCTCTCTGCCATGCACAAAAAAAACCACACCCCGGTGGTGCACCTAAATAAGAGATGAACCACTAATCTTTGCCTAGAATAAAGTGCCCAACCTGCATGGAGAAATTTTCTCAACCAGTGCACCTTATTCTTTGAATCTGTGCCTAATCTAATTCTGGAAACACATCTCTGCCATGCACCTTATCTATTTTAAAATCAGCACTTAACTAAAGATAAAGAAGCGCCCAACTTAGTAAAAGAGAAGCATATTCTACAGGAAAAGCCAGCACCTGCTAAACTGGAGAAGCATCTAAATTAATGAAAAGCTTTAAAGGTGATGTATGCATGTGCCTCAATGACAGATGCCTCTTGTAACTGTTACTGCACCCAAACTAAAGTGGCTGCAATCTGCACAAGGGTCTAAAGGCTGTACAGAACCTGCTAAAGCGCACTGCTGCTGAGGAGAACACATCACTTTGCTGAAGGGAGAACATCTTCGAATCAGCAGCAACAGGTAAAGCTAACATGGTGCAGCGAATGAAGTCCACACCCATAACTCCTGTACCCTCCTATGGTTCGCCATTTTCTCTGTCACTAAAGCCCCATCACTTGACAATGCTATCTGGGAAAAAAGAATTCAGAATCTGAGAGATTTGCATCAGGAGTTGGAAATCTCTAGCCAAATTGAAGATGCCCAGTGTTAGTGCCTAAAACTGCTATCCAAAATTCTTTTGATTTCCCTAAACCTATACAGTTTTGAGAGTCTTCCTTCTAGCTCCAACCTGCAAGTCTTGTCAAATTTATACATGGTTTGTTCTTTGTTGAGACATTTCTGTTGTTGCTTGAATTGTTTTTGGTTCAGTAAGTAGTTAATAGAAAGAGTTTTACAAGGTTGCACAATCACAGTAACAACAATCTTTGTGTAGCAATTCTTCCTTTGAAGGTTACAGAATTGAATTTCAGGTAAAATCTCATGGCTACTGGAAGTTTCAACTTTCGGTAGCGAAATGTGCAAATTTCTCAAAGGAGGCGCTACCGGAAGTTTCATGTTCCGGTAGCGGAACTCTGATTGTGTGTAGCAACTGCACTACCGGATATCTAAAGTTCGAGTGAAAGATAACCTAAAAGTCATGATCTTTTCACAAGAGTGTTCGCCTAGCAAGTGAAGATATAGCGTCTTTAAGATACAGAATGTTCAACCTACAGGAAGAAGCGTAGAAACCAAGCGAGGGACAATCTTAATTTCCTTGCAGAAGCAGTACAACAGGTTTGACAAATCAGTTTTGAGATTCCAGTATCAGAGGTATAAAAGGTTATCAGAGAGTAATTTCATGAAGTATTGCAGATTTTGCAAAGAGTTGCTCCTCTAGCAAATGATTCAACATGCCAACATTGCAGGCACTATAGAATATGTATCCCAAAGGTCAGCTGTTGCTACAGAAAACCACACTACAGGAAGTTAGAACTTCCAGTAGCACTCTCAATGCAGAAAATTCCAGAAATGCTACCAGAAGTTTTGTACATGGTTGTTTTAGAGGTTAACTTCCAGCGCATTTTCTGACCAAATGAAGACAAATTTTAAAAATCTAAAGCATGGGTTTTTTCTAGAATGGGCACAATTAGATGCAATGCGGGCAGTTTCCTGAAATAGTGAACGGTTTAGGAGCTCAGGTGGATCTTTAAAACAGTTTTTTTCCAAATTTCGCCAATTTCGGTTTTCTAAAAGATGCCCAGTCAACAGAGCTTTGACACCTCATCAATTCGACCTGGAGATCAGATCTATCCTCCTCCTTGATCATTTGAGCCAGCTATGCAAAAGTGTCGAGTCTTCTTCAAACCTCCTTATCTTCAAAGATCAGATACAGATTTGATCAAAGAAAATCCAAGATTTCCATGCAGCAAATTAACATTTAGATCCATATTTCCAGGCAACTGAAACAGCATTTGAAGATTATAAAAGCAGGGGAGATAGACAGAGAGTAGTGTGGGGGGATCTCCTTTTGGGAAGAGAAGGGTTCAAAGAGAGAGGGTCGAGGTTAAGAACTGGGTGTATTGTACAGAAAGAAGCTCTTACTGCTGTAATGTTTCTTTATCATAGATTCATGCTTATGGATGGTTAGACCATGTGCTACTTGTAAACTCTGTTCTATTGCTTCTTATTTGAATATATAAACAATTTTTGCACTGCTTGAATTGTTATGTGAATTGCAGATCTGATTGCAGTAAAGCTTTGCTGTTAATTGCCTGTAATCCATGATTTCTATACAAATACTTTAGTTCTGTTCACAATCTTATTTTTTATATGAATGATCTTCCCTATGAATATATATGAATGATCAGATTCTGAAGCCTATGTAATCATGCTGGTATTTCTCTTCTTCTATTTCCTTCTTGTAGATTTGAGTGTCTAGCACTCAATTTGCATGCCTTTGATCCATGAGATATTTCTGATCTGAACCAATACTGGCTTGTTTATTCCTTCCAAACTACCTATTCTACTCGACCTACCTATCAACCAAACTTATGCAATAACTGAGGTGCCTAAACTTTGTACTATTGCAGTCTAGTGCAGACTTTAGGACTAACACCAAGGTTAACAAAACTCAGCAGCAATTGAGAGAACTTGCCATAAAGATACACGCTGTCAAGAAAAGAATGGACAAAGAGAAAATCCAGAGCAGTTCAGCAACAGACCACTCAGGAGAACTCAAAACACTAGATAGCACGGAGAAGAGCATCTGAAATACAGATCCATGTTTTAGTCCAGGAAATCCAGAAGCAGAGTGACATGCTGTGCCTTTCTGACAATCAAGAAGAGGGCAACAACCCTAGTAGAGAGGAAAATGAGAACTTGGACATGATGCTGAGTACAAAGACAGAATCTGGTTTCTGAACTAGGTCAAAATCATGTATGCCTTATGTATAAAACTTGTCAAACAATATCCGGGTTGGCAGGTGCAGGGGGAGTCCTTATAGACTCCGACGGAAACAAAGTGAATGATTTTCCCTGGGGAATTGGAAGAAGAACTAATAATGAAGCAGAGTGGTTAGCTGTGATAAAAGGGATGGACATTGCAAGGAGCAAAGATGTTAAGGACCTAGTGGTCTTTGGAGATTCTATGTTGGCGATCAGAGAAGCCAGGGCTTTAGTCAATCTGCATCGAAAACCACTCTCCACGATGCATCAGCACTTCATTTGCTTGGCCAAAGAATTTCACTCCCTATCCTTCCTTCACATCCTTAGGCAAAACAACCAAAGCGCTGACACTATAGCTAATATTGGCGCAGGTTTGCATTGTGGTCTCGCTATTTTCAATGGTCTCCTTAAGGTGGATGTCTGGGTGCCATGTTCCGCCTCCCTAACTCTGCATCCCCTTCCAATCGAGGACCTCATTAACTCCCCATATCCTTTCTAGATTCTCCCGCTCCCTTCAAATGTCCCCTCACTTGAATTGGCGGCCACCACTGACAGGCACCACCTGTCTCGCATGCAGGATTTTAATGCGGACAATCCCCAAGGTGGTGAGTGGCTATTTCATGCAAGGTGGTGGAGCTCTTTGCACCCTGCGAACTCTCCTGCTTTCCTGCTTCTCGCTCTCTGCTCCTGTCTGTGTCTTTCCCTTCAACGTTGGTCCCGGAAGCCTATTGTTTTGCCTAACTATGGAGGAATGCAATCAATGCCCCCCTGCTCTACATTGTAGAAAATGTAGGAGGAATGATCAGGGGACTCCAGGGGGGGCTGGCACTGGCGGTAAGAAACGTTACCTCTCCGACATCTTTCAGGGTAATGGCGGCAATGAGTCTTCTAGGGGGGGTGTGTCAAAGTTGGCCTACTACAATCATCCCAAAGCGAATGATCCTGGCAGCGGAGGAGGATGGGTGCCCCTTGAGGCTGGTCATGGCCAAGGCAACAGGGGCCCTGTGTTGTTCCCCAGCTGCAGTTTCATCTCTGGAAAGAATCCGGTCTCTGGCTTTCACTCGACCCCCTATGAAATTGGTAATGGTACAACTCGGCAACAGTTTCGTGGTAGTCCTGGTGATTTGGGCAGCAAGAATTGGAAGCATGTTGCCAACGACATTGGGGGTCTGGTCAATATGGATTCTCCTCGTGGGCAGGGAAGCCCCTCCCCTGAACTCCATTCCCAATTACTGGACCTGGAAGCCCAAGTCCGTTGGCTCAAGGGAGACCTCTCGGATATGAAGAAAGCAATCTCCCATCTGGCTACTTTCGTACAAATCTCTAATTTAGAAGTCCGGGCAAGCACTGGTAAGACGAAAGATTATTTTGAAAAGTTAATGGGCAAACATGATACTTTCTACAGCTGTCTACAAATTGTAGAGGCCAAAGTTGACTGTGTTAGGACCAACAGTGGAAGCAGTCCCTCGGTCATTCTGAATATCGATGACGATAATGCAGGCGCAGCTCCTGGCAGCAAGGATCAAATTGCTCGTACTCATCATAACAACTGATACTCGTCTGAGCAACTCTCTTTTTGGTTTGGAGTTTACACTTATAGTTATATGTTTTACTTCTGTTGTATCTTGTTAGGGCAGTTCGTCAATATTTACAGTTGTAATAGGCTCACCAATACTTTCAGTTGTAACAGGCATAAGGCCATTTTTGAAATTGAGAGGCTGGTATGTGCAGAGTCTGTCTCGGCAGCTCTGGTTTTTTGGGATCAGCCTCCCCAACTCTTTGTAATCTGTTCCTCCTTTTTAATATAAAGTTCGTTATCCATTTGTCGGACAATATATATTGCAGTACACAGGTAGATATAGCCTAAATAGAAGTAGAAAACATGGTCAACCCAGAGACGCTATATGTTTAGAATTGATTGCTCCAAAATTGAAATATGAAACCATTCTGTAGTCTACAACATTCCTAAATTATAATTTAAGATATTAACTTAAAATATTTTATATATTCTCTCTCAAACATTATTTCTATATGCATGATGCTATACTCTTGATGATCCTTGCTACGCTCCATCCATCTTTTATTGGATCCTAGTGACATAATGGGTAATCCACCTACCACTGTCGTTTTTGTCCATTTTATGGTTCCTCAGTTAATCAAATGTTGAAGAAACTCAAAATCCTAGGGAGACCCAACATAATGAATCAATTCCACATTCATCCAGAACATGAATAATTTTGATTGCAGTTTATGGGAGTTATTATCAATCATATTGCCACGTATGAATCCTTGTTTTGTTGGTTTAACTGACATATACATTTGAAACCTCCAAAAAATGTGACATTAAATAATAGTACCATCTAGCCATTGATATTTTAGATAGAAACTAGCAATGGAACATACTCTAACAAAAGCCCTGAATAAGACAAGTCTTCTTTGAATACTAAAGTACAAATGTATAATCCTTGATATTTAATAAAATCGGCACATATAACAGATTAGCATATGTATAAGACCTAAGGGTTAGCTCAAGAAGTCATGAGACAAATGTGAGATCTCTCCCCCAAAATGGGGAGGTCGTGGATTCAACTCTATTGACCACCTAGGGGTTAGGCTCCATAATCAAGACCAATGGTTTACCTTGTTTACCATTCAGAGATCCTCGAGAAGTACTCAAAAAGTTTTCCACAAGGTTTTCCCTTGAAAAAAAATAACATACACATATCTATAGAATAATACATGAATAATTCCATATATTTAAAAAATTGTCATGCATATAGTTATATCGAATAGTAGATACCCTTGATGCAATAATCTAAAATGGCAGCATAGCTTAATGACGGTCTTAGCTCAAACCTACCACCAATGTAAGAGAAAATCAATAAATGAAATAATAATGTGTGTTTTTACTTTTTAGACATATTCCTGATTATAAAAAATACAATTTAGTCCACCTTCAGCAACCAATTCAGACCCTATAATTGTACATACCTCTAACTGCATTTAAAACTAAAAATAGCCTTGATCTTTATAGGTCAGAAGTTGGATAGAGTACAAGATGAATGAAGAGAAAAGGAAACTTAAAAGAAAGAATGAAAGTTGAAACTATTGAGATAATAACTGCAAAACAGAAAGACAATAAACTAGCAAAATGGAATTTACTTTTCATAAGCCACTAATGCATGAAAAAAATAAATGGGATATACTCACAATTCTAGTGTTCCTCCTGAGTGAGTGTGTTTCAGAGCCTCGTTGTAGTCTTGTTCATGCACGTAGATGGTTCCCGCAATTAGCTTCAAAACAGGATTGTTACTTATGACAGTATCACTGAGCCATTCTTTCAGGCTGGAAAGTGCAGTTTCCTGTATTAAAAAGAACATTAATAAATGTAACTTGCAAATTAAAAGGTATGCTGACACCGATACAATGGCATTGTCAGTAAATGCAATCTTCACCATTCACCATTCAACAAAAACAAGAATAAGATTATCAAATATGTGATTGTGAGCGCAATGATAATCTACTCTAATCAATCTCCCTGTAAAACCCATCTTCCCACGAAAATGTTCAAACACTTGGAACCCATGACCAACTTCTAAGTTTCGAAATCAAAGTTTATCGAATATGTCATATTATAAGCACAAAGATAACCTATTCTCACCAATCTGCCTGTAGAACCCATCTTCCCACAACAATGTTAAAACACTTGAACCCATGGACCAAATTCAATTTTCAAATTGTGCATTTCTCACATTCTTATCACAGGAAAAGACATTTGCATTGGCCTGTAGCATGAATCACAAGTTTTCTCAAAAAAGCTTAAAAGGAATCTCTAGACGAAGAGTGATTACTCCGAGCTAGATAGCTTGATCAGTCAAACTCTGTCATTCGGGAAAAAAATGGCATATACTAGCAACCAGCAATATCATCAACTCCAAATATGAATCCAAGATCCATTAAACTGTAAAAGAAATAACAGTTGACAAATAAACGTTCCAACAAACAAACTAGTGATATTATAAAATCGAATGTATCTTCAAAGAACATGGAAAATGAAAGCTATTATTAATCAGTCAAATCTACAACAACAGAAGTACCAATATTATCAAATCGAAATGCACGTTCAAGATTTGACTAAACTCCAAATTCAATCTGAGATTATTTTAAAAATAAAATGAAGCAAATAATAGTAATCATAAATGCAAACCACAGTTACCAGACTCAATTCAGAGAATGACTCAGGAAGGCAGAAAAGTAAGAGTTGACTCAGACTCCAGAAAAATTTGGGTGTTGACACAGGCAATTAAAAAAATAAGAAATACACTATATTTCATAGAACAATATATTTCTCATTAATATTGAATTTTAAAATGTCCATATAATGTGAATTTTCAATAATAACTAATTTCAAACACACAGATGATATACCACATACAACAAAATGCCATGCAATCTGGTCATTAAAACAAGCAAAATGAGCGATTCCTTTTGTTTTCTGTCTGTCTTTACAAACACATAATTGAGTATGACTCGCACGACTCACAAATCGGACTTGCCGAGTCAATCTTGCATCTGACTTGCAAGTCTGAGTTATACTCATGAATCAAAATTGTCAGTTTCGCTTGGGGCCTGCCAAACTTATAGGAGCTGACAGAGCATGTTTCCTTCAAAGAGCAGAATCAACCCATAAACGGGAGAGTCTAGTAACACTGACATAGATAATAACAATAAGAGGATGATGAACTCCTAACGGGGAAGGAAACCTCGAGCCACATAAGACAGTGACTCAACAACAATGTATAATTAGATTGGCCAAAGGAGATGAAAAGTTATTGTGCCAAGAGGCACTTTCTACCTTTTATGGGATATGGATAGCTAGGAATCAAATGGTTTTTCAGGATATGAAATGCACTCCAGCACAAGTGGCACACAAGATTAGAGTTGCCCCGAAGGGAATCAAGAGGCCTTTAAAGGCAAAAGACTTAGAAACTTGTCGTTTTCATGTATTGATTTCGAAAGAGCGTGTCAAGGATTACCAGGCACTTGTGGTGCTGGAGCAATCCTTTTCATTGACACTCAACACTATTTCTGTTTAAGGTGTGAAGCTGGGCAAGGTACAAACAATCCTGTAGAATTATATGCTTTTTGGATTTTGTTGAGAACAGATTACGACAAACGTTTGAATCAAATCCAAATTCTGGGAGATTCAAAGCTTGTGATCAAGTGGGCCAATCAACATCACAATATTGACAATATTGAAAATTTAGGACTGACACCCATTATAAATAATTCAAGAGGTAAAAGAAAAAATTATTGATCTTTCCTTTACTCATGTTTACTGAGAATTTAACACTCAAGCAAATCACTTATTGAAGGATGCATCAATTTTGCAGGAGTGTACCTTCACAGGACATGCTTTCAGGGGAGGCACTCTCCTCTCAGATACAGAAACAGTTTTATATTAATTCTGGGATACCTTGTCAGATTTTTGGTTGAGTATAAGTCTAATGGATGTAATGATGAACTATATAGGTCTGTTAACTTTATGTTTCTGTTAAAGGAGACGATGATGTAAATGGTACAAGGAAGACTGTATTTACTTTAGAATAGGAGAGGAGGCAAATAGTGTTTTTTAATATCAATATAAAACTTTTTTTCTTTGGAAAAAAGTAACAATATATATACGTGTGTGTATATATATAAAGAAATTATCATAGTTGCATCGAAACCACTCCTGGGATTTTTCCAACCCGTACTCCTGGGAACTTGGGAGCTGGTACGAAATGTACCCTTTTTGTTGGGAGTTTCTCTAGGAGTTTGGGAGCTTTTCGGGAACTTGCTTTAGCCGCTCCTTTTTTGGGGGGAGCTTTTACAAGCTCCCAACAATGTGGAGCCCAAAATCATAAGAAAAGTGTCAAAAATCGCTTGAATGATTATTGTTTATTGTGCCAAGAAATCACTAACAATAAAAAATTCAATTGAATCTATCAAATATGCCATTTTTTTAATTTTCAAGGTTATATAAAATTATTATAAATTAAGACAGCTCACACCTCTTAAATGTTTAGATCCATTCACACTCAAAATATAACATGGATCTCCCCGGATGGGGTGCCATCAGATCAAGCCAGGTGCATTAATGGTGAATGGACGTCGCATGAGCTGGTGGCGATGTACGTACAAGGTGGGCATTTACAACGTCCCCCTTCCAAGATCTGGTATGCTCACGTCACATGGAGCATTAAATCTGTTGTAATGGCCGCATGGAGGATTGATGGGATGGCAGGCTTGCCATCTGGTAACGGATAAGGGCTATTTAACGGGCAGCTGAGACCCAAGTGTCCAATTGCCAGCATTGACACCACTGTTAAGCACATTGGTGTGCAGATTAAGAAGGTGTGTGAGGGCGGTAGAGCTAGTGTGACAATGGTGAGGGAACGCCACAGTGCTCCCAGCCGAAGAGGCGATTCTCGCTCCACTCACACCAAAAAAGCAAGAGAAGTGACCTTGGCTCGACAATTAGGGTCCATGACTGACATGCTGTTGGATATCAAGCATGAAATTCGAGACCTGGACAGTGACATGCAAACCACGATGCAAGGGCTAGAGGACAGGTTGCAAGTCATGATCAACTGATGTACCGACCTGGCAGAGTTGTTCAACCTCCCCTCTCCGCTCCTAGTGGTAGTCGTGTGTAGCCTAAAGAGGGCAATTCGAGCCCGGTTGCGGCGATGGAGGAGATGCACGTTCAAACCCCGACAAGCCTGGCCACTAGTGGGAAAGCCATTAATGAAGAGGAACCGAAACCAGAGGTGGTTACTGCAGCAATGGACATCAAGCCAACTAGGCCTCACTCTAGGCGTGTCAAGCACAATGCTCCGGATCCTTTCCAGGCTAGCAAAGAGCTACATTTGCAGCAGCGAAGAATGGATCCTAGCAGCTCGAAAAAGCCTCAGTGGTCTCGGCACTATCGCATTTTGACAGGTTCGACATGGCTCTCTCTTTGGTCTATGTTAGTAGTCAATGTTAGTGGTTTTATATTAATGATTGTCAACTGGGGAATTTTTTGGAACATATCAGTGTTGATGAATATCGCCCAATAGCGGCAATTAGTAGAATTTTTCTGAACAGTGTTAGTAGTCTCTTTTTGACTCACAGGACTAAACAGCTTTCTCTGGCAAAGAGGGTCAATACCAAGGTTATCTGTAAACTTACGTATTTTTTTGTGAAAATATAATGTAAGAGCCAAATTACAAAATATATATATATATATATAACATGGATCTTGCTACAATACTAAGATATTGAACAAGTTTAATTCATGTCTCAAATGTTTATAACTAGCTTATGTTATTCATATTGATTGATATAGCAATTTAGGATCATAAACCAAATCAAAGTTTCAAACTCAAAATAAAAAAAACTTTGAAAGTTTGATGCTAGTTGAACTGGAAACAATCAAGTTCATTCACATGAGAAGTAGTAGCTACCTTCTAAAAAACGCAGAGGCACCCAAATGCTAGGCAATCTTAGCAGAATAATAGAGATGGAGTTGGAACAAGGATGAATCTTTTGATTTCTGAAGCTATTGGTGCTTCGTATGTGTGTGTGTGTGTAACTTGCCTTTACAAACTCATGCAATGGGATGCCTAGAGGAGTGAGCAGATTTAAAAGGATTGAATTTCATGACACTACTAGAGGCTTAAGAATCTAAAATAGTTTTAAGCTATGAAATTAATCAATTATGTTCTTTTAATTCTTTAATTTTTATAAATATATTTTTAAAAATTAATATATATTATTGTCACTCCCAACCCGACATTTCCTACAAATTTGGGCAAGGCTTCTAATTGTACCAAATACTCATACCCAAGGTACTCGCATTTCAAAAACTTGAGCAACATAGGAAACTATGAAACAATGAAACATACAGAGTTTAAAACTATTTTGAAAACTTTTATTGATTGCAAAACTTGTGGAAAGATTTGCACCTCAAGGACTTTGATCCCTCTCTGCACATGATAGATTTGGAGTTAAGATGGATCTTTTAGTTGATTGCAACAACAAAAGAATATAAAAATTAAATACATCACTGAAAGGAACACCTAGAAACAGACAAAACAATACTACCCACAATAGGATAGGAGGAACAGCCATCCTGACCTATTTATTTCCAATTGACTAATCATTTAGCTATTTCACAGAAGTCAAACCTGTCAATGATGGAAACTTCCGCCATTCTTTAAAGTTTTAACATGTATAAAGTAGAAACTTCCTACTGTCACTAGACATTAATTATTGCTATTCAGAAAAGCTGGTTAAAAGATCCGACACTTTTCCAAAAAAATCTAAGTAAGAACTCACTATGTTCGCCAAGCTCAACGTAAGTTTGCCAAAAGAGAACACTTTTATCCGAAAGATCGGCTAATTTTTGAAAGATATGAAACTAACATTGGCTAAGGTAACCAAACGTTTAATTACATTTACTATATTTACAAAGGCTTAAGAGTTAACATTTGCTGAGTTAACCAAACTTTACTTAAATTTGCCCAACGTGAAAATTTCTCTGAAAGATCGACCATGTTTTTCAAGATTTAATGCCAAAATTTGCTCCGCTTTAAGTGATCTCACATACTAATAATTTAATACAATTTGTTCTTAAGCGTTTCCCTAACTGCCAAATCGTAATTGGATCAAGGAGCCTATTACAATATTCACAGAGATTTAGGTTTTTTCAAAGATAAACGGATAAAACCTTGTATTCAGGTCCAGCCAAGTACATCGCCAAAAGCTTAACGGCCTGCAGAGGCGTTGGTGCCGAGTCGTTTATCTCGGTGATAACGAGCTTCACATGCACAGTAAACATCAGATCCGGTGCAGATTAGGGTCAATAAAATCACAATTAAAGATCTGTGAATTGTGGAGCAAATAAGGATCTCTGAATTCCCGCAGTATGAAAATAAAATAAAATAAATGCATACCTGGTAACTGCCGAGGGCAATGTAAGATCTGTAAACGATGCAATCCCTTTCGATGGATTCTTCCTCCGATAGGCCATGGACATCGCTCTCGTTAATGGCCGCCTGGTAAGCTCCCAGGTAGAAATTGTTCCGCAGAGAGAATAAGGCATCTGGGCCGCTCATTTTCACTCTGTGCTGATCGAGAAACCCACGCGAACGGATACAGGACCTGCACAACCACGCTTGTTGGGTTCTGGAATGACAGTAACCCGCTTTCAATTTTTGTTGTGGAATTACAGTAACCCGCTTTCGATTTTTGTTCTCCGATTTAGAACGCCTACTTTATATATAAGTTTATGTCGAAGATACTAATGGTCCTCCTAATCTTTTAAAGTAAATTTGGTAAAAGCTAAAACGAGGAGAGGTGATTGGCGAAAAAGATATTTGTGTCTGCCTACAACTTCTTTGAATTTTCACCGAGTTTTTTGGTTTTAATAGGCTTTCTTTCATTTTTGGAATGTCACTAGTTCAAACTTACTAGCAACTATCTTAGGTTGGGTGAAGTGTACAAAAGCAATGGATACTCAATTAGCAAGTAGCGGATCATCTACTCCAAAAGTCTCTACCAAAGTAATTGTATAAGTCGACCTCTACAACTGTTGTGGCCCTCTATTCGACTCCCACGATATTCACTTGTTGCCCTCGTGGGTGTTCGCCTTTACAAATGAAAAAAAAATGACCTCTACAAATAAAATAAAATAAAATAAAAACTATACATTGATTTATCTTTTTAATTAAAAACCCATGTCTTGATATATTTGGTCATGAAATTTTAAGTTGGAAATGTATTTATGCTTCTTTTAATCTACAAAATATGCTCATAAGTAAAAGCTTAATGAGAAGGATAATGTTTTTATAAATTTCGATCTCTTAAACCTTTAGTTAGAGGGGAGACTTTCAAAATAATTATCAATGTTGTGTTAAAGAAGAAAAGAAAAGAATGCTTTTAATATTTGTATTGTGAAAAATTTAATTGAAACATAAAAGAGCCCGTTGATATGCATATAATGTACAAATACACCAGAAGACAAGGAAATAAAATCATTGAATGGTTAGGTAATATGGCATTTAACAAAAAATTACTCCTTATGGTTATTGATGTTATACAAGACATTGGAGAAGTTAGGGGTGGGAAGTATCCTTGGGCACCCTACTAACTCTTGTGTTTAGTCTTCCTAATGTTTTCTACCCTCCACCTCTCTGCCTTCTCCTCCCCACCCTTTAGGGTTTTCTACCATCCACTTCTTCACCTTCTCCTCCCCTCTATATGCTCCTTAAGTCATGTCAAATAGAATGAAGGCTTCCATGTTTATAAATTGAGAATGGATTTGGAGGTTTGAGGTCAAATGGAACAGATGAGCTCTAAGGTCCTTTGGAAAGTTTCGTCATGTAGCTAAAGGATTTGGGGTTTTTTGGGTATATGGAGGACGAAGCAATGGATTACTCTAACGATCCATATGATAAATATCAAGTTTAGAAATCCCTACCAGCCATATCCCCCTCTAATCATGATGTCACGCAAATCTGGAGATCTCCCCCATGGGGACAATCCCACTATATTCAAAACCCCTAAATAGTATAGATGATGCAGCCAAGGGTTTAGCTCCGACTAAGCTAGGTGATGTGGGTGTGTTGTCAAATGATTTGTCTCACCAGTCAAACCCTGACTCGGTGAGTTGGTCACCTATAAAAGAGGATCCGCAAATCTACTTAATGATAATTAGACGAGATAAACCTCATCATATGTCGCATGCAAATGATACTTTGGAGGTGACGAAAGGTCTAGCCTCTGGACTTGGAAGTCATCTGGAAAAAGTTTCCTCTCATGCCTTATATTTGACATTAGCATCTAGTGATGTCTCTCAAAATCCCTTCCCACAGAGAATCGATCTTTTCCCCCATGTGATAGGCTCGGATCTACGAGTTTCTTATGGTGGTTTCATCGCTATAAAACTTATCCCAACCTCTTTCTGGCTCAATACCTATCCCATAGATTTCAACTTTTGACCTAGACATGAAGCTCCTCCCAACCAAGCTATTGAGGGAAACCCTATAGGTAATAACCAACAAAATAAAAAGGTGGTGAAAAATGAGGTCAAACGCTCTAAAGTTGGTTCTTGGTGATGATGTGAAGTTGAACAATATTCAGGATGTGGGGAACAAAACTTTGGTTGGGTGTCTCACTAGAGGACGTGTTGGTATCTGAGATCTAAAGGACTAGGCTATAACAAACTTGCAATTGTCCCTCAATTATACTTCAAAATGTATTGTCCTAGCTAGTAGTTGGATATCAATTCAACTTTATGCGAAAAAATATGTTGATACTATTGCCAAACATACATGGAAGATTAGACAGAGCCTTATATTACTATGGACATTGTACCTATCATTTGATATCAGATTAACAAAAGTGAGTCAAATTCTAGTTTGGATCCACCTACCCATATTGCCTCTCGTTTTCTTATATGAGAAAGTTTTCTTGAGGATAGGAAACTCTTAAGTCACTTTCTTTGAAGCTGACTTGCCCTTCAAATCCATAGGTATGTATACCATCACAAGAATACTCATCAGGATAGACCTAAAAGACAACCTAGTTGATTCGATAAAAATACATGGTGGTGGCTTGATACACACACAGCCTTTAGACCATGAACATGTATCAAGCTCTACAATGTGTTATTCTGCATCGTTGTTAGAAATGGATGAAAAGTCCCCTCCCTTTGAAATGCCTCGCTTAAACTCTTTATCTTCCCTAGTCAATTGTTCATCCAAAGTGCTCATGATCGATAAGAACTATCCTTGTTCATCGGCTAACCATCGTATTGGGAATTTTCCAACTCACTCTGCAGGTTACAGTCTTGAAAAGCCATCTACAAATGTCCCCTCAAGTGTGGATCGACCCGATCAAATCACAAAAGGATTTGCCTCGTCTCAAGAGCAAGGTTTGTTTGAAGGGGGAACTCTCTCCCCTATAATTTCTCATCATATTAATTCCATTAAATTTAGTTCATTAGATTGTCCTGGGATGGAACCTCCTCCTTTACCCATCAATGGAGGCTCATGTAGATTTCTTAAATAGTCTCTATGGGACTTACTCTCAACATGTTAAATTCTCCTTCACATGAGAAAGAGGGCACCTTCTTTTAAATCTACCTCTTCCTATGACTCATTAAACCTTGTCGATGACTTTGAGGTGAACCATTCGTTTTCTACCAAGGAGCCCAATGGGGGATCCAAATAAAATTTGATACCCCGTCCCAAGGGGCCTTTTAAACTTTCAAGAAGCATGGAAGGACGATTGGGTGGTATAGAGGAATCTACCCAAAAAGTGAGGGTCGTAAATATCTCCTCTCCAAGGCACAACACCAAGCAAGTAAGAAAATCATCTCAAGAAAACAACTTTCTCTACAATGGGCGCTTAGAGTCTAAAATCCCCTAGGCGATGCTCCTTGATGATTGTTTTATCTCCAAAATGCAAAGGGATATCTAGTCCCTCCAAAATATTGCCCCTTAAGTGACTAGTATCAACTCATAACCCTACTATAATTCTCCTACAGTAAACTATGACTAAAGGAAGTTGAATTATTAGTGATTTCAAAAATATTTTTTTGTGGATGGGACTTTGCCTTTATCAACTTGAAATGAAGGTTTGGAGGTCTAATTATAGGTTGGAAGTCTCGATTTTTTCAACTAAAAAACTCATGGTCAATTCACTGTGGTTTTGTTGCCGTCCTCTTCTCAAGTGATCTAAGGAAGGAAATTATCTTCCTTAATTTATATGGGCCTTGGATAGAATGTAATTCTAAGACTATTTTTTCACCAAGAAATGGGTTTTTCAAGGCCTCCTTATATTGGGAGGAGACCTTCATGTATGTTGGTGCTTCTAAGGTTTGGGATCCTACCTCTCATCGTGCCTATCATATTAACGGATTACCAGACTATTTCACACACAAATGGGAAAAGTTGGGGTTGTTAGACGTTGCCCTATCCATCCTTAATCATATTTGGCATGATAATCACATTGGAGAAGCATGCATTGCTAAAATACCAAATAGGTTCCTCATTTTGGAGGACCTCCTCAAGTAAAATCTCACATGTAGACAGTGGGTAGCCCAGGGAGGAGATTTGAACCACCTTCCTATTATTCTAGACATGATATGTGCAATTCCCAAGCCCCTGAACCCTTTTAAAATGAATCCTAAGTAGAATAAAGATGACAGTGACATAGTTGCCATTAACAAGATTTGGATCCCTTACAATTCCCATTCCCCTAATTTGGTTGTTGTTCAATTCCTAAATAATCTTTAAAGAGCCAAGAAGGAATCCATATAATGGTCAAAGGCAAAAAGGATAAAAAATGAAAGACTCATGACAGAGATAGAGGCAAAATTGGCCCAAATATACAACAGTGAGGGTTTTGGGTACCTCAATGAACAGTACAAGCAAATATTAAACTTGTTATAAGAAATAAGAAAAAATGATCTCTTCCTCAAACAAGAAAAACTATGGCATTTGAAAAGCAACGATTTCTGGATGAATGTAGATGATGAAAATACATAGGTTTTTTCATCATTTTGCAGCAAAGCATGGAGGCAATAACTCTATTTGGAATATTATTAATTCGAATGGGGATTAAGTCACGGATCTTTGGGGTAGCTCATTAAGACTCTACATACATTAAGAATATTTTCAAGGAGGATGACAGAACCTCTAATGCTAAGATTCTAAAGTTGGCTTCGGATTTCCCCCACTTTGTTAGTGATCAAGAGAATGAAGATCTCATGGCATAAGTTAGCTTAATTGAAATTAAGATTGCTATCCATAGTTTTCAAAAGGAAAGAAGTCTGGGGCACTATAGATTTTCCCAATTGAAATTTTTATGGGATTTTTTTACTTCATGGAGGAGGATCTTAGGGGTGTAATTGAATATTATGAGCTCACTAGTATTACCCTACTAGCTTCGAACTCCTCCTTCTTGGCTCTTATTCCAAAAGTTTGAAATCACGTCTCCTTCGATCAATTAATTCCTATTTCATTATGCAACTGTGTATTTAAAATAATCTCCAAAATTATTGGCCAAAGATTGAAGCATGTTCTCTTGACCCATATCTCTGAAGAGTAATTTGGATTTCTAGAAGGTTGACAAATCCACAATGCAATTGGATTAGCTTAGGAAGGCCTACACACCACTAAAGCAAAAAAAGTATTAATCCATGGCCATTAAAATCGATTTTTCCTAATCATTTGACCGAGTTAAAAGGGTCCATTTACACCACTCAATTCATTCGACATTCTTTGTTTCATTTGTCTCTTGGATCATGAGTTGAATATGTCTGGTTTCTCTTTCAACCCTTATCAATGGATCTGCCACTCACTTCTTCAATCATGAAAGAGAACTCAAGCAGGGTTGCTCGCTATCCCACTATTATTCCTATTAGTGGTGGAAAAGTTAAGTAGGATGATTTAATTTGCTCATAGATCTAGAGCGATCAAAGGCATAAAGATTGTAAGCTCTTATTCCTTGACTCATTTTATTTTTTGTACATGACATTTTACTTTTTGTTTCAGACTACATGAGGGACACTGAGAAGCTTAAAGATATGACTGACCTTTTTTGTGCAACTTCAAGTATGCACACACAAAAAATTAAGCAATGGCACACACAAAGTACACAGAGATTTACCTTGTAAACCCTTAAACGAGAAAACCAAGAAAACTTAAAGTTGTACCTCTCTCTTTCTCATTCTATTAACTTAAACATTTACAATACAATATTTAGGTATTTTGTAGGATCTAGAACCCTAATCCATTAACATGTATTATATTACAACCCCAACCCCTTAACCAGGATTAAATTACACATTTTCCCAAAAAACACAAGAAGCAAGGCAAAAAAATTTGTGGCACTACCATTAATCTTGTTTCCTCAAGGCTAACACCCCTCGTTAGTATTTGCCTCGCAAAGGGTGAAACCTCGGCATGGGGGGGCTAGGTAACCCCCCCTACCACGCCCTGATACATATGAGAAGAAGAAATTCGTCAACAAGTATCTGAGTTTGGCACAACCCACATGTCAAAAATATAACACATAACCAACATTTTCCCACTTGTTGTTTTCATTGCAAAATAGTGGGCCATGTATTGATGAGGTCACAAGTTTAGGGCAGTAATTCCCATAGATTCTCTACATCAAAAGAAATTTACAGTACCAATAAACTTTTTTGATGAGTCTACAACATTATTCAAGCTGTCAACCTTCTCCAACAACACCTTCTTGTCTTCAACCATATTTCTCACAGAGTGATACTGCACATCAATATGCTTTGTTTTAGAATGATAAGTGGGGTTCTTTGCTTGTAAAGATTGCACTCTAATTGCCACAATCTAACTTTACAACTTTATGTACAAACCCAATATCTAAACACAATCCTACAGCCACACAATTTATTTACTTGCATGGGTAGTTGTCATGTATTAAGATTCTATAGTCAAGAGTGCATCTAGAACTTGTCCCTTGCTCATTTAAGTGATAACTCCTCCAAGTTGTTTAAACACATAACCACTTGTAGATATTCTACGATAAAGATCTACAACTTAGTCTGCATCAACAAAGACCTATACATTTATCACTCTATCTAGTCCAAGTCTTCCTTGGTAGCATATTGCATAATCTATATTCCCACAAAAATACCAAAAGACCCTCTTTCACTACCAGGAGATCTCCTTGTAGCAAAGGTTTTTAATGTTACAAGATTGGGCAAAATATTAAAAAAAATGTCCAATATAACCTCTATCATTCGTAATGGAGGTTTTAGCAGCAGTGTTAACGAATGTCTTTGTAACGACTCCTAATACTCTCATCTTCTTTTTTGAAAAGTAATTATAGTTTTATGTACCATCCCTACCATGTAACTTCTCTAATTTCGCCAAATTCGAACCTTGGACTAATGAGCCCGAACTGCTTCAAAAGCACCCAAATGCTTTTGAATTCTATATGGAGGGGCTTGTGAGGTATTAATATATCCTAATGAAGCTCTAAGACACTTATACATTCATTAGAAACATTCAGGGTTTGCATTTCTCAAGGAGGAAGGAAGGGGGGAAAATACTAGGTGAATTCGATGGTTAAAAACCCCACTAGTCTATGAACTTTTGGGCTTCCCAAACACTGTACGACCTTCCCTATTTTATGAACTGGGACTTGGATTTGATATAGGACCTCAAGGGAAACAAAAATGCATCATTAACTCAGGTTCTAGGGTCTGTTGTAACTCCCATAAAACAACATGTAGTGAGACATAGAAATTGTGAGAAAATTATTAACAATGGACATGAGATTTGTTGCACAATCTTTAATAAAAAATAAAAGGGTCTGCACATAATATTTTGGTCATCAATATTACATCATATACATCTCTAAACATCAGCAAAAACTCATAAGAAGTCTGATGTAAAACAGATACAAAATCACTCCAAAAACTCCATGTGAAGATAGAGGGGAACTAGATCGAATCAAGAGTTTGCTTGGAAATATTACAGGAAAGGTATGGTATTTCGAGCTATGGCTCCAATGTGAAGCTCATTATAGTGATACACATCATATAACATAACCATGGATTCAACAAATCATCCTCCACAAATTCTACACAACTATGAATGCGCCATCAACAGTAGAATACGAACATTGAGAGAAGAGATAATACATAAAGGAATGGTAGATGAACACAAACTGAAAGGGGACTTGAACCTGCATCAAAACACCTTCATGAAGCTCTGATAATAGGTCTAAATGGCCTCTCCTCCAAACAAATTGGACATAGATATTTCACCTTTGAAATTGGTTCAATAGCAGGGAGGATGAAAATCCACCGTGCAAGGACAAGCTAAGCTCTCCAAGAGTGCAAATGAAAAATGACCAAAAAACTACTCTTATTCCTCATCCTCCTCTTTTATTAACCTCAACCGAACTCAAGAGATTGAATTCCCTCCAATAGACTCCACTCAACTCGAATTAGTGATAGATTCTCTCATGAGACAATTGGCCACTTCTTCCTTGCATAACTCTTCCCCAATTCGAATTGGGAATCTTGGCTAACCATAACTCCCTCTATGCACCCTCTTGGTGGACATTTTTAGCCCTGACATGTCAGATGTGTCACAGGTATGCAATCAGGTCTGAATTTGTCATATATTCCTTCATCATTATTGTCATAGATGCCATGGAATCTAGCTAAGTGTCACAATGCCTCTTCCTCTTCCTTGGGAGTTACTCTTCCACTCCAATTCGACCTTCCTATATTTTTGCCATGAATATTGCCTCTTCATCTCCCCCAAGTACGTTACCCTCCACATTGGACTCGAATTGGTGAGAGAATGATGCCAAGTTTAGTGGGGAATCTTGTCACATGTGGGACCCACACCCTCTTATGCACCCTCATGACCAAATGCCACCTTATATTTCTTTTATTATCATTTATTTGACCCAATTAATGTGAATTTGTAAGTCTAAGGTCAATTCAGGGTCTTGTATCTCCCTTATTCCAAGTATTGATGCTTCCACCCCAACCTAGGGAACTAATAGGTTGGTGGAAATTTTCCTCCATTAAAATTTATGTAATATCCCCAATTTGAAATTTTTCCCAATTTGGTCAATTTTCGAAACTTGGACTAGTGAAGCCCCAAACTGTCCCAAATGATCCCAAATGGTTTCAAATTGTGTCTAGAGTGGATTGAGGTGTAATAGGACACATTAATGCAGCTTTTATAGGCCTGGACACTTTCTAAATACTTCACCCACTTGCATTTACAATTAGAGAATGAAAGGCATAATTACTAGGAAAATCTATGTTGAAACCCCCAAAGGTAGATGGCTCCAAATGGCTCCAAATGCTATCAAATTGAGTCTGAAGGTATATGAATGGTATTAAGACATAAAAATGAACCTAATGGGTGATTGGACACTATCAAGAGACTTCTGCAACATTCATTTAACTTCAGGAGAAGTTGGGGAATTTTACTAGTAAATTCAAGGTTCAAACCCCCAAGGGTAGGGGACAAAGATGGCTTTCAAAATGATGTGAGACCTCTCCAAATTCAAGCACAGAGACATGTTACTTATAAAGGACTTCAATGATCTCCCCAATGAATTATAAATTAGTTTCTATAGGCTTCTACAACTCCCATAAATCATAGGTTTGTATACATGTCTTCACATAGGGGGAAATGATAGTAAACTTCACCACTTGTTATGAAATTTGAAATTTAGGTTCCAAGGACTTATGAAATGTTAATGAAACTTATTCAGAACATTAATGACACTCCATACATAAAAAAAATCATGTATATTGATTGATACAAATCGAAATAAAGCCTCTTCAAGCTCCAACAACAAGATATAGGGAAAATGGCACCATTTATGCATTGTTTGGTATTTTTACATAGTTTCTCTTGGTATTTAGACCTGAGAGTCTTATGAGCATCAAATAAAGATTATATATCAGAATAAAAATAAATGGAGATTCTTGGACTCTCACAAAGAGATCAACATCTCACCAAAGGCGCCCTTCCTCCAAGAGCCAAAATATGCAAAGAAATGTGAGATAGAGATGAGAACAAGTTGTAGAAGAAAGAACCACGAGCTGCCTTGTAGCTTCAACTTGAAAATAATAACTCCATTGTAGATCCAAATGAAAGGTCTGAATGGCCTCTCCAATTTCCAATTAGGATGGGAATCTTTCACCCTCGAAATTGGTACTAAGGCAAGTAGAGTAAACACTCCACTAGCATGGACAAGCTATAAGCTCTCCAAATTGCAAAGATGCAAATAAAAAATGATCAAAAGCTACTCTCCTTCTTTGTTCTTGTATTTTATAAAATTCTCAAGTCCTCCATGGGTCGAATTCCTTCCAAAATCCTCATGCCAACTCAAGTTGGGAAGAGATTCCAATGTGTGCCACTTGTCCAACAATTCCTAGTCTCCATCTTCCCTCAATTCGAATGGGTGTCTCTTTGGCTGCCCAAACTCCCTTGTGCGCCTTCTTGGAGGCTATTTTTAACCCTAAAATGTCATATATGTCAGATGTCGGCATTCAGGTCTGATTTGTGTCATAAGTGTCATAGCATCTTCATCATTGTTGTCATAGAAGCTAGGGAATATAGCCCAAGTGTCACAATCCTTCTAAGATGCTTCTTCCTCTTCCATGGGAGTTACTCCTCTGCTCTAATTCGACTTACATGATTAATTCCATGAAAAATACCTCTTCAACTCCCCCAAGTATGTTACCCTTCACCTTGAACTCAAATTGGTGAGAGAATCATGCCAAGTGTAGTGGGGAATCTTGCCGCATGTGTGTCCCACAACCTCTTATGTGCCCTCATGATCCAATGCCACCTTATTTTCTTCTTATTATTATTTTTTTGACCCATTTAATGTCAATTTGTAATTCTAAGGTCACTTTGGGTCTTTTAGCTCCCTTAATCCAACTTTTAATGCTTCCACCCCCAACCTAGGGAACTAGTAATTTTCCTCCATGACAGTTCATCTGAATGGGTATATTACAAACTTTGAATTGGGAATTTCTCTTAATGTGACCCACCTTGTCCATTTGGATCTAATTTCACATTATTACTAACTTGGACATCATTATTGTCAATTATTTGACCCTTAGCATCAATTTGACAAACTATCATGTGTATGGCCAAGGGGCTTAAGCCATTGTGACCCAATGCAAAATTTTGGGACATGAAAAATCCTCCCCTCCCAATATTTCTTGTCCTCGAGCAATTTCAACACATGTATGTGGAAGAACCTGCTTTCTTTCCAAAACTTTGCTTCCCAAAACTTCTCTTCTAAAACCTTGAGTAGAGCCACTCATGCACTACAATTGTGTGTTTCCGAAAGCAAGGAGATGTGGGTTTTCTTTTTCATTTTGATATCCCCTGTAACATCACCACTAAACACCAAAATTTTAATTAAATCCATCAAAACCAAGTTTGCACAATTACTCTCTGCCTCTTTCATATTTTGGAAACCCTTTTTGATACCACTGCATAATTCTTGAAGTTGCCATTGAGTTGTCCAACTTTGAGTCTTCGAGATTCCATGAATATTTTAGAGAGGAACCACCATGCTTGTTGCTGCACTGGTTTGATTAAAATCAATTTATTAAGTGGGGACTCAATCTCCCATACTACTTGTTTCCCGAAAAAATTGAAATCAATGAGACTAAAAATTATCCCAGGGTCCCATTGCTCGTATTGCACTCCAACAATTAGGAGTGCTCTCCAACCCATACCATCAGGAAAGAGAATTCCTGGATCCCATTTTATTATATGCATTCTTCCAAACATCAGAGTACAAAATATATATCATCAAAGTACATAACAACATAATAAAAATGTACATCAAGGAGGTGCCTCATCAAAGAATCATGAAAGTGCTTATACCTCCAAGCAAGTAGACCACCATTTTCCAAGTGCATACAAGCATCAAGTGACCAGTCAAATCTGCTCCAATGACATAAGTGAGGATCCCATGTCCTAAAATGTTGCTCCAAAAATATGTAGGATGCATCAAAATAATCAGCCCCGTGTTCTTTCATCCAAGAAGTGAATGAATAATCTCCATTAAAATCTGAACCAAGTAGGGAGCAAAGAAAACAACGAGCCTTCAAGGGGCTCACATAAGTAGAATTTGTGCATCCATGAACATGTGTAACGTCAAGAAATAACAAGGGATGTTTATGCCAATAAGAATTTGCTCCAATCATATAGCTCTTCACCCAAGTAGTGGATGAAGTTCCTCCAATATCAATTGAACTAAGCAAGGAGCAAGGAAAATCACAAGTCTTTACGTGACTCAAGTGAACATCATAAGTGCATCCATGTAGATGTGTTTCATCATAAGGTAACAAGGGATGCTGCTGCAAATGTAAATAAGAAATGGCTCTAATAATGTCATCATATAAAAGAGAGATAGGAATTTCATACTCCTCACGTGGCACCATAAAAAATAAACCTTTCACCCATACTTCATTAGGATGAATGCTGCAAAATATGGAAGTGTAGGATGTAGGAGAATGAACCAACTTACCCAAATGATCATAAAGTGCAGAAGTGTCCTCATGTGAATGTTCCATAAGGGTAGGATAATGCACCTCCCTCAAAAGTGCAAAACTTTCCTCATAGGTTGGTTCCAAGGTAGTGGAATCAACTTCTTCAAAAAATGTGTAACCATTTCCAAGAGGAAACTCAAGTTCCTCTTCCACCACATCAAGTGCTTGGATCTCATCAAGCTCATCTTCAAACACATCAAGCACATTCAAATTTTAATGTTTCTCATGATCTACCATGTCATGAAAATCCTCCATGCAATCTACCACATGACAATTTGAAACATAGGAGGAAGAACAAGTATATTGCAACCTTTCAAGAAGTTGCTCATTTTGAATTTTGAGTTTATGAATATCCTCATTATTCTTCAAGTATGCATCATGTAACAATTCATTAAACTCAACCAAATTGTTTCTATCAAAAAGCAAAGACATGAAATTATCTTTGATGTTGAACACTGCTCTTTGAATCTTCTCCATGTCTTCAAGAAAGAATGGATCTTTCAATGAAGAAACTTTCCAACAAGAATTTGACACTAATACTTGAGTGTCATGGAGCATGCTAAGGGTCTCTTGGATCTTCTTTTCATTCATCTTTAATGACCCTTCAAGAAAAATAGGCCCTTGCAAATGAACCTCCTCATCTTCTTCCTTCTTACTTGGACCAACTTCATGAAGCTCAAGTGGTGATGGGGAAGTTGATCTTGTTTCTTCTTCAACTACTACAAGGTCTTAATTTTCATGCTTAATAGAAGTTTGGCTTGCAGCAACACTTTCAAAAGTGATCTCTATGTCACCAACATAAATGTGTGAGCACCCATCAATAGGTACTCCTTCATAGTTCAAGCATCCATCAGTAGATGCTCTTTGAGTCATGTCCAAGGTAGAATGTGTCTCGAAATGATCTTCAATATTTTCAATAGAGTCTTCTTCATGTTCACGTGGTGTCTCTTCATATTTTTCAGAGTCACTTGGGAGTGACTTTCGATCCTCTTCATGGATTGCTTCTTCTACTTCACCTATTTCATAACTAGGTGGTTCATGGGTCTCCTCCTTTTTCTCCTTCAAGCAAGCTGATGCATTTTTCCCCTTGGTTTCCTTAAGATCAATATATTTGGAATCTCTTTTTGAATAAAACCCAAAAACTCTCTTCAAGTAGGGAATACATGCATTCCCTGAAGCTTCAGATATTTCACTGTTCTTTTCACTCACACACATATGATTTTCTTTCCAACATCCTTTGAAAGAAAGGCATAGACCTTTCTTCACTAACTCCACATCTTCATTTTTTGTCCTATTTTCAAACACCCAATCAGCAAAGTCTTCAAAAGGAATGGCCTTTTGTGTATCTCCCTTGTACACATCAAGATATGCCTGATATTGTTGGGGCAAGGTTTTACATGTTGCTCTCAATCTTTGTAATTCATTCATAGAATTGTCCTTTGGTAGTGTGACACACTCATATTCATCAGATTCAAAGTCATAAGAATAACCCTCGTTCCTTATAAAATTTTAAGAAGTGCTACATGTTGACACCTCTTCCTCATACCATTCACAATCTTCTTCATATTGCTCATAAGCATTGTACTCATATGATTCATCATAATAGTAAGACATGGATGCAATTTATTCTTCAATGTATGATATTAATTCACAGGTGAAAGGACCGTGCTCTGATACCACTGTAATATCCCCAATTTGGTCAATTTTCAAAAGTTGGACTAGTGAAGCCCCAAACTGTCCCAAATGATCCCAAATGGTTTCGAACTGTGTCTAGAGTGGATTGAGGTGTAATAGGACACATTTATGCATATATTATATGCTTGGACACTTTCTAAATACTTCAGCCACTTTCATTTACAATTAGAGAATGAAAGGCTGAATTATTAGGAAAATCTATGTTGAAAGCCCCAAGGGTAGATGGCTCCAAATGGCTCCAAATTCTCTCAAATTGAGTTTGAAGGTATATGAATGGTATTAAGACATAAAAATGAACCTCATGGGTGATTAGAAACTATCAGGAGACTTCTGCAACATTCATTTAACTTCAAGAGAAGTTGGGGAATTTTACTAGTAAATTCGAGGTTCAAACCCCCAAGGGTAGGGGACAGATGGATTTTCAAATGTTGTGAGACCTCTCCAAATTTAAGAACAGAGACATGTTACTGATAAAGGACTTCAATTATCTCCCCAATGAATCATCAATTAGTTTCTATAGGCTTCTGCAACTTCCATAAATCAGAGGTTTGTATACATGTATTCACATAGGGGGAGAAAACTTCACCACTTGTTATGAAATTCGAAATTTAGGTTCCAAGGACTTGTTCAATGTTAATGAAACTTCTTCAGAACATTAATGACACTCCATACATCAACAAAATCATAGATATTGACTGATACAAATCGAAATAAAGCCTCTTCAAGCTCCAACAACAAGATATAGGGAAAATGGCACCATTTGTGCATTGTTTGGTATTTTTACATAGTTTCACTTGGTATTTCGACCTGAGAGTCTTATGAGCATCAAATACATAGTATATATATCATAATACAAATAAATTGATATTCTTGGACTCTCATAAAGATATCAACATCTCACCAAAGGCGCCCTTCCTCCGAGAGCCAAAATATGCAAAGAAATGTGAGATAGAGATGAGAACAAGTTGTAGAAGAAAGAACCACGAGCTACCCTGTAGCTTCAACCTGCAACTAACAAATACATTGTAGATCCAAATGAAAGGTATGAATGGCCTCTCCAATTTCCAATTAGGATGGGAATCTCTCACCCTTGAAATTGGTACTAAGGCAAGTAGAGTAAACACTCCACTAGCATGGACAAGCTAGAAGCTCTCCAAATTGCAAAGATGCAAATAAAAAATGATCAAAAGCTACTCTCCTTCTTTGTTCTTGTCTTTTATAAACTTCTCAAGTCCTCCATGGGTCAAATTCCTTCCAAAAGCCTCAGGCCAACTCAAGCTGGGAAGAGATTCCAATGTGTGCCACTTGTCCGACAATTCCTAGTCTCCATCTTCCCTCAATTCGAATGGGTGTCTCTTTGGCTGCCCAAACTCCCTGGTGCACCTTATTGGAGGATAGTTTTAGCCATGAAATGTCATATATGTCATATTTCAGCATTCAGGTCTGATTTATGTCATAAGTGTCCTAGCATCTTCATCATTTTTGTCATAGAAGCTAGGGAATCTAGCTCAAGTGTCACAATCGTTCTAAGATGCTTCTTCCTCTTCCATGGGAGTTACTCCTCCACTCCAATTCGACACTACATGATTAATTCCATGAATAATACCTCTTCAACTCCGCCAAGTATTTTACCCTTTACCTTGAACTCTAATTGGTGAGAGAATCATGCCAAGTGTAGTGAGGAATCCTGCCACATGTGGCTCCCACAACCTCTTATGTGCCCTCATGATCCAATGCCACCTTATTTTCTTTTTATTATTATTTGTTTGAACAATTTAATGTCAATTTGTAATTCTAAGGTCACTTTGGGTCTTGTAGCTCCCTTATTCCAACTCTTAATGCTTCCACCCCCAACCTAGGGATCTAGTAATTTTCCTCCATGACAGTTCATTTGGATGGGTATATTACAAACTTTGAATTGGGAATTTCTCTTAATGTGACCCACCTTGTCCATTTGGATCTAATTTCACATTATTACTAACTTGGACATCATTCTTGTCAATTAGTTGACCCTTAGCATCAATTTGACAAACTATCATGAGTATGGCCAAGGGGATCAGGCCATTGTGACCCAATGCAAAATTTTGGGACATAACAATTTATTTGGATGGGGACATTATAGTCCTCCCCACCCATGATTGCTTGTCCCCAAGCAATTTCAAATTTGGATGCTACAAAATTTGTTCATCTTCCCATGTGGCATGCTCACTTGGTTCCCATGTGGCATGCTCACTTGGTAAATCCTTCCATTGCACCAAGTATTCTCTTATAATTATGCTCCTTAATTTTCTTTCCCTCACCTTCAAAATTTTTTCTAGAATGAGTATGAGTTGTCCTTCATCATCCAAGGGAGGAAGTGTTTCTGAAATTGAAATTTGTTGCCCCGCCACCTTTTTAAGACATAATACATGGAACACATTATGCATTTTACTCCCTTCTGGAAGTTCCACTTCATAAGCTACCTCCCCAACCTTTTGAATTATCTTGTATGGACCATAGAACCTTGGCTTTAGATTTTCTGATCCCTTTCATTTAAAGGTGGTTTGTTTGTAAGGCTGTAGACTCAAATAGACCAAATCATGCTCTTCAAAATTCCTCTCTTTCCTATGTTGATCTGCATATTGTTTTTGTTGATTTTGTGCAACCTAAATTTCTTGACTTTCCTCAATCCAATCCTTAGCTTTTGGAGCTCTGCTATCACCAAAAATGTGATCAACAAAGGTAGGTGCTTCATAACCTAGTATAGCGGTTTGAAAGGAGACATTCCAATGGACATATGACAGGTAGTATTGTAGCATAACTCACCTAAATGTAGCCATTTAACCCATGTTTTTTGTTGCCCGCCCACATAGTTTCTCAAGTAGCCCTCCAACCATTGGTTCACCCTTTTTGTTTGACTATGTTTGTGGATGATAGCTTGTGTAGGATGCAATTGTGTTCCCACCAAATTGAAGAGTTCTTGCCAAAAATCACTCATAAACCTGCTATCCGGTCACTAACAATGTTTTTTGGAAGTCCATGTAATCTGAAAACATCTCCAAAGAATAGCTCAACTACTTGTGCAATAGTAAAATATGAGGCAATAGCAAAGAAATGAGAAAATTGGTGAGTCTATCTACCACAACAAAAATATAGTCCTTACCAAGTGCCTTGGGAAAACCTGTGATGAAGTCCATGGAGATGCTTTCCCACTTTTTGTTCTGGAATAGGCAAGGGTTGTAAGAGACCAACATGATGGTTGTGCTCAACTTTTTTGTGTTGACATATCTTGCATTCATTCACATATTTTAGAACATATCCCTCCAAGCCTTTCCAAAAGAACCTTTCTCTTAGCTGCCTATATGTTTTAAAGAAATTAGGATGGCATGTTAAAGGAAAATCATGAGGTGCATTCAATTTTTTTTGCTTCAAATTCGAACCAGAAACTAAGTAGATTTGGTCTTTATAGTAAATTAGGCCATTCAATACTTTATACCTATCATCTCCATTGGCCCCATCTAACAGTTCACAAGCAAATCTATCTTTGGCATACTCTATTATTAGTATGGCTTTCCAATCCTTTGAAATTTCCATAAGAGAAAGCGAGGGTCTTCTAGACAATGCATCTGCTACAACATTATTCTTCCCTTTCACATATTCATTGTCAAGATCAAAGGCTTGAATCTTACTCACCCATTTTCGTTGCCTTTCATTGCGATCTTTTTGTGTAAGAAAATGCTTTAAGTTATTATGATCAGTTTTGACCACAAATTTGTTCCCCACCAGATATTATCTAAACTTGACCAAAGCATGCATGATGGCCAACATTTCCTTGTCATATATGGAGTAGAGTCTCTCATGTGGATGTATCTTCCCGCTTTCAAAAGTTATGGGATGTTGGTTTTGCTTTAAAACTACTCCAATGCCTTCCCTTGATGCATCACATTCCAAGCACATTCCAAAACAAATGGTTTAGAAAAATCGGGTAAAGCAAGTACATGACAACTACTCATTACCTCTTTCATTCTTTGGAATGCTTTTTTCTGCATTTTCATTCCATTGGAAAGCTTCCTTCTTTGTCAAATCAATGAGGGGAGCTATCAATTGGGAAAACCCCTTCACAAATTTTCTATAGTAAGTGCAGATCCCAATAAAACCCCTCAATTCAGTGATGTTCTTGGGTGATGGCCAATCAAGAATGGCCCTTATTTTCTCCAAGTGCACCTTTACACTATCTTTCCCAATGATGTGCCCAACATACAAAAATTTCGTCAACCCAAACTCACACTTGTACAACTTAGCAAACAAAGACTATTCATGCAAGATTTTCAATACAATTTCTAAATGATGCAAATGCTCCTCCAATGTCTTACTTTAAATCAAAATATCATCAAAGAAAACCAAAGCAAACTTACGAAGCTGCTTGGAAAAGATTTTGTTCATGCATGACTGGAAGGTTGCGGGAGCATTGGTCAATCCAAAGGGCATGACAAGGAATTCGAAATGACCATAATGACACATGAAAGCAATTTTTTGCACATCTCCCTCCTTCATTCGAATATGATGGTAACCAGATCCAAGATCAATCTTTGAAAAGAATTTTGCTCCAAATAGTTCATCCATGAGCTCAACTATCCGAGGAATGGGATATATATTCTTCACTATCTTCTTGTTTAGAGCTCTGAAATCAATGCACATTCTCAAGGTTCCATCTTTTTCCTTCACCAAGGCAACCGATGAAGCATAGGGACTTGAACTTGGCCTTATGACTCCCAACTCCAAAATTTCTTTGATAGCCTTCTCAATCTCATCCCTGAACCTTTTTGGGTGTTTGTATGGTTGCATTTGGATAGGTTGAGTACCTACCTCCAACACAATGACATGTTCAACTCCCCTGTCAGGTGGCCTTCCAGGGGGAAGGTCTCCAAAAGAAAATTCATACTTTTGCAATAGCTGCCTTATCTGCTTTGGATGTTTTGAAAATTTTATGCTCGGTTTGGGGGAAGTGATTAGACATTATGCAGCCCATTCAATGTCCCCATGTCTCAAAATGGACCTCATACTATGGGAGGACACCACTTGGTTAGGATAGGTTTGCATTCCCCTCACTAATATTGGCTTCCCCTTTGAATCTTTAAATCTCATTTTAGGTACTTGGTAGTTCACAGTATTCTCCCCTATAGATTACAACCGTTGGACTCCCAAAACCACATTTGTAACAATAACATTCACCACATAGAAGCTTTCAATAATAATGTAGTTTCCTATGGTAAGTTGTAGCTTTGGAATCCATGTGTTACAGTCCATAGAATTGTTACCTGGAATGATGACTGTAAATCCATCAAAAGTCTCAATAAGCAACTTTCTCCTCTCCGCCAAGGCTACATCAATGAATTTATGGGTCGCTCCTCCATCCACAAGTATTGTAACCTTCTTCCCTTGGACAAATCCTTTGCATATGAGGGTGTGAAAACAAGGCACCCCTGATAGTATTGCCATATTCCATGTTTCATGTGGTGGTTGATTTTCATTTGTTGCTTCATATTCTTCTTCCAAGGCTACTTCTTGTGCATCTTCCTCCATTTCCTCCTCATCATCAGAAAAAAAATTCAATGAAATGTGCTTTCCCCTTAACACATTTATGCCTAGGTACCCATGGTTGATGGCATGTGAAACATAGCTTCTTCCTCTTTATCTCTTCCTTACTTGGTCCATCCTTCTTATCCTTGAGTCTTTTTGCCATGGTTTCTTGACATGTTTGAACTTGGAAGGAAAAGTAGGCTTTGGAGGATACTTTGTCTTGGGTAGCACATTTTGCAGATATTTGGTCAAGTTCATGGCATCTTTCAAGGTAGTTGTATTATGGGATTTAATCAATCCTTTAAAATGTTCAGCCAAGCCTTCAATAAAGAGCAATACTAAGTGAGCCATAGAAATATCAGTAACCATAACTGACAATTTTTGGAACTCCAACATGTAGGCCTCAGGGGTTCCAGTTTCCTTCAGCTGCGGCAATTCTTTAAAAGGCAGTTCAAGGTCCCTTCGATCAAAAATTTCCACCAACTTGTTAAAAAATTCTTCATGTGATGTTATTTGATCATGTACCAAGGTTTTAAGTCCATGGAACCACCAATCATTTGCTTCTCCTTCAAGATGCAGAATAGCCATTTTCAAAGCATCCTCTTCAACCATGGGATTCAGCTGAAAATACACATCTAATTTTTGTACCCAAGCACTAGTAGAAATTTGTGGCGAGCCATCAAAAGTGGGAAGGGGTACCTTACCTGTGGTAGACTTCAATTCTTGATTTTGGAAATGGATTATGCTACCTCCTATCAATCTGAGCCTTTTTGAGACATTGAAAAATTGTTCAAATTGTAAGGTCCTCCTAAACTCTTCACTCAACTGCTACCATTCCTCTGGAGCTTCCTTCATCCCATACTGAGTGCTAGGATCCTCTTTAGACTCAAGAAACTTGGGCATGGTGTCCCTTGCTGAACTCTTGAAGTCATTAGGTCGATTGTGAGGTCCGATCCTTGAGAAGATTGTTTCACTAGATACCTTTTTCTCCTCTGGATGAGGGTTGTTATTGCCTCCTGCTGCCAATTTGCTCCCAATTTTTCTAGCCATCAATTCGAAACCTTGAATTATCTTCCTTGTCATGTCCTCAAAAAATGGTTTCATGAATTTCCTAAACTCTTCTTTCTCCTCCATTTTTGAGGCTCCTTTGTCACCCTTGGTCATTGCTTCAACGTAATTTACTTCTTCTTCTACACTAAAGATATATTCAGTATTGGTTTCTAGGGGTGGGGGATCACTCCTTGAACTCATTAATGGTCACCCTAAGCAGTTGCAAGGACCATTCTTTGATACCACTATAACATCCCTACCATGTAACTTCTCCAATTTTTCCAAATTCGAACCTTGGACTAATGAACCCGAACTGCTTCAAAAGCACCCAAATGCTTTCAAATTATGTATGGAGGGGATTGGGAGGTCTTAATACATCATAATGCATCTCCGAGACACTTATACATTCATTAGAAACATTCAAGTTTTTTATTTCTCAAGGAGGAAGGAAGGGGAAAAAATACTAGGTGAATTCGAAAGTTAAAAACCCCACTAGTCTAAGAACTTTTGGGCTTCCCAAACACTGTACGACCTTCGCTATTTTATGAAATGAGACTTGGATTTGATAGAGGACCTCAAGGGAAGCCAAAATGCAACATTAAATCAAGTGTTAGTGTCTGCTATAACTCCCATAAAACAACATGTAGTGAGACATAGAAATTGTGAGAAAAATATTAACAATGGACATGAGATTTGTTGCACAATCTTTAATAAAAAATAAAAGGGTCCGCACATAATATTTTGGTCATCAATACTACATCATATATAGCTTGAAACATCAACAAAAACTTAGAAAAATTCGGATGTAAAACATATACAGAATCACTCCAAAAACGCCATGTGAAGATAGAGGGGAAACTAGCTCGAATCAAGAGTTTGCTTGGAAATATTACATGAAAGGTGTGGTATTGCGAGCTATGGATCCAATGTGCAGATCATTACAGTGATATAAATCAAATAACATAACCACGGAGTCAACAAATCATCCTCCATAAAGTCTACACAACTATGAATGCGCCACCAATAGTAGAATACGGACATTGAGAGAAGACTAAGAGAAGAGATAGTAGAGAAATGAATGGTAGATGAAATCGAACTGAATGGGGACTCGAACCTACATCAAACTACCTTCATGAATCTATGATGATTGTTAAAAATTGGAAAAATACTACACACTGTTCACACACAGTCATAGATACATTTTGTCAAACAGTTCATGAACCTCTGATAACAGCCAATAATACTGATCTATCCACTTATACTTTACTCAAGTAACAAATACACACATTATAGGACTGATATATTGCTACACACTGTTCAACACATATTGCAGCGGAAAATAACAAATATCAGCAGGCTATAAGTGAAATTAATACACAGGAAATTCAAAACAGTAGTCTGGAAAAATGCATTTGACTCCACATATTTGGTCAAACTTAGACCCTGGAAAAAACCCCACCTCCGGGGAAAACCAGTTGCAAGAGATTTTATTGAGATGAGAGTAAAATAAAAGATATAGGACAACAACACCTTACAGCATTTAATACATAGTTTCAACACCTTGAAAAATGTGCCAAACTCATCTTAACAGTCTATACATTCTCTGTACAGTCAACAGGACAACCCTCTCACTCTGATAAACAACCTCGATTTCTGTGTACAGAATCAGCCTCGAAATCAATGCACAGAAACTCTAACCCAACAACATTAATGTGCCTTGATTTGTGTTCCAATCTCCAGCTGTACATCTCATTGATTTTTGTGCATAAACCAACAGTATAGCCTCCATAAAAATGTTGTACATACAACATTAAATGCTATCTCACTGTCTTGGGAAGCGTGCTCACTCCATCTGCAAGGGAAGTGTGCCTTTCATCTTCTATCTAAACTTCTACAACAACAGCTATCACTGTCTGGGAGTGCGTGCCCACTCTGCAGCCTTCTCCTTGGATAGCGTGCCCACCTTTCAGCTCAATATTTCTACTCTCTCTTGCAAGGAAACTCATGCCCCTCACCAAAAACTCTCTTCTTGGATGTGTGCAAATGAAGTCTCAAACTCATCTTTTATTTCTCTCATTAAGGTAACTCCCATGAATTTTCGAATTCCATGGCTGAGATTAAATCTTGACCTCAAGATCCATGGATGGGATTTAATCTCAAGTTCACTTAAATTCCCTAAGTGAGCTATATACTAAATTTTTTCTTTTCAAAAAGTCACTTTTCCCTAAATATTATAAAAATGAACTTTATAACTTAAAGTCACTTTATAATTTAAAATTCACTTTATAATCACTATAAAGTACATCTCACTTTTAAATTAAAAGGTCACATCATAAAGTACTTTAATAAAAACTCATAAAGTCACTTTATGAATATTTAATGAGACTCCATAAGTTCTTGGACCCCTGCACCTAGGCACATGATGCAGGAGTGCCTCCAAGCTACAAAATGCTAACACTCCCTCTTAGCGAGAGGTACTACTGGCATCAACTCCACCTGGATCTCACTCCAGTCCTCTCCCTCCAATAGTTGAAGCTCCCTCTGAATCTGAATGCCCCTCAGATACCTGCAATGGATCAGCTGCTGAAGGTCTGCGCTTGACCACTATGAACTGAGAGCACTGCTCACTCTCCTGCTCATCCTGAAGAACCATATCATACCAACTCGGTTTTCTCATAGAGCTGGATGAATCCTCCATAATGACAGCCACCGCTGCTGCCACTGAGTCTGATCTCTCACCAGGCTCACCATCCACAGGATGCCCCAATACTCGGTATACCCTACCATCATGAATGCTAAGAAGACTCGCTGCACCCAAGCCCCCACTCACCGAATATATATAAACATGCCCTTCCACATGAAGGATCGCATATCCATAATCCTCCAGAACCGAAACTAGGAGCAAGTTCCTCTTCAGCTTTGGAACAAGCAACACATCTCCAACCTCTAGATAACCACTAGACTCGAGTTGGAATAGGACTCTTCCAACTCCTTCCACTGCATGGGTGCTGACATACTCATCCTCAGTCAGTATAACTCTGTCAATATCTGTCAAATCTTGGAACACTGCTCGTGTCCCCGTCATATGGCGTGCTGCTCTGCTATCTATGTACCATGCTCTAGTACCCAAACTCTCTGCTACACTGTTGCCTGAAAGAATTGAGACAAGCAAAAATTCCTTCTCGAATTTCTTCGCAAAATCTTCCAATCTACACTTTTTCCAACAAGGCACACTCTGCCCTTTTTAACCAAAATACCCTACCAGTTGTACTTCTCAGCAATATCCTTGCTCACAACCACTACAAAACAACCTTAGTCATGTAAATCCTTTGCACACCCAACTGTACCAACAACCCACTGTAATCTCAGATCCGCAACTTTGATACCATGTTAAAAATTGGCAAAATACTACACACAGTCATAGATACATTTTGTCAAACAGTTCATGAACCTCTGATAACAACCAATAATATTGATCTATCCACTTATACTTTACTCAAGTAACAAATACACACATTATAGGACTGATATACTGCTCATGAACACATATTGCAGCGGAAAATAACAAATATCAGCAGTCTATACATGAAATTAATACACAGGAAATTCAAAACAACAATATGGAAAAATGCATTTGACTCAGCATATTTGGTCAAACTTAGACCCTAGAAAAAACCCCACCTACGAGGAAAACCAATTGCAAGAGATTTTATTGAGATGAGAGTCAAATAAAAGATACAGGACAACAGTACCTTACAACATTTAATACACAGTTTTAGCACCTTGAAAAATGTGCCAAACTCATCTTAACAGTTTGTACAGTCAACAGGACAGCCCTCTCACTCTGATAAACAACCTCAATTTCTATGTACAGAATCAGCCTCAAAATCAATGCACAAAAACTCTAACCCAACAACATTAGTGAGCCTCAATTTGTGTTCCAATTTTCAGTTGTACATCTTGTCGATTTCTGTGCATAAACCAGTAGTATAGCCTCCAGAAAAATGTTGTACATACAACATTAAAAGATGTCTCATTGTCTTGGGAAGCGTGCTCACTCTATTTGCAAGGGAAGTGTGCCTCTCTTCTTCTGTCCAAACTTCTACAGCAGCAGCTATCACTGTCTGGGAGTGCGTGCCCACTCTGCATCCTTCTCCTTGGATAGCGTGCCCACCTTTCAACTCAATATTTCTTCTCTCTCTTGCAAGGAAACTCGTGCCCCTCACCAAAAACTCTCTTCTTGGATGTGTGCAAATGAAGTCTCAAACTCATCTTTTATTTCTCTCATTAGGGTAACTCCCATGAATTTTCGAATTCCATGGCTGAGATTAAATCTTGATCTCAAGATCCATGACTGGGATCTAATCTCAAGTTCACTTAAATTCCCAAAGTGAACTATATACTAAATTTTTTCTTTTCGAAAAGTCACTTTTCCCTAAATATTATAAAAGTTCACTTTATAACTTAAAGTCACTTTATAATTTAAAAGTCACTTTATAATCACTATAAAGTACATCTCAATTTTAAATTAAAAGGTCACATCATAAAGTACTTTAATAAAAACTCATAAAGTCACTTTATGAATATTTAATGAGACTCCATAAGTTCTTGGATCCCTGCACCTAGGCACCTGATGTAGGAGTACCTTCGAGCTACAAAATGCTAACAATAATAGGTCTGAATGGAATCTCCTGCAACCAACTTGTATAGGTATCTTTCACCTTTGAAATTAGTTCAATAGCAGGGGGGATGAACATCCACCGTGCAAGGACAAGCTAAGCTCTCCAAGAGTGCAAATGAAAAATGACCAAAAAATTACTCTCATTCCTCATCCTCCTCTTTTATTAACCTTGAGTTAACTCAAATGCTCGAATTCCCTCCAAGAGACTCCACTCAACTTGAATTTGTGATAGATTCTCTCATGAGACACTGGTCCACTTCTTCCTTGCATAACTCTTCCCCAATTCGAATTGGGAATCTTGGCTGACCATAACTCCCTCTATGTGCCCTCTTGGTGGCTATTTTTAGCCCTGATATGTAATATGTGCCATAGGTCTGCAATCAGGTTTGAATTTTTCATATTGGTCATAGATTCCTTCATCATTGTTGGCATAGATGTCATGGAATCTAGATACAAGTGTCACAATGTCTCTTCCTCTTCATTGGGAGTTACTCTTCCACTCCAATTCGACCTTCCTAGATTCTTGCCATGAATATTGCCTCTTAATATCCCCCGAGTACGTTACCCTCCACCTTGGACTCAAATTTGTGAGAGAATAATGCCAAGTGTAGTGGGGAAACTTACCACATGTGGGCCCCACACCCTCTTATGCGCCCTCATGACCAAATGCCACCTTATTTTTCTTTTATTATCATTTATTTGACCCAACTGATGTGAATTTGTAAGTCTAAGGTCAATTTAGGGTCTTGTAGCTCCCTTTTCCCCAAGTATCAATGCTTCCACCCCAACCTTGGGAACTAATAGGTTGGTGGAATTTTTCCTCCATGAAAATTTATTTGGATGGGGACATTACATTTTATGTGGCGCAATTATGCAACTTACTGACCCATCTTTGCTCTATGATCTAGTTATAAGCTTGAATTGGACTTTAATTACAAGTTATGTGAAATGGTTTGGTTTACGCCTTTAATTGCATTTAAAAAATTAGTTCTTCGTAGCTTGATGCAATTATGATGTTCAATTTTGTGGATCTTGCTATTTTAATTCTTCAACTCGTCATGGTTTATGTTATTGTGTAGGTCTGTATGCCCCCATGCTTCTAAAGGCGACGCTATTGAACTTTGGTATTCTTGAAAGGGAATTAATCCTTGCGAAGTTAATATACCCATTGGTAATATGCATATTATTATATCCTTATATTCTTCCGATGCAAACTCCATCCTAAGTATAATTCATAAGTCACATTATGTATTGAGTACACCAAATCTTTTATTAATAAAAAAATCCAAGTCCCAATTCTAAGCAACAACACCATACATGAGCCAAGTCTTATACATCAGGTTTATATCAAGCCACCAAGGCCAATTTTCAACACTAGCCAAGTCTTTATGTAGGACCCCAAGTGATATTGAGGGGGGGGGGGCTGAATCAGTATCACACAGTTTTTATCCTTTCAAACATTTGTTATACCATGTAATCATTCATTTAACACATATATTGTTAAAATAATGTAACCGTGGAAGATATTCTATTTATATTATTGTATTCCTCCTTCGGGAGATGATGGTCATGTAATTAATAATGTAAAGGTCATTGAAAGAATCAATGTAAACCCTAGGACATGTGTCGGCCTAGAAAAGCCCCTAAAAGATTATTATATTATGTAATTGACCGGTCAAGTAGAGAAGTCGGCCCTGTTGGGGAATTAGTCATCTCAACGGAAGAATATAAATAGAAGTGCCCTCTCTCATTTGTATTCACTCATTCACTCAAGCAAGTCTGCATTAGTGAAGAAGAGAGGTGCGCACAAGTAGAGGAGTAGCTAATTTGTCTTGGGGAACTTTTGTTCTTTGTGATTTCTATATTGAGGAAGGCTTTGCTGGGTTTTCTACCCCAAGAGGGTTTCCCAGGATAAATTGTGTCTCTCGTGTTTTACACTGTGCTCGTCTATATTTTAGTAATTGCTTACGTGCTATATGTTGTTCAAACAAAAACTAACATGGTATCAAAGCTGGCCTGAAAGATTACAATGTGCAACCCCCGTAACTGCAAGAGCTAGGGTTTCTTATTCCGAGAGATACCTCCACATTTTTGTCAGAAAAGAGGGTGGATCTACCTCGCCTCCCTAGGGCGCATTTTTCTGTCGAAGTTCAATTTCATTCTGAGCATTTTCATTTTTGGGTCCACCACTACAGCCCGAGAGAACTAGGGCATCAAGTTTTTGGATCATCTGCTCACTGATTTTGGAAAAGGAGTACTTTTCTCAACTCACCTTGAGGAGCCGAATTTACTCATCCAATTAGTTTTTCAAAATTATGAACTCGGAAAATTAGTTTTTCTCTGACAAACCCTAGGTCAAGAAGGAGTAGATCTCAGAAGGGAAAATTTTCTGGTAAGTCTCAAATCTATTTCTATTTCCATTTGAAGTACTCATTGTAGCAAGATGACAAGCAATACCAAGCTTGATGAGAAGCTTGAAGGAGCTGAGAACTTCAGATCCTGGAAGTATAGAGTCATGCTCATCCTTGAGGGGCATGAGCTAGAAGACTATGTGAAGGAAGGACTTATAGAACCAGAGGGAGATGAAGAGAAGGCAAGGCATAAGTAGAATCTTATCAAAGCAAAGAGGATTATTGTTGATTCCATCAAGGATCACTTGATCCCCCATGTGTCTTCCAAGAAGACACCAAAATAGATGTTTGATGCCTTGACCAACTTGTTTGAAGGAAAGAACATCAACATAAAGATGACCTTGAGAAATCAACTCAAGGGTGTGAAGAGTATGAAGTCTGAGTTCATGCACTCATACTTCTCCAGGGTATCCCAGATCAAAGAACAACTAGAATCCATTGGCGATATGATTGAGGATGCAGAAGTTGTGATGACTACTTTGAATGGTCTCCCCCGAGATTGGGAACCATTTGTTCATGGCATTTGTGCTAGAAAGAAACTAACCAAGTTCAGAAACCTATGGGAAGAATGTGTCCAAGAAGAAGAAAGAATAGTCGTAAGAGAGGAGAAGTTAAATGACGATGAAGATCAAGCCTTGACTACTCATGCTAAAGGTGGGAAGAAGAGGAAAGACAACCCTCGTCCCCGAGAGGACTCTCAAAGAAGACCCTAGAAGAAGAGAAGGACCAGAAAGGATTTATCTTCAATTGAATGTTACTCATGCCACAAGACTGGACACATTGCAAGGAATTGTCCAAACAAATCTAGACACCACAAGAAGCAGAAGAAGAGGTTTCATGCTCATGCAGCGGAAGATAGTGATGATGATCGCAAGACCAGAGATAATGAAGATTCCAGTGAAGAATATGTTCTTATCTTAGCACTCACTGGTTCAGTGTCTCATGGAAGTGATACTTGGCTAGTGGATAGTGGAGCTTCAAAGCACATGATGGGATACAAATAATCCCTATCTCATCTCATCCAGAAGGAATCTCCACACAAGGAAAAACTTGGAGATGACTACCAATATCCCATCAAAGGTATGGGAGAAGCCTCTTACAAGTTGGACTCTGGGAAGTCCATGAACATGAAAGATGTACTTTATGTACTAGGTTAAAGAAGAACCTTCTATCTATTTCAGCATTAGATAAGAAAGGTCTTCGAGTTGCATTTGTAGATGGTGAAGTTCTCATGTGGCCTAAAGGGAAGACTATTGATGATGCAATAGTCATTGGAGTAGAAGAAGGAGGACTTTACAAACTGAAGGGTCATGCAGATGCAACAATGATGGCTAGTACCATGAACCCCTGTGAACTATGGCATAGGAGACTAGCTCATGTACACTACAAAGCTTTACCAATTGTGAGTAAGGTAGTGACTGGTTTACTAGAGATCCAGGTGGATCACGAAAGAGTATGCAAAGGGTGTGCTCAAGGGAAGAGTACGAAGAAACCATTTCCAAGTAGCGACAACAAAGCGAAAGGTATTCTGGATATCATTCATTCAGACATTTGTGGACCAATGTCCACCACCTCTCTAAGCGGGTATGAATATTATGCCTCTTTTATTGATGATTATTCTCGAAAAACCTGGATTTACTTTCTGAAGAATAAGAATGAAGTCTTTGAAAAGTTTAAAGAGTTCAAGGCACTTGTAGAGAACCTCTCTGAAAAGAATATTAAGATACTGAGATCAGACAATGGAGGGGAATATATCTTAGGGGATTTCAAAGATTTATGTAAGCAAGCAGGGATTAAGAGGGAGCTCACTGTTCCCTATAATCCACAACAGAATGGTGTAGCCAAAAGGAAGAATAGAACGATCATAGAAGCAGTAAAAGTTATGATCCATGATCAGGACTTACCTATGCATCTATGGGAAGAAGCTTCCAAAACCGCAGTCTATGTACAGAACAGGATCTCTCATAGTGCTCTTGGCAACAAGACCCCAAAATAGATATTCACCGGGAAGAAGCCTGAAGTCAGTCATCTGAAGATATTTGGATGTCCGGTGTTCATCCACATTCCAAAGGAGAAGAGATCGAAACTAGATCCTTTAGGGAAGAAGGGAATATTTGTGGGTTATAGTGAGCAATCTAAGGCTTACCGCATATACATCCCAGGATTCCGCCAGATCAAGATTAGTCGGGATGTCACATTTGATGAAGACACAGCCTTCAACAAGTCTAAGAAGACTCATGAGGATGAAGAGGAGCAGGAGGCTCCTAGAGTTGTAGAACCAACCAGAGAACCAATCCAAAACATTGAAGAAGATCCTATTACAGAGGATCATGACATGGCAAAACCTCAAAGACTTGAGGAGATACCTCATGCAGATATCTCTCGAAAGAGAAGACCATCCTAGGCACGTGAACTAATCCAAGATGCAGGAAAGTATGGTGCTCCAAAAGGTTCTAGTAGAGAGATCAAGATACCAAGGCCATACTCCAGCTATGTAGCCTTGATATGTAATCTTGTTGAACAAGAACCAACTTGTTTTGAAGAATCAACAAAGAAGAAGGAATGGATGGATGCCATGAATGAAGAGTATCAGTCCATTATCAAGAATGATGTTTGGGATGTGGTACCAAGACCGAAATACAAATCAATTGTCTCATCAAAATGGATCTTCAAAACAAAACACTCAGCAGACGGAAGCATTGAAAAGTACAAGGCAAGATTTGTAGCTCGGGGATTCTCACAAAAGGAAGGAATTGATTACGAGGAAACTTTTGCCCCGGTAGCCAAATATACTTCGATTAGAACCATTCTTGCCTTGGCATCCAAGATGAAATGGAAGCTACATCATATGGATGTGAATACTGCTTTCTTGAATGGAAACATAGAAGAGGAAGTATATATCGAGCAACCAAAAGGATTTGAAGTAGAAGATAATAAGTCACATGTATGTAGGTTGAAGAAAGCACTGTATGGGTTGAAGCAAGCTCCCAGAGCATGGTATGGAAGAATTGACAGCTTCCTGATGAGTTTGGGCTTTACCAAGAGTAAAGAGGATTCTAATCTTTATTACAAGATTATGAATGATGAACCCATGATACTACTACTGTATGTGGATGAATAATTTCTGACGGGAAACGACAAGCCCATTGTTGAATGTAAGAAGAGGCTTGCAGCAGAATTTGAGATGAAAGACCTTGGCAAGATGCACTACTTTCTAGGTCTTGAGGTATGGTAGTTTCCAGACGATATTTTCTTGAGACAAGGAAAATACACAGTAGAAATCCTAAAGAGATTTGGGATGCTGGATTGCAAGGCTGTTATAGGTCAAATCTGCACTTCTCCGTCCGTGATCACATTATGCTGTCGATCACACAAAAGGACAACATGGATTGAAGAGCTAGATTGCCCTAGATGATGTATGGACTGGATTCACTCTATTCAGCTACGTTTTTCCGTGATTTACCTGATCTTTTGACATGTGCGCTACTCTTTGGCTAGTAAACCAGCGCACATCTTCTAGTATGCCCTACGTTCTTTAAGGGAAACCAATGCACACCTTGGAAAGTTGCAGGCGCTTGTTGCAAAACACAAAAGTTGCGCCCTGAGCGCTACTATGCCTTGAGAAACCCTCGCACATCTTAAGATGAAATCAAAAATATATTAATTTGACGAATTGGGATTAGTTGAAGTTGGTTCTACAACTTCCCCAACCTCCCAATCCAACCACCTCTCGATCACAACTACCTACCTTGTCCCATAAATACAAGGAGGATCAATGAGAGAGGGAGCTAGAAAGTATGCATTAAGGGTTGTTACGCTGGAGGAAATTCCCAAGTCATTGCGAAGAGCAGGAGCCCAGGACTCAGTTGCAGAAACATCTCGACACGTCAGGTATACTGTACTATTCATGTTTCTTTGACAATAAAAAGGTCAAAATACCCTTCCTATCCCAAATCAGATGTTTATTGGATTGTATGTCTGTTTGGCTTAATATCTGATTATATTTGATGTTAAATTACTTTATGATTTCATCATATTTATATATAGTCAAGATACACTGAGGAAGGTCTCTGTTTTATTGCAGGTTCATCAAGCGGGAGACCAAGCGAGAGATCAAGTGAAATCTAGGACCAACCGTTGGTTAAAGATATGTCTTTTGAGATCCCGATCTCTGTCATTTGTAAGAACTAGTTGTAGTATAATAAATGTATTGACCTGTCAACCGCGCCCAGTTGGTAGTGTCCATCTCCTCACTATAAGGTTAAAATCCTGAACAACAGACTGGCGACTCCGTTGGGGAGTAACCGGTAGTTATTCTGCTCTAGGATACCTAGTTTAGGGTTTCTTCCAGTCCCTTTTTCAGTTTTTGATTCTCTGAGAAGTCTTTTAGGTTTGTGTTTACTGTTCCTTTCTGCTTGATTCATCTCAGTTGGCTGTTGCAAAGCCTGTTTTTGTCTTTTTGACATGTGTGCGCTGGTCTTCCCTAGTAACAGTGGCACATGTCTCCTGATGGGCGCTGCTCTTTACACTGCACAGTAGCGCACACATCCTAATGTGCGCTAGTTGTTGCACTGCACAGTAGTGCATTTTCCTGTAGTGTCCAGTTTTTTGCTAGGGTTTCATTTCAATTGGTTTGATTCCACTTCCAGCCTGTTGCTTTGCCTTCTTGACTGACCCCTGAGACTCCCATGTCTCTTTTGAGTCTTGTTGACCTCTCTTGAGTCTTTTAGTTTGTTTTTGGCTGCTTGAGTACTTGTTTAAGTGTCTTTGCTGCTTACTAGCCCTTTTTGAAGTTCGTGCACTATTCTCCTTTGGACATAGCTGCATTCTTTTATCCTAGTTGTTGTTGTAGTCATACAGACCTGCATTCTTAATGTGTGTTGTCTGTTGCAACGTTTAGCACGCTTTCACATTGTCTTATCCTTTCCATTAAGGTTTGGCTTTAAGTTTGAGTCCTTAGGATTGCTTTCGAAAGGTTGCTTGGTTTAGACATTTTCTGATTGACTTATCAGTTCAGTCCAAGTAAGTCAAATCTTTCTAGTCATCTTTCTGTTAAGTCTATGTGTTGTTAAAGCCATTCTTGGTTCACTTGCTTACTTTTTGCTTGGCTTAGTGTTTTCTTAGGGTTTTGATGCTTTGGAGCAACCTATTTAGGCTTGCCTTTCCGTTACAATTGTCTCTTGTCCCTGTTTCTTTTACATTATGTTTCCAAGCCTCAAGTTTTTCTTTTGCAAAAACTTGGTAAGTCAAGTCTTCATCGAGTCTCTTGATTCGTTTGCTTTGAGCCATTTAGATGTCTGTCTTACGCACACTTCACATTTAGATCTTGCTTGATTTTGTACAAGTTCTCTTTCTTTTACTTTTATCAGCAAAGACAAAAAATGTTCAAATAGCTTAGTAGTAAGGTCTTGCATCATTTCGAAGTAGCTTAGTTTGCTTTGAATTATTTAAAAGAAAATACAAAAAGATTTTGATTTAGGTTTGCTTAGGTTTCGAGTTTTGAAAGAATTATAAACGAAAAGAGAAAGTTTTGTGAATTTGAAAGCGTTGTTTTACAAGTACTTTACTTTCTATGACAAACCATTCCACACACCGCACTACAACCCTTGAGTAACAAGTACCCCTTAAAAGAAATTATTAATAAAATTTATTAGCAACATTTTTCTTTTTAGGTGTACACGACATCAACTAGCTTAGGCTAGAGTTTCAAGCTTAAATCACCTTAAACTGCTCGGAACTGGCTTCATTACTCAACAATCGTAGTACGAATTCCATTTAGGTAAATCCATCTCTATCAAATAGTCCTGGGATGCACTACTCAAACCAGAGTTAAGCACGAGGCCGTGGGAGATTGGAATCGTTGAGGATAGCCCCTCACTTTCCTCTCAACCATAAACCAGAGTTGACTCGCGTACGGGGGTCCTTTCGGACTTCGGGCTTTGCTACCCTGCCCATACGTTTCGACTAGGCTGACGACTGTCCCCTCAGGTTATTTCGTATTGATGGTAGCCTTAGTATCAGACCTCTAGGATTCTACACAGGTAGAGTAAGCGGTTATTCTCACTTCACCTCGGACAAACGTGGAAGGTAACCCTCTGGCAGTAATCCCGGGAAAGCGGTTTGGTGGTTCAAGCACTTGCACCCAGTGGACCTCCGGAGGATGCCACGTAACTGACCATCGATACTCTGTTAGTCTGTTCTGGGCCCTAATCATCCCAAACTTGATTCCGAGAGTATTTGCCATTGTTTTCCTAGTTTGAATATTTAGGAATTTTTATAGTGGTATGTTGTTTGCCCCTTAGTTGTAGTGGTCACTAGGTTTTTACTTAGTTTTATTTTGTTATAGTTGTGGAGGACCAACATCCTCGTCGGTCTCGGAGGTTGTAAAACCTTCCCCCACTCATAGTGGAGCCTCCACCACCACTGCAACGTAGGAGAACAAATTCCCGTGGTTCTTTTGAACTTATGAGTGACACAGAGGTTCTTGGAGAACCATAGCCTAGAACACTGAATTGACAAGTCTTCGCTACTATCGAGGTTGAGGATCTAACTGCTACAGAGTTTAATACTCCTTTTAACCCTCTTCTTACAGGACCCAATGATCCACTTCTGGTGCCTATTAGTTTCCAACAGCCTGAGTATAGTGCTTATCTGTTTACACCGGGTTATACCATGGTTAACCCAGGAGACGAGCAGGGAGTTCCATAAACTCCCACAACTTATATGGATACAAGGATGGTTAATCCTTCCTTCACAAACACTGCTACCATGAGTTCGTCGCAGACTGCTTCTGCCTCAACTCCGTCCTTCAGTTTTAATGCTGGCATTTTAGGCATGCTAGGCTCATTAGCCTCGACATCTGCCTTAGCCTCCACACCTACTTTTGGACCAAACAATGTCCCTTTGTCAGGGATACCTGCAGTGAACTTCACTTAGTCTTCTGCCACACAACAGGTTCAAGGTGTAACACAAGTTGTTGCTTCCACTCCCACTGTAGGATCGATTCCCTCGTCAACTGTGCCTGCCATGGGTACCATGACAGCGCCGTCCACTACAACCACACCTGGTTTCAACCCCTATGCAGGGTACAATGTGAATCCATTGAACATACCTGCAGGGAGTGTTCCCTTCTCTTTGCTTGCTGGAGGAGGGGGTAATATGGTTAATCAGCAGTATGGCGGGGCTAACACCCAGCCACACTGGACAAACACATAGGGTTTTGATCTGCTTTCTTTTGGGTGGAGAAATTTCAATCCTTTCATTTCACAACCGATGGTTGGGGGCAACCCCAACCAACAATACACAAACCAGGCGATGGGTGGTTCCCAGTACCAGGTTCCTGTTTATCAGATGCCATCGGCTCAACCACATTTACCATTTCTAGCAACTTTAAACTTGCCATATCTTTCAAAGCTTACGAACGACCTCGTACATCATGACCCTGCATGGCCACCTGTTCCCACTAAGTTGCCCTGGGACATTCCAAAGTTTGAAGGAAAGACTCATGAGGACCCCGGTGACCATGTCACAAATTTTCATATCTGGTGTTCCTCCAACTCACTGAACGATGATTCCATTAGGTTGAGGCTCTTTCAAAGAACCTTAATAAGTGTCGCAGCCAAGTGGTATATCGAATTGCCCGCCGCTGCCTATGGCACCTTTCGGGATCTTGCTATTGTGTTTTTGAACCACTTTCAACTTCCTGTCCGGTATGATGCCGGTACAGACCTTTTGTAGACATTTCGACAGAACAAGGCCACTCACCTATCTGATCATAATCGGGAGTGGCGAAGACGAAAGAGGCTCATCAAGGCTGACATCCCCCCAACATTCTTATTAGAATGGTACATTAAGTCACTCCTTCCTTATGTCTCTAAGGAAGTTGCCACTTTAGGGTTTACGCTCGACTTAGTCTACGCTAAGTCTGGGTTGTTGTACGAAATTATTCCTTATGCACCGAGGTCTAATATAGACTTAGGTAAACCTAAACCTGGACCGCATGCCGATGGCATTATGCGTTTAGTCGATTCTGCAGCGTTTGATGCCTTAACAAAGCAGGTTCACACCTTGTCAGTCAAACAGTCTGCTGCAGAAGAAACTTCTGTTGCATCCTCCCCTTCTACTACAGAATCTATACAGCAGGTGCAGAAAAACCAAAAGGGCTCTCGGCAACCCAAAAGAAAGGGCAAGAAAGGGGAGGGAAACCAACAAAATCCCAACAACAATCAAAATGTCGAGGAGGGTAAAAAAGAGAAACTGCAGGCTAAGTTCCCTTGCAAACTGTGTCAAGAGGACCACCTTACCCATCAATTCCCTCTAATGGAAGAAGCCCAAAAGTTTATCCGTGAGAAGAAGCCAACTGTTTTAAAATACCCTTTTCCTCACGGACAGAGTTCAGCTTCTGGCAGCTCTAGTGCTGGGGGCACCACTCGTGCCTCCTCTGCTGATTAGTCATTCGTTAACATCATTAACTCAGATGCTCTACTGCAAACTCGAGCAAATAACTATACCCCGGATCCGCAGCAGAAAGATGCTCCTGAATCCTCTACCCCTCTTCACATTCCAGTGGAGACACTGCCAAAGATACCGAAATGTGTTTTCAAACGGGTTGTGCACAACCCCAATGCGCAGGCTGCCCCCAATTACAATGTTGTGGAGGACATAGCCCAAACCCCCTGTTGCATGTCTACTTTGGAGGTACTGCAAAGTTTCCCATTGCAACACAGTGTACTCCTTGCAGCGATTGGGAGTGTTGATTCATCTGCCATGCTTGCGCATTTTGATATGATAGATATCAAGTACCGGTTATCGTATCATGTCGATCAACAGATAGAGGTCGTCCATGGTCCCAAGACCATTCGACGAGCTGTTGTAGATGAGGGCGCATCAACATGCGTAATGTCTATCTCTTGCTGGAAGGCTTTGGGCGAACCTAAGTTAGCTCCCTCGAACACGATACTTACTGCCTTCGATGGAAGATCTTTCTATCCACATGGAGTCTTACCATCTTTCGATGTCGAACTGGCAGGAAAACTAGTATCAGTAGAGGTTGAAGTTCTAGATGCTCCACTCGAATACAACTTGTTGTTGGGTAGGAGCTGGACATATGCCATGCAGGCAGTGCCGTCAGCTGTCTTCCGAGTTATAATGTTCCCCCACGAAGGCAAGATTGTCACATTTGATCAACTTTCATTTACCTGGAAGAACAACTGGACTTCATCAGATTCATCCATTCCAATGATTGATCAGTCTAGCCCAGTCATTGAGAGCTTAGGAGCAGGTCTCTATGGGTCCTTGATAAGCACTTTTGACCTGCCTGCTCCTGCCTTGTTTGTTGGTTCTGAAGAATGTTCATCTTCTGAGACTTCCACGGTTGGTCCAACGACAGATCCGCAGATTCTCCCTACTGAATCAGAACTAGCTGTGCATGTATCTGTTGCAGAGATAACTCATGTAGATTTACAACAACCTGCAACAGAACATATCATGATTCTGTTGGTCTCTAACAAGTCGGATATGGACTGTGCTCCTGCATGGTTAGCAGACTCTACCCACTCTCCTGATTGTTTAGACACGGTTTTTGTTGGTGTATAAACTGATCTAGAGGTTTTCCAGTGTAGAACGAGGTACTTCACGATGCAAGATACCAACAAAACCCCTATTCACTGGCCCTTTCGGCAACATACTGCAAGCAACCTGAGGTATCACCCGAGGTGAAGCTGAGGGGGGGGGTTGCAGAATCAGGTTTCCACAACCTGGTGATGCCAGTGCTTTTTTGACCGACGCGTAGCATTGTAAAGGACTTCCACGCTGCGGGCGCAAGACCGCACGAAGTTTAATACTTCGCGTACAATACCGCGGTAGCGGTAATACTGCACAACCAGCGTTTCCACCTACTGCGCGGTAAGGATGCTTCTAGCATACAATAATAAGCTATCAACAACTTATCTCACAGCACTCTGATGGGTCGGCGCATCAACTAGAATGCGTGTCAACTACAAGACTTGATCTAAACTAATCAATCTTATCTCGTAATCCTTAATTTGACGTTACAACTTATGGAAATAAGTGAAATTCGCAATGTTGTATGTTCTGATACCGTGATTCAACCTCAACAATTAACTATGTGATTATCCAACAGGTTCATTCACTCGGAGAATTATAGGTGCCGAACATTAAGATTCATCCGTACATGAACTACTTAACATCTTATTCCATCCCTTCCGCGGTGAATACAGATAAAAGTAAACATATATCAGATAACAGTAACTTCACGCATGCACTGTAAGTAACTTAAGCAAAAGTAATGGCAATCATACACAGCAATCACATAACACAAGGTTTAATGTGGTTCACCCCCCCGGATGGGAAGCTATGTCCACAAGAACTATTGTTTTATTATCTTAGGGGAAGGGTACAACAGTTCTTCATATGCGCACTTAGCTGCAGACACTCTTCTCTCTCAAAATTAGGTCTCTGCGCACTCAGCTACAGAGCCTTTACAATAGCTTCAAGCTTACAAAACTCTAACAATATTCAATAATGATCAACAAAATGAAGAGTCTAACCCTTTCCCATACAAAATCATGCCTTATTTATAGATCAAGACCCGTAGGTCATGTCTTTACATTTCGAAGGGAGAAACCCTTAGGTTTACAAAACTGTCACTTGCGCGCCACCAGGTTGCTCTCGCCGAGCTGTTCCTTCTTTCACGGCCTTTAGACGACTGGTTCAAGTAGTAGTTCGCTGTGTGTGCGACCCATCACCTTCCTCTCGATCTACACCTACCCACCGCTTGGTAGTTATCAAGCATCTTTTCCAAAATTAGATCTCCGATGACCTAACCGGAGTGGTGTGATGTCTTCCGTCCAACACTCTACTTAGCTGGATCTTCCATTGACAAAACATCGTAGCGTTGTTATCCTCGCAGCACTGACTTCGCAATTCTTCTGACACTGCACTGCGCGCAACTTCGCAGCATACAAAAACTTATCCCAAAATTTCCTTTACCTGCACTGTGGTTCACTCCGCGGCTCCAAAACCTGCTTTCTCCAAAATGCCCCACTTGGGCCAGGCCCAACAGGCCCCTAACACTTACATGTTGCTCGCCCCCAAGCCACCTGCAACTTATTCAAGGTGTTCTGTTGTCTGTGGAGTGAGCTTTGCATCGAACTCATTGAATGTGTCGGTCAGCTTTTGTACCACGGCCTTCATATCTTGCTCGAATTGACCGACTGTTTCTAGCATCTCAGGTGTTATCTCTTGGCCGATTTAACCTTCCACCTGCTTGTGATTCTCGTATAGCTCTTTTAACTTTTCTTCGATCTCCTATGAGATCGTGCCGACATCCTCTAATAATGGTTGCGACTTATCGCTCATTTCAGTCTCTTTTTCTTGTAAGGCTTGCACTTCCTTCTTGAGGGTGTTGATTTCTCTATATTTCACCAACTTATCTCTTGCTGATAGCACCTTAACTTCTTCACTCCACTTTTCCATTGTTGCTTGCTTATCTTTCACTGTATTCTTTATCTCCAGCAACTGTTAATCTTCCTCGAGGGCAGTAAATTCCTTCGACGCTGCTTCCAATAGACTCTGGCACTTAGCCCCTTCGACAGCAATATTCTGTGTTGCGGTCTTCACTGCTCCTTCCCTTAACTGTTGTTCATTTGGTGGGGTCTGTGGATTGATCTGTGCCTTCAAGGCAGCAGTTTCAGACTCATGGAGAATCTCCATGTCTTCCTTATCCATCTTAAGACTAGTGACCAGATCGCCAATCTTGATAATAGTATCTGCTGGTTCTAGATGTACTTCAAATTCATCTATGTTATCTGCAACCGTAATGATCGTGGACTCCAATCTCAGCCGACGATCCTGCTCATCTTGCAATTGCATAGTTCTCCGCAAGCTATCTTCCTTTAGCTTCCTGTTAGCTGCTTGCAGCTCAGCCAGTCCTTTCAGGGCATCTATGGTTCCGTCATGCATCTCTTCACAAACTTGCGTCTATAATTAATGTAGGCCTGGCAATGGTATCTTTGCAATATCAAGCTCCACGCGCTCTACATTCTTCATATCTAGCATTACTTGATTAGGTAATGGCAACCTTATAGATAATGGTTGTAGATGGACAACACAGGACCTCGTGGGAACGGTGATTTGCTGCTGCGAAGTCCCTGCCAATTCCCCTTCAGCCTTTGATTCATGTGGCAAGGGTAATCTTTTGCTTACTTCATCAAATTTTTGGGAAATCCCTTGCAGTGTAGTCAGGTTCTGGTCCAAACTGTCCTGAATTGCCTTTTCCTTCTTTTCCTTATCGGTTGAGAGCTCCTCCATTTGCTCGGTGACCTTCGTGGCAATCATTAGGTAGTCATCCTCGCAAAGCACTATGTCCAATTGGTCTTTACTTGATTTATGTTTCTTCCTTGGTTCCTTGCGCCCTGAAGGACTCCCAGTGTCCTTCCTTTTCCCTGACTCTTTGTCTTCTACTACGGGACACGGGATAGGGTTATCCTCGCCATAATCACTTTGGACATCCACAACCTCAACTCGGAATTCAACTGGCCATTCTTTCATGATATTTTCAATATGTTCCTCGTACATGTGGTAGTTTCCTGGGTACCAGTCAGGATTCTTCATTTGCGCTTTAGCTGAAATCGATATGCATTTCATCCCAGCATAAAAGTTGACGACACGGATATATTTGCTTGTTACTTGTTTTGGTATTTGAGGCATAAGCATGATGGCCCCACGCATCTGGTCATAATATGTGTAAAAGACTAGTGTTGTCTCGCACTGTCTTTTTGGATTCAAATTTGCCCAAAGGTTCTGATAGCGAGCACCTCTGCAGTCCGAAGTATCCGTGGTCACTCCAATGTATTGCTTCGGCTCCTTCCATCCCAAGAAGGCGATCAACACTATTAGCCAGGTGAAATGGAAGTATCCGCCATTGATTTGAGTGTCATTTAGTTCCTCTAGGAACTCATTCAGTAGGTATTGACACTAATTAAATTCTTCTCCTCGGTGGTTGCGGCGCCGAGCAGTACTGCACCTGCAGAGACTTCTAACAGTCTGCACTTTCTGAGAATTTTTCCCGCTAACAGCTACGTGACAAACCTTATTGCTTGGTCATTTATGTCATCCATCTGGAAGCCTCGCTTCCCTTTGACAACAGACTGCGTTTGCTTCATCAACGCGACTACCTCTTTATCCTTGATTTTCCCCTGAAAAAAATTCCTTGGGTCTGCTCCCCTTTTGCTCAACCCAGTTATCCGATGGATTAAGTCAATCGTTAGGTTGATATTATGGTCAAGCCATAAATATCCCTAGTGGATGCGTGCCATCAGAGTTCGCACCACAACATTCAGCTCCGGTGATCTGTCAAAATGTGGGAGCCTGAGCAGGTTGAGTAGCCCTGACTTTGCTACTCCGGACAACCAGCTTTCCGCGACCAAAGTGAGGTCGCCCTTTACATTCTTCTTCCAGCACATGTATTTGTCGGGATGGAACTGTGGGAACCTTGGCTCACTGGGCTTCTCCTTCTGCATTGCAAGAAGATCATAGTCCTCCCATTTACATTCAGGAATCTTACCCAACAGATTTTTGTCCACCTCAACATGCTTTGATATCGGCGAGAGTGGTATCTCATACTTTGGACTCTTCAATAGTTTAATGGTCGGTGCATCTAGTGCACGCGGTGAGATATAATCGGGGGTCATAGTTAAAGGTATCTCCTTATCGGCAATGGGCTTATTTGTCCCCACTGAACTTGTCTTTGGTAACTTTGTTCTCGGCCCTACTGGATTTTTGCCTTTGTCTTGCATTGAGGGGTCGTGTCTCGGTGATCTTCTTGGACCCTGTTTTGGTTCAGTGATGACTTTCTTGTTTAGGGTTCTCATTAACTCGTCAATACCTCCGTATTGGAACAACCTCACAGTCTCTTCGACCGTGAAATCCTCGTCAACAAAGGAGCTCTGTGACATTCACTTGCACACTACTCGGCAAAGTAGTGGATAACTTGCAGAACTAACTCAGAAAACAATGTCCGCAAGAATTTCTAAGTGCTTTGGTAACGCTTGCGAGTCTAAATGTGACATTACTTATAGGCGCAGCTAACCCCCTTCCGCGCCTCCTAATGGCTAGAAAATCATTAAATGTTGTATCCGTTAGCCAAATCCGGTAGATCCTTCGGTCAATTCATTCATTAACTCGTTCAGAACGGTTATCTGTGCGTTAAATGCCCAAGCGATCGGTAGGAAAGTACTGCATAACGGCTATATTTTCAACCGACACTGTAACGGCTATTTTCTGGAGCCTTGTGTCGAACTGCGCGGCAGGTCGTCTTTGGTCCTGCGCGGTTACTTCACGGCATCTAATTTCTTTTCTCTTCAGGGTTTCCTTTTGAATGTTGCAACAACGTATTGTTTCTTTTCTCTTCTTATCATTTTTTTTTTATGCACAGCTTCAGCAATGCTGCGCGGTATATAGATTTATCTTAACTACTTATTGTATAGACTCTTCGTAGTTTCTAGTGCCCAATTCCAACTATACTTGGCACTTAGAAACTTTTCCTTCCTTCTTGATCATACTGGATGTTGCGAAGCAGGACTATCGTGGTAAAGCTTTAGTCTGCTTCCATTTATCAAATTTGGTAATGTATCACCGGCTAGAGTAGCTAACTGGACTGGCCCATCGTTAGTAGCATGTATAACAGTATATGGCCCAAGCCAATGCATTTTAAACATCCCAGGAAACTTCATGAATTTACTATCGTACAGGAGGACTAGATCACCTACTTGGAACGACTTGCTCTTTATGTGGCGATCGTGCCATGCTTTTTCACGTTCTTTCTATACTTGTTGGTGGAAGCCTGCGATGAAGCAATCCTCTTCCAGACCAACCAAGTGTAACAGCCTTTCTTCCAGTGTTGCGCAATCTGCCATCCCTGTAAATGCAGCTATTCTCAAGCTGGGAATAATATATTCCATTGGCATTATTGCTTCCTTCCCATATGCCAATCTGAAAGGTGTATGTCTAGTTAATTTCTTGCATGTCGTTCTGTATGCCCATAATACAGATGGAATGCTCAGGTCCCAATCATCGCGGTTTATGTTGCATATCTTGGTTAGCGCAATCTCAAGTACTTTATTGAACGCTTCAACAGTTCCATTCGCTTGCGGATGATAAGGCGTACTGCGCTGATGATGGATGTAGAACTCTTCGGTCAAAGATTTAATAGTTCTGTTCAGAAAATGAGTGCCTTGATCACTCATCAAAATTTTTGGACATCCAAATCATGTAAGGATGTTCTCAAAGATAAACTCGGTAGCTGTGGCTGTGATACAGTCTTTGACTGGCTTTGCTTCTACTGACCTGGTGAGGTAGTCAGTTGCAGTAATAATATACCTCGCACCACTTCTCTTCCCCGGTGGGTTAATAGGTCCCACGAAATTAATTGCCCATTTGTCGAATGCCTCCAAGGTCAGCTAAGGGTTCAACGACATTTCATCTCTTCGTGATGGCTTCCCTGTCCTCTGATAGACATCGCAATTCTGGCAATGTTCCTTGGAGTCCTTATGAATCACAGGCCACCATAGCCCTACGCGCAATATCTTCTGCGCAGTAACCCTTCCTGCATAATGACCTCCTGCGACTCCTGAATGCGTGTCAGCTAATATAAATGGCTTCTCATGTTCCAATACACATCTTCGCAGTACTTCATCAGGTCCTAACTTGTAGAGCTGACCTGCGATAATGGTGAAGTCTGCAGCTCGCACTACCAATTGCTTCTTCTGCTGTGTAGTGAATTCAGTAGGTGCGAACCCAGTATTTAGGAAGTCAATGATGTCCTGATAATAATCATCGGCAACCTGAATAGAAAACAACTGCACGTCAGGCAAATTGTCTTCAAGGTTTGTAGGCTCTTCTCCTGACTCAATTCTTGACAGATGGTCAGGTCCTAAGTTTAACCTGCCTGGCTTAACCACTATTTCAAAATCATACTCTTGGAAGAGTAACAACCATCTGCATATCCGCCCCCCTAACACTGGCTTATTGACTAGGTATTTTAATGCAGAATGGTCAGTGAACATAGAGAAGTGCGCACCGAGCAAATAATGCCTGAACTTCTGCAGCGCATATACCATTGCAAGTCCTTCTCTTTCGGTAGTGGTATAGTTCTTCTCAGCAAATGACAACTTTTTGATCGAAAATGAAATGGGATGGTATATGCCTCCTTCTCCTGGTTGAGAAAGAACAACACCCAATGCTATACATGAAGCATCAACATGGACGTGAAATGGCTTCTCCCAGTCTGGAAAAACTAAAATCGGCGCAGTGGCCATTTTCTCTTTTAATGTGTCAAATCCTTTCTCATAGTCCTCATTCCAAATGAACAGTGCATCTTTCTTTAAAAGCTTCTCCATTGCTGCGGTTATCTGCGCATACCCTTTTATGAATTTTCTATAGTAACCGGTATGCCCTAGTGTAGTGCGCAATTGTTTAACTAAATTTGGTGTAGGCAAGTTTACAATAACTGTGATCTTCGCAAGATCAACCATCAAGCCCTATTTACAGACTGTGTCCCAATAGAATGCCATAAGGAACACAAAAAATACATTTCCTCGGATTCAAAGAAATATGATGTTGTCTGCATGTTTCCAGCATCATCCCGAGGTTCGCGCCATGGTTCTTCAGTAGCCCAAAAATGGTCCAATCATCAAAGTAAACCTCTAACAATTTATGTATGAATTCTTTAAATGCTGCGATCACCACTCTAGAAAATATGGTTGGTGCATTCTTAAGGCCAAAAGGCATCACTATATATTGGAATGATCCCCATTCTGTGGCAAAAGTTGCCTTGTGCCTATCAGCCAGATCAATTCTTATCTGATGGTATCCATAAAATCCATCAGTAAAAGAGTATGCCTCATTCCCTCCAACATTATCAAGTACTTCGTCGGTAAAAGGAGTCGGGAATGGATCATGTATTGAAGCATCGTTCAGCTTTCTGAGATCCACACAAATCCTGATCTCAACCTTTGTTTTCTTGTCTTGGATGACCATCGGGCTTATCCATTCAGATTCTTCAACCGGCTCAATGATCCCTGCATCGAGCATCTTGTCGAGTTCTGCCTTAACTCTTTCTTTTGTAGCGCGGATTCAATCTATATGGCCTTTGTTTTATAGGTTTCGCGCCCGGCTTAAGAGGAATTCTCATCACTCCCAAGTCTCCCAGAATGCCTTTCATCTCTGTGAACTTGGTCGGGAATACTTCCTGATATTCCTGTAATATGCCCGCGATCTCCGCAACTGTATCGTCATCCTAGTAGTCTCCTATTGCTGCGAACTTTAGTTCTTCACTGGTGTCGATGTTCACTTTCTTTGTTTTAACTGGTCCACTCATATCCGAAATTTCCAGTGGAGGTCGTTCTACTTCGCGCGTTCCTTCTGATTCAGGTATCTTTATGTTGCGCGAGTCTTCCTCATTTCTGTCGTCCTTATCTTCAACTTTTTAGGCTAAGTTATAACAGTCCAAGGCTTGCACTTCTTGCTCTGTCCAATCTGGTTGTAGACTGGCAAGTACGTTGTTTGCTTCAAAAAACTCTTCTAATGTTTTGTTTTCCTTCGTGCAATCTGGTCTAAATATATTTTCCTCGATAAGTTGTAGCGTGTGATTGATAGTAAGATGGTCATCTTCAAAGCTAAAGTCCTTCTGGAAGCTCACAGTGAGGACAGACCAATCCGCAGTTCCTCTGCGCAGCTCCTTCTCTAGATACCATTTCTTTGGAATAGGCTCCTCCAGCGTATGCATAAAGAGATGTACCCATTCTGTCTGTGGTCTTTCTTCCCAAGCTTTTACACAGGCTACAATATGATCCTCTGGATCCGTCTGCCCATTATATTTCTCAAACGGTAGTGTAACCTTATCAGTGAATCTGATCTGTAGTTTTATTCTACACTGGTCCCAAGTTGTCAATGTCTTTTTATGCGTATCCCACCATCTGGTAGGTGTTTCTCGCAGTGCCAAGTCAAGTGCTGATACGCTGTGCTCATTTTCAACTGCTGTAGTGTATTCTTTGATAAATGAATAGACGTTAGCTGTACCATCATAAGTGGGGATTGGACTTACCTGCTTTCCAATCCAGCGGAGTGATTTCGTAATTGCCGCGCATCTCCTCGCAGATACTTCATGCATTCTATGATGCCAGTTTTCTAATCCTGCCTCAGAGTCTGAGATGCAAGAACTATCACAGTGCCAGCTGAGCGTTCCATCCGCAGTAGGATGAGTATAATCCGCAACATTTGTTGTCATCTCATAAATACGGTTGAGATCTTGAGTTGTGTACTCTTCTTGAATTGGTTCAACATATCGCTCCCCCTGCGAAGGATCCAATGGTGCAATGACCCTTACGTCATTGCCTTCAAATATCATTTTCATTGTCTTCAGATTTATGATGGTGGAGTTCACCATTGCCCAATCTATACCCAGTAGTGCTGGATAAGGATTGCTATCATCCACAATTTCAATTACTTTGAAGTTTGCATAACTTCGCACTCCATCAATGTCAACAATGGTATTGGGTAACCTCCCCAACGGTATAACTATGCTTTGATTAGCCATTCTTAAATGTATAGGTGACCACTGTAACTTTGGTTTCCCCATCGCCTGCCATGTCTGCTTGGTCAAGACATTTACTTCAGATCCGAGATCAAGAATTATCTCGTCCATCTCGTAGTCTCCTATCTGTGCTGTGAATCGCATTTCCCTCACGGTTCTTTTGGGACTCCTAATGTTATGAACTGTGCCATGGGCAATCCTCCTCTCACCGTGTGATTCATACTAATTTATCAGTTTTTCAAATTCCATAAGAGTGTCTTTGTTCTTCAATAACTTGATGCAGCTTCGTAGGAACTGTGCAACATAAGTGGCTATATCTGGTGCAGCGCGCGTCTGATCATATGCTAGTGGCATGTCTTCTATCTACAGTACTTCACTATGCAACGGGATTCTCGGTGAAGTAGGTGGTGGTTGTTTGAACGTGTCTCGCGCTTCCTCAAATACATCTTTATTTTTCTTTAAGCTCGAAGGAGGTGCTTTCCCAGGAGCTTTTCGAATCCATACGGTTTCTCCAGGGGTCTTTTTAGCATCAGTTATTCCAGAAGTTGAGGCTTCTGCGCTTCTATCTTTTCCTGTATCTGCGCCACTACGCGTCGCTACATTTATACTTGGATCTGTAGGTCTGTTCTCTGCTGCAATCAACTGAATGTTAGGGTTCGGTGTTTCTGTCCTTCTTCTCTTCTGCATTTCTACCTCAAGCATAGGGCAGTCTTCAATCACATGATCAAATGATTTACAATAATTGCATGTTGTGCATGGATTAGTACAATCTCTATATATGTGACCTGGCTGGCCACAATTATAGCATATTACCTGGCCTCAGCCTCTTCCTTGAGCTGGGCCAGAATTTCTTCCTCTGCTGCGATATCCACCTCCTTGACCTCTATATCCACCTTGATCGTAGTGGGTGTTCTCCTGTTTGGGATGGTTTTCTTCTCGAACGCGGTACATAGCAGCACCTCGCATTGCGTCCATATCTCGCTTTCTTTCATTCATTAGCTCATAAGCGCAACAATTAGAATCATCATGTCCAACTAACTTACATAAATTACAGTATAAGTTTTTAGGTGTTTTGACATATTTCTGTATGAGGTAACAATCCTCAGGCCAGTGTCCTCTGGTTCTACAAATTTCACACCACAACACCTGGTTCTGATTCATATTTATTGGGTTTGGTGCACCATTGTTAAGATAATCTTGAAATAGAGGGCAATGTTCTCTGGTGTGGCCTTCTCCTTTGCATCTTGTGCACCAAACTTCATGTCTTTGTTCATGTCTGTGTTCCTTTCCATTCTTCATACCTTGCAATTCTAATGTCAAGGTAGCCAACTGGTTTTGGATCTGTAACATACCAAAACTAGTCTCTCCAATTGGTGAAGCTTCCAGCTTCATCGCGATCTCTAAGGCCTCTGCCTGCAACACAACTTTCTGTTGCATCAGTGGTTGTCTGATATGGGGCAACAACGCAGCAATGAACCATTCTTGGTGCTATTGTAGAGCTATAACAAAGCTCACTTGGTCCAGTAATGTTTTAAATTTTTGGTCGAATTCCCAGACCGATTCAGTAGGTTTCTGCTTGATTTCTTTCAACTCTGTTATGCACTGTGATTTTGATTTGGGCTTCTTATACTCTGTTGTGATCGTAGTCTTGATGTCTGCTAGGGTTCTCGACTGTGCTTGAGAATACTTCATAAACCAATGCAGCGCTCTATCTCTAAAAGTAATGATGAGCTACGCTCTCTTTATAGCATCATCTGTAACTTGCTAGACACCTCACACGGCTTCACATAGAAACCAATGCTAATCAGGGTCTTCTAGACCCGTTCCTTTGAATATCGGAAGCTTTATATCATTGTCAGTCATCCTCCTTCCGGATTGTGTACGGTTCTATGATGCGTTCCCTGCGACAAAAATAGATGCAGGTAGCTGGTTCGTGCTAGGTATAGTATTCTACAGAATGGTCTGAGTTGTAGCGGTCTGAGCATTGGCTCCTACGGTGCTACTAGTATTGACGTTATGTGGTATGGGCTGGGCGATGCTTGCAGCGGGTGGGTTCTGGACTGGTGGATTCTGGGGTGTAATACGCTGGATGGTGGCTGATAATTGAGTGGTCTGATTATTAAGGTCACATGGGATTTATGTATTTATGTGGTTTTTAGATCCTCCGGAATGCTTTTCACTAGTAAGATTATATCTATTTCCACTTCTCAGAGTATGGTTTTCTTCGTCATAATCAATATATGTGTTTTCTACCATGACAGATTCAGAATTATTACTGCATTCTTAAAACACCTTTCTCAGCTAAAAGCATTTTAATGTATAGACTGAGATTGTTCAGGAACTTACCTCTGAATCATTCGAAAAAATAAGTTCCAGCTTGGCTGTAGGACTTCAACGTGTCTACAGCAAACTCGGTCACAAATCCTTCGAGTATGCTATCAACCCAGAAGTCAACTACTTGCAACAGTGGGCTGTCTATTGCTTTGAGTTGTTTAGTAAGCTATAGACTACACTCTGTAGGTACTCCTCCTTGAGAAAAATTCTTTCTTTCTGCGAGGCGTGATATCCACTCATGGAGCTCGTTTGGAAACAACGCCCAGAAATCTCGTGGATATCCCTCCACAAGTATCTGTTCAACCACTCTACGTCAGATAGACGCGGGTGTCTATTTTCTTTCTTTGAAAAATCTCTTTCGATCTTATCAGACCAAGCCCAAATCTCTTTCTTTTCTGGATCCCAATTGTCTGAACCCAATGGGAGCTTGTATTTTTCTTCGCACATCACTTTTTTCAAATACATTATCGCATCACTGAGTCTTAGCGTGGCAACGAAACCATTTGTTGGTGTATAAACTGATCTAGAGGTTTTCTAGTGTAGACCCAGGTACTTTGCGGTGCAAGATACCAACAAAACCCCTATTCATCGGCCCTTTCGGCAACAGGCTGCAAGAAGCCTGAGGTCTCACCTGAGGCGAAGCTGGGAGGGGGGGTTGCAGAATCAGGTTTCCATAACCTGGTGATGCGAGTGTTTTTCTGACTGACGCACAGCGCGGTAAAGGACTTCCATGCCGTGGGCGCAAGACCGCGCGAAGTCTAATACTTTGCGTACAATACCACGGTAGCGGTAATACTACACAACCAGCGTTTCCACCTACTGCACGGTAAGGATACTTCTAGTATACAATAATAAGCTATCAACAGTTTATCTCGCAACACTCTGATGGGTCGGCGCATCAACTAGACTAGGCGTCAACTACAAGACTTGATCTAAACTAATCAATCTTATCTCGTAATCCTTAATCTGACATTACAACTTATGAAAATAAGTGAAATGTGAATTGTTGTATGTTCTGATACCGTGATTCAACCTCAACAATTAACTATGTGATTATCCAACAGGTTCATTCATTCGAAGACTTATAGGTGCCGAACGTTAAGATTCATACGTACATGAACTACTTAACATCTTATTCCATCCCTTTCACGGTGAATACAGATAAAAGTAAACATATATCAGATAATAGTAACTTCACGCATGCACTGTAAGTAACTTAAGCAAAAGTAATGGCAATCATACACAACAATCACATAACACGAGGTTTAACGTGGTTCACCCCCCCGGATGGGAAGCTACATCCACAAGAACTGTTGTTTTATTATCTTAGGGGAAGGGTACAACATTTCTTCATCCGTGCACTCAGCTGCAGACGCTCTTCTCTCTCAAAATTAGGTCTCTGTACACTCAGCTGCAAAGCCTTTACAATAGCTTCAAGCTTACAAAACTCTAACAATATTCAATAATGATCAACAAAATGAAGAGTCTAACCCTTTCCCATACAAAATCATGCCTTATTTATAGATCAAGACCCGTAGGTCATGACTTTACATTTCGAAGGCAGAAACCCTTAGGTTTACAAAACTGTCACTTGCGCACCACTAGGTTGCTCTCGCCGAGCTGTTCCTTCTTTCACAGCCTTTAGACAACTGGTTCAAGTAGTAGTTTGCTGTGTGTGCAACCCGTCACCTTCCTCTCGATCTGCACCTACCCACAACTTGGTAGTTATCGAGCATCTTTGCCAAAATTAGATCTCCGATGACCTAACAAGAGTGGTGTGCTATCTTCTGTCCAACACTCTGCTTAGCTCGATCTTCCGTTGACAAAGCATCGCAGCGTTGTTATCCTCGCAACAATGACTTCACAGTTCTTCCGACACTGCGCTGCGCGCAACTTCGCAGCATACAAAAACTATCCCAAAATTTCCTTTACCTGCACTACGGTTCGCTCCGTGGCTCCAAAACCTGCTTTCTCCAAAATGCCCCACTTGGGCCAGGCCCAACAATTTTGCCTTCCGACGAAACATTTTTTGAAGCTATGATAGGCCTGAGACACCCTTGGGAACAGTTACACCCCAGGTCCTATTTACTTCCCGTTCAAAACTTGATAGAGAGAGGTGAGTTCCCTTCGAGACCCAATGAGAATGTTGATTCGTCCTCTGTCCCTTCCACTTCACAAGCTATTTTTGCCAAAGGGAATAGGATGGGTACCATCCCGATCAACATTTCCACTGAACCTGGGGTTACGGAAAACATTTTTATTGGAGTGGACTGTTATCTTGATGAGATCATTCCGTATACCAATCTATTTAGCGATTTTCGTGACATCTTTTCCCGTCCTCATGAAGAGATCCCAGGCATTGACCCTACTTGAAGAAGTACTACGCTTAGGCACTTGTGCTTTTTCATGTATTTTTAGCTGTACATTTTGTATAGTTAGCTTTGTTTACAGTTGTAGTTACGTCTTATGCATTCATTGTTTTGTGTTTCAGATGTCGACTGAACACTTCACAGGGTTTGTTGATGGCGCTAACCGCCACACCCGTCAGTTGGCCTCAACTTCTTGGGTTATTTACTCACCAATTGGTCAACTAGTGTCTTTGGGAGGGGCTTGTTTAGGCCCCACAACGAACAATGTGGTTGAATACAGTGCAGTCATAGAGCTACTCCGAGATGCCTTGTTTCATGGCATTTCACATTTGGAGGTACGAATCGACTCACAGTTAGTTGTTTTTCAGTTACTGGGTGTTTATCAGGTTAGAGATCCTACTTTGCTACGTAAGTTTATGTGCGTTAGGTTACTTGAGAGACAATTTTATTATATCACATACCAACATATTCCAAGGAACTTGAATGCATTAGCTAATTCATTCGCAAACTACGTTTTAGATTGGCATTTGCATCATTCACACACATAATAATTCATGCATAAAACACAATAACACACATGTAGATAACCGATATTGTATATATATCTGACATTGTATCAAAAAATAATATGAGTTTGAATCACAAGTCTGTCACAGAGTCATGTCATAAGATACAAAATTGGGCTCGATGGCCTAAAAAATATACATAGAATATCCTTCTGCTATGGAGAAGGTGGGGCCTCATCTGCCTCTGCTGCCTCTCGATAGCATATGACCAACCTAGCTACTTTCCGCAACAACCTAATCTAGGCTGGGGGCACACCAACTACATCCTCCTGCATATCAATCGGCATCCGCTCAATCCGATATGTAGGAATGTCGTGAGTCAACCGACTCATCTTCCTCTCTATGGTCCCCAGAGTGGCATCAACTGCACCCACTTCCACTGGTCTCACGAAAGTATATGGGTGTCCCTCAGGGCGCACTGGTCCAACATCTGCATTTGACACTTTGTTTCAGTACTTTGAACTCATCATAAAAATCATATATGCAAAAAATTGAAAAATCAAATGATTTTTCAAAAAGACTAAACATACCTATCTCTCCCCAGGCTTCACCTGGAGGAAGGATTAGCTCAGGATCACCGCGGAAGTCCATACCAGCATACGGAAACTGCACAAATGTTGGCACTTGTCTTTCCCACCAGCCCCATAAATCATCCTCGTGGTAGCAAAAGTTGCTCTCACCTCCACCTTGACGGAGAAATATTTCACCCCAACAAGCCAGCCTTGGCTCACGAGGGTTGATTGGGGGCAAAGGCATGCCCAAACTGATAGTAGGCACTCTCTCAAAGAAGAAAGTGCAAAGTATGCTCCCATATCCAAAATTCTTCATCCTCCCGGTCTTACATCCTGAGAGTTGAAGTTTCATGTTTGCCAAAAGACTAGTACACCAGTCATATACATGCCCCTGCAAGCATTCAATACCAATATGCATATAGTGTCTCGAGGCTAAATGTTGTGTAGCACTCCCTCCCATCCGATTCAGTATACTCACAATAACTTTGAGAGGGAGGCTAACAATGGTCGAGATGAGCACTTGACTACCAGATTTCTCTGTTCCCGGTATGCAATAAGTATTCACATATTCTTGCACGGATAAGGCACCCACGTTGTGTGAGGACCCTTTCAGGTTCACTTCGTCTCCTCTCCGCGAGAGACTCGTGATAAAGTAAATGTCATCCATGGTGAGTTCTAAGGTTTCTCCCCGAATATTAAATACCATGGCATCTGCATCCCAATACTGAACAAGCCTCTAAAGCAAGCTGTTTTGTGCCCTCATGTTAATGGTTCTATAGAATTTCAACAATCCACACCTTCAGAGCGTATGAAGAGTCCCTGGATCTTGCAAAGCTATCTGATCCATATCCTCATGCTCTCTTTCTCTCCAAACAAGCACCATCCTGCCAAGAAAAGGTCCAATTTTTAGCCCTCGACATTTTTTACCCCATCTTCAGGGGTGTGCGCTTCTGTATAAGCTAGACATGCATGTTTGAGCGTTGCTTTCCATGAGGGAAACCAACGCACACTACCAGTATGCCCTACTTTGCTTCATACATAGTAGTGCACACACATAATACGAATTGTGCATTGCTCAAAAATGATTTTTAACCATAAAAATTGACAAAAAAATGCATTAAATTACAAGTATTGGCAGAAATAACTTACTTGGTGGAGGCGGAAGGTTGATTGATGCTCCGGTTTGATCGCAATGAGTGGAAGAAGATCAAGGGTTTGCTCCAAACTTGCCCTACAATTTCCAAATGTGATATTTGAGTTTTCAATTTGAAATTAGTTATATAAAATTGATTTTAATTTTTACTCACTTTTTCAAAAAGTGTATAGTTTCAAATTGTACATAAAAAGTTCTATTTAATCACTCATATTTCGACACTTTGGTGAGGTAAATTTAACCTAAATATCTCAAATTTTCATTAGTATTAAACCGGATATGACTTATTTTCTTATTGATAAATCATATAGGTTTTAGATCGTCATTATTTTGACAGTGAGAAGATTTGTCGATCATTACTAATGTGATTGTTGAGATCCTATTCTTTGGCAGGTCATGAACTTATGATCCTAGAAGCTGTCTTTTAAGTCATTTTTTAGCTCTTGTTTTGACTATTGAAAAACTAAACAAGATTGCCAAGCAAACTTGGCCTCTTCAATCTCGTTAAAGGAATTGAAGGTCCATTCGCTTAGGTATAAGTTTAACCATTTTCCGGACCTTTGCGGATTACTTACAAAAAAGGAATACTCTAGTCATCCGTGGCTAGAAGAGTTCTCCTCTTATTGTTTTATACTTTTTCGGGGGAGGGGACTAATTATACGAAAAATTACATTTGGAGCCTTCTTTAGGGTTTTCAGGCTCTCGAAACATGAAAACACCAAGAGAGCATTCACCTAGTCGGGCTCGATGTGAAATCCACGAGAGGGTATAATGGAGTTATTGTTTAAGTTTTTCAGACTTCTTAAAATTGAAAACACTGACGAGCAAGAACAGATCTTGGCTCGATATTAAAATCCAGAGATCAGTATTATAGAGTATTCTTCTATCTCTTCTTCGAAATCTGTAAACAATGAAGAAGGTCCCGAGTCTTCGTTAAACTTTTACATGGTTGGACTTATTGAGTTTTCTATCTTTCTTGGACTCATTAAAACAACAAGGACATTCTTTTACCAAAAAGAATAAGGGATAAGAAGGGTATATCACATCTTTTTTAGTTTCAAAGGCAGTTGAGTCAGTCATGTCCTTGAACACAACACCTACTTGAGTCTTTCATGTTAGTTGGGTTTTTAGTTTTTAACCTTAGGGTGAACATGATCTCCGAGTTTTTACTCCCCCGGTTGGTTATTCTTCCAACCATATGGAGGGTTTGACAATGTCTCCTACATTGCAGATTTATATCATTTTCCTCCTCATGTTGAAAATTGCTTAAGTCACTTTGTGTCGTGCTCACTGTTCAAGGATACAGCCTGTGTCGGCCATTCTATAGTTTACCTTGACTTCATGTCTCGGCCATCTTGGTGTCAGTTTGTTTCATCTTGCTACTTGTCCTACTCCACATCACCTCATACCTGTGAGTGTTCCTTGTGTTGGATGATGGAGGATGCATTAATGCCTCCCTTCCAGCAGACTTCTTCCCATCGACTTCAGCTCATTCTTCTCTAGGAACGAATTTTAGAGTTTCAGTTAGTATCTTGGGGATTGTAGTCATTCAGTGGCAGTTTCCCTCGCTGTTGAATAAATGGGAATACATCAATGTCTCTTATTCAACAGGTTCCTCAAGTGTTCGACTTCAAGTCCACTTATTCACACTTGTTGGATCGTACTAGGTACCTTGGACCCCATTATCATTATTGATGGAAGTCCTCGCATTTGTTAACGGTATACATCAATGACCAGTAATCAAACGATACCCCCCATGTTCGACTTCAGCTCATTTATTGGCATGGTTAGGATTTGTACCTTGGTTTGTTTGGATGAAGACCTTGGGACTATGATAGCATCACCTAGTTTATGTTATCACCCAAGCTGCGCAAGACTGAGCCTCACTCATTTTGGCTCTTCATGAGACATAGATCCAGCTTGTTGTTATGGCTATGATCTCTCATTTTGACATGGATCCACACTTGTATTTCAGTGGTGGTGTTCTATATATACATCTCCTAGTTATGTATCGGAGATCATACTACGCATCTATATGATGTCAAGATTGTAATTGCTCGTTGACCTTGATCGTTGTTTCAGGTGTTTTTGTGACTTGGTTATGCGGTTTCTTGCTCCTCCTCTGACTTGGACTTATAATGTATTTCGGCCATCGTTTCCCTCTGACCTCACACATTAGGGGGCATCTATTATAGGTCAAATATGCACTTCTCCATCCATGATCACATTATGTTGTCGATCACACAAAAGGACACCATGGATTGAAGAGATAGATTTCCCTAGATGATGTATGGACTGAATTCACTCTCTTCAGCTGATTTTTTCCCTGATTTACCTGATATTTTGACATGTGCGCTACTATTTGGCTAGTAAACTAGTGCACATCTTCTAGTATGCCCTACTTTCCTCAAGGGAAACCAGCGCACACCTTGGAAAGTTGTAGGCGCTTGTTGCAAAACACAAAAGTTGTGCCCTGAGCGCTACTATGCCTTGAGAAACCCGCGCACATCTTAAGATGAAATCAAAAATATATTAATTTGATGAATTGGGATTAGTTGAAGTTGGTTCTGCAACTTCCCCAACGTCCCAATCCAACCACCTCTCGATTACAACTGTCTACCTTATCCCATAAATACAAGGAGGATCCATGAGAGAGGGAGCTAGAAAGTATGCATTAAGGGTTGTTACGCTAGAGGAAAGTCCCAAGTCATTGCGAAGAGCATGATCCCAGGACTTGATTGCAGAAACATCTCGACGCGTCAGGTATACTGTATTGTTCATGTTTATTTGACAATAAAAAGGCCGAAATACCCTTCTTGTCCCAAATCAGATGTTTATTGGATTGTATGTCTGTTTAGCTTAATATCTGATTTTATTTTATGTTAAATTACTTTCTGATTTCATCATATTTATATATAGTCAAGATACGCTGAGGAAGGTCTCTGTTGTATTGCAGGTTCATCAAGCGGGAGACCAAGCAGGAGATCTAGTGAAAGCTAGGACCAGCCGTCGGTTAAAGGTATGTCTTTCGAGATCCCGATCTATGTCATTTGTAAGAAATAGTTGCAATATAATAAATGTATTTACCTGTCAACCCTGCCTAGTTGGTAGTGTCCATTTCCTCACTATAAGGTTAAAATCCTGAACAACAAAGGCCATGACTACTTCGATGGTGACAAATCTAAAGCTTCTAAGTGATGCTTCTTCAGAGAAAGTGTATGTCACCATGTATAGACAGATTATTGGGTCATTGATGTATTTGACCAATACTCATCCAGATATATGTTTTGCGGTAAACACATTGAGTCAGTATATGGTGGAACCCATGAATGTTCACCTGATTGCAGCAAAACATGTGATGAGATATATGAAGGGTACATTGGATTATGGACTCAGATATGCCTCAGTTGTGAGTTCAGACTATATGGGTACATAGACTCAGATTGGGCTGGAAGTGTTGAAGACAGAAAGAGCATTTCGGGATGTTGCTCTAGTTTGGGATCAGGTGTGATCTCATGGCTCAGTAGAAAGCAACCCTGTGTTGCACTCAGTACAATAGAAGCTGAATATGTAGCAGCTTGTTCAGCTTGTGGTGAAGCAGTATGGCTTCGCAAGATGTTGACAGGATTATTCGATGCAAAGATTGATGCTACGTAGATACTTTGTGACAACCGGAGTTGCATCAAGTTGACAGAAAATCATGTGTTTCATGATAGATTGAAGCACATCGAGATAAAGTTCCACTATATCTAGGATATGGTGCAGAGGAGAGCTGTGAAGCTCGAGTATGTTCCTACAAAGGAACAAGTTGCAGATGTGCTGACTAAGACAATGGCTCGTGTGAAGTTTGAGTACTTTCGAGACAGGTTTGGTGTGGTCTAGAGGGACCTCTCTAGAAAGAGAGATTGATGATAGAGATCCTATCTGAAAGGATAGATGCATGTCCGTAGGGATGGATGCCTCTCTAAGGGTGAGGGAAGATCAGTACTGGCTGACTGATATTTCCAACTCTCACGAGCTAATGCCTGTCCGAAGGGATGGATGCCTCTCCAAGGGTGAGGGAAGATCAGTACTGGCTGAATAATAGTTCCATCTCTCACGAGATAATGCCTGTCCGAAGGGATGGATGCCTCTCCAAGGGTGAGGGAAGATTAGTACTGGCTGACTGATAATTCCAGCTCTCACGAGCTGATGCCTGTCTGGAGGGATGGATGCCTCTCCAAGGGTGAGGGAAGATCAGTACTGGCTAACTGATGGTTCCAGCTCTCACGAGTTGATGCCTCTCCATGGGTGAGGGAAGATCAGTACTGGCTGACTGATAGTTCCAACTCTCACGAGCTGATGCCTCTCAAGGGGTGAGGGAAGATCAGTATTGGATGACTAATAGTATTAGTATTTAGTTATTGATGTTTGTTGCAGGTGTTCCAGTTGATGGTGCTGCTGATGAGGATCTTCCAGCAGATGGTGTTCCAGCTGACGATGATGTTGTTCCAATTGATGATGTTGCTGATGAGGATGTTCCAGCAGAAGATGTTCCAGTTGATGAAGTTGTTGTTCCAGTAGATGATGTTCCAACAAGAGGATGATTGTTGATGATGATCATACTTCAAAAGATGATGATGTTTCTACTCCGCAGATGATGTCCCAAGACAGATGATGATCCAAAGCCTTCCTACGACATATAGAAGTTCACAAGTCAATTGTGCAGATGTTGTTACCCGCAGAATACCTTCCTAGTTAAGAGGGAGTGTTAAAATAATGTAATTGCAGAAGATATTCTATTTATATTATTGTATTCCTCCTCCGGGAGATGATGGTCATGTAATTAATAATGTAAAGGTCATTGAAAGAATCAATGTAAACCCTAGGACATGTGTCGGCCTAGAAAATCCCCTAAGAGATTATTATATTATGTAATTGACCAGTCAAGTAGAGAAGTCGGCCCTGTTGGGGAATTAGTCATCTCAACGGAAGAATATAAATAGAAGTGCTCTCTCTCATTTGTATTCACTCATTCACTCAAGCAAGTCCGCATTAGTGAAGAAGAGAGGTGCGCACAAGTAAAGGAGTAGCTAATTTGTCTTGGGGAACTTTTGTACTTTGTGATTTCTATATTGAGGAAGGATTTGTTGGGTTTTCTACCCCAAGAGGGTTTCCCAGGATAAATTGTGTCTCTTGTGTTTTATGTTGTGCCTGTCTATCTTTCAGTAATTGCTTATGTGTTATATGTTGTTCAAACAAAAACTAACATATATCATGTATCGAAAGCAATTTTCAATACAAAGAACATTGCATAAAGAGTATGTAGAGAAACCTTATATAGAAAGAATCTTCTTATTACAAATAATGTTAGGAGACACCAATCCCCAATACAAGTGTGAGCACCCACTCACTGATTTTGCTAACACCAATCAGATAGGAACACCAATCCCTTGCAAGAACCAAATTGTTGTTTTACAAGCACCAACCTGTGAGGAAACCAATCCTCTTATGAGCACCAACTCGTAGTAAGAAATCACCAACTTGCACAGTCAGCCACCCACATGAGTTGTCAGGAACCAACCTGTGGAAGACACCACTCTTTTGTCCTTGCCCCGTCCTACCACCTAAATATAGATTTGTCATCGTATTCCTCAAACACAATTTACTCTGCACTTTCTGATCTGCTTCCTCTGTTATGTGAACCTGCTGAGCACAATATACTCCATATTTCCATCTCTTTCTGTGCGACCATTCCTTGTAACCTTCTGTTAAAATGCTCCTTGTACAGATGCTCCTTGTGCTCTTCACAAATGCTCCTTATATTTCTTTGTGACTGCTCCTTGTATTTATCCTTGTCCTGTAATCTCGTGCACTTACTCAAATCATTCAATCATTGATTTCCCTAAGCATTTAATATGTTCCCCAAAGCTTGTAATTTCAGGATACTACATCTTTCTACGCCCAAGCTTGTCTTAACACACATCAATATTTCTCTTATTTATACAGATCTTACTCAATTGATATGTCCAAAAGTTGGGGATTCTCTAATTCGGTGACACCCCTTCTTCCTCTCTTCTCGGTCAGGCTTACCACCCCTCTTATTCTTTCACCAGTGTACACTTTTGTATATTTGCTGACTTTGCAGTAATTTAGCCACTTGTCATTATCTTGCGCTGGAGTTCCATGAATTGGTGGATCTTGCGCACGAGAGTTCCATGACTTGGTGGGACTTGCACACTAGAGTGCCATGACTTGGTGGGAATTGCACACATACAACCTTATTATGTATACTTCTTAAAACTAGCTTCTAGACTTCAATGCCATTACCAAGTTCAACAATCTCTTTGGCATTTGGTGGGGCTTGTTGAGACTTGTGCACATATTTTCTATATACTTCTTCAAACTGGATTTAAGACTTCAATGCCATTACCAATTTCAACAATCTGTTTGACATCAATGACAATACCAAGCTAAAAAAACTCCCCTTTTGGCATTAATGTCAATACTAAGTAAAGTTGAGCTCCTTATGAATACTAGCTCTTCATTGAAGTCTTGTGTTATGCATTCTTGTTTGCATATTTACTTGCTAATTTATCCCCCTTTGACATCAATGGCAAAGGAATATTCAATTAGCTGCAAACTTGTATCCTCCCCCTACGTAGTTGCAAGTTCTCCCTCTCGATTTATGCTTTTGTTCTTGTCCTTCTGTTGCTCCTTTGCGCTAGTTACTTTTGCTTTGCGTGATCCTTTTTACACATTGAGTAATTTAATGAGGATTAGGGATTACTCCTAATTTCCGTCTAAGATATTCAAATACATCCCTCGTAAGAGTTTTTGTAAATATATCGACAATTTTCTCCTTGGTATCAATATAGTCCAACTTGACAGTGTTTTCAACAACTTGTTCTCTTAATAAATTATACTTGACAAGAATATGTTATGTCTTAGAGTGCATCACATGATTCTTGGAAATATTTATCGTGCTTGTATTATCACATAAGATCGGTATAGGCTGATCAAAATCCTCATGAATATCCTTCCATGTTTGCTTCATCCAGATAAATTGAGCGCAACATGTTGGTGTTGCAATGTATCATGCCTTTGTTGTTGATAGTGAAACTGAAGATTGTTTTTTACTCAGCCAAGACACCAAGCAGTTTCCCAAGAAGAATGTCGCTCCGCATGTACTTCTTATATCATTGATACTTCCTGCACAGTCCGCATTAGTATATGCTACCAGAGTCAAGTCTTCATTTCGTGGATACCACAGACCAAAATCCAAATTTATATTTAGATATATGGAGATTCTTTTAACAACTTGAACATGTTTCTCCTTAGGGGTTGCTTGAAACCTAGCAACTAGTCCTACAGATTACATAATATCTGGTCTTGAAGCCATTACATACAATATACTTCCAATCATTGACCTATAAAGTTTTTGATGTACTTCCTTGGCTTCATCTTCTTTGATTAACTTGCAAATGGTTATCATGGGAGTACATATTGGTTTGTAGTCTTCCATGTTAAATTTATTCAACATTTCTTTCACATATTTGGTCTGAGAAATAAAGACGCCCTTGCTGAGTTGGGAGATTTGCAGTCCCAAAAAGAAGGTCAATTCTCCTAACAAAGACATTTCAAACTCATTCTTCATTTCTGTTGCAAATTGTGTACTTGGGTTATCATCATTGCTTCCAAAGATAACGTCATCTATGTAAACTTCAATAATATTCATATTTGCATGATAAGTTTTTATGTATAGATTATTGTTATATCCTCCTCTTTGAAATCCTTGTTGCCGAAGGTAATTGTCTAACCTTGAGTACCGGGCTCTGGGATCTTGCTTTAGTCCATACAAGGATTTCTTTAGTCTGCGGACATAGTCTTTATTTTCTGATAAGTGACCCCTTTCGGTTGTTCTATGTAGACTTTCTCTTTCAAATCTCCATTTAGAAAGGTTGATTTTACATCCATCTAGTATACTTTGATATCCTTGGAGCACGCATATTCCAAGAACATTCTAATCACTTCTATTTTGTAAATACGGGCAAAAGTCTCATCAAAGTCTATCCCTTCAACTTGTACATATCCTTTGCACACCAATATTTCTTTGTTTCTTATTACCTGCCCTTCTTCATTTAATTTGTTCCTAAAAACCCACTTGGTGCCAATGACATTCTTATCTTTAGGTCTTGGAACAAGTTCCGATGTTTCATTTTTCATAATTTGATTTAGTTCTTCTTTCATAGCATTTACCCGGGGTTCACTAGTCTCGACTTCTTCAATACTATTTGGCTCTATTTTGGAAAGTAGAGAGAGAGATGTACTTCTTCAGTGGTGTTTTCCATATTATTTCTTCTTTCTTTACTCATGTGCGTTTTTCACCAATGATTAAGTTTGCAGAGTGATTCTTTTGAACATACCTCGAGGGAGCCTTTGTATCTTGTCTTCCAAATTCTTGTTCTTCTAGTAGTGATTCTTCTTGTGGTTGTTCGTGCTTCTCTTCTTCTAGTGTTTCTTCTTCTTGTTGTTGGTTGAAAATTGGTTGGTCATCTTCATTCATATCTATTGGTCTTCTTTATCCATGGGAAATTGTTTCATTTACTTTCATGTCTGTACTTTTGACTATTATTTTTAATCTCAAATTGTAACACTTATAGGCCCTGCTCCTTGAACAGTATCCAAGGAAGATTCCTTCATCAGTTCTAGAGTCAAATTTTCCCAAATCTTCATCGTTTCTTTTATTATAGCATTTTATTCCAAACACTTTAAAGTGTTTAACTGTTGTTGGTCTACCTTGCTAGAGTTCATAAGGTGTCATGTTAATATAAACTCTAATTTGTCCCGTGTTTAAGATATGAATAACAGTGTGGATTGCTTGTGTCAAAAAAATACCTGATAATTTAGAGTCATTTAACATTGTTCTAGCCATTTCTTTAATAGTTCGATTCTTTCTTTCTGCTACCCCATTTTGTTGTGGAGCTGTAGCAGTTGAGAAATGTCTCATGATTCCATGTCCCTCATACAATTCCTCAAATTCTCTTGAAGTATACTCCCCCCATTGTTTGATCTTAGACACTTAATTTTCAAGCCAATTTCATTCTCGACTAGTTCTTTGAAGACTTTTAATGTCCCAAAAGCCTCTAATTTTCTCTTGAGAAAGGAAACCCATGTCATTATTGTATAGTCATCAACAAACAAAATGAAGTGTGATTCACTATTTAGGCCTTTATTTCTCATTGGCCCACAAAGATCAATATGAACCAGGTCCAATGGTTTTGTTGTAGAATATTCTTTTGTTTACAAACTTACTCTTGTTTGCTTTCCATGTAAGCAATGCTTGTAGAATGAATTTAAGGGCTTTGTATGTATCTTATTTGATAAAATATATATTTTTATTATTCAATTGATAATAATACAATGCAATGGTCAATGTTTTATATGACCATAGGATGGATAGTCGTGTCTTCTCATTAGGAGACACTACATCTTAATAATTAATAACCTACTTATAAAATAATAATTAATAATTTAATAATAGTAATATACTTATTTACGTATATTACAAGTCATCCTGCTCTAAAAAGATTCGCCCACGAATCTTTCTTATGAGCGTGCTACAACTGGATTTCTTCCACGAATAATGGTGCCACGGTTTAGTAGTTCTTGAAATATTTGGTCGCATTTCCATTCAAATCTTTTCATGCATATGATTCTGTAGATAAAATCATAACAACTATATGGAGTATTCTTCTGAGTTTCTAATATTTTGGAGTTCTTCCGATTTTCTAATTTGATGTTCTCAGGAAGATTTTGTGTTGTCATGTACAATTTTGATATTCTTGCATGCTTGGGAATAACGTTGATTTTTAATTGATATATAGTTTCTTTAGAGTTGAACAATGGGTCTTCAAACATGGTTGTATTTGTAATTACATTTGGTAGGGTTTCCTTATCTATAGTGGCAACTACTATCATTGTACTTACTTCACTTTGACTAGTTAATGTGTCTTCATTTTCAAATTCATCATGCACTTTTAAGGTTGAAACACCTTTCAATGTTTTTGTTCCCTTAATTTGTGTTTGATTGAGATCTTTCAAATGATTTATTCCCTCGTCTTGGACTAACAATCCTTTTGTCTCTTCATGTGTCACAACATCTTCTCGGTTTCCTTCTTCTACTTTATCATGATCAGAATCATCTCCAATGATTTTATTTCCATCATTGTATCCTTCTACAACTTCAATTCTTTCATAACTGTTACTGACATTGACTTCCCTTCCAACGGTATTTTTATTATTACAAGCTATGATATTGTCATTATATTTACAATTGATATTGACATCATGATTGTCAATATCATCTTGATCTTTCATATCCTTGTCCTCTTCAACTTATGTTTCATCGTCTTTGTCATCATATTCCTTATCATGTACTTTACTTTAACTAGGAATCCCAGCATGGTCTTTGGTTTGTCCTTGAGTACCACTGGACATCTTTATAGAATTTTCACCTGGCGCATTAATGTGACTTACTTCTCTACATTGTAATAAACCGCAACGAAATTCCAGAAGATGTGCATATTTTTTACTTAGTATCGCATTTTGAGGTTTGTAGTTGGGATGTCTTTTGTTATCCCTCTTGGAATCTGGGGGCCTAGATCTTTTGTGAGGAGGAATATAAGTAGGCGGTCAGCGTGTCTTTCCTTCTTTTATGGGGGTAGTAGCGACTTCAGGCTCTTTTCTATTTAAACAATCAAGAGTCACAACAGTTCCTAGTTCTTCTTTACTAGGGAACCCAAGAGACGCAGTTGTTTAGGCTTCCATTGTGATTTCAATCGCTTCCTATGGCATGGGTGCATATGCAATTTCCAACTCTTCTTGACCTGGTAATTCAAGAGTCATTATAGATTCTTCTTGACGTTGTGTTATCAACAACTTCAATTCTTCAACTAATTTGATAAGGTCTTCATACCCTTTGCTTTTTATTTCTTCGTGTTGGTTTCTTTTTATTTCTTTAGCCTGAATCCTTTTTATATCTTCGACTTCAATTCAGTCATCTCGTTTAGGTTTGTGGAATGGGATAATAATGATCTTGTTGAATGACAGGAACATAATGATTCCAACTTATAAGAATCTTTAAAAAAATCATTTTTTTTAAATTCTTTTTTTTACATAAGTAATAATTATTATTATTTAAACTATATATATATAATAATAATAATAATAATAATAATTTTATTAATTATTATTGTATTTTTTTGAATTTGGATGAATTTAGGATTATGTAAGAAGTGAAATGAATGGAAGGAGTAAAAGTGCCAAGAGAGATGGAGATTTGGTTGGCGGATTGGATAAGAGCGTTGGCGGGAGAGCTGAGAGGGGGAGCTACGAAGGGAGAGACGCATGTGAAGCGAGGGAGATGATGTGGGCGTAGGGGGAGGCACAGAATGGATTGAGAGGGAGGGGAGCAGGAAGTATGAGGAGTGGCCAGCAGGACAGGTGGATGTGATTTAGTGATGGGAGGAGGTGAGTAGAGTTGGTGGGTGGGAGGGTTAGCAAGTATGGGAGGTTGGAGTGGAGTGGGGAGGAAATTAGAGTGGTGGAGGGGTTGGAGGGCATGGTGAAGTGGTGAATTAGATTAGCATGCAACAGGTAGATGGGTGGCACGGGATTGGAGGAGAGGGACGCAAGAGGTGGCAGGAGGGGAGAGGAAGAGCGGGAGCCGGAGATGGGGGATGGCGGCATAACTGCGTGGGGAGATTTGCGGGGAGGAAGGAGGTGCGCGGGGGAAGGGAGGTGGAGTTGCATGAGGGAGTGCAAGGAGTGGAGCGCAAAGGGAAGGATTGGATGGAGGAGGCAGCACAGGAGGGGGGTGAAGTGTGCAGGGGAGGAGGAAGCAACGATGATAGAGGGATCTAGTTGTGGACTTGGAGCGAGTTGGGAGGATGCTTGGAGCAGGACAAGGAAGACCTGCGTGGGAGCTGGACGCAGTTGCCCAGAGGGATATAGCATGGATGCAAGTAATGGACTGCGTGGAGTGGATATTTGGTGTGTGGTGTGCGTAAGTGTGGGGGTAGAGGTAGACCACTGGAAGCTACGGTGGAAGATGGCCAACGCTGGTGATGGAGTGGGAGCGCCCAATCCTAAAAGCGTGAGAGAGGGAGTCGAGAGCCAAAGCTCTGATACCACTTGTAAGGGTATAAACCTTACATGATTATCTTATTTGATAAAATATATATTTTTATTATTCAGTTGATAATAATACAATGCAATGGTCAATGTTTTATATGACCATAGGATGGATAGTCATGTCTTCTCATTAGGAGACACGACATCTTAATAATTAATAACCTATACTAATAAAATAATAATTAATAATTTAATAATAGTAATATACTTATTTAGGTATATTACATTGTAAGTTTCGATATGTCTCTGACAGCTTGAGTTTTGCTAATCTTTATCAGATTATCAAAATTTATATGGCCCAATCTTCTATGCTAGAGCTAGCATTCATTTGTTTTCCCCATACAACATATTTCTTCTTCTTTCAAATCCAAGATGTACACATTATTTGGAGTCCTTGATGCCCTTGCTACCAATTTGATAGAATATTTCTTCCTTATTTTGCACTTCTTGGAGTCAAAAGTAAGAATATGCCCTTGATCACACATTTGACCAACACTAAGAAGATTATGTTTCATATTCTCAACAAGCAATACATTTTCTGCTTTATTTTTTTCATTGCCAAGACTTATTAGACCTTTTCTTAAAATTTTGGCAGAGCCATCATCTCCAAAGTAAACGTTGCCTCATTTTTCCCTTCGTAGATCAATAAACTTTCCTTTGTTTCCTGTCATGTGTGGAGCATCCACTATCAATATACCAATGACTCCTTTTGATGCAAGGCCAAGTCACATTCTTCTTGGCATTGTTCTTTGGTTCTTTTTTGCTAAATCTTTGTATGGTCTTTCTTGTAGAAAGAAATTTTGGTTTCATCTTGGTGTAGTTACTGACTATTTTTTGCAGTCTCGAGCTTTATGACCATGTTTGTGACATTCATAGCATTCAATGTCCATTTCCAAAAGACTAAAGGGATTGATTACTTCATTGGACATTTTGGTTTCTTTGCAGCTTTGAAGTTCTTTAGAGGACTTATATTTCTCTCAAAATTATTGTTTGCAGGTGCTTTGCAATTTGCAGCCTTATGACCAAAATTATTGCAAAAATATCAATGCCCCAAAAATATAGTTTGATACTTTGTAGTGAGAGGTCTTCTAGAATATACAACTCTTTTGTTTTCATAAGCAGATTGTTGATAATTCTTTTTGTTGTCTTTCTCTTTGATAGGACTCTTAAGTACATCTGCAAAGCTCATTGTACCTACTTAATGGTTAGGTGTAATTGAACTTGAATCCTTATCGCAATTGTCTTGTTCGTATCCCAACCCAGACCTGTCTGAATTTGATCTTTGATTGTTAATAATTTCATCCAATACTTTAGAACTTCTGCCAAACTTTTGTTAATAGCTTAATTTAGTGCTTACCTTTTGTAGCTCCCTCTTTAAGGATATGTTTTCCTTCTCCAATTCCTCACACATTTTTTCTTTCTCTTTTAACTTTCCTACTATATCTTCTTCTATTCTTTTAAAAATTTTAATTTTTTTTCAGGTCTACTTCCTTTGTATATCTTCTTCTTTTCTTCATGATCATGATCTTCCTCGTCATCACTATCTCTATTCTTTTTATGAGGACATTTAGAATCAAAATGACCTATTTTACCACTTTCAAAACATTTGACGGGAATATTACCTTTGTATTTTCCATGACATTTATGAGTCTTCACAAAGTTAGCTTCTTCAAGATCAGATTCGTCATAAGAACTCTTACTGGAATCTTGCTTGCTTCCTTTTGTCTTCATGGAGGCCTTGAATGTTGCTTCCCTTCTCAAAGGATTCTCCTTTTCAATTCTCATTTCATAGGCGGTGAGAATTCCATGGATTTCATCCACTGTTACCTTTCCAAAATCCTTTCTATCCTCCAGGACTAATACTTTAGAATAAGATCTCAGTACCTTCTGTACAACTGCTTCTTCAGAAACTCTTTCCTTAAGATCTTTGAGAGTAATGACTATTTCATCTACTCGAAGAAAGTAGGATGCAATGTTCTCATATTCCTTCATTTTTAGGCTCTCAAAGTGACCTCTATAAGTTTGCAACTTTGCGTTTTTCACAGTGTCATCTCCATTATAAATGCTCTGAATTTTGTCTCATATTGCTTTTGTTGAGCTACGCTCCATGAATTTTGTAAATTCTGAGTCTGCTAAGCCACTTAGTATTGCATTTTTGGCTTTTGCATTGCATTCATACAACTTTTTATCAGTAACATCAGTTGGAGGAGTATCTTGAACTTTATAACCATTTACAATTGCCATCCAAATATCAGTTTCGAGTGACTGTATAAATACTTCCATTCTTATACTACATAAATCATAATTAGACCCATCAAAACGTGGTGCTTAGTTTGTTGAGATACCTTTCTATTTGTCCATATTTGCACATAAATCTAGATTGCATGTTGATCTTCCTTCTAGTGGTTAGACTGTCTGTGAAGGAACCTACTCTGATAATAATTGTTGGACTGCAAGTGATATTGAGAGGGGGGGGTGAATCAATATCACACAATTTTTATCCTTTCAAACATTTTTTATACTATGTAATCATTCATTAACACATATACCATGTATCAAAAGCAATTTTCAATACAAAGAACAATACACAAAGAATATGTAGAGAAATATTATATAAAAGAATCTTCTTATTACATATAATGTTATGAGACACCAATCTCCAATACAAGTATGAGCGCCCACTCACTCATTTTTATGACACCAATCAGACGGGAACACCAATCCCTTGCAAGCACTAACTTGTTCTTTTACAGGCACCAACCTGTGAGGACACCAATCCTCTTATGAGCATCAACTCAAAGTAAGCAAGCACCAACTTGTGCGGTCAGGCAACCACCTGAGCTGTTAGACACCAACTTGTGGAAGACACCAATCTTTTGTGCTTGCCCCATCCTAACACCCAAATATAGATTTGTTGTCATATTCCTCATAAACAATTTACTCTACACTTTTTGATATGCTTCCCATGTTATATGCAACCTACTGAACATACTATACTCCATATTTCCATCTCTTTATGCGTGACCATTCCTTGTATCCTTCTGTTCAAATGCTCCTTGTATAGATGCTCCATGTGCTCTTCATAAATGATTCTTATATTTTTGCGCGACTACTCCTTGTATTTCTTCTTGTCCTGTAATCTCGCACATTTCCTCAAATCATTCAGTCATTGATTCCCTTGAGCATTTCATATATTCCCCGAAGCTTGCAATTTCAGAATACATCATCTTTTTGCGCCCAAGCTTGTCTCAACACACATCAATCTTTCTCTTATTTATATCGATCTTACTCAATTGATATGTCCACAAGTTGGGGTTTCCCTAAGTTGGTGACACCCCTTCTTCCTTTCTTTTCGGCCAGGATTACCATCCCTCTTATTCTTTCATCGGCGTATAGTTTTGTATATTTGCTTACTTCATGGTAATTCAACCACTTGTCCTTATCTTGCATTGATAGAGTTCCATGACTTGGTGGGTATTGCGCATGAGAGTTCCATGAATTGGTGGGACTTGTGCACTAGAGTGCCACGACTTGGTGGGACTTGCGCACATACAACCTTATTATGTATACTTCTTCAAATTGTCTTCTAGACTTCAATGCCATTATTGAGTTCAACAATCTCTTTGGAGTTTGGTGGGGCTTGTTGAGACTTGTGCACATATTTTAAATATACTTCTTCAAATTGGCTTTAAGACTTCAATGTCGTTACCAAGTTCGATAATCTCTTTGCACTACAAGGAAAAGATCCTGTAGCGGAGGTCACAACGAAGGATTTTAGCGTTACATGATTAGCAAAAATTGTCAAAAAAACCTCCGCTACAACCTCTGCCAATGGTAGCGAATGTTTTGATGGATCTTATTGTGGATATATTTTATAACTAAAAAAAACTCAGCGACCGGATGTTTGTTTACCAGTGCGTGAAGTAACACAATGCACCAGTGTTGTATGATGTAAAAATATGCACCGGTGCACTCAAACAGAACAAGCATCGAAAATAACCAAATTTCAGCTCCGCACTTGTGCTTGTGTTTAGATTTTACACGTCGGTGCTTTTGCGATATGTTACATCGTATGCACTAGACAATTTTTACTATTTTTAAATTTTACCAGTGCTTCCCATTTATAAGAGTGCACCGGTGCATTTTGATTGTCAAATGCACCGGTTTTTATAAACTATCAAAATAACCTAGTGCATTTAAACAACTAAAATGCACCAGAATGCTTAAACACAAAAAAAACACTGGTTCATATAAGCTTGGATAGTTCTCAGTGCGTATAAACCATTGACATGCACTGGTGCGATAAAAAATGAAAACACACCATATAAGTCGTCTGACACATGGACATTCTTATTTTTAAAATTTAATAGAGTGTTTAATTTACATTGGAGTGTCGGGCATGTCGTTGACATAAACACACCGATGGGTAGAGTTTGGGTAGGCACACCGATGCAACATCAATTTTCAAAAGCTTTGCATTTGATTCTTTGAACAATGGCAACTGACATTGGAGTCAAATATATATATTATATTTTTTTATTTTTTTTATTCCTTTATTTTATAAGTAAGATGTATCATATTAACAATTTATATAGTAAAAAGTACAATATCCACCAGCCTGAGAGTTTTCCATGGCATTCTATTACACCCTTCTACATAGTCATAATTAATAGAAAACAAACATTCCTATGGCCCCTCTCTGGGAGGAGAAAACAAGGCTTACAATCTAGAAATTGTTCCTCACTTCCCAACCCAATATCAAAATATAGAGACCCTAACCAAAACTCGACAGCCTCGAGGCTGACTATTTCATGATAACCATCAACCAGCCCGAGTTTAAAACAACCTTTGCAGGAAAAACAGAGAACAAACATCCAAAAACTAACCAACATAGTAAAAAAAACCAACAGAGAGGCCCAAACACATCCTTTAAGGCACTTGGTGACCCATCGTAGAAGGATTCGAACCCTCACCACTCGAAACACTAGCCTGGTCCAAATTCATCGTCTGCGTCACACCCTCCAATAGTGCCACTATCCCCATCTATAGAAGGAAGGGAATTCCCAATTCCTTCCCCACAACATCAATCTTCGTATGCAAAAACCTCGTATCTGCATAGAACTCCTTCCAAAATTCCGTCGAGATGTCATCATCCCTTTGCTTATCGTCATGCTCCATCAACATCCTGCTAAGGAGGCCTTTTACCACCCAATATAGGGTGATAGTTCTTTCAAATAGACCCTGACGACCGCATGAGGAACCAGGGTCTTGGATCCAAGACTCCATCGTTGCCTCCTCCACAGAAGGATCAATTTCCTCTACCTCCCTCCAAATGCCTTGATCCAACATTTCCAAGTCTGCTTGAATTGACGCGGGGATGGACAAGCGGTATTTCCATGGAGCTTGAGCAACACGTAATTGCTCCCACCTCACCCTACATCTCCTCCTCGAATTAGAAGCTCTCGATTACCCCTCTGGTTCCATATCTCTATCAGCCACCACACAAGACTCGTCCAAGCCACCAACAGCTCTGCAGGAACCCGCTCCACCACCCTTCACGATGCCATAATACACCACCCCACGTCGGACGCAAACAAAGCAGAAGGGGCCAGAGGGGACAAGCAAGCTACAGCAGGGAATTTCTACAAAAACAAAAATTCCCATCCTCATGACGTCCGGAAAATCAATAACCCTCCCATCGAATTCCATCATGGTCTCTGCCATTTCCCACCAATGGATCGTACTGCCAACCCACTCACCCTCTCGTAATCTTCCTCTCATGTATTACAACCTCGTGTGAGGATCTCCCACTTAAACTCTCCTCCGCCATCTCTTAAATTAACACCTGCCATTATCAATGCGAGCATAAACCACACGTTAGGTTGGGTTTGCCACCTGTCTCCATCATGAAGCCCCTCCTCCACCTGTCCTCATGCACGTCCGAGCATTATTTATTTATTTATTTTAAATTCCATTATTCATTTTAAATTGAAATATTTTTTTATAATACATTCATTTCAATTTTAATTATTGCATTTGTTTGGATTAATTTATTATTATATCATAGATGCAAGCATCTATTGTAATATTTAATCATCCATACATTTACTTACCAATGTACCATTTCACATGTAACATTTGACAATAACATTGAAGAATGCAATAGAATAAAAAAGTTGATTTTATTATATATCAATAAGAGCACCTTTTCCATACAAAATAGGACAACATAGAGATAACATAGAGATAAGAGCATTTTGATTTTATTATATCAAAATGTCAACATGCATGTAATTGTTACACTTATTGGTAACACGTTGTTTTTCAATTCAAACACTATGTCCATTACATTATTATACAAAATGTCTAATTTTCACAGATAATTATTTCAAAATATACAACAAGCTACAACAGCTTACATTAACATCAAAATTAAATATGGATCATCTTTTTTCGCTGAACTGTTACCAATGCTCGAGTCACTTGCATTAATTGGGTTATTTAGATTATTGTTTTGTATCTACATTGACGAGAATAATGAAAAATAAAATAGATAGTATACATGAATGTAAATTGAAAGGCGACGTACCATAGAAATAATTGAGTCATGAATGATACACATTCTTTCAAAACCAAATCTTATGCTTTCTATCAACAAGTCTTATGTTGGTTCCACTCCATACTTTGTTTCCTTCAAGTTTTATGCCTCGTCACAAATCATAGACTTAATATAAAAGGATTTTTGTTGTTTTATTAATTATAAAATGAAAGAAGTAAAACAATGTAGATACTTACAAAATCCACAATTAATTTTTGATATGTCAACATATACTCATAACCCTTGCTTATCCCAATGACAATTAATTCTTTTGATGGCTCCTCTTTGTATGTTAACACCTGTTTCAAGACATCCAAGGATTGTCGGTGAAAACAAGAAAAATTAAATATACAAATCGGAACCACTATGAAATCTTAATTTCTTAGAAGTAAATCACAAATGCTCATAAGCTTTGCTATCAACCCCTTTTTTCCTTGTTGTCCTGACTTGTGTGTTGACTGGGTTCCATTTTGTTTTCTTTTATGCCAAAAAAAATGAAAATTAATATTTAATGTTGAATTAATTAATGAGATGTACATAATCCTAAAAATCAATGATTTTATACATTTGAAGCATGTTGTTGTTGAGATGGCTCCTCCTGCGATGCAATTATGTCAATTTCCTTGACCATCTCCTTGTACACTTTTTTGGACATCCCTACTGGCACATTTCACATATCACCTCGTTCATCCTTTGGGATTTTCATAATATTCCTAGAAATGTAAAATGACATTAAAGTAATTTTCTGTTGATATGAAAAATAGATATAGTAGAACTAAAATGATTGAAGGAATGACGTTTTGTAGTAGCTATAGATAAATATTTTACATAAACATGTTTAAGAATATTACTTTTTGAATGATTCTTTGTTGTTTTATGTTTTTGTTATTGCAAGTCTGACATGTCTCATTAACCATTACTCTGAGAATGCCTCTTGTAGTTTACATATGACGTGATTCTTCGAATCATTTGATTAGTTTCTATATTGTAAGTGAAAAGCACATTAGTACGTTCTTTCCACTATATCCCTCATAGTATTACAAAATTGTTTTCCCCTTCTATTAACTTCTAGAACCACTCCAAATGAGCTAAGGACCAATTGATCATCATTTTCATCTTCCGTAATTTTCTTTTTATTATGATGACATTGACTTCTGTTGCTATCAGTCCCTGCATAACATTCAACATATGTGAATTAGATTATTTGAAACATATTAGTGAATATTCTTAAGTACATTATTACTCAATTTTGAAGAAATAATTCATATTGACTTATTTTTTATTCACCTGATTCATCTCTCTGCAACTTTTCCATCAACGTTTAACGCCCTTCCGGACTTAGATTGATAAGAATTTTATCGAGCTTCCTCATTTTTTGGCTCTGCATGTCACACATTAACCAATACATATTAGTTAACTTTACAAATAATTCAAACAAATTAATTTAAATACAAAAAATAATTAAAAGCACTTGCCTTCTTCATAATTTTGAATGTGCTCCCATCATGTTCACTAAAGTTGTTGTTCATTGAACTAACACCATGCATTTTTATCAATAAACAACCTAGACCATTAAATACATAAACTATCAATATATTATACAAATAAATTACAGACCTTCAAAAAGAAAACAAGTATGGTACTGGTGCTCTTTATCACATAAAACGCCCAGGTGCATTTATATACATAAATGCACCGATGCGTTATATCAACACAGGTGCACTGTGAATGGATAAAAATTATTTAACATTTTATGAAAATAACAAATTATGCATTCTTTCCATTAGCGGTGCGATATTCGTATAAACGCATCGCGAACAGAGAACCGAGCAACGAAAAATGATTTTTGCATTTTTATAAAATAAAACACCACGTGCCGCATATCATATATGGTCTGCTTTACTTATACCTATACCAATGCATTCATATAATACAAACGCGCACCGATATTGACGCAAGCATTTTTTTATTGAAAAAAAAAACTTACGAGGGCCGACATGGTTACGGATTCAACAAAAAAAGTGGCCCCATATCACCCTACACTTCTATATATAATCACAAGCTCAACAAATATAAAACCCCTAAAAGGTGAAATCGTAATTGTGTATAACAATAGAGGGATTTAAACCCGAATGTAAAATTTTGCAGCCACATCAAACAAAAAGAAGCAATGAGAAAATAAGGGTTGCAACATTGAAGATAAGTGTGAAGTTTTTTTCTAAATCTAGTTAAACTCTAAATAAGGTAATAAGATCAACAATAATATTTACATACTTGAAATTTTTACTATGCAGGGTTTTGTTTGATTCACCATACCTAACAAATTTCGATCCTCAAAATAATCCAGTTACTTCAAACTCCTTCCACGTAAGTCTCTCTTCTAAAACTCTTCCCTGAATATTTTGGCAACATAATGAATTAATGTTTAGGTTTTTTGCTTTTAAACACTATTTAGAATTAGTGTTTGAACTTAAAATTGCTGCCTTTTTTTTCAGTTTAGGGAAAAAATAGCTTGTGCGATTTTATTTTTTTAATTTTGATTTTTTGGCATTTCGGTGCGCTTGTGATCACCCATTAAACCAATGATAGATTACCCAATGTTGATGGTCTAATACCCCCTATTGCAATAAAAAATACAATAGATGATATAGAAAAGACACGCAAGAACACTTCAGCCAAAACAACTATGTCTCATCCTAAATTGATGAACCCCTATACTTATGTTCAATCAATTGAAAGTTCTAGTGATCCAAAGTATGATATGAATGCCACCCAACCCATATCTACTAGAAGATCCAAAAATTTGCATGAATTGAGAGCAAAACTATCCACGTACACACCAAGGTTCACCCAATTGTTGGAGGGTAGAGATGATTTCTCTCTTCCTGTGAATTTGCAAAGTATCAAACTTCTTACAACTGCGCTTTGTATGGAACTTGGTTGTCTTCTCTACCTGTACCTGATGCTGGAACTGAATTCTCCTTTTGTGGTAATCGTTTTATGATTGGAAAGTATAATATGGATGCTGCAAATCTTGGGTTGTTTATCCTTTCACATGTACTCGTTCCTCCCAAACATTCAGTAGCACTTATACCATTTTGCGGTCCTATTTATTGTCGATATGATTACGTAAATATTGTTAAATACAAGCATAGAATTTCCATGTATAGTATGTGCATGAATGATTATGTTTCTGGAAACTTTAACATGAAGAACTTGTTATATATAGATGGTCGTCCACGCACTCATGGGAACATTACAGGGTTCATAAATAGTTATAGGTGCTCTTTATTTTCTGCAAATACCAGGAGTTCTTTATGAAAAGGAAACCGTCCATATTTGTTGTTGTACATGCAATAAGTAGTTTGTCTCCCGGTGATGACTTGATAATAAACTATAACTTTGGTAGACCACCAACCACTCGTCAGAGACGCCTTACATTGGAATTACCCTTAGACGTTCCCTTGGGGCGTAAGACAAAAAAACATTGATTACTTGTATCTTTTAATTGTCAATGGGAGCCATGTGAATGTATTGCTCAATTTGAAATTATGTTTTATAAATTGGTTAATTTAATTTATAAATTCATGAATTTGAAAATGCGTTGCTCAATTTTAAATTTTTATATTTAATGTGGAATTGATGTTAATTTATCGCTCAATCTGAATGTTTGCTTTATAAATCGTTTGCAGCTTAACATTTTCTATTGGAAATGATTCTTGTGCTTTTGTAATAATTATTTTATATAATGTAGATCAAACCAATTGCATTGTGCTTTCTAACATCATCAATGTAATGTTCAATATTTTTGAAATCAAGATCCTAATGATGAGCGAGTTTCCTACCATCTTCTGTTGCACCCAAGTACAATGTCAAATCGAGAGAAGGCTGAAAAACAAGTGCAACTTGGAGAGAAAGCATACCAAGCATGGTTGAATCAACCACCTATTCAGTTTCCACTGCGTCCATCCTCACCAATTAGGAATGCCTACAGTAATAGTTGTTCTTCACATTTTGGCAATGGAGACAGTGAAGTAGATGTTGGTATGGATGAGTTATTACGATAAAGGAGTGCCATGGGTGCAATGTTTTTACATACATTCCAGGACAATGAGCTCGGGGATGACACTCATATCACTGAAGCCTTCTTCGAAAGGCTTAAATCGGCTTCCACCACCCCTCTCTTTGAACCTGGCCATTCAAAGTCTACGCAACTGGGGATAACAATGTTACTGTACAACTTGAAAGCAAAGTATGGCATGTTAGACGCATGTTTCTCAACAATGTTGAGGTAAATAACCATCAACTACGTTATATTTTGAGGAATCTTGTGACACAGTCATCATTGAAAATGGTTGATTTTATGAACATTAAATGACATTGTACATTTTTGTTTCCCACTAACTGTAGGTTATTCAAATATAAGGTACTTTTGAATGATAATGTCTTGCTCGGCAGCTGCGAAGAGGCAAAACAAATGTTGAAAATGTTGGGTGTTTAGTACATATCATATGATGTGTGTCCCAATGGCTGTATTCTATATAGAGACGAATATGTAGACAAAGAGATATGTCCAAAATGTGGGCATGACAGGTACAAAAAATTGAATAACAAAGCTAAATTGCATGGTCCTCCTCATGATATATTGAGGCACGTGCCTATATCCCAAGGATTCAAAGGCTCTTTCGTTGCAAACAATTGGCTATCCTGCAGGGATGGCATGCATCGCATTGAAGTGAGGAAGGAGTTATGAAAATACCAACATATTCAATAGCCATGAAGCATATAAATGATACATGGCCTGATACATTCAAGGATGAAGTACCCAGCCTCCAATTGAGCATAACCATTGATGGCATCAACCTGTATCCATCCAAACACCATCTATATGTTTGTCATGTAGTAGTGATAAATAACAATACCCCCCCATGGTTGTCCGTGAAGAATGAACATCTTGTGTTGGGTCTTATAGTCCCTGTTAGAAGATAAGTGAAGCATATGGATGTTTACCTACAACTTGCAGGTTCAACTTCTAATTCACCTAGTCGATGAGGTTGAATTAGTCAGGGTGGTCTCATGTCATTGGATGTTCTTCTTGGAGAGGTTCATGAAAAAAGTGAAGGGATTTGTTCGACAAAGGGAAAAACCCGAGGGGTCTATGGCAAAGGGGTACATAGCATATGAGTCGTTCTATTATAGTGAGTACATCAAGCAAATCCACCACACATCAGGCGCAGTGATTTGGGATGATGAACGTGATGAGGACAAAAGGGAAGGGGAGGTACTGGAAATGAATGGAAAAAGGCGCATGATAAAGAGTGAGTCACTTATCTTTCGATCTTAAAATTTCCACATAGTAACTATTCACAACAAACTTCAAAATCTATAGTTGATCCCATATGTATTGAATGTGGTTTTGTTTCCATGAATATAACTACGAATTCAGAAATTAATGCAATCAATAAATTCATTCTTTACAACGCGGAGGCAACATAGTCGTGGATCAGATTGTATGAAGAGAAGAGGAGGAAATGGGACATTGATAGAAAAGAATTCAGGCAGTTGCATAGTAGAAGCATGCCTTTTTCATATCATTTAAAAGAAAATATGCCAATGATATATCCCAACAATTGAGTTGCAAACCAAGTCAAAGAGAAATATAGTGCATTCGGTCGTTACCATCCTGAAGAGGAGGATGGGATAAACATTGGGATCAGGTGTAGCAACTTGGTAATAAAATATTTATGTACATTTCTAAGTTTATAATGCAACTTTGAATTTTAACGTCTATGTTTAATATATTAATGCTTGGGTCATTAGACATATGACACCATCATTTGTTAACTTTTCTTACAGGTGCATTCGTTCCCATCTATCTAGACTTATCGACATCATTTTCGCACTAAGGATGCTGATGATGGACGTCTTACACAAGACTGTGGAGTGGAAGTCAAGTTTGACCAATCTGGTCATGCTAACCACCACGATCGAAACCTGACAATAGGGGTGTTGGGTTATGTTGGAAAGATACAAGAGATCATTTAAGTGGAATTCTCATCTTTCCAATTTGTTATTTTTAGGTGCACGTGGTGGAACACATTCGACAAGAATAATGTAAAGGAAGATTGTGATAGTGGGTTGATATGTATCAACTCTAGAAAGATGTGGGATGAAGGTAAGGAGTCTTATGTTTTACCAAAACACTGGAACCAAGTGTTCTTTTACCTGGGTGTGTTGGATAAAGATTGGTGGCTCATATTAAGACACGACCCTAGATGTAAACATGTTTTGAGAACAACAGTGTTATCATGCCAACCAAGGAAGATAATTAGGGTGATGGCAACAGAGAGTGATATGTACATGTTTTAGACTTATAAAAAAGATTCATTTATGTTTATCATTTGAATAATTATATTATACACAACATTATACGATGAAGACTTAATTTCCTTATTAAAAATCATTATATATTATTTCGTAATGCTCAACATAAAGTTGCAACAAAATAAATATATTATTCTATAAATATAATATTATGACAAATTTTACTACACTATTAAGAAAATTACAATAAATTATAATATCCATAGAAATTATATAAAAACTATATGAAAGCCAAACAATAAAAAAATATTATTACATAAACATAATACTATTATCATAAATCATAAATCATAGAGTTGCCACAACTTCATCTATTATCAATACAAAATTCATAAAAATATTTAATTCAATTATATTATGTAAAAATAAAAATTTAACCTATATTAAGTTAATTAATAAAACATCAATTTTGAACATTTTCAATGACCATTACTCCAATCCATATTTTCACATTTATGATGACCTAATAACCAACCACACTTTTAAATCCACTTTTTAACCAATATATCAACCTATATATGAAACCATACTTCGAATTGTCTACAAAATTTAGGTTGAAATTATTTAATATGAAAAATGGTCGAAAGGATGCTAAATGTTTGACGAAAATTAAAAACCCAATAACTTTCTTTACAAAGGTTTAATGCTTTGAAAACTTCATGACATATGGTGGAGAGTCCGCGGTGGGTGAATTAGTATAGTCGACGTTTCGAGCCATCCTTGGCTCATCTTCAGGTTATTAGTGATGCCTGAAAAGATCTCTTCCCTCATCATTTAATTAATATAGGATAGTCAAATGTTTTAATGGAGTAGAGCCGATATTAGGGTTTAGTGTAAAGTAGTATTCATTTTTAATTTTAAATGTTAATTTTTATTTTAATGTTAATTTTTATTATTTTAGGGTTAACAAATTCCTAAAGTATTATTATAGAGTATATTAATTTTATTTTTTTTAGGACCAACACAGACATCAACAAATATTGCTCAGCTGATCACGAACAACAGAGAACCCAAAACCAAAGGTAGGGATCCCAACCGGCTAGTCTTCAACCTGTCAAGCATAGAATTAACTGCCTTACCAAGAAACTCTTAGAGAAAGGTCTTAACTTCGCCATCGCCCCCAAAAAGATTCCTATTGAGGACATTATTTGTAGCATTGAAGAAAGCATTAAACACCTGCCAGAAAATGAAGCTGAGGAGGTGCGTCAGGATAGTGCACTTACCCTAACAAGGGCCAAGCCGCCTAAACCCAACATTACTAGGGAAGAAAGCAGAGCGTTGAAAGAGATAAAGAATAATAATAACATTGTTATTCTGAAGGATGATAAAGGAGGAGCGACAATTATCCTTAATAAGGAAGACTATGTGGATAAGATGAGAACTCACCTGCATTCAAGTGGTTGTTATAAGAAGCTAAACCGTAATCCCCCAACCGTATTAGTAGAGAAGTCACTGAGGCCATTAAGACATCATCGTTAGACAATGAGCTCAAGAAAAAACTTATTCTTTCCGAACCATTGTTGCCTAGGATATATGGTCTTCCAAAGATCCATAAAGATGATGTTCCCCGCCGACCCATAGTAGACACCATAGGCTCACCAACCTATAGATTAGCTAAATTCTTAGCTAACAAACTAAAACCATTGGTAGGAAACACAAGCTCCTTTATTAAGGATTCCTCATTCTTTATTGAGAAAATCAAAGACATGCATATGAATGAAAATGAGGTATTCTTGAGCTTAGATGTTGTCTCCCTCTTCACAATGATTCCAATTGAAAAGGCAATCAGAGTCATCAATGACCTAACTGATTTTGAAATAGCTAGGCTAGTTGGCTTATGTCTCAAATCCACTTTCTTTAGTTTTGAGGGTGATATTTACGAGCAGACTTGTGGAGTGGCAATGGGTTCTCCCCTTTCACCTATCATTGCTAACCTATTTATGGAGAACTTTGAGCAAAAATCTCTCAACTCAACCCATCCAAAACCCGAATGGTGGTCCAGGTTTGTAGATGATACTTTTCTAATATGGGCCCATGGGCAGGAAGAGCTAGACAAGTTTGTTGATCACCTCAACAAACAATCCAACTCCATTAAATTTACAACGGAGATGGAAGAGAACAAGGCCATCTCCTTTCTTGACACTTTGGTCATAAAAAAAGATGATGGGAGGATAGCCCACAAGGTCTATAGGAATAAAACCCACACTGAACAATACCTTCACGCTCTTTCCCATCATCACCCTAGCTAAAAAATGGGGGTTTTAAACATGTTGATCTTTAGGGCCCTAAAGATTTCTGATAAGGACCACATAGATGCTGAGAGGGAACACCTACGCATTGTCTTCCTAAGTAATGGATATAACCTAGCTCAAATTAACAAAGCCTTTGCTAAAGTCGAAAACCACCATAATAAACTTAGGATTTATTCCAAAGAAAGTATGATGGGTGACCACAACGCATTTCTCCCCTACATACAAGGAGTTACAGACAAGATAGCCAAACACCTAAAAAAGAAAAAACATTGTCTCAGTGTTATCACCACCTAATAGCGTTAAAAAGCTTCTGAAGTCTGTAAAAGACCCCATTGACCCTCAACTAAAAAAGGGAGTTTACTAGATTCCCTGTGAATGTGGGAAATCCTACATTGGTGAAATAGGGAGATCCATTCGAACCAGGGTAAAAGAACACTACACAAATATCCGTCTAGACCAAACCCACAAATCTGCACTAGCAGAGCACTCCCATAACACAAAGCACCCCATTAGGATAGAAGACATGACGGTGTTAGATCGGGTTGATAACTGGTCCAAAAGGAGAATCCGGGAGGCAATTGAGATAGTTAAGAACCCTAATTGCTTGAACAGGGACGACGGTTCAACCATTAGTAGAACTTGGCTTCCCAACCTCACGAAATCTAATTAAACCAAAGAAATAAACCTTTAACTAATTAATTAATTGAAATTAATCAACTATTAATTATTTTATTATATTATTTATACTATAACTTTTAAATTAAATAAACTATTTTAAATCATAACTTTATACTAATAAAACAACTAATCTAATTAATAAAAAAATTCAATTAAATACAAAATTAAAAACAAAAAACTTAATGTTATTTCAAAACTAATTTTTTTTTAATATACTCTATAATAATACTCTAGAAATTTATTAACCCTAAAATAATTAAAATTAACATTAAAATTAAAATTAACATTTAAAATTAAAAATGAATACTACTTTACACTAAACCCTAATATCGGCTCTACTCCATTAAAACATTTGACTATCCTATATTAATTAAATGACGAGGGAAGAGATCTTTTCAGGAATCGCTAATGTCTCGAAGATCGAAACGTCGACTATACTAATTCACCCACCGCAGACTCTCCACCAGATGCCATGAATTTTTACTGCGGACTCTCAGCTATTTCTATTCCTTTGAAAACTTGTTAAGTCATACAACAACTTGTTTTATATCATAATTTACAATGCAAATTGTTAAGTTTTTGTCGACTAAATTAATAGTTACTGATTTAATGACCCACATGATTTTGAATAGTACAAAGTTCTTTTACATAAGCATATGATCATCATCATTTTCAACACCTAACAAACATAAATATAAACATCATGATCATACCATCATAAACTTAACCATAAGCATAAACATAAACGTACCATCATCATCATTTCCACGACATAAACATAAACATACCATCATTATCATTGTCACCATCTAACAATCACTATTTTAAACACATGATCAATCAATCACATGAAATTAATAAACATCATAATTTATAATTTTAAATATATATCAGTGTACCACCTAAAAAACATAAACATCATCATACCATAATAAACATAAACATAAACATCATCATACTATCATCATGATCATTTCACCATCTAACATAAAACATAAAAATCATCGATATAGCATCATAAACATAAACATGAGCATAACATCTTAAACATTACATTGCCATCATCTAACATAACACAAGCCACATTATATTATAACATGCATAACCATCACACACACCTAAGAAACATCATCTAACCTAAGATAACATACACACCATCAAGTACATATAAATAAACATCAACATAACCATCGACATCAACATCAACATGAATATATATATATATATATATATATATATATATATATATATATGAACATATATAACATCAAATTGATGATACATGTCAAATAAATATCTCCAGTCCAATAATTGTTATGACATATCAGATCCATCTCCACCCGAGGCATCATCAGTACCTCTCCCACTAGATCTAGAGGCATCGTCACCTCCACCAATAGAGCCAGAGGCAGTATCAACACCTCTTCCAATGGAGCTAAAGGCATCGAAACCTACACCAATAGAGCCAAAGGCATCAATACCTCTGCTAGGAAAAAAACCCAGCTCAGAGAGTAGCATTGATAGGTCCATCAAGCTGAATCGTACCCCCTCTGAGCATCGCATCTACAATGGAGGAAACTGGATCAAGAAATGGTGGATGGTCGGGTTGATCAATAAGATCAACAGGTCAAACGAGTAGGAGTAGAGGAGATGATGATGTAGGATTGACGCCAGGTTGGTCGAGTAGGAGTAGAGGATCCACTACATGCATATCTAACATGCATTGATTTTCATAATCATAATAGTCTTCAATTAAAACATTGCAGAATTAAAACACATAAAGAATACTTATCTTGAGATGATGCCTTCCCGAGCAACTAGTTATGCAGCTACAACGTTCCACCCATCCATAGGCCAATTGTGTTCGTTAATCTCTCAACACAACTGCCACCCCCGAGCTGGGCATGATTTCCACAACGAATGAGAATCTTCAAACTTATGCACAACAAAGTGAACACCTCATCTAAGCCAAGCCATTCTATAGTTGGGTCTATCAAGCCAACTTTGAAACCTCTTCTATCATTGGATGCTTGCACTCAAGATCAAGCAAAATCAAGGGATACATATAACCCGAGCCAAAGCTATATTTCAAACACACATATTTACACAATTGTTGAGCATGAAGAAAAATGTTTTAACTATAGGATGTTCAAAATGAGATTGCCATGGGTTTTCCCAATCGTGACACAACAAAAATGAATTATGGGATGGTGAAATAACCACAAAGAGGAAAACGATTTCTCCCACAACTATATGAGCATTCGGTGGGCCAAAACGGCCTCTATGGACCCCCAAATCGATTTCCCCTTCTTTCCCACTATTCTTCAACACAAAAATGATTTCCCAGGTGTGGAAAATGAGGGAAAATCGTGAGGGAAAACACCCAGGAAGCTCAGACTACGTGAGGGAGCAAAGACAATAGGTCAAGAATAGCTTGGGGAGCAATTTTGTGGGTGTTTTCTTGCCCAAGAAGCCAAAACACATTTTTCAAAATTGAGGGCTTTCCCATACACGAAATTGTGCATCCATACCTTTCCATCGGCCAAACATTAACTACCTCAACCAAATCTTGGAAGAAATAAATGACTGGGTGCATAAGTCAAAATGGGTAGTTGATGGTTTATGGGTTCCCTCATTGACACTTGGCTTGACTCTATTGGCTCCAACGGTTTGAATATTTCCCTCCCAATTCCTTGTAAAAATCATGCCCCCATACTCTTGTTGCATTGCAATATTGCATAGTTAGTTGTGGGTATTTTATTAAAATGAATATTTACATGATATTTACGATTTATATTATGCTTGGCTAGCACACAAACCATATGCATCAATTTTAATGCTAAATCGATGGTGGGGCCTTGGCCTTGAGCTCGTCACCACGATTTGATAATGATATTACACCATTTACATGTTAAATGAAATGGGGTCAAAATCAGGATATTACACCATGTCTGCCCTCTTTTTCGCTTCCACATCTCCAACACTCCCCCGTATTCCGCAGACCCCTCACACGCAGTCCCTCCTATGCACATTACTCCATAAGTTGCTCATTGTCTCCTCTTCTCCTCTCTACATACACCTCTTCTCCCATTTCCATTCACGGCCCTTGCACCTCCCTTTCCACTCTCCTTTACCATTCACCCTACCCACTTCGTTGCTGAAAAAACCTATGCCTTCACCCTCATATGCTCCTTTTCCACCTATGCTCAACACCATCCCTCGTGCAATCTACTTCTATTCAGTCATAGCTCCTACTCAAAGTTTGCAACTCCTCCTCCCATCGCATATCATGTTGCCCATTCCACTTGTGCCTTACCGCTCTGCCATCCAACCTCCCCACACTCTGTTCCCTCCAGTCAATTTCCTCCATTATGCACTCTTTCTCTTCATCACTATGTCCTCTGCCACCATTAACGCCTCGTCTTATTCCTGCTCCTACGCCCTATTCCCTCCTCCCCTCTCCATATTTCGCTACCCTTCTAGACAGCCTACGTGCCTTCCATCTATCTGGCCTATGCCTATTCCCCTTTGCAATCCCCTCCACGCTCAACCACGAACTCCATACCACACACCTATCACTCCAGCCACAGTTCTCCATCTTCCAAGTTTTTTTCACATTAGTATCACATCGGTTTTTCTGCTGACTTGTGGTTAATTTATTTTTTCCAATGGAATAAAAGAAAAAATCGATGAGTTCATGGCTCCATTCAATTACTAAATATTTGAAGAAATAAAGGAATCTCCTTGTGGGAGAGAGGAAAAAGAAAATAAGAAAAAATCTCTAACTCGAGGCTCGTGGTCCAAAGGGAAGAAAGTAAAAAAAAAGTAAAGATATTTTAAAAAAGAAATAAGGATATTTACCACCCATGAAAGTAAAAAAAAGAAAATAAGGATATTTACCACCCAATAAAGTGAAAAATGAAAAGAAAGAAAAAGAAAGTAAAGATATTTACAAGAAGAAGTAAAGAAAGAAAAGGTTGTATTTTTTTTAATTAGTGTTAGTAAAAAAATATCAAGATACGTGGAAGGCCATCAAAGAGAAAGACACTTTGATTTTGAAGTCGTACTCCAAAGTGAAGCGATTAAGACTCTTAAGTTCACATTAAGTGGGTGAAAAAGGTCTTTTATTAAAGAGTTTTCTAATTGTCAAGCTTACCCAAAATGAATTCTACAAAAGATTCATTTTTGTGGAAATGTCCATCTTGTGCAAATAAGTTTAAATGGATATTGGAGGTTAAAATACAAAATGTCCTTGCCCAAACTGTGGCAAGTTCTTTACCTTAATAGAACATCAAGATATTCCACAAATGAAGTCACATATTAAGGAGCTAGAAGATGAATTAGCTAAACTATGAGAAAAATATAGAGATATTGAGAAAACTTCTTGAGGTGAATTATTAGAATAAGAAGATGAAATTAAACACTTAACAAATCATGGTAAAAAAATATTATGACAAATTAAGAAATTAAAGGATATAAGGCAGGACATGCATAGACTCAAACAAGACAATCAAGAGCTTGAAAATAAATTATCAAAAAAGATGAAGAAGGTCCCACTTGCAAGACCTTAATCATAAATTGTTAGAACAAATAAAAAATTTAAGAGAAGAAAAATCAAAGAATTGTGACTTACAAGTTAAGAATCAAGCTTCAAGTCGTCAAGATGTCGCAATTCAGTGTGATCGAGGATATCAAAAGAAGCATCATCATAAGAAAGATATTGACAAAATCTTGTCAGATAAAGACAAAGTGATTAACCATTTAAAGAATCACAGTCAAATTTTGCTCACAGATATAAATAAACTAAAATGTAAGGATATACAAATATTTAAGTTCGATAAGGCAACTTTAACCGATCCAATGGAACCAAGGAAGTTCTCAGAAGTTGAGTTTGCAAATAAAGGGACCTCAATAGACGATCTCAAAATTGGAAATCAAAGTGTTCCTACAAATAAAGTCTCATTAGTGAAAGAACATCCAGAAATTCCATTAGAGCAACAATCCAACAACATGTCACCATCAATAGATTTAGTGAGGATTGAAGTGCCATCACCCACTACTAATGAAGACATCATCACACTAGTCAATACAAGAATGTTAAATTTCAATATGTCAACTCAAGTTCATCATGAACAGTTTAAACCAAAATTTATGAAGGACCAAAGTACCAAGATGTCACATTAGCTTCATCATTACAGAAAATGGAGTACACAAGAATCCACATACCGATGTCGGCAATCTTCTTACGAATCGCAACACCCAAACATCTATACAACTCAAAAGCAACGACAAGGAAGATTGAATTCATATTTTCATCATCAAAGAGTTCCAAAAAGAATCGATTTAGGATTGATCCCTTTTCTATGCACCAATGTTGTTCCAAGCTTCGAGCATCATATCGACTCACGTCTTCAACCATATTACATAAGCGCAAGTTATAGAAGACATTCTAATTATACTTAGATGATATCTTTTCCTTGCATTGAGGACAAAGCATTTCGAAGGCGGGAAGACTTGTAATATACCTAAGTATATTAGTATTAGTAACATAGTTCCCAAATATTTACATTTTCCATTTATATATTTATTTATTAATTGTAATTATTAGTTATTGTATCATTCCCGAGGGACACAACTTATCACTTATGTGTATTATATATACACACCACATGTATATCGGGAATACATGTTATGATTTTATAAATAAGAAATATTAATCATTTATGTATTATATGTGTTATCATGGATGTTAAGCTCAAGTGACCCATTGGGTTCCTTTAAACTGTATTCTTATGATAGAATGTTTGACTTCTCAAATGAACAAAATGTATTAACTCTTGTTTTAATGTGTGAACAAGGTTGAGTGTTGGTCCGACAACCTTGGCTCCTATAGGTTATTCTCACTCCCTTTCCTCTTTAATCATGTTGATTATGTATCATTCTTACTGGTATTCATTCCTTGGTGCATGGTGCATCTCCATAGTTTTCCCTTATGCACAGCTTAGCCATGGATGACATGCTCCAACCCTTGTCTCATACGCGAATATAAGTAAGTTATAATATTCTCGTTCAGTCAAAGGATCGGGTTCCTGTAGGTTATGGTTTGGGTTGCCATGTAGTGACTAGGATTTGAACACCCATAACCTACAGGTAGTAGGCACGAGAGGCTATTAAAACATTTTATTTCATAATTGTATTCATGGATTGTTAAACAAATTTCAATATATTATGATTTTATTGTGTATTGGTTTATCATTAAACTTGGTTCCTTGTGTTCGTCTCGTCCTATGGAGACCGACTTTGTTTGATGTTTATTTAATAATGAAATTTTTATTGTGGATTCCTTTAAGTAAAGACAAAGGGCATTGACTTGATATTTCCTTACGTCATATTATTTTGATCTGGCTCTCTGGGTCTTATTGTGCAAATGCTTAGACACAGATAGTACTAATCATCGCATAACTTTTTTCTAGCTTGATTTGCTAAACCTTAAGACGGGTATTCATGATTATCTATGTTCGAGTCTTACAATCAATATTGTGTAACTAATATTGAATGGATTTTATAATCTAGATTTGGGTTTTTTTTTTTGTGTTCAGGTCGAGTGCATTGGGGACTCCGCCCGTACCGGCTAGAGATATCAGCGCAGGCTCTGCAACCTTGTCGATCACGATCTGGAGTCATCTCTGAAGGATCCACATCGCCCTAACCAACAAGAAGGAAACTCTTTTGTGGCCTCGAGTTAGGGATCGTCCCTCGAACTCCATCGTGGCTTCTGATGGGGACCCTGCCCCCCCACCCGAACTCAGCGAATTCATGAAGCTCATATCTGCGCAAGGCAAAAAGACTTTGTCGGCTTTTGAGAAAAAATTCATGAAAAAGCTCTCTGAAATACCCACGGTAGCACTCCCGATCAAGCAACCTTGAAAATATTCTATTAACCTCTCAGAACGAGGTTTAAAATGTCAATTCAAAGGTCTGTGGACCTCTCCAAAAGCTACTGATACATGGGTTCAAAAAACCTGGAGACCCCTAATCTCGGAGGAAGTAAACTCTTATCTCCTAGGAAAGGGCTTCTTCACATTTGTCTTCGAAAGCAAGCATGATCGAGAGTTAATTTTCAAGAATGAGTCATACTTCATGGGACCACAAGGGCTCTACCTAAACAAATGGAATCCAAACTTTGATCTGACCCAAGATGTCCCCTCTGCAGTTCTGGTCTGGGTGAGACTCCCATACCTCCCTCTCCATTGCTGGAATCCTGAATCATTAGAAGCCATTGGAAACGTCCTTGGAAAATACATAGACAAAGCTGATAGGAAGGATCAATACTCATGTGCAAGGATCTGCATTGAAGTTGACATGGAACATGGACTCCCAGAAGCCATAAATCTCACCATGGCAGGCTGATCACACATCCAAGAACTAGATTATGAGCAAATCCCATTCAAATGCAGGTACTGCCATGAATATGGGCACTTCGCTCGATATTGCAAGAAGAATCTAGCATATCCAGAGGCAGGAGGGAAAAAATAACAATGGAGAGTTATTAAAAAAAACGCCAAAATAGGACCAAAAACCTCATCAAAAGGTCAAAGCTCAATGAAAGTAGATCATCAGCTTCAAAACCTTATGGCTAACAACAACAGGAACAAATTCAAAAATATTGAAATACCAGAAATCCAGGAAACCCCCAAAGCCCCAAAAGAAGGAGAAATCCCTGAGCAACAAGAATCTCAAGAAACACCCCAAATCCAAGAAGATCCGAAATACCTTCAGTCCCAAAATACCCCAAGCCCCAAAAGGAATAAAGGCTCACCCTCCTATGCAGAATTTATAAAAAAAAAACCTATAGCATCCCCTGCATCTTCGGAAGATCTCATTGATATATCATTCAAAAAACTAGGTCAGAAAACAAGCAAAGACCTAAGAGAAGAAGAAGCAGAAAGTGAGAAAATCCAAGGATATCAAGCAACAATAGACATGGCCTTCAGCAGGAACACCGGAGCCAGATTACCAGGAAAGAAAATGGGATACTTAGTAGGAGGAGGACCCTCCTCTGCCCACAACATTCGATAATGAAGCTGGTCTCTTGGAATTGCAGAGGACTGGGCAGTCCCAACATATTAGAAGCAGTCAAAGATATCCAAAAAATTGGCATACCATACATCCTCCTACTCCAAGAGACCAAACTCGATGAAAAGGTCGTCCTTTCCATTGGAAGTGAAAAATGGAAGAAAAATACAGGAATTGTTGTCAGCGCTAGAGGAGCATCCAACAGCCTAGCAACCCTATGGTCTTCAAAAAAAATACAATTGCACGGCTCCTTCGCCACTCAGCACTGGATATACACAGAGCTCACTCACATCTAAAGTAACAATCAAATTGCACTCTTCAATCTGTATGTTCCTAACCTTTACACTGAAAAAAAGATTGTTGGAAGCTCCTGGAAGATTTCCTAGATGCATATACTCCACAAAATATTATTCTAGCTGGAAAATGAACATTACCCTCTCCACAACTGAAAAAAGGGAGGTCTCGTTGGAAAAGATATACTCAGATCTCAAGTAGAATATCTCATTCAGAAATGGGACCTACTTGACATCAAACGCAAGAAAGGAAAATACACCTGGTCCAACAAGTGAATAGGCAAAGGAAACATAATGGCCAGGTTGGATAGATTTCTCGTCCAAAGCAGCCTTCTGAATGATAGACAAACAATCATCTCAAAAGTTATGGTAAACTTGGCTTCGGATCACAAGCCGATCCATCTCCAATTCCAAGACAATGAAGACCTTGGCCTGATTCCCTTCAGATTTAGTCCCTAATGGCTAGATCACACAAGTTTTTGGGACACACTAGACAAATCCTGGAAAATCCCCATTTCAGGCTCCCCTATATTTGTTTGAGAACAAAATATCATCGTCACCAAAAAGGCTCTAAAGGAATGGGCCAAATATAATTTCCCCCCACTGTCTAATCTCAGAAAGAAAGTGGTTGATAAATTGGAATCCATCCAAATCCTACAGGATGACCAACCCATCGATATCTCCATGCTTCAGGAAGAAACCAGGCACCAAACTAAGGCTTACCAAGCCTTCCGTAAGGAAGAAGAATTCTGGAGATTAAAATATCAAAGCATCTGGCTCAAGGCTGGAGATAAGAATACCTTGTATTTCCACAAGCAAACCAAAATCAGTCATTCAAGTAATTATATCTCATAAATTAAAACAGAAAATGGTTCGTCTGTCAATGGACATGAAAACATCAAAATTGCAGCTCACAACCATTTCTCAAGTCTATACACAGAGGGCAACAATATTGGAGAAGAAAGAGAGCAAATTCTCCTAGAGCATATCCCGAACAACATCACGCCTGAAGACAATGATGTTCTTCTCAAGCCATTTTCAGAGCAGGAAGTTATCAATACCATTTGGTATTTTGATCATGACGAAGTGCTAGGGCCAGATGGATACTCAATACATTTCTACAAATCCTGTTGGCAGTATATTAAAAAAGACTACATGAGAATGGTCAAGAGCTTCCATTCAAAAGCAAATATCGGTGGGTGCACCAATTCCACATTCCTAGCTCTCATACCAAAAGAGACAAATCCCAACTCCTTTGGCATATTCTGGCCTATCTCATTGTGTAATTCATCTTATAAGATAATTGACTAGATGCTAGCAAACATAATGAAGCCTATGCTCAACAAAATCATAATCGAGGAGGCTTCTTGGAGGGAAGACAGATCCTCGACAACATCATTCTAATACAGGAAGCTATTCATTCCAGCAAGATCCGCAAGGAAAAAGGTATGTTGATCAAACTCGATATGGCCAATGCATTCGACCGTGTCAAGCATTCATTCTTATATAAAGTTATGAAAAAAATTGGATTTGGGGAAACCTTTATTAGTTGGATCTCATCCTACATAAAAGGACCTTGGGATTTCCCCCTAGTAAATGGCCGACCCAGTAATTTCTTCCAAGCCACACACAGAATCCGACAAGGATTCCCCTTGTCCTCCTTCCTGTACATCCTTATGGCTGACTCTCTCAGTAGAAAACTGAATTCTGATATAAACTCAGGCTTCTTACCAGGTCTCAATCTAGCCTCTGATTCCATGCCTCTCAATCACACATTCTTTGTCATTGATTCTCTCTTATTGGGAGGAGGTTCTTCCAATATTTCCTGAAACTTCAAACAAAATTTAACCCGGTACTGCAATTCCTCAGGAGGCAAGATCAATCTTCATAAGAGCAGAGTGTATGGATGGAATATGAACAACATTACCACAGCCAACATTGGCAAGATTCTTGGAATCAAAATTCACAAGCAATGGGACAAATTTACATACTTGGGCCTCCCAATTACACAGGGACACACAAACTCCAGAATTTGGGATGATACCCAAAATCAGAAGATGGGGAGGACAGTGGCTCAAAACAGTTGGAAAGCTGATTTTAGTGAAAGGTGTCTTATCAGCTCTACCTATTTACCAATCATCCATATTGCTGGCACTTAAAATAGTATCCGAACAAATCAGTAAACTCTTGAGAGATTTCCCCTGGAAGGGAGGCAAAAACAATGAAAATAAAATTCATTTAGTCAATTGGAACATTATAAAACATCTAAAGCTCTCGGGCGGACTCCAAATTCATGATCCTCTCCAGGAAAACTTGGCATTGGGAGGAAAATTGATTTGGCAAATTCTGCATAATAGACAACATCACGTAAGTCTGTTGTTAAGAAGGAAATATCTTAATTGCAATAATCTAAGATGCCTGGACAACAGGCCAACCTCTAAAGGAACCTCGGTATGGTCCTTATGCAAAGCCGCATGGGGATTCTTCTCTCAATAGCTCTATTGGGTTCCTAGATATGGAAGAAAAATTAACATATTCACTGACAAAATTATGGGAAACAAAGCATTAAAAGACACCCAAGAGCTCAACGACATAGTCCAATGGCTTACACAACATGGAATCAAAACTTTGAATGACTTCAGTCTCTTACTCTCGGCGCATGGCGGAGTTGGAAAAACATATCAATTCCATCCAATCTCGAACCCTCCAAATGTCTTCTCATTGAAAAATTAAATGGATGTGCTCCTACTCAACTTCAGAACAAGGATGAGCGTGGATGGGGTCCAAAAGGAAATTACACTACTGTCATAGGCTTCAATGTTATTCAAAATCATGAAGACTCGAGAAAAAGGTTATGGAAATTAATTTGGAACCCATTTGGACTCCCCAATATAAAATTCTTCATCTGGACTCTGATACACCGGAAGGTACTTACCAGAGACAACCTAATCAAAATAGGAATCATCAGACCACACCGATGCCCCCTTTGATGCAAGAATTCTGAAACTATAGATCATCTTTTCCTAGACTGCCATTTCTCAAAAATTGTTTGGAAACTTATGCTTCATGAACTTAATATCGCCATGCCATCATTTAACACCATCACCTGCCTATTCAAAGAGTAGAAATCCATTTATACTCTTCCGCTTTCCAAAAAAAAGCTCTGGTCCCAAATCTGGATAACCCTCCCCAAATTCACTTGCTGGAAAATCTGGATTGCCATAAATGAAGCCATTTTTCATGAAACCCATTACACACCCTGCAAGTCACTGGGAAAACCAAGGGCTTGATTATAGAATGCCTAAATGCCTCCAACCTCAAGATGGATACAAATATCAGCACAAATGAATTGAAATTGATTAGAACCATTTCCCCATGCCCGGGAAAAAAAAAACTTAATCTTCGATCTCGATATTCACCGCCTTGGAAAATCATACTTTCCAATTCTTAGTTTCAAGATTGAAGGAATAAGAAAACTATGGACAGTCTACATTTTGATGGGGCATCCAAATGAAATCCCGGAGTGGCAGGAGCAGGGGGGGTTCTTTTGTTCACCGGAGGTTCGCTGAGATTAAGATTCAGATGGGGACTGGGAACTTGTTCTAACAACTTAGCAGAAGCCTTAGCTCTGCTAAAAGGCTGCCATATCGCCAAAGAACAAAGAATTAACAGGCTACAGGTGTTTGGAGATTCTATGGTAATTATCAAAGCTCTCAATTTGAATACAGACTTCAATAATCTGGCACGAAAATGGATTGTCCATCGAATTCAGCAAATAGAAAACTCCTTCAATCAATTCAAAGCATATCATATTATGAGAAATCTAAATTACGATGCATATTTAGAAGCAAACGCCCAAACTAATCTTCAATCCAGAAAAATTGAATTCTCCAATAAAGAATCTTGCCATCACCACATACCCTGAGCTATCCATTCTCACAGATACCAATCGAAGAATCCGATTTCTCCATGAAATGAAGTGAAGGATCTTGCTTGTTTGGAAATACACAATCATGAGCAAATGGTATAAAGACCCCGAGCCATCATGCAGCCGACCCAGGGATTGCAATCATATCAAATGGAAATGCATCAACGCCTTCACGCAGATATCAGAGAGGCACCAATCTATTATGCAGTTGCCTCGAAGAATGAGGATATGGACCAGGGAACGCGATTAGATCAACTGACAATGCGATTAGCTAGCAATGCCTTCATGCATAGAACAAAGAGATACCGAGCTATTTTGCAACTGCCTCATAGAATGAGAATATGATGTATTTATAATCTAAATGCAATTGGTTATAATGAAAACACAATGGATATTGAACTACATCAACTGACTGAATCGTCTACAGGTCAAAATTCAAATAAATGCTTTGACTATGGATCAGTCCATATGATTTCAAAATCGACAGAAGATCAATATCATGGCCTACAGAAATCAATTTTTTCAAAGAAAAATTTTCATCTCATAGCAATTTGCTACTGAATTTTTGAGCATTGTATTTAGCCCGATTTGGCTTCAGCCATGGCTCAACCATTCTTTTTTTTAATACCATATACCCGTTTTAGTTAAAAAAATAAAAATTGTGTAACTAATGACTTTAATGGTTATGAAGATGTCTTAATGTTACGACAAGGTCCCATTGAAAACGTATGGTTTTATTTATTTGAATCATTATTGGTCGATGTTAATGGGATAAGACCATGTTGTGTGACTTGATCCTTTGCTTATAAAAATAGGTTTCTTTCTCATTATTTAAATTTAATGTGTACATTTACTTAGACCCTACACCATCTAGTGCGTTGCATGGCACATTCATGCCCCATTTTATTTGCTTGCCATTGATTTTAAAATTATATTGGTACGATTACCCTCACGATGGTTTCAATACCCATGCATGCAATAGTGAAAAGCATCTATAGTCAGTTTGTTTAGCAAAGTCCTTGAGCTCATCCCAACAATGGTTTATAGTTTCTCTTTTGATAAGAGCCTTTACGACCTGAGTTGTTTTATTTTGCACAATTTTTTAAAAGAGGGACTTGATCCCTGCTCTTAAGATTTAGACGGTTAAATGCATGGATATATTGTACAACTGTGTGTTTTCATTTTGCATATGATATGGTTTTCTAGGCTTGATTAAAAATTCATGGCATGTTATTATATTTCGATGTATATAAGCTTATAGTTCTCTGTTACAACTTGTTGCACATCTTTGAGTATACATATGAGTTCAAAACCTATTATATTGACCGAAACTAACTGTAACGATGCACCAATTTAATTGTAATTCAACTATTGCATTACAAACCATGCACATTCTACTAATCAATCTCCTTGCCTAATAGTGTATAAACTTCTAGATAATCTATGAAATCCTCTTCTTTTCTTTCAAGAGGATTGATAACTATTTTTGTTCATAAACAATACCACGTTCCTTGTATATAAGAGAAACATTCTTCACATGAATAATAACAATAAATCCCATATTTTACCTAAACAATCATAGCAAATATAGTCTCACATTTAATAAAAAATGTACTTTCAATGTATAAACATAGAACCAAGACACTATACTTATCTAACTTTTTGTCTTCAAATTTCCCTTCTGCAAAAGCCATGAACCGCCCAACCATAAACTGTAGAAAACACTTTAGCTTTATGTTCTCACTCAATCACCCCTGAGCTAGGTCTTGGTCTCTCTAGAAATTGGATTATCAAGTTCTCAAGGATAGCTAAATCTCAAATTTTCGTTTGGGTTTCAGAACCCAACATATACACCTATCAAAGTACTGCATTGCACTATTCAAGTACTCATGACAGTAACATAAGGATTTTATATCTCTTGTACCTACTCGTTCAAGAATTAATTTTATTAGTCTTTGCTTGGTTCAATCACATAGGTATCCCTTCTACCGTAACATAGTATCGACGGTCCTTCCGCCAAAGAAAACAATACTGGCAGTACTGGCCTCGGTACTTCTAGTGCTCTTACTAACTCCATGGCCATAGAGATTTGTGAACCAGACTGAACTTGGACTTTCTGGTCTTCTATTTTTGCACACATACCCATAAATTTTCACTTTATTTTTTGTGTGTTGTTCTCTTGGATGGTTTTTTTTGTTCAAAGAATTCCCTAGTTACATTTCTCTATGAGTCTTTTGTATTAGAGGTAGTTTAAATTTAGTATATTTTTTGGTGTAAATAGAATTGTGACACGTATCATGTTAGTTATGTTTCTAGAGGTGACATACTTTCAATTTTTCTATAATGTATGTTTACCGAAGATATATATATATATATATATATAGAGAGAGAGAGAGAGAGAGAGAGAGAGAGAGAGAGAGATGTATCCATGTATCTACATAGATATAGATACATATATATATATGTATCTATATAGATACATATATATATATGTATCTATATCTATGTAGATACATAGATATATATATCTATAGATATCTAGATACATAGATATAGATACATATATACACATATCTAGATAGTGTATCTATATCTATGTATCTAGATATGTGTATATATGTATCTATATCTATGTATCTAGATATCTATATATGTATCTATGTATCTACATAGATATAGATACATATATATATATATGTATCTATAGATATATATATCTATAGATATATATATCTATAGATATATATATCTATAGATACATATATATATATATATATGTATCTATACATATATAGATATATATATACATAGATAGATATATATATGTATATATAGATACATAAATATATATATATATATATATATATAGATACATATATATATATATATATATATGTATATATATATGTATCTATATGTATATATATATGTATCTATATATATATATATATGTATCTATATGTATATATATATGTATCTAGAGATATATATATATATATACATATAGATACATATATATATCTCTAGATACATATATATATACATATAGATACATATATATATATATAGATACATATCTATATATATATGTATCAATTTTTCTATAATGTATGTTTACCGAAGATATATATATATATATAATTTTCTATTTGAATCATCTAATCCATATAGAAACTGACCCCTCTTCCTTCAGGTTTTCCCACGCAGCCTGAGAAGAAGGTAACCTTTAATTAAACACAGCATATGTCCAAGTACATAGTAAATCATCATGCATAATGTTTATCTATCCAAACAAATAAAAATAAAATACTTAATCACTTTTGAGGCTCAACATTCATGGGTGTTATATTCTTTTGTAATGTAAATTTTTTTTGTAGGTAGAGGTTCTAGCAGAGGTTTTTTCTTCAATGTTTTTTCACATAATATGCACTAGTGCGCTAACAAATAAATGCATCAATGCTTATTTAATTATTGAGCATCGATGTTGCTTTTATTCTCATATAATGCACCATTTTTTTCTTCTTATTTCAACAACAAAAACCACTGATGCAAATATAAACACATGCACCAAGAGGACGAAATTTGTTAAAAAAATGGTGGCGAGTTGTCAATGATTAGATAAAATACAAATGCATCGGTGAGAGTATGCATTACACCCCAATGCTTATATTACCATGTGTTAGATTTTGCACTTTAATTCAATTTAACTAGGATATTTAACTAAAAGAATAGCAAGCACAACAAAACACAATAGACACAATAGTTTTCCTCTAGGAAACCATAAAGGAGAAAACCCCTACAACTTCCTCAAAGATAGATTCCTCACTAATACAATATCACAAAAAGGAAAAACTAAAAATAGGAAGTCTTATGCAGTTCTCTCTTCTTTCTCCTCGACAAACTTGTCTTCTCTCTCTTTCTTATGTGAACTTTAGTGAGTGGGTGGTGTGTCCAAATGAGAGAGCAATCTCTCTATTTATACTTTATGTTTGGGTGACCTGATTCCTAATTAGGTCAGCTTGACTAACTTGATTGGGCCGACTTGTCCGAGGGAGACTCAATAATATATTTTACATTAATTCTTTGGGGTGTTATTGCCCCAACTTACAATGGATGTTTTACCTCAATGGCCTAGCATTACCAAACATAATCATGACATCCCCGAACAGAGGAAAAACATCTATGTCGGAGGTACAAGTAAAATACAATAATAATATCAATATAAAATACAAATGAGTATCTTCCGAAGTTACATTTACAACACTCCCTCTTAACTAGGAAGGTATTGTCTCACCATAGTCATCGTCATTCTGGACACATATTCTAGACAATGTCATCATCGTTGGATCATCATCAATGCTAGAACATCATCATCAACACTGGATCATCATCATCGCTGCTACCGTAATCCTCATTTTGTCGATCATTGATTAGTGAAATCTCTTGAATCTATCTGTCATAAGAATTTCTATAGAGCCAACCATTTTTCATGTTGGATGTAGGCCTAGCTTTCATGTAGGTCTTCATCATCTTTGCGAGCAATCTATCAAGTAGGTACAACCCATGACCACATATTACATTTCCACAGCAATCACTTGCATCTCCTACTATCATCTCAATGTATCTAGATCATCTCATCATCATACACGGGGCACAACCCAGATGGACACCTCATGTCCAACAGACCACCTGTGTCTCCCATGTAGTGGGTATAGCCCAGGAGCACCCCAGGTGCATTACTTCTCTCAACGGTCAGCCCGCATCTACCAGCATGAGAGCACAGGCAGGAGAACCCCAGGTGCATTACGTCCCAAGGACAACCTGCGTCTTCCACCATGTGAGAACCATCCTAGGTGCACACAAAGTGTCTTTGTGACCGGTGGACCTCTCAGCGTATCCAACATGGGAGTACAACCAGGAGCACCCCAAGTGCATTATGTCCCAAGGACCACCTGTGTCTTCCACCATGCGAGAACAAACTCTACATCTTCTCTAGCATGGGAGTACAGCCCGGAGCACCCTAGGTGCATTACGTCCCAAGGACCACCTGCATCTTCCACCATGCGAGAACTATCTCTAGTGCATCTGCGTCTTCCGGTATCATCACTCCCTCTTTTGAGGAACCTCGATCTGGATAACACCAAGGCTCTCTCTGAAGTACTCGAACTTCACTCTGGCTAACAGCTTGGTCAACACATCAGTTATCTGCTTGTCTGTCGCCACATACTGGGCTTCATTACTCCTCTCTGTACCATATCCCAAATATAGTGATACTTGATCTCAATATGCTTCGACTTGTCATGGAACACCAGGTTCTCAGACAACTTCACACAAATATCGTTTTCACAGAAGATACAAGTTGCCTCTAACTTGAGATCAAACAAATCTTATAGTAGATTCCGAAACCATACTGCCTCACAACTGGCCGAACAGGCTACAACATACTCTGCTTCAACTGTACTTAGTGCCACGCATGACTACTTCCTACTAAACCAGGAGATCATATCGGATCCCATACTGAAGCAACATCCTGAAGTGCTCTTCCTATCTGTGGCACTACCTTCCCAATCCAAATCAACATAACCATGCAGGTTAATCTTCTGATTCGCCTCATAATTGAGCCCATAGTCAACTGTACCCTTCAAGTACCTCAATATATGTTTTGCAACCGTCAGGTAAACATGTCTTGGATCTGTCAAGAACTGGCTCAGGGTGTTCACAACAAAACATATGTTTGGTCTCGTGTTCGTCAGGTACATCAACAAGCCAATCATCATCTGCCGAAACATCGTGGCATCAACTATATCTTATGAAGCATCACACAATAGCTTCAATTTTGATGCCATTGGTGTGGCCATTGCCTTGCAGTCCATCATTCTGAACCTCTTCAGACTCTCCACTACATACTTTCCTTGACCAAGGAAGATCCCATCCGCACTCTGCCACACGTCCATGCCTAAGAAATAATGCATCATCCCCAAGTCCATCATCTCGAACTTTATGGCAAGCCTCCTCTTTGCATCTGTAATGAGCTCATCCTCACCTGTTGGAAATAGATCATCTACATATAACAGAAGTATCACTAGTCTTCCGCCTTCAACCTTGAAGTAAAGGTTGGAATCTACTTAACTCTTGGTAAATCCTAAGCTCACTAGGAAGCTGTCCATCATGTCGTACCATGTCCTGGGTGCCTGCTTCAATCCGTACAAGGATTTCTTTAACTTGAGCACATGAGTTTGTCTATCATGTGTCTCAAATCCTAGTGGCTGCTCTATGTACACTTCCTCTTCTACTACACCATTCAAGAATGTTGTATTGACGTCCATCTGTTGTACCTTCCATTTCATTACTACAACCAATGCAAGTATAGATATGATGGAAGTGTATCTTTATACAGGTGCAAATGTCTCCTCGTAGTCTATGCCTTCTTTCTGGGAGAAGCCACGTGCCAAAAATCTTTCTTTGTGTTTTTCAATGCTACCATCTGCAGCGTGCTTGATCTTGTAGATCCACTTTGAAGTCACAACAGACTTCCCTTTTGGTCTCAGAACTATCTCCCAGACATCATTCTTCATAATCGAATGACATCCTTCCATTCCTTCTTCTTTAATGCTTCTTCATAGTTGGAAGGTACTTTCTTAATGATGTCACATAGCAGGGCTACATAGTTGGAGTATGGTCTAGGTCTCTTTCTTTCTCTGTGCATCCCCTCTGGAGCGCCATACTTCTCTGCATCTTGTATTGCTTCTTGTGCCCATGTTGGTCTTCTCTCGTGGGAGTTCTTTTCACGAGGTGGATCTATAGGTTCTTGTGCTTCTGCCAAGTCATGATCTTCATGATCTTTTGAAACCGCTTCTTCCATTACTGAGTCCCTGATTCTGGGAACTTCAGGTTCTTCATTTTCTTCGATAAGTAGTTTTCTTGATTTGTTGTAGCTGAATCATCGTCAATTGTTTTTCGAAACAAGTCTCATTATTATTCTCTTGTAGGTGATGGTACACGATCTTTCCTACAAGTCAAATTTAGTTGCGTGGTTAGAATTTCATAATTTTCCAAACAAATTCTTATGCATAAATACATAGGTCATACAGTCATGCAACTATCTTAGCTAATGCTACAACATTCATCCATATCATGTATTCATACGGTAACTTTCTAAATGCCTTCCATCTCTACCAAAACATTGTTAAGAGCGTGCACTACTCCCAACATGTCAACAAAGAGGTTTCATTCTAGATAAGTAGCAATGGAATATTGTACATCACCATAGGCCACTTACCCGTTACTTGCATATTAATGCAACTTTTCTAACATGCATAATACACATCCTAAATCTAGGAACATAAGTATGTACACGACTAAACAATATCATTCAAGTAATTAAATATACAAGAAATGACAATTCAATCATTATATTTGTTTGATTGTTGGGTGGACTCCCTCTTGATCTTTGCTTCCTTGCAGGAACTACTAGAGTCTCTGACAGTGTGCTCTACTTCATCGTCTAATTCTGAGGACCTGTGCCTTTCTTGCTTATGATCAGGAATGTTGAGCAAGTATTCTACATTGTAGATCACTTATTCTTTGTACTGGAGTAGACTCTGAGTGTCCCTTCTTTTGTATTCATCATAATACATATTAATCATCACTTGAAGAATCATCCCTGTATTCTCTGGTTCTTTTCCTTGCTGGTTCATAATCTTCAGCGGTGTGAACATGATGCCTCTTCTTATCGGATTTCTTGGAGGGTCCTAATTGATTTCTGGGACAATTTCTTGAGTAATGTCCCTTCTCATCACATGTGTAACATCTGATACTTGAGAGATCCCATCTAGGTCCATGATTCCTATTGGGCCTTCTGGATCTTTTGTGATGATGGTCCTCCCTCTTGCTATGATTCTTCTTAGCATGAGAAGTTAGAGCTTGGTCGTCATCAGCTCCCATCTTCTCTTCTTGTTCTATAAGTTGAGCTTCTTCTTGTGTACATTCTTCCCATAATCTGTTGAAGGTGATAAACTTCTTCCTGGCACATATTCCTTGAATGAATGAGTCCTATGATCTTGGGAGACCATTCAAGGTGGTCATAGCGATCTCTCCTTCTTCTACCTTTTCTTCAACTGCTTCAAGTTGTTCCTTGATATGAGAGACCCTTGTGAAGTAGTATTGCATGGTCTCTGAGTTTAGGATCTTCACATTCTTGAACTGGTTCCTTAATGTCATCTTCTGATTGATGTTCTTCCCTTCGAATAATTTTGTCCAAGCATCGAACATCTCCTTGGGTGTCTTCAAGGATGACACATGGGGGATGAGATGATATTTAATGGAGTTTGCAATAATTCTCTTGGCATTGACCAAGTTCTTCTTGTGGATAGCATTAGACTCATCTCCCTCTGGTGCTGGAACCTCCTCACCAACATATTTGTCGAAATCATTTTCTTCAAGGACAAGAGCAATCCTATACTTCCATGCTCGGAAGTTGTCATATCCTTCAAGCTTATCCTCAAGCTTGGTGTGGTGAGTCATTTTGAAATGATAAACTCAAATGGAAATGGTAGAGATTTAGGTGTTACCTATTTGAGATGCCCAACCTAATTCTGGAACTGGCTAGCCTAGGGTTTGTCAGAGAAACCCTAATTTTCTAAAGTTGGAATTTTGAACTTCTAATTGGACAGGAAGATGCGTCTCCTCAAGGCAAGTTGTTCAATGTACTCCTTTTTCCAAATTGATGGAGAAAAACCCTAAGAACTTAATGCCCTAGTATTCCTCCCGATAGTAGTGACGGGGCCAAAACTGAAAATTTTCAGAATTTGATTCTATTGCCTCCAAACGATGCGCCCTCCTAGGGCGAGTTAGCCCAGCCCTATTTTTTAGAAGATCTATGGAGAGAAAACATTGAACTAGGAAGCCCTAGTTTCCCGCTGGTGCACAATGCCTTCTTTTCAGGTTAGCTTTGATACCATGTTAGAGTTTTCACTTTAATTCAATTTAACTAGGATCATTAACTGAAAGAATAACAAGCCCAACAAAACACAATAGACACAATAGTTTTCCTCGGGGAAACCATAAAGGAGAAAACCTCGCAACTTCCTCAAAGATAGACTCATCACTAATACAATATCACAAAATGGAAAACCCAAAAATAGGAAGTCTTATGCAGCTCTCTCTTCTTTCTCCTCAACGAACTTGTCTTCTCTCTCTTGCTTATGAGAACTTTAGTGAGTGAGTGGTGTGTCCAAATGAGAGAGAAAGCTCTCTATTTATACTTTATGTTTAGGCGACCTAATTCCTAATTAGGTCAGCTTGACTAACTTGATTGGGCCAACCTGTCCTAGGGCGACTCAATAATATATTTCACATTTATTCTTTGGGGTGCTATTGCCCTGACTTACAATGGAGGTTTTACCTCAATGACCTAGCATTACCAAACATAATAATGACATCCCCGAATGGAGGGAAAACATCTATGTCTGAGGTACAAGTAAAATACAATAATAATATCAATATAAAATACAAATGAATATCTTCCACAGCTACATTTACAACAACACCATGGGCACCAGAGGGACATTAAATTTTATTTTTTTGCATTAAATGGTGGCTCGTATATTATATACCGCACCGGTGTGTTCGCTAAATAAAAAGCACCGGTACGATAAATATAATCGTATGGTTTGTAATTTATAGTGTCAGTGCAAATTTTGAGATGTGTCGCACTAATGCTTTCTTCTTATTTCAACAACTAAACGCACCGGTGCAAATATAGACATGTACACTAAGAGGGCGAAATTTATTTAAATAATTGGTGGAGAGATGTTAGTGCTTAGATAAACAACAAATGCATCGGTGCATTCCTTAAATCTAAAGCACTTGTATGGTAAATATAATTGTACAGTTTGTTGTTTATAGTGTCGGTGCACTTTTGAAATGTATCGCAACAATGTCGTAGTGTTTGTAATAGCATTGGTGCACTTTTTTATATAAATAATACCGGTGTATATGTTTGCACACACCGTTTGGTGAGTTCAAAACAATAAAATGCATTGATATGTATATATTTTAATTAACTGTTTTTCACTTGTTTTTTAAACAAAATTTCAATTAGTCATAGCAAAATCATTTTTTCTAATAATATCGATTTGTATATTTTAATTGTTGCTTTTTGATATATAATAATTGCATTTATACACTATGCCACATATTACACGTTTGTTTTTTGTAACAATAAATCATCCATATATTAATAAATCAACAATGCAACATTTTACAACATTAGACAGTGCAATAAAATAAGAAATTGTTTTATTATATATGAGCAAGAAACCCATCATCGTTGAGAGTGGAGAATTGTTTCTCTTGGAATTATTCAAAAAACATTGGTTTACTTCATTTGGTGCGATAGATAATTCTCTTAACAGGGTAGGAGTCAGGGCATTCACATAAAGTTTTATCATCAATCAAGAAGGGGTTTTGTTGTTGACTTGCATAGATGAGGAGAGAGGTTATCCAATTTCCAGGACGCCAGGAATTTGGAAAGAAGGACTCCAGAACATCCTCTTGAAGTATAAGGGAGAATAGGATTGGGCTCTGTTTTCGATTTTTTGTGTTGAGGAGAAAGGCACTGCAAATCACTATGAGACTATGAAATAAATATCCCTTATTGCCTATCCTTGGGGGAATTGGTTAGAAGGTTCTTTCATCAATAAGCAAGAGTGGTCAGGCAACAAATTTTTTTAAGTAATTGTCACTCCATTAGTAGATGTGGAGAATTTTGTAAACAAAGGTGTGGAGTTGAACTTGAATGAATTCTTTCTCAATCTCAAGCAAGAGTGGTTTCTGGTTTTAATTTCCAATGCCAAGGTGAAAGGCGCTGCATTTATTTTGTTATCACATTACACTAATGAGGAGAGAGGCTATCCACTTTCTAGGGCGTCATGGAAGTGGAAAGAAGGACTCCGCAACACTTGTTTGAAGGTGGAGGAAGAAGTTCTTTGTTTGAAAATAGACTCGTTGGATGATGTTATTCTTGTTGTAGGTGATGAGGATTTCATTAATAGTTGTGTGGTGTTGAATTTGAATGAATTTATCACCATTTTTTAGCGGGAAAGTATTATATTTTCGAATCTCAATGCTGAGGTGATAGGCGCTGCAAAACATTGTTTGATGGGGAAATAAAGATCCTTTATAAACAAGGGGTCCTGCTAATAGGCGGGGTGGCTTGGGCGGTCGGCTATGGCCGTCCCCACCCTGGACTGAACCCCAGACCATCACTTCTTGACGAGCATTATATAAGGGTGCGATCATACCAGCGTTATGCATCGGATCCCATCAACCTTTATAAAATTAAACGTTTTAGTGAAAAAAAATATCCTTTACCAACTATTTGTCTGGGAATTGGTTAGAATGTATCCTCGTCATCAAGCCAGAGTGGTTATCTAGAGACAGAGGGAAGGTAAATAGTATTTGATGCTGAAAAAATTGTAAATAGTGAAATTGAATTGAACTTGATTGAATTTTTCCCCATCATCAAGCAAAAGTGGGTTCTAGTGATTTCCAATGTCGAGGATGCAATTCATTGTGACAAGGAGAGAAGGATACCTTTTCGTTTGTGTTTTGGGGAATTGTACAAAAGGCACTATGTGTATTAAGAAAGACTATACAATTAGAGACTATAGGAAATCAAACTAAAATTGGTACACTATGGCGATCTCATCTGAGAATAGGGAACACCCAGGTCATAGATGCAAGTGTCTTCATTATGAAGTGCAAGATACAGTGACAAAAGCAATGCAGAAGATGGAGAATTGGCGCAATAACTAGGAAACTAGTTATGTGCATGACTTGTTTGTGGCAAGAGGGCAATATGATGTAGTAAAAGAACATGTTAACAAACTTAAGAATAAATTGGTAATGACAGGCATTGAAGTTGACTGTTTGAAAGATAAAAATGAGGAACAAGTAGAACATATCTGAGTCCTCTAAGATAAAGTAGAAATCCTCGATCTAGAGCAATTTCTTGGTTTTGCAATTGAAAGAAAGACACCAGCACCGTAAGCATCAGTTGCTTCTTATGGAGTTCAACAAAGGTTGGATTGTGAAGATAATATAATGGAACAAGTTCATAAGGACTTACAATGAGCATGCACTTCTAATATTTCTTCGGTAGCTAGGCGTATGCAAGAATCTCCCAAAGAGCTAGGTACTTTTCGTGGTTAATATTTGTTATGGTTTGCAAATGTGTTTTGCTTGTAAGACAATTTACTAGGATATATTCGTGTAGAAGATATAGTAGAAGTGGTAGAATAGCCAGTTATGGATATTTTGAACTCAAAAATTTTCAAATGTTAAACAACTGATTTAATAGTTGTATCAGACACTATCAATTTTCTTGTACTGCCAGGTTGAACGATTCAACTGTAGCCTTTTTTCCATTGATACAAAATAGTAACCATTTATGTTAAAAACAAGAAACCCATTGTTGAACTTATGATTATACTGAAAGGAGGAGGTGAATTAGTATAAGTTACTTTTTCTTACTTTAAAAATTCATCAATAATTCATTTACTTTGAAACAATAAATGTAGGCACCAACCTACTATTACAAAGTGTGTAAGAACCCAATTACTAGAGACACCAATCCTCTCAAATGAGCGCCAACTCAACAATATGTAGGCACCAACCTATTAGAGACACCAATCTACTCCACTGAGCCCCAACTCAATAATATGTAGGCACCAACCTACTGAAGGATTGGGTACAATAATGCTGACATAATCACCTCAAATATTACGTCATAATTAGCTTCAAATCTCCTACATAACTTGCCTCGGATCTGCTCCATACTCTACTGTTAGGAACCCATATCTTTACTTTGTTAGTATATTGTTGTTGGACGCATATGCTTTGTAAGTCGTCCCATAGTATTTGTTGATCCATAGTTTGTGTTATTGTTGTTGGCGCATATGCTTTGTAAGTCGCCCATCGTTTTGTTGATCCATAGTTTGTATTGGCCCATGGTTTTGTGCGGTAGAAAAACTAGGACGTGAGATCCATTTTGAATAAGATATATATAATTGAATTGATAAGATCCTTAACGCTTTACAAGAGCTCTCCTTTTATAAGGTTGGAGCATTTCTTTAAGAAGGGTTACGTCCCTTCAATTAAACTACTTAATAATTTAATGATTAATTTGATACAATATTTAATATTCATAGCATTGCCACTCCCTTTTAAAGAGCTTTGTCCTCAAAGCAATGGTAATGAGGGATGTAACTGTCGAAATTGTTCTGATTCCCATGTTGCATCTTCTTCGGGAAGATTTTTCCACTTTATGAGGTATTCTTTAATGACTCGCGTTCTTAATATCTTCTCTCTAGTAGCAATGATAGATTCTGGCTCGAATATGATTCTTCCTTCTTCATCTAACACGGGAAGTATTGTTTGTGCCTTCTGGTGTTGACCTATCATCTTTTTCAAACATGAAACATGAAAGACATTGTGGATGCGACTTGTAGTTGGCAATTCCAATGCATATGCCACCTGACTAATCTTCTTATTGATTTGATATGGGCCATAAAAACGTGGAGCCAACTTATTTTTTCCACCTTGTTTAAGTGATAATTGTTTATAGGGTTGTAGTCTTACATATACCCAATCTCCAATTTCAAATTCTCGTTCTGTTCGATGTCGATCTTCTTGTTGTCTCATTCTATTCCTGGCAGTATTCAAATTCTCTTTAAGTACTTGGACAACCTTTTGGTTTTCTTCTAAATGGTCATTTACTGAAGCGACCCTTGCTTGGTTGGTGATGAAATCCTTCCATTTTGGGGGTTCATATCCATATAGGGCTTGAAATGGTGTCATTCTTGCAGATGTATGATAAGTAGAATTATACCACCATTCCGCAAGATGTAGCCATTGGAACCATTTATTTTGCTTATCAGTTACAAAACAACGAAGGTAGGTTTCTAAGCATTTATTGACAACTTCTGTCTGTCCATCTGTTTGGGGATGATAAGCTGAGCTCATGTTAAGAGACATTCCAATTTGCTTGCAAAACTCTCTCCAAAAGTTCCCTTTAAAATTGTCATCCCTATCACTTACTATAATCTTCGGAAAACCATGTAATTTGTAGACATTTTTACAAAAAACTTCGGCTGTTTCTTTTGCCGAATCAGTTTTCCTCACTCCAACAAAATGTGCATATTTGGTTAGCCTGTCTACCACAACTAGTATTTTGTCTTTTCCATCTGATATGGGTAGACCTTCAATGAAATCCATTGAAATTTCCTCCCATTTCTTATTCCGAATATGTAACGGATGGAGTAACCCTGGACTTGAGATATTCTCAGTTTTATTCCGCTGACAAATGTCACACTCTGCAACATACTTGTGAATGTCAGCATACATACCCTTCCAAAAGAATGATTGCCTTGCATTATAGTAGGTTTTAAAAATTCCTACATGACCAACGGTTGGGCAATCATGTGATTCTTTAAGCACCTTGGTCTTAAAACTGGAATTGGAACTTAAGTAAATACGTCCTTTGTACCATAACAGTTCATTCTTCCATTCAAACTTCGGATACTGATTTATGTTGTTAATTATGGAGCAAACCTCTGAATTCTTGGCATATTCCTTACGAATTTCGTCCAAAAATTCTGGGATCACCATGGATACGGCGTAGACTTGTATCTCTTCGTCTTTCCTTGATAAAGCATCAGCTACTACATTGTCCTTCCCTCTTTTATGTAGGATCTCCATATCGAAGGTAGAGATTTTCTCTATCCACTTTTGTTGCTCGGTTGTTAATGTCTTCTGCTGTAACAAGTGTTGTAGACTATTATGATCTGTTCGGATTAGGAATTTACTTCCCAAAAGGTATTGTCGCCATTTAGTTAATGCATGCATGATGGCAAGCATTTCCTTGTTGTATGTAGACTGTAGGTATTCTCTTTTGTTCAACTTCCTACTTTCAAAAGCGATTGGATGACCTTCTTGCATTAGCACAGCTCCTATCCCAAACCCTGAAGCATCACATTCGATTACGAATGGTTTTGCAAAATCAGGTGTTGCCAAAACGGGAGTTGAAGACATAATTTGTTTCAACGTTTCAAAGCATCTTCTTGCTTCATCATCCCATTGAAAAGAATTTCTTTTTAGGAGATTTGTTAGTGGGGCAGTGACATGTGCATAGTTCTTGATGAACCTTCGATAGTAACCTGTTAATCCCAAAAATCCTCGCAATTTTGAAACATTCTTTGGTTCGGGCCACTCCTTCATTGGCTGGATCTTCTTTGGATCCACCTTAACTCCTTCCTTTGAGATTATATGACCAAGATACTCCACTTCTTGCTTCCCAAAGGTGCATTTTGACTTTTTTGCATAGAACTGATTTTCCTTCAGAAGAGATAGAACCTCTTCTAGATGCGTCAAATGTTCTTTCCATGTCTTGCTATATATAAGGATGTCATCGAAGAATACTAACACAAATTTCCTTAGGTATGGCTGAAATAGTTCATTCATAGTTGCCTGGAATGTGGCAGGGGCATTAGTTAACCCAAAAGGCATTACTTTGAATTCATAATGTCCTTCATGAGTTTGGAAAGCAATCTTTGCGATATCCTCTAATCTGACCCTGATTTGATAGTACCCTGACCTTAAATCGAGTTTCGAAAAATATTTTGCGTCATGAAGTTCATCCAGCATGCCATCGATGAAGGGAATTGGAAACTTGTTCTTAATTGTTATTTTGTTTAATCCTCTATAATCTATACATAATCTAAACGATCCATCCTTCTTTCGTACTAGTACGACTGGCGCTGCATAAGGGCTTCTACTCTTGGTGATGACACCACAATTCAGTAGATCTTGAACCAACCTTTCTATTTCTGTTTTTTGGTGGTGGGGATACCTATATGGTTTAACCTTAACAGGATTTGACCCCGGTTTAATCTCGATTATGTGTTCTATACTCCTTTCTGGTGGTAGCTGCATGGGTAAGTCTTGAAATATGTGTTCATGTTTCTGGAGTAATTTTTGGATTTCCTTATTGAACTTATTTGGTTCCTCCTCCTTTCCTTCCAGTTGATGACATTGTATTACGTATGCTGATGCCCCTTTTCGAATGAGTTTTTCCATATGCTGAGATGAAACTACCTGTGTGTTTGGTGGATGAAAACCATATAGCTTAAAATTTTTCCCTTGCCACTTAAATTTGATGAAATGTTTTTGATGATTAGCAGAATATGTTCCCAATGTTTGTAACCATTGGACTCCCAAAACGATATCTACTCCTCCCAACGGTAAGGTGTAGAGTTCTGATTCCAGTTCGAAGTCTTGTATTTGAAGTCTCACCTTGTGACACTTTCGAACTTTTTCGATCTTCTTGCCATCTGCAACCATCACCTTCATGTCTGGAACTGGATGTACGAACAACTTGAGTATTCGTGCCACTCTTATATCAAGAAAGTTGTGAGTGCTTCCAGTGTCTACTAGCACTGTAACATTCTCATTTTTTATATGCCCTTTTAACTTGAGAGTCTGTGGTTAACTAATGCCTGTCATGGCTGCTAGGGAGATTTTGGGGTTCTCGTCGTTCCCGGCTGCCATATTTGCGGTTTCCTCCTCTTCATCTTCTGGCTCTTCTTCTTCTTCTTCTTCTGATTCACTATTATCCTCTGCTTCACAAGTATATAATTTCTTTGAGTTGTCCTTGGGGCGACACCTATGTTTAGGGTTCCATTTGTCTCCACATCGTCGACATTTTCCTTCCCTCATACGTTGATTCTCGAGGCTCTTCCTATCGTCCCTTCTAGGTGGAGGGATGTATTTGTTTGTATCATCCTCTGGAGTCGACTGGATGTTTCTTTGTGAGTATGACTTCCCTTTATTTGATTGAAAACTATCAAATTTGGCCTCGACTGCTTTTTCTTTTCGTCTTGCTGCCTCTACATCTGTTATGTCATGCATTTTTAACTCTTTTTGTATGTATGGTTTTAGTCCTCCTAAGTAGGTTTCCAACCGTTGTTTGTCGGATAGCCCAAATACTCTGGTAGCGAGGGATTCCCATTGATGCGTGAATTCTTCAACGCTTCCCTTTTGTTGTAATCTGGTAAGTTTTGAAAAGAATTCATCTTTTGTGATTCCTTGACACCTTTTTAAGAAATCATTTTTGAATAAGTTCCAAGTGTATGCGAAGTTGTCTCCCTTCCACCACATATACCAGTTGTAGGCATATCCTTCAAGGTGCATTGAAGCATACTTGACTTTTTCCTCGTCCATTGTAATGTTATATATGTCGAAATACTCTTCTGCTTTATTCAAACAAGCGATGCATTGGTCTTCTCCTCCATTATATTTCGTCATTTCTATTTTTGCTCTCAGCGGGTACATTACGAATGGTTGGTATTGAGTACCTTTCATCCTGTTGCGTTCTGGTGACTCAGAATTGGGAGATGGGGTAACCGACATATCCGAGCCATGTTGTTTATGATTTTTTTCCTCATCCTTCATTTTTTGTAATATCTCCTCGATACCTTTCTGGCTCTCAGTCACTTTTTTATCTAACATTTTTTGTTCCTTGCTTATAATGTCGAACTTGTCGTCTATTTTCTGCTCCATTACCTGAATGACTTCCTCCTTAATTTCTTTCTTAAGTGCTTCCTGGTTCTTGGTGATCATTTCCTTGAAGGTTCGAAAATCCTTCTCTATTTTCTCCATTTGGGCTTTTAACTCTGTCGTCATGCTTCTTAGGTGTGGTGGTGAATAATTGGACGCAATTTGGGCTTAGGAGGGGTGGAAAATGAAAATGACTTGGAAAAAGTGAAATTACTATAATTTTTGGTGTGGTTAAAAAAATATATATATATATAATAAATATTATATTAATATTTTTTTATTTTTTTTTATTTAAGGCTTTTTTTTTAATAAAAATCAATATTAATTATATAATATTAATTTTTAAAAAAAATTAGGGTTTGATGGACTTGATGGTTACGTGGACTTTGTGGAGACGGGATGCGGTGTGGAGTGGTGATGTGGTGGAGTGGCGGAGAAGCGGGGCGAGCTAGAGTGAGGGATGTGCAGAGATGGTCGTGGGAGGGCGGAGGTGGAGTATGGCGGAGGGCAGAGGTAGGCGTGAGAGAGTGGTGTGCGGCGGTGGAGAAGAGGAGGACGTGGACGCAGTAGGCGTGAAGCGAGAGTGAAGGAGGCGTATTGCTGTGGCAGCGGGGGAAAAAACAGTGCGGTGAAGTGAAGGGCGCGGGAGAAGCAGGTGGGGCGGAATGGTGGTCTGCGTGGTGGAGCAACGAGGTGGATGGGCGACGGGTATATGGTAATGGCGGGTGCTGGGGAATTGCGCAGAGGCGTGTAGTGGAGGATGGAGGGCGGCGTGCTGGAGCGACCAACGTGGAGCAGCGTGAATGAAGACTATGTAGATTATGTAGAGGGCGAATGGACTGGATGGAGCTTCTCAATGAAGAACACCGAGAAGATCGCCGAGCTCTGATACCAAATGCGGTAGAAAAACTAGGACGCGAGATCCATTTTGAATAAGATATATATAATTGAATTGATAAGATCCTTAACGCTTTACAAGAGCTCGCCTTTTATAAGGTTGGAGCATTTCTTTAAGAAGGGTTACGTCCCTTCAATTAAACTACTTAATAATTTAATGATTAATTTGATACAATATTTAATATTCATAGCATTTTGACTCATAGTATTGGCGCCTAGACTTAGTATATAAGTGTGTGTTGAGGCCTATGAAGGCACCGTGAAGTTAATTGTATTGAGATTGCTCAAAGGAGGTTGCCCCCTCAAAGTGGCCTGCGATCAATATAAAAGTGATTCCGAGTTCTGTTATTTCTGATATCTCGTGTATTTGCATTGATTAATTATTGTAGGTTCATCATATCTGGTATCAGAGCACTTTCTTGGGCTCGTTGAGTGGAATTTTTTCCAAACAAAAAAAAATCGCATCTATTGCAAGTTGGGATCTGGGAATAATCCCTATCCGCTTAACTGTGGGAAGTACTTGGGCATAAGCCCTAAAACTCATTGTGAGGAGTACCACAGGAACCCCAAAGTAGCTGGCCCATTGAGAGGACCTGCCAGTGAAAAGGGCAACGACCCCTACCTGATTGACTAGTTCCCACCCGTGAGGTAAACCAAGAGCTGTCGTTTGTGGAAAAGTGGTTATCAGTTTTACCTGAGCCATGGAGTGAGGAGTACTGCCCCAATACGCAAGCCGTCAGACAGCATTGGTGGCCAAGTGAAACACCTGAACTGTTAGGAAGTAGAACATACCTGGGGTCCATATCTATTTTCAGCTGAACTGTTGCCGATCACTTCCGTGCTGTTTCATATCCATTCCGAGTTGTTTCATATCCAGCAGTTTAAGATCCATTATGAAAGCCGTTCCAGATCTATTCTGAAAGTCGTTCCAGATCCAGTCATTTTCGATCCATTCGGTGTCGTTTTAGATCCATCTGTTGCTGATCCCTTCCGCGTTGTTGCAAATCCATTTCTGGAAAAGAAAAGAAAAATTATGTTTTTCCTCCATATCTCCCTTGTTTTAACTTCGTTTCCCTTAAAACTTCTCTGACACCCCTGCAATCCCATTCTGCATATTTCATTCCTGAGGACCCTATCCCACATTCCACTTCCCAACACCCGAAATCTCACATTTGTCTATTTTTAGCGTTTGTCATAACTTCTTCGATTTTCACCCGATTGCCTTCAAATTTTACCACAGGGTTCCTTATCTAATTCTACTTCTTTGTCCCTCTCAGCCAAATTTTCTCATTCTTTCACCCCACTTCTGAAATCCCCCTTTTCTTCTTTCATGTCCTTTCGACAGTGTCCGAAATCTAGTCAAACCCCAATTACCCATCAGATTTTTTCCCCAATCCAAATTTCCCTTTACTAAATCAGTTTCTGTTTGTATTTTTCTACCCATTCCAAAAAAAAAAAAACCCTGGTTATGGTTGTCACCCGTGCAGGAGCACACATCATGGAGGAAGCACTTGCAGCCATCCAAACCAAACTCCAAGATCTGGATGGAAAATTTCTCAGCCTCCATCTTCAGCATTCAGCCATGAACATTAACCGACAGCTAGAATCTTTTGCAGCCACCGGGTTCTCTTCTTCCAGCAATTTTCGTGGGCTGAAGCTTGATTTTCCTCGCTTCAATGGTACTGATCCGACTGGATGGATATACCAAGCAGAACAATATTTCAGTCTACATAATACTTTTGATGTCCAGAAAGTTCCACTTGCATCCTTTCATTTGGAACAGGAAGCCCTTCAATGGTACCGTTGGTATATCAAAGCTCATCCCGAGCCAAACTGGACAGATTTTTGCTAACTCCTTTTGCCACGATTTGGTCCTAGTGCTTTTGATGACTTCACAGGAGCACTCACTAAACTTCACCAAATTGGCAGAGTGAGAGAGTATCAGACAGAATTTAAGAAACTGGCCAATCACACAGAAGGATTGTCTGATGAATTCTACAGGAGTTGTTTTATCAGTGGTCTCAAGGATGAAATCCGCTCAGAGGTCAAAATGTTCTATCCCAACACAATGATGGAAGTCCTAGGGTTGGATAAGTTGGCAGAGGACAAGATCGTAGCTCAACAATGCTCCAAACCCACCTTTGTTCCCTTCAGAAATATGGGTTCCCAACGACCTCCCATCACGCCTGCTCCTCAACCAACTCCTATCAAGCATTTGTCTGAAACAGAGATGCAGGCACACCGAGAAAAAGGGCTTTGTTATAATTATGATGAGAAATTCACTCGGGGACATAGATGTGTTCAACAAAAGCTCTATCTCTTGGATGTGGATTCTCTGCCTGCCTCAGAACTTGGTGAAGAAGCTCCAGATACAGTAGATGATCAGGTTGACATTCAACACCCACCTGTTGACACCCCATCTCAGGACGACCCACCCGAGATCTCTCTCCATGCTGTAACCGGCATCACCACCCCACAAACAATGCGGGTCGGGGGATACTTCAAGAAGCTCCCTCTTACCATACTCATTGATTCTGGTAGCACTCATAACTTCATTGACCCTCGGATTGCCAAACAAGCTGATTGTTTTGTCCATCCTTGCTCCATATTTTAAGTCATGGTTGCCAATGGGGGCACCTTACTTTGCAAGGGGAAGTGTCACAATGTGCGTATCTCTATGGAAGATTATAACCTGCGCTCTGACATGTTTGCCTTGTCCTTAGGCGGATGTGATGTGGTTTTGGGTGTTCAATGGTTACGCACACTTGGCCCCATCTTATGGGATTTTGCTAAACTTTGGATGCAGTTTTCAGTCAATGGGACACAACACAAATTTATGGGCTTACAACCAGGGTCTCTCCGCATCATCAGTTCATATCGCTTGGAAAAGATCCTTAAGAAGAATTCACATGGTGTCATTGCTCATCTCCATTCCCTTCAAATGCACCCACCAACGGTCTCCATTACTTCCTTGGATAGATATGCAGGTGTCTTTGTTGCACCAGTGGGCTTGTCGCCTTCACGATACCTTTCCGGTAAGCATTTAGCTGCATCTACATCTCAGCAGGACACGATGGCTATTTTGCATGCAGTACAAAAGTGGCAGCCATCCCTATTGGGGAATTATTCCTGCATCAAGACTGATCTCCAAAGTCTGGAAACTTTCCTGGAACAACGGGTCTCCTCCCCAGCACACCTAAAATGGGTTATCCAACTCATGGGTTATGACTATGCGACCACTTACCAGAAGGGTAAGGACAATATGGTGGCAGATGCTCCTCCTCGCACATTTGATGACCCAGTTTCTCTTACAGCTATTTCTCTGCTTGTTCCAAATTGGTTGCAATCTGTTCAACGGGGCTATCTCTTCTATGAACTCCATGCTTCTTCATCAGTAGGGAACTCTGGGTTCCTCAAAACATATGACCAGAAACAATGTAACTTCCTTTGGCAGGGACTCAAAATGACAATTCAAGGAATGATGGTTGACTATGATACTTTCCAGGTCAACAAGGGTGAAACGACACTCCTTTCGGGACTGCTCGAACCCTTGCCCATCCCTCCACAGATTTGGACAACTATTTCTATGGATTTCCTAGAAGCGCTCCAGTGGTATAGTACCACATCTAAAAGGACACCATATGAAGCAATCTCTAGACAGGCACCACCAATTCTTCTTCCATACACCTTCAGCAGCTCCGCAGTTCAGGCTATTGACTTAATTCTTCGAAACCGCAATCAACTTCTTCTCATTCTGCAGGACAATCTTCACATGGCAAGAATTCAACTGAAACAACAAGCCGATCAACACCGTTTTGCGCGCACTTTTCACGTCGCTGATATGGTTCTTCTTCGTCTACATCCTTCCACGCAATCCTCCCTGAAACTCCAAAGGCACCAGTGGCCCGGAATGCAACCCGAGGATGCTACAGGGGACCCACTCCTTCAGATTCTGCATCAATTTCCACATCTAAAGCTTTGAGGACAAAGCTTTTTCTAAGGGAGAGGGGATGTTAGGAACCCATGTCTTTACTTTGTTAACATATTATTGTTGGACGCATATGCTTTGTAAGTCGTCCCGTAGTATTTGTTGATCCATAGTTTGTGTTATTGTTGTTGGCGCATATGCCTTGTAAGTCACCCATAGTTTTGTTGATCCATAGTTTGTATTGGCCCATGGTTTTGACTCATAGTATTGGCGCCTAGACTTAGTATATAAGTGTGTGTTGAGGCCTATGAAGGCACCGTGAAGTTAATTGTATTGAGCTTGCTCAAAGGAGGTTGCCCCCTCGAAGTGGCCTGCGATCAATATAAAAGTGATTCTAAGTTCTGTTATTTCTGATATCTCGTGTATTTGCATCAATTAATTATTGCAGGTTCATCACATCTACTTCAAATCTACCCCAGAACCTACCTCATATATGCTCCACAAATTGTCGTCAGATAATCTTCAAACCAATTCCAAAATCTAGCAGGGTAACCTTCTACATGAGTCTCATTCGAAGAAGAACCCTTAGAAAATATTCGGAGATCACATCTCAAAGAAAACAACAAAATACTCTTCCCAATAGTGAAATTTTGCTTCTTCCTTTATAAAACCCTAGAAATTCAACCTAGAAAAGACTCACTTCTTCTTCGAAGTGTGCACCTCTAAGGGGTATCCATGAGTGGATGATTGAATAAACAAATGAGGAGCGCCTCCTTCTGTTTATACCATTTTTAAGTCACCTTTCAAGGCCAGACTAACATTGTTCAATATCCTAGCAGGGCTGACCTAACACTTTGGGAAGGCTATTTCAACACTTCATATCTCCCAAGTCCTATAAAGTTAGAGGGAGTGCCATATATTGTTGGAAAGGTCTCAGAATAAGCATTTCAACCATATACCATAAGCTCTTGTATGAGTTGGTTCTTCATATAAAAAAAGACCTTCAAAGACAGGGTATCCAAACCGAGCATCAATTAATTGTTGTCATCACTCGAGCTACATGCATGCCTCATTTATGTTCGGATATCCACATCATCATTTTCAGGACCTTGCATGCAATTAGGGTTTGCATGCATTTTGCATGCATCCTAGTCATCAGGTTGATGCCTCCAACACCTTATCCACTTCATTCTAGCACCCGGGAGCTCCTTCCATCAAAGTTTTAGCCCTCCTAGTCATGAAAGCGCCCACTTCTCACCTACTTCCAGAGAAGGGCACACTTCTTCACCTACCCACTTAGTTTACACTCAGTTAGCTCCGATTCTCCTTGATTTGAGACTAGTTTCACTCCCGACTGACTGTTTCACTCCGTTGGACCTCCAAATTGACTAGATGACTTGTTCTGACTTCAGTTAAGCCTCCCATGTGCCCTCCACTGAGCCTCCTTCCCTATATCAGTGCTACACACTTCAGTTACACTTGTTACACTCAGTTAGACTCAGATTGACACCTGGATGACTGGTTCTTGTGCATTGATGACCACCACAGATTGACACCTGGATGACTGGTTCTTGTGCATTGATGACCACCACTGATTGATGATGAGGACTCCTAGTTGGAGCCAAGCTACACCATTCATTAATTCAAATGACCTCCTTAGTCAATTCGAATTGCTCAGTCATTGTTAATGTATTTTATTGTAATCATTCACCCTTATTGGGATATTGAGTACTGATGCATGTTTTTGCACAATTTTACACCATATTTTCTATGTTCATCTGTTGTGGTTTATTTACTTGTTCATTAGATCTGTTGTGACTAATTTTACATGGTATCAGAGCCATTGCAGGGACAAGATCTCATTTCTACAGGTGTTCTACAAGGAGATTTGAGTGAATTCACTCAAAATTACAAAAGTTTTGGCATGAAAGATCTCAAGAGCATTCGCTCCTGTGCATGCAAAGCATAAACATACTTCCAATACCACTCCAGAAGCTTGAGTTTCCACATAAATCTTGGATTTGATACATTGGACCCATTCAACATTGCTTGATCTCCAATCCCAGGTGTGATACAACTCTAAAAGGGTGGATTGTTCGACCTCACTGTTCTTGTATTGATTGTGATTTGTAGGTTATTGTCTCCTCCAATTGCATTCGCTACCTTGCCTTTGCAAGCCTTTCTACATCGCTCCTAGCAATGGAATACTCTTCTTCAAATCCTACCCTCACTCCCTTCAACTATTTTGATTGGAAAGATGATATGGAGATCATATTACGTTCAAAAGGATACTATAGAGTCACAGTTGGCCTCGAATTGGAGCCAAACACATTGTCAGAAAGAACAAAACACTACAACAAGCTTGATGAAGCTTATGGTCATATTTTCCTCTCTATTTCCAAAGATCTTCACTTCCATCTCAGTGGATTGAAGACTCCAAAATCAATATGGGAGCAACTTGAAACACTTTTTGGCAAGCAGGACGAGCTTAGGGCTTTTCAATTAGAGAATGAATTGATTGCTCTTAGTCCTGAGAATTTCGAGACCATAAATGAGTTTTTCACAAAATTCAAGCACTTGACATTGTAGTTGAAGAACAGTGGAGTTATCGAAGAGGATAAGCAATTGATCCTCTCTATTCTCACCAATCTTGGTAAAGACTATTCGGTATTTGTCTCTACTTTCAATTCCAGTCGACTAACTACCCCAAATTGGAAGATGCCTACCTTGAATGACTTCATTGAGTCCGTCACAAAAGAGCATGATAAGTTGATTCAAATGGGGTCCATAAACTCCAAAGATTCAGCCCTATTTGTTCAAGGACCCAAGAATTCGAATGGTAAAGGAAAGCAAAAGAAAGAGAAGCCCAAATTTGAACCTCACAAGCAAAGAGAGAAAGGCAAGCAGATGGATGCACCATCCAGTTCGAAGTTCAAGCAAAAGGGTAAAGAGGGTAAAGAAAAATCTAAATGTACTTATTGCAATCGTTGATTTCATCCCGAAAGTTCATCCATGAATAAGACTATAGAACAAATGGCCCTTCTTTTGGAAAAGAATAACATAACTCTTCCTGACGGTGCAAGGAAGAAGGAAAGGAATGATGATTATGAAAGAGGACAAGCACTCATGGCAACTGTTTCGAAGCCCACTACTCTTTTGATAGATTTGGGTGCCTCGAATCATATGGCTGCAAATATTGATTCTTTTTCTTCATTCGATCCAAACAACTCCATCCCCATCCATTTGGGAGATGACTCAAAAATTTCTTCAAAGGGCAAAGGTACAATCCATGTAGATCATGGAAGCTTTTAGAATGTTCTCTATATGCCTTCCTTGGCTTCAAATCTTCTTTCTGTGTATCAAATGACACACACTGGTGAACCGAAGCAAGTTACATTCAGCCCTAATACAGTTGAAATTTCTGATATCAAAAGTGGAAGACTTATTGCAGTCGGAAAGGCGAACCACACTGCAAAATGCTATGAGTTTTCACACTTTATTCCGCTTGCAAAGCCCACTGCTCTTCGCACACATGGTAATGAGGTTAGTAGGCTTTGGCATGAAATATTTGAACATCTTAATTATAAGTATTTGATGTTGTTATCAAACAAATCCATGGTAGATGGTCTTCCACAACTCTGTTCCTCTAAGGGAATATGCACCGGTTGCATTATTGGGAAGCACCCCGAGCACAGGTTCGATCGCGGCAAAGCTAGCAGAGCTTCTACAGTTTGGGGCTGATACATTCTGATATCAATGGTCCGCTACCCAATATGTAATTAAATGGTTCAAGGTATGTTTTGACATTTATTGATGATCTTTCCTGCTTTACATGGGTATTTTTTCTCAAAAACAAGTCAAAAGTGCTTGGAAAATTCAAGGATTTTAAGGCTTCTGTTGAGACCGCAACTGAGAGCAAGATCAATTCTCTTAGATCTGATAATGGTGGAGAATATATCAAGGCCGAGTTGCTGCAACTTTGTGCCGAAAGTGGATTTCAGATCCAACATACAGTTCCCTACACACCCCAGTAGAACGGTGTAGCGGAAAGGAAAAATCGGTCACTGAAAGAGATGGCTACTTGCATGATTGAGTCAAAAGGTTTGGCTGCAAATATTTGGGCTGAAGCAATTAATGTTGCTGCATACATTCAGAACTGAGTTCCACATTCATCCGTGAAAGGTATGACTCATTTCGAAGCATTCTTTGGTCACAAACCGGATGTGTCAAATTTGAGAGTTTTTGGCTGTACTGCATGGGCTAGAATTCCTTCCAAGAAGAGACGAGCTTTGGATCCACAAATCATTGAGTGCATACTTATAAGATGTGTGGAAGAATCAAAGGCATATAAACTCATGGATATCATATCCAAAAATATATTCATAGAGCGCAATGTGCAATTTGAAGAACCACTTCAAGAATTGCAACTAGTCGAGGAAGAAACTGTCGTTTCACCGCCTTCACCAGAAGAAGATTCGAGCAGCGATAATGAAAGTATTGGTTCTGATATTTCTGATATTTTAGCAGCACATGATTATCATGACATATCAGGTTCGGAATCCGACCATTATGATCCTCCTCAGTTACCAAAGTGGGCCCAAAACACTCTTCAATCTGCTGGTTCGAACATTGGAAATCCTGTTGATCCAAGACGAACAAGAGCAGACTTTCAAAGAGCAGATATGGCTCTTTCTATTTCTGATCCATTAATTCCTGAGATTTGTTATTTGATGACTGGTTCAGATCCCACAACATACTATCATTCCCACCGAGATCCGAGATGGCAAAGTGCCGTGGATGAAGAGTACAGTTCTCTTCAAAAGAACAATACATGGGAGCTAGTTTCTCTTCCACCTAGAAGAAAATTAGTCCAATGTAAATGGGTCTACCACACGAAAGTTGTTGCTGATGGCTCTATCAGCAAATACAAAGCTAGGTTGGTGGCAAAAGGTTTCTCCCAAGTCCAAGGAGTGGACTACACTGAGACCTTTGCACCGGTTGCAAAGATGGATTCCATCCGCCTAGTTTTGGCAATTTCCGCATCCAAGCACTAGGAAGTGCACCACATGGATGTGAAGAGTGATTTTCTACATGGATATCTTGCTGAAGAGGTATATATGAAGTATCCAGAAGGTTATACATCAGATCCATCATTAGTTTGTAGATTGAAGAAATCTTTGTATGGTTTAAAACAGGCCCCAAGAGCTTGGTATGCAAAGATGGACTCCTTCCTTCTTTCTTAGAATTTCAAAAGATGCAAATCTGATACGAATGTGTACCTATAGCAAGTTAAAGGTAATGTTTTGGTTATTGTACTTTATGTTGATGATCTTCTCATTACTGGTAGCACTCTTACTTCAATAAACAAGCTAAAAACTGCCTTAAATCTAGCTTTTGACATGAGTGATTTGGGTTTGCTGAGTCACTTTTTGGGCTTGGAGATAGCTCAAAATTTTGATGGGATCACTATATCTCAGCAAAAATATGCTTCTGACCTGTTATTGAAGTTTAATATGGCTGAATGTAAGGCAGCCCCATTCCCATTCATCTCAGGAATCAGTCTTGAGGAGGGAAATTCTACACCGCTTGCAGATTGCACTATGTATCGACAGTTGATTGGTTCACTACTATACTTGACACACTCTAGGCCTGATATATCTTATGCAGTGAGTGTCGTATCAAGGTATATGAAGCAGCCCCATGAGCTTCATTGCCGGGCAGCCAAGTGGATCTTGCAGTATGTGCAAGGTACGAAACATTTTGGCATACATTATGCTGCAGATTTTGAGCTAGATTTCATTGGTTTTACTGATTCAGATTGGGCAGGTGATAGCATAGATCGAAAGTCCACTTCCGGATATGTTTTCATGATTATACATGGGCCTATTTGCTAGTCAAGCAAAAAGTAGGCAGCCATTGCACTTTCTTCAGCAGAGGCAGAGTATCGAGGGGCAGTCAATGCCTGCATTCAGGCAGTTTGGTTGCAGGGTATTCTTTCCGAGTTTGGTTTTGGTGGAACTACTTCGACTATTCTCTTTTGTGATAATCAAAGTGCTATCAAGATATCCACAGATCCAGTTCAGCGGTAGAGGACCAAACACATTGAGATTCATATGCACTACATTCGAGAGTTGGTGCATGATCGCACCATCATTCTGCAATATTGCCCTACCGATGAGCAAATTGCAGACATCTTCACCAAGAGCTTCACTAAGAAGAATTTCTCTTACCTCCGTTCATTGTTGGGGGTGAGTTCCATCATGGTGGAGACAGATTGATCCATTATTATGTTTTAGCTTGAGGGGGTGCTTTCTTCCCACTGGTTTTCCCTCTTTCCTCACTCAGCTTATTTTCAGCATTTTTTTTTGGATTGTTGTATTAGGGTGACCTTTGGTCTTAGTAACCAGGGCCCCACATTATTTTTTGCACATCATAGTCTAGCTTGAGGGGGGGTGTTCGGATATCCACATCATCATTTTCAGGACCTTGCATGCAATTAGGGTTTGCACACGGTTTGCATGCATCCCAGTCACCAGGTTGATGCCTCCAGCACCTTATCCACTTCATTCTAGCACCCGGGAGCTCCTTCCATCAAAGTTTTAGCCATCCTAGTCATGAAGGCGCCCACTTCTCACCTACTGCCAGAGAAGGGCGCACTTCTTCACCTACCCACTTAGTTTACACTCAATTAGCGATGTGCACCTCTAAGGGGTATCCATGAGTGGATGATTGAATAAACAAATGAGGAGCGCCTCCTTCTGTTTATACCATTTTTAAGTCACCTTTCAAGGCCAGACTAACATTATTCAATATCCTGGTAGGGCTGACCTAACACTTTGGCAAGGCTATTTCAACACTTCATATCTCCCAAGTCCTATAAAGTTAGAGGGAGTGCCATATATTGTTGGAAAGGTCTCAGAATAACCATTTCAACCATATACCATAAGCTCTTGTCTGAGTTGGTTCTTCATATAAAAAAAGACCTTCAAAGACAGGGTATCCAAACCGAGCATCAATTAATTGTTGTCATCACTCGAGCTACATGCATGCCTAATTTATTTATCACTGATAGTTTTAAACCTTAACAGTGCAGTAAAAACTCATACAGATTCTTAAACATAAACAGAAAATACACAATGGCACACTCATAACACAAAGATTTTCATTTGGAAACCCTTAACCGGGAAAAAACCAGCAAAACTTAGAGCCGCACAACTCTTTTCATTATATGTTTTCTTAACCATTTACAATACAATATATGGTATTCGCAGCATCTAAAACCCTTATTCGTTTACCCGAAATTAGGTTCAAGGAGGACCAAAATATGGTTTTGAGTCTACAGATGGGTAAGGGAGGCCAAGGAGTGCTAATGCTCACAAGGTGGCAAAATACGGTGTAACAGATGCCCCCTAATGTGTGAGGTCAGAGAAGGTACTATGATGGTCGGAATACATTACAAATCTCATAAGTGGAGTGATGGAGACACAACTGGAAGGAGTAGCCCACTCGTCATAATACAACGATATCTCTGTGTACATATCGGTACACTACATAGAAATCTGATACAATGGACATGATTAGGTATTACATAGTGAATACTTGTCATGAATGGTCATAGCCATGACCCATATACAATAAGATATGGTCTCCTGTTGAAAAGGAGACATCTGATGCAGACTGATGGTACAAACTACTTATGTATGAGAATGATCTCTCGTAGGTACAATCACGATCACAAGTAGCATATATTGAATGCCATGGAAGTCTGGGGTCTTCTACACAAACCATCTATGGTGCATGCCTCATCAAGTGAATAAGGGTACTGATGTCGAACCTGATGAAACATCGTCTGATTATTGGTCATTAAGGTATACTGTTAACAGATGCGAGATAACCCACCAATGATGAAAATGGGTACCAAGGCACTAGGTACATTCACCAAGTGTGAATAAAGGTGTTGAGGTCAAACACTTGACAAATCCATCGATCAGGGGACATTAATGAATTCTCAATTGTCGATGGCGAGAGGACCTCCCACTAATGACTGCAAGTCTCAAGGTACTCAAAGGACTCTAAATCTTGATTCTAGAATAAATGAGTTGGAGTCAATGGAATGAGATTCGCTCGAAGGAAGGCATTAATGGATCCCCCATCAACGAGCACGAGGTAGATGATAAGCTGAAAGATTTGGAAGAAATTGGACGAACAGACTGAACGAACCAAAAAACCGGGTGCGTCTCTTATGCATGTACAAGATGCAAGTAGTGGACGAAAGAGACCTCCTGAATAACAGCCAATGATGAAGACTACTGACAGGAGCAAGGAAACCACCAATCGGGTCTAATGGAAACCAAGGCACAAAATGAATCTCGATGTGTGAATAGATGTCTTTCCGTCGAACACAAGGGAAACCGATTAGTCAAGGACCAATGATGAGATGCCACTTGCTAAGTTCAAGGTCACCTACCAATGATGAAAGTAGGCCCAGGGTGCAGGGTGGAACATCATGTGTGATTGAACTAGACTCATAAGAGATGGCCACCATGCAATAGTGAAGAGATCTGAGGAGTGGACGACTCTGGCTTAAGAACTTCCTTTGAACAAGAGCATGAGCGGATGAATAGACTCAGGCATTATAGACTCAATACTGGATACTGACAATACTTTGTGACGCACGAGGCATCAACAAAGGGCTCCATAATGACTAGAAGGTTAACCAGTCGGTGGAATAAGATCTTAAAAACAAGTACAGCTTCCCAAGGTCATACTAATATCCCAACCCATGATACATGGAGTGGACATGAATTCTCTGTTCAAAGGCGACACGACAGCTGCCAATAGGGGGTAGTAAACTAGTCCCATTCGGATTTTTAATTTATGTGATTTTTCTGTCTTTTTCATATTCTAAAGCTTGAAAAGGAATAAAATTGCTTATGGTACAACAGTGAGGCAACGAGTGTCATGGGCAAGCCAACTAGTTCTTGGGAATGGAGCATACCTATGCTTGTTGCAAGGAAGCATGTGCAGGATATGGACACTCGGGGGGTTGTTCCCTCAAGGTAAGGGTCATCAAGCTGCGAAAGATAACTTCAGGCTCTGCTTGGATCGGAAGGCAAAGTGCTCAGGAAAATGGATAATAATTGAGAAAGCGAGAGCCGACACAAGGCTCGAAGGCAAGCAGTATAATGCAATGCATTCACAACTCGACATAAACAGGGATTCCTTATGGGAGATGGCCAGAATAAAGATAAAGTAGAGTATCAGTCTTCATCGCAATGTCATGGTGGGACTACAAAGGACTCCCGATCCTAAGGAGGAAAAACTGCATGGGTGCGACAAGACATAAAAAGGATCTAACTAGGGCACCCATGATCGGACAGGCCCTACCGCCAAATAACGACACTTCTAAAGCAACATGAAGGTTTTGTGTCAGGTAAAAAGCGGGGTCGCACCTAAGGTTTATGAATATGGTCATAAGGTTGATGCAATAATGCAGGCGTAATGACATCCTAACCTATATGATGGGTGTAGAAAATACCCGCCGAAGGTGCAAAAAGGTTCAAAATCCACTCTTAACGCAAAAAAACTGCTCAAAAAGATACCTCACAACAATATATTAGTCAAAACACTCTAAAAATGGTAAAAACCAATATAAACTATATAAAAGTGGGTGACAAAAAGTAATAAATAGTTAAAAGGACCATTTTTACAATACCATTTTCATTTTTACCCAACATTGTGCATTTTGGTGGTTTTTACCTTCAATCTTCAAGTGACGATTCTGGGAGCTAGGAGAAATGAAATCGCGAGTTGTCAGCAGACTCGAAAAAACCAAAGGAAAGCTAAAGTATGTACAAAAACTATACAATAGTATACAAAGTATCAGCTCAAGCATAATACCGCTTGAGATAGAGCCCATTTCTAGGCTCCTTCAGGGCGTTCCCCTCATAATATTCTAACTCATAGGCTCCTTTCTCAAGGACACGCCTCACAATGTAAGGACCATGCCACATCGGATTAAACTTGCCTGCCCCCAGGGGTTCCTTAGCTTGGTCATAAAGAAGAACCAAATCACCTTCGACATATTGTCGGGGATGGACAGACCTATCGTATTGGGCCTTCACATGATGTTTGTTGGAATCTATTTCCACAGTGGCATCTCGATGCTGCTCGAGGTGGACTAAGCGTTGCTCTACATCCGAAGTATCAGGCAGTAGTTCTATGGCTAGCTTCAAAGAAGGGATCTCGCATTCAATCGGTGAGATGGACTCCACACCATGAACTAATTGGAAAGGTAAGAAATAGATGGAAGTCTTCACTGTGGTTCGATAAGCCCACAAAGCATGATACAACATGATATGCCAATTATTCTTGCTTTGTTGGATGTTCCTTTGGAGAATGGCCTTAAGGGACTTATTGACTGCCTCGACCTGGCCATTCGCTTGGGGATAATACAAATATGAGTGATCCTGTCTAAACCCAAGCTTAAGCGATAATTCAGCCATCATCTTATTTTGAAATTCATTGCCATGGTCAGTGACAATCTCTCTCGGGATACCGAATCGAGCTATGATCTGATTGAACACGAAGTGGGCTGTTGTTTCACCATCGAATTTAACGGTTGGCATGGCCTCAACCCATTTGGTAAAGTAATCCACGAACACTATGATATGACGATGCCCCCCAGCCGAAGCTGGGTTGCAATCCATGAAATCAACCCCCCACTTGGTGAAGGGACGGTGATGACTGGATAGAGAGGGGAAATATGCGAATGGATATTATGAGAAAACACCTGACAAGGGTGGCATCTCTTTCAATTGTTAACACAATATTTAAATATCGTAGGCCAAAAATAACCCGCTCGCAAGATATGCTGGGTTGTAGCAAGTCCGGATAAGTGACCACCACATGCCCCACTATGGCAGTCATTAAGCACTAAATCCTCCTCTTCATGAGTCAAGCAACGACTCAGGAGAGAGTCCTTTCCTTGACGATACAAAGTCTCATCGACGATGACATAATCTTTGGCATGATGTCTCACACGTCGTCGCTCATCTCGCGAAATATGCGAAGGGAACTTCAGAGTCTGGAGATATACAATGATGTATCCATACCAAATGTCAGACGACGAGATAAGGAATAAATGTTCATCAACGAATGAGTCTTCATGGACCACTTCCTCATCAAGTCTTGGGAAATCTGACATCATCTCTGCTAAAACCAAAGACTTCATAGACTTCAGCGAGGCAAAATCGAGATCAAATTCCTGAAGGATGACAATCCATTTATTATACTTCCCCCCAATCAAACATCGTGTAAGAACGAACTGAAATGGATTGACCTGTGCTATAACTGTGGTTTTCCTAAGCAAGATGTAGTGTCGCAATCTCTAGACTGCATGAACAGTCACAAGGGCCAGTTTCTCCACATGAGAATGCCTTAGTTCAGTATCTACTAGGTTTCGACTGAGATAATAGATAACAAGCTCTTGAAGCATATCGTCTACCTGAACCAAGACCATACCAATCGTCTCTTGAGATGCGACCACATAAATCAAAAAGTCTCTTGCGTAGTCGGGTGGACTAAGGAGAGGGGCCGATACCAAGGCTTTCTTAAGAGCATCGAAATACTGCTAGGCTCACTCATCCTAGATAAAAAGGGTGTCTTTCTTCATTAATCGCAAGAAACCTTTAGTAAGACTGGCATAGTTCATGATGAAACGATGTAAGAAAGTAGCCCTCCCTTGGAAGCTCTGAAGTTGAACCATATTATGCGGGGGAGGCAACCGAAGTATTGCCTCAACCTTCAATGGATCAACTCTAATACCCTCCTTCGAGACTACAAACCCTAGAAGGCGACCAAATTTCACACAGAAGATGCACTTGTTCGGATTTAAACGAATATTATAATGCCGACATCTCTCTAAAATAAGGCGGAGGTGACCTAGGTGATCCACTCTCTTATGAGAGTGAGCAGCAAGATCACCCAGGTAAGCCTCCACTATACACTTAATATCGCGAAAAGCATAGGTCATGGCCCGTTGAAACGTGGCTCCGGTGTTTTTAAGGCCGAAGGGCATTTTCCGGTATGCAAAAGTACCCCGAGGACATATAAATGCAATTTTATGTTGATCCTCGGGTTTGATTTGGATCTGATTATAGCCCGCAAATCCGTCCATAAACGAGAAGACTTCGCTTCCCGCACACTCATCCAAGATTTGATCTATGAATGGGGTGGGGAAGTTATCTTTAGGACATGCTTTATTCAGATCACGAAATTCAATGCACACGTGGATGGTTCCCTATTTCTTATCCACATGAACGAGGCTGGATACCCATTCGGTAAGAGGAACAGGGTAGATGAAACCAACCTTAAGCAGTTTCTCTACCTCTGCCTTAATGGCGGTTGCCTTCCTAGGATTAACAGCACGAAGACGCTGTTGAACAGGCTTAACATGAGGGTAAGTCTTAATCTTGTGTTTGGCAACACTAGGGTCAATACCTGGCATCTCCTCATATGACCAGGCAAACACATCCCGAAATTCTTTGAATAAATCGGTGTAAATATGAATTTCCTCAGGGGAACAATCAGCACCGACGTATACATTTTTTATTTTTTCGGGAGTACGAGAAATGTTGATCGGGATACTAGGGGAAACTTAGCCGTATTTCCCTCTGCGTAAATTCCATGTGACTCCAAAGGAACCACAGGGTGACCAACTTTCTCGGCTAGAGTCGATCGAAACTCATCTTGCTCGATAAGATCAAGGTTGGGAAGGAAATAAGATCTATGATGGAGGTCCTCCCAAGGCTTGTCATTTCCATTCATGGCCTCGATAATGGCTTCATTCGAAGGTAAAGTACCATCGAGGCAATCATGTGAACAAAACGAGTCCACTGCCCACGCGGGAAGCGTAACAGGATCTTCTTCCTCTGTCCCTGAAGAAGAGAGATCTGTCTCTGCAGTGACTTGTTGAATATCGCGATAAGAAATCTCAGTTGCAGACAAGGCCATGGCCATCCCGATGGGGAACTAGTGGAAGGTAGAGTCCACAGATCACTAAAGTACGATGTCCGGAATGATACAGGACTCGATGATGAAGGAGAATTATCGAAGATGGTTCCTATAAAGGAGATTGGTGCAGAAAAATCAAAAGATCCCATTAAGGAGGAATATAAGCCTACACCAACATTCTCAATTGCCAGCTGAGAATTTTCGATCTGAGGAACTACAGTTCCTGGTGATGCTACGGGATTGGAACTAGTAAAGGAAAACTAATCGATCGACACAATCTTGCCTCCGTGAGGAAAGCAAATGACTCTAAAAATAGAGGATATGATTGCTTTCATAGCATAGATCCAATTCCGACCCAGTAAAAGGTTATAGTCAAGGGGAGCATCGACCACCTCAACCTCTATAGGCACAGACTTCCCACCCAAGTGGACCTCAAGGGAGGGGATAATACCATGCGACCTGAAAGAATGACCATCAAATGTAGTAAGCATGGTCATAGACTTCGACAACGGAGGAGAGCCAATAGCCTTCCAACAAGCTAAAGACATCACTGAAGTGGAAGCACCTTCGTCAATGATGGTACGCTTAAGGATCATCTCTAAACACCTAACATGAACTTGAAAATCCACATGATAGCGCAACTGAGGCTGAACATCAGTAGTGTCAAACTTGATAACATTCGAGTTATAAGGATCAAGTACTCCCAAAGCACATAGAAGGGAATTCCTTTGCGAAGGACAAGCCTAAAGGACCTCGAGAGCCAACATAGCACACGGGGTTTGGCCCAGATCTTCCACAATTGAGTATTTCTGGGTGGCTTGGGCATTAGGATTATGTGTCGAGCGCTTAAGGATACCTTTCGGTACCCACGGCATAGCGTTGGGATTCTCGATATGCAATGGAGTCTCGGGTGTAGGGGGCTCATTCCCCAAAGAAGGTTGTGGAGCTCCATAATCACGTGAACGAGTAGCAACACAAACCTTAGATTTAACCATGTTTATGCAACCAAAACCGTCGTCATGGGTAGAAGAACTTGAGGTTTCAGTAGTCCCATGACTGATGACGGAAGCACTAGAAGCCATATTTTGATGATGAGGAAGGGGATTTGTGAGCACAACTGGGTTCTGTGCGATGTGCTTCGATGCTTCCTCCATACGAGGACACAAATGTGTAAGGTGATCCTCAAAGCAAAGTTTACAAGGAAACTTCACCTTACACCTAGGCTTGCGGTCCCCACCAACATTTTCGCCATCCCGAGGAGGGTTAGCGTTTCCTTTCTTATTCTTATTGTTCCCACCCCTAAGGTTATTCTTCCCCTTCTTTTTCCCACTAGGCTGCTGGTTACCAGATGGGTTCGCTGATTGTATAGAAAGTACATCGTACGACTGGGTGGAAACAGACGAGACAGGAGCATGTCCAGGAGTAGACTGGTTAATAGATAGGTTTTGCATATGATTTGTAACCATATCTACGGAAGGAGCACTTGCGGAACCAACAATACCATCGGCATGCGGTCCAGGAGCGGGCTTGGACTCATGTCTTGATTGCGGTGTGTCGGGTATAATGTCATACAGAATCCCAGACTGAGCATAGACCGGGTCTAACTACCGGGCTCTAAAGATGTCTTGTTCCTTAGTCATAATTCCGGACAATGAAACGTCCTTCGAAATATAAGGGAGCAGAGACTTGAGGAACCATTCCAGGAGAAACTCCGGAGGAATGTTGGCTTTTACCAACCTCTTCTATCAGCGCCACTCTTGAATGTGATCAAAAATATGTGTGGCTTTATCCTAGCGGAAGGTGATCAAGATTTCGGTGCAAGTGTCATAACGAACCGACAATTGAAAGTGATCTAGAAAAACCAAATCCAAATCGTTGAAGCTCTTATATGTGCCCCCAGGAAAATTGACATACCACTTCGCGACAACCCCCGTAAGGGTGCGTTGAAATAGCCTCAAACAGATAGAATCGTGGTTTAAGGAGTTCGAGGAGCACCATAGATGGAACGTGGTGACGTGATCACTTAGATCCTCACCCTTCTTCCCTTCAAACTTTGGAACATCAGAAGGGAGTTTGGTGGGAACTGGGGGCCATGTATAGTCATGACACACCGGATCATTCATGAGTTTAGAAAGATCAGGCAAGTTCAACCTAGCGAGAACAGGAGCTGAGGCTGCAAAGCTTGAGTATAAGCTCCTGAGAGAGACTGACTATGCGAAACCGAAGATGAAACCATGGGTATCGAGGTCGACACCTGAGGTCCCGATGAACTCTATTAGAGCCCATGACCCTGACCAGAAGGATAATATGTTCCTCCAACCTGACCCGTATAAGGATACACAGGCACGTGCATAGAATGGGCTCTAAAGGGGGAATGGAATAAGGGCTGAAACCGACCAAATAATTAGAAAAGTTACCTACATAAGAAGGGGGTACCATATAACCACACAACCCGAAAAAACCAACCAAGTAAGGGCCATAAGAAAATGGTATGTTCCCACCCCAGGGACCAAAAGAACTCGAAGGAGGATTCAGAATCATATAAGCATTCGTGGGCATAGGCACATGCATAGAGGCATACAGGTTAACAGATGGGATATAGGTTGTAGATTCGATGCCTATCGTGAAACCTCCACATGAGAAAGGATTCACACTAACAATAGGGGCTGACGAAGGAGGAGGCCTATTGTGAGGGAAATACACCTATAGTTCAGGGGAGAAACTACCAACTTACAATGATGAAAGATAGACCTACAAATGTTCTGCAAGTACAACTAGTAAGCAAAGAGATAAAGGTTAAAGAGGATGTGTACCTTATTAAGAAGGTTGATCTCAGCCTTTCTCTTCCTTGCTCCTCAATGCCATTCAGTGTCGCAATGCCCACACCTGCAAAACAACTTCATACCTTTCTCAAATACATTTGACTACATATATAAGACTGATATTCATGACAGTAAAAGACATCAAACTATAAGCAAATTGTAATCAAATCTAAGACACACATGAATAGGTCATATTTGGAAAGGGAAGAACGTCTGATCTTTATTAATGAATGAAGCAAGTACATAAAATTATACCTTCCTTCAAGCTTGGAACTTCACGAAACCTAGATTCAAGGTCTCCTGCTTCTATTCTCCAAGGATCCCAGCCTCTAATCAGCTGTGTTAGGGTTTATCAGAAAATGAGGCACAAGAGAGGGGGATGAGGGTCTCCATTCCTCCAGCATAACATTGTTATGGGATTGGTCCCCATTCATGGCCCTTCTACCTTCCTTATATAGTCAATGAAGGAGAGGAAAAGCAGTTATAACCGACCAGGAGGTTCCCCAACTAACTAAAATTGACCAAAATTCGAGATTTTGAGTGTTTCAGGAAAATGCCCTACTTTTCTACTGCAAACCTGCGTTTTTCTCAAGGTGTGCGCTACCCTAAAGGCATGATAGTTGCGCACATGCCCTACTCCATTGGCATAAGAGTAGCGCACACATCCTAATATGCCCTACTCTATGCATAGGATACCAGCGTTTTTGTGGAAAAATGGCCAAAAACAGGGTTTTCTGATGATTTTCAGGAGATGGTTTGGTCTGGAAAAGTGTTCCTAAGGGTTATAACCATCAAATGGGCCAAGATTGAGGTAATTTCAACCATATCCAGTGTCCCTAATGACCCTTCAATCCACAAGTGTCTTGTTGTGTGACTAAACTTGATCTCAAGAAGCGTCGTCATGCGACCAAGCGATACAAGTGTCATCGCAGACAGAGAAATGTCATTTTAAGCTATAACAGATGCCCCCTAATGTGTGAGGTCAAAGGGAGTGAGGGAAACAATGGCTGAAATACATTATAAATAATAAATATTTGAATCATGGAAGCGGAGGAACTGGAGAAACCAAGAATCATAGGCTCAAATGAAGTACCTGAAAGCAAAGGCAATGTCAGACAATCTCATCCTTGGGGTAATTGTCCATGTTCAAATAGTGGAACATGACCTCCAAGAGGATACAATACTGATCCAAATGCTGATGCATATATCATGGCCACTAGAATACAAGTGTGGATCCATGAGGAACATAAGTGTAAACATAGCCACATAAATACAAGGTGGATCTATGTCAAAACTGGAGAACATAGCCATAGAGAACAAGCTGGATCTATGTCTCATCAAGGACCAAAAAAGAGTGTGGCTCAGTCTTGCGCAACTTGGGCGATAACATAAATAAGGTGATGCTATCGAGCATCCCAAGGTCTTCATCCAAAAACAACCCAAGGTACAAACCTATCAATGTGAATAAATGAGTTGATGTCGAACATGGGAGGTATCGTTTGATTACCGGTCATTAATGTATACCGTTAACAAATGTGAGGGTGTCCACCAATAATGAAAATGGAACCCAAGGTACCTAGTACATTCAAACAAGTGCGAATAAGTGGTCTTGCCGTCGAACACTTGAAGAATCTATCGGATAGGATACATTGATGTATTCCCATCTATCCAATAGCGAGGGAAACTGCCGCTAATGACTGCAATCCCCAAGGTACTAACCGAAACTCTAAACTTCATTCCCGGAGCACAATGAGTTGAAGTCGATGGGGAGAAGTCCGTTGGAAGGGAGGCCTTAAGGCATCCTCCATCATCCAGCATGAGGGACACTCAACAGGTATGAGCTGATTTGGAGTAGGACTGAACACATGATGAAACATACTGACACCAAGGGATGGCCGACGCATGAGGTCAAGGCAACTGCAGAATGGCCGACACGGGTTATATCCTTGAACAGTGAGCACGACACAAGAATGACTTAGGCAGCTTTTAACACAAAGAGACCACAATGCAAATCTGCAATGTAGGAGACATTAACAGATTCTCCATATGATTGGAAGACTAACCAAACGGAGGAGTAAGAACTCTGAGATCAGGTTTATCTTAAGGCCACCACTAGATCCCAACTTGTTTGATAGACTCAAAACAGGTGCTTTGTTCAAGGAGATAGTTCACTTGCTGCCATCATATTGAAAGATATTTTAACATTCTTCCCTTTCCTTTCCTTTTTCATTTTTTAAGGAGTCTGAAAAACCCAGAAGAAAACTCCATACACCTATCTGTGGATTTTATATCGAGCCCGAATTAGTTTGTGCTCGGCGGTGTTTTCTTGCTTATAGAGTTGAAAAACTTAAACAGTCCTCTATCAACCATCTCGTGGATTTCACATCGAGCCCGAGTAGGTGAATGCTCGCTTGGTGTTTTCACATTTCGAGAGTCTGAAAAACCTAAAGACGACTCCAAAGGTCCTTTTTCGTAAAGTTAGTCTCCTTCCCTGAAAAAGTGTAAAATAATGGAAGAATAACTCTTCTAGCGCATACCAGAGTATACCTAGAGTATACCTTTTCTGTAAATTATCCACTAAGGCCCAGAAAAGGGGTAATTCTATACCCAAGTAGATGTCGGTTCAGTTATTTTAACGAGCCCGAAAAGACAACTATGCTCGGTAAACTTTTCCTATTTAAGGAGTCTGAAAAGGGCTTAAAAGAACTCCATAGGGATCTTTTCGTAAAGGTTTAACGAACCCGAAAAAGTAAACTCATGACCTCCTTACTGTTTTTAACGAGCCCAAAGGAGATAGAAAAATGCTCATAACTTCCTTACTATTTTTAATGAGCTCGAAGTGAAGATGAAATAAATGTTCAAAACCTACTTAATGTTTTTAACAAGCTCGAAGTAAAGGTAGAAGAATGCTCGTAACCTAGTTACTGTTTTTAACGAGCTCGAAGTAAAGGTGGAAGAATGCTCGAAATATGGGAGGAGACGAGTGTCAAGGACATGCAAAACTAGCTCCAAGCGCATGGAACAAAGCTATGCCTAATGCAAGGAACACGAGCAAGATAAGGACACTCAGGGTGTGTCTCCTCCAAGTAAAAGGTGTCAAATTGCGAAGGCAAAATGATAAAGGGCTAAGCCGAAATGAGATCAGAGATGGAGGCTTATACAACAAGCTAAAAGCGTGGAAGCTGGCATCAGGCTCATTAGCGCAAGCGGGATCATAACATATGCATATGCAACTTGAACAAGAAGATGGGAGCCTTATCAGGGATGGCCAGAAATATATGAGGAAGAAAGATATGAGGCTTCTTCTCAAAGTCATGGTAAATCTAAAAAGGCTCCCGAGCCTATGAGAAAAACTCAGCATGGGCACCAAAATGGCATAAGGGTGCTGATTAGGGTGACCCATGTTAGGTAGGCTCTGCTGTCGGACTAGTGCACAATGCATAAAGAGATGGCTAACACACCAATATCCAACAGGTTCGACCCTATGGAGAATTCAGATGGCAAAAGGTTCAAATGCAACATAACAGTAGGGAAGCCTAAACCTATATGCAAGGTTCCAAATATACTTGACATGGTCGCACAAGGTGTCGAAAAGGACCAGTGAGCAAGTATAAATCCAGCTAAGAATCCTGTCTCCAAGAAACATTAGTACCAAGATCATATCTAAAACATATGTAAAGAAAGACCCGATACAAGTCACTGTGGTAGAAATACTTTCAACTTAACTATCATCAACAGCAGGCATAAAGAAGGCAGAGTTTTCAAATGAAGACTCTATGGTACCCAAGCCCGAGGACTTACAATCAACAAGATAGACTTCAGGATGAAGATCAAAGTTGAAGGACATGATGGAATCTGCAGAAACAAATTCATCATCACGGGAGTTGAAAATTCTAGAAGCAGAATCAAACTCAGCATGAACACCGATTTGCGGATCTATAGGAGAGTCCAAAAACTCAACAGTAGGAAGATCAGACTTTAAGGTCAAACCGGGGCTGGACATAACTGCAACTGGATCAACATCCAAATGAATGGCAGACTGTACTATGGACTCTAGGAAAACTTCATCGGAAGGAACAATATGCCACATAAGTCCTATGTGACATAGTAGTGCCTAATGACGAGGGATCTGACTGGTCTACAGTTGGGTAATAAGGAGGATCAACGAATGCAAGCTGGTCGATAGTGATGATGCTTTCGTTATGAGGGAAATACATCACACGAAAGAGCGTAGACACCACAGCATGCATAGCATAAACGTAATCACACCTGAGGATCATATCAAAGTCCACAGGGTCCTTTAAAACCATAAAATCAACCAAGACTGTTTTTCCACCCAAAGTAACAGGTACCTGACGGAGGAATCCGATCGGTTCACTGGGTCTTCTATCGAAGGTCAACGGCCAATTAACAGCTGGAATAACATTAGGGAAACCCAAATCTCTCCAAGCATAAGCGGATAAGATACTAACAGAAGCTCCTTCATCTACAATGCATCGATCAACCGTATGGTTCCCGATAGCAACCTTTATTTGGAAAGGTGTCGAAGAAGGAAGATGAGGTTCGGCTAGACTATTCCAATCAAAGGAAACGATCCTAGGTCTTGGTAAGGGTTCACATGGCACAGATGAAGTGTCCCCTTTTTCAGAAACATCCAAACTGGTAATGCGGAAGACTTCTGCAGTAGGTGCATCAATTTTTGCAGGACTGATGGGATCGGTCGAAGATTACATCGATTCGATCACTTCACTCTCCGAAGGAAGAGTGAGGTTGACCAAGAACTCTTTTGGATCAACCACTTTATCAACCAAAGGTTGATCTGACTGTAGGGAATCTATAGACAACTCAGGAGCAGAGATTCCTTCAGACATGGACCACACTCTTCGTGCCTCTGGAATGGCAGGGCATCAGTGAGTAAGGTGATCTCCCTTACAAAGTTTACAAGGGAACTTTGGTTTCCGTCCTATAGGTTTAGACTCCTTTACAACGTCAGTACTCTCAGCATGACTAGAATTGGCTGACAGCTCGCCCCCAACATGACTTGTAGTGGCTGGTTTCTCAGAAGCAGAAGACTTTTGAACTAAGGACCACACTTTTTGCACTTCTGGAAGTACAAGGCACAAGTAAGTAAGGTGGTCTCCCTCACAAAACTTGCAAGGGAACTTATACTTTTGTTTGTTGGGTTTGTCGACAATGTCAACTCCCTCAGCATGACTTGCAATGGCTGATCTGGTGTCTCCAGTATGACTCACAGGAACTGGTGACTTGTCATTAATATGACTAGCAGTGATCAATGACGTGTCCTCAACATGACTGACAGTGGTTGAAGACAAACTTTCAGTGTGATTTTCAGTGACTAAAATTTTTCTCCCAGCATGACCTCCAGAGGCTGGGTAGGTGCCCCTTGCATGATTTGCAGAGGTAGGGTGCTTTCCCCCAGCATAACTTACAGAGGCTGGGTTGATGCCCCCTTGTTTTGGCATCTTCTTCCTATTCTTCCTCCGTCTATTCCTTTTAGACTGTTGGTTACTAGTATTGCTACTTTCGCCACGTGAGGTAGAAAGAGGAGGAGAAGATGTTACTGGCAAAGAAGGCACAGGGTTCTGATGCTCTTGATTTGAGGTGCTTACAAAAGAAACGTCAGGAGCATGCAAGGCATTCGGAGTGGAAAACAACCAAACCGGCAGCCCTATAGTGAATCCAGGAAGATTCAGAGTAGCCATTAAGGGAGTACCAATGTTTCCAATGAATGGAACAGCACAAGGATCCCCTGGAACAGGGGTACCTTGATTAGCGCTCGCCGGAATGCTAGACATAGTTTCCTACTCAAATGAGCAAGAAGTTCTCTAAGGCAAACTAAAACAAGTAGCACAAAGAGCACAACACTAAAAAAGGTCCTAGTTAAATCAAACCAGGCAAACAGATGCCTTCCGGAGAAGAGTCTGGGATGATGAGGGCCCAGAACAGATCAACGATGGACGACGGACAGTTACCCGGGGTCCACAATACAATGACTAAGGGTGCAAGTGCTCGAATCACCCAACCGCCCTCCCAAAGACCTGCAAGGGATTTCCTCCCACGTCTATCCTAGGTACAACAGATATAACCCTCCGTCGTCACCTATGTATGATCCTATGGTCAGATACTAAGGATACCACCACACCGAAAACTCCTGGGGGAACAGTCTCTGGTCGAATCAGAAGGCATGGGCAGGGTAACTGAGCCCGAAACTCCAAAGAGTCCCCAAACGCGATCCAATCCTGGTATATGCTCGAAACAGAAAGTAGGAGGTTTATTCCCAACAATCTGATCTCACAAGACCTACTGCATAGATCCCAGGCAAGTTTTGAATGAGGTGGGTTTACATGTGATAGTCGAACTACGATTTTTGCATAATGTGTGATCTTGGGTGGTTTAAGGTGTTTTAAACCCAAGATCCTAACCAAGACTAGTTGGTGAATAGTGTAACCTAGAAATGAAAATGTTACTAGTACATTTTATTAGAGTTCATTTTAAAGGTTACTTGCTTACTCAAAAAAGTCGTGGGTGTGTGAGAGTGGTTATAACAGAGATAGAATACTGAAAATGAAATGTTTACCACTAAACGAATCTTTTCTTTTCAATGCAAGTCCTAGAGATACGATCTAGAATGCATATGCAAATGAAATTTTAGTCTTTTCGAATGCAAAGAAGGGTAAAAATAAAGTCTAAATGTAAAAAATTAAACTGAAAACCTAAGAATGTAGCTACTCAAACAAATAAGTATGCAAAAGAAAACTTCTTCTTTTTGATGCAAAGCACTCTTAAATCCTTTAAGCCACTTGCAAGGTACTCTACTAAAAAAAAAATCAAATTTGCTATGCTTTTTCAAAGGTCAGAAACAAAACTGAAATCGAAAGTAATCTACTATCAAAGCAAAGCAAAGAACATTCAGGTTTTCTTATCGAAACAGTAAAAGCAACCAATACGACTTTCAGATTCTTATTGATGTGAGCATTCCAACCATTGGGAAAAGCGTACGAAACCTACTTTTAGACCCAAACAAATCAAATGACTTACAAAAAAGTATGGTTTGGTAAAGTCAGGTCTGCACATAAACAATGCAGTCAAGGTCCTGAACAACAACAAAGACACTTGAGCTTTCACTGCAAAAAGAAAACTAAAAGCATAAGGGAGGATAAGAAACCAATCTAAAGAGAAATTTCACTCAAATAGATACAAACACGGTCAAGTAGACTCAATAGGTTTCAAATCCAGTGGAAATGGAGCAAGTAGATTCAGTTGGACTCAAATCAAGGTACAAAACACCAAATTGGTCCACAACCCCCCAACTTGGGTCAACAAGCCCCAAAACTCTCCAAACAAGTCCAAATTGATCAAAGAAGGTCCAAATCATGAACATAGGATCAGTACAAGGATAGGAGACCACTTAAAGTGGTTTAACTCAGACCTAGGTTCATCAAGGACCCCAAAAAATGCAACCACAGCCCCCCCAAATAGATCAAAACTCAAAAAACTCAGTCCCAGAAGGTGTGCGCTATTGTCTATGAGGAATACCAGCGCCCAAGCAGGGGAATGCACTACTGTGCTACAGAACAGTAGCGCACATGTGGGAAAAGTTGAAAAAATAGGATTAAAACCCCCCACACCTGAGCCAGTAAGGGTCTGTAAGAGCTGGGAAGGGTCTATAAGAGCCAAGGAGGGTCAAACAGAGCCAAATAACTAATTCTAATCAAGAAATTGAACAAATACCTTCAAACAAAACTGAAGAAATGACCTTGGATACCCCTAAGCAGATAGGCTTTCCCCAGTATGGTCTCCATTATGTTGTTAGGGAAATACACCTATAGTTCAGGGGAGAAACTACCAATTTACAGTGATGAAAGATAGACCTACAAATGTTCTGCAAGTACAACTAGTAAGCAAAGAGATAAAGGTTAAAGAGGATGTGTACCTTATTAAGAAGGTTGATCTTAGCCTTTCTCTTCCTTGCTCCTCAATGCCATTCAGTGTTGCAATGCCCACACCTACAAAACAACTTCATACCTTTCTCAAATACATTTGACTACATATATAAGACTGATATTCATGACAGTAAAAGACATCAAACTATAACCAAACTGTAATCAAATCTAAGACACACATGAATAGGTCATATTTGGAAAGGGAAGAACGTCTGATCTTTATTAATGAATGAAGCAAGTACATAAAATTATACCTTCCTTCAAGCTTGGAACTTCACGAAACCTAGATTCAAGGTCTCCTGCTTCTGTTCTCCAAGGATCCCAGCCTCTAATCAGCTGTGCTAGGGTTTATCAGAAACTGAGGCACAAGAGAGGGGGATGAGGGTCTCCATTCCTCCAGCATAACATTGTTATGGGATTGGTCCCCATTCATGGCCCTTCTACCTTCCTTATATAGTCAATTAAGGAGAGGAAAAGCAGTTATAACTGACCAGGAGGTTCCCCAACTAACTAAAATTAACCAAAATTCGAGATTTTGAGTGTTTCAGGAAAATGCCCTACTTTTCTACTGCAAACCAGCGTTTTTCTCAAGGTGTGCGCTACCCTAAAGGCATGATAGTTGCGCACATGCCCTACTCCACAGGCATAAGAGTAGCTCACACATCCTAGTATGCGCTACTCTATGCATAGGATACCAACGTTTTTGTGGAAAAATGGCCAAAAACAGGATTTTCTGATGATTTTCAGGAGATGGTTTGGTCTGGAAAAGTGTTCCTAAGGGTTATAACCATCAAATGGGCCAAGATTGAGGTAATTTCAACCATATTCAGTGTCCCTAATGACCCTTCAATCCACAAGTGTCTTGTTGTGTGACTAAACTTGATCTCAAGAAGTGTCGTCATGCGACCATGCGATGCAAGTGTTGTCACGGACGAAGAAGTGTCATTTTAAGCTATAACAAGGCCATCCTCCAACACTCGGAGAAGAGGGAGGGATGTGACCACTCCCGAACTTATAAGCAGTAAAAAGGGGTGTAGTGCCCCCAACCCCAACGCTAGAGCTAGCGTGACTACTAGACAGGGAGGAAGTAACACTCGACATAAAACCAGGTATACCTAAAGTAAAAGGGTCTAAGGTCGTGGAGACGGATGCAGAACCAACACCTGACACACCCATAGATGAACCATACGGATGACCTGATGACCATATATCATCAAATGGGTTCCTATTAGTGGGTTGGGATGTCCCAAACCCATGAGGAGTGATGTGTGATGAACTTCCCTCCCATCTAGTCCTCAGAGAGTGCGTGAAAGGAGGGGAATTTCTCTTCATGCCATCGGACGGAGTCACTGGAACTCCCAATGTGCTAGATGAAGAACTCATAGTGGGTGCTCTCTGAAGCTCGTGCAATGTGAATAAAGGACCAACGATAGTCCTCCAACATCTCTTGCGAAGAGACTGTGACGGATCGCTAGCTGGCAAACCAGCCAATCGACGAGATCGGTAGAGAGTCGGATCTCGATCCACGATGACCTCAAAGAGTCAACAAATAAGCGTCTCCTAACGGCCTACTAAATCGTCACAGAGCACACACCTAAAAGAAGCTACAACCAAAATGCACACAACAGGGGACTGGCTCAAGGGACCTCCCAACACTACAGCCGGTATGTCTCGCCCAGCATAGCCTTGAGACTCCCAAACTATAATCGGAGGTAACATAATCAGTTATAAGGGCCCTCAGACTTCAATACGTAACCACAATGTGTTGTGCAACCCCTATCTGACTCAGGACATCCACAGAATAACCATTGCAAACGCCCTATTTGATACTTAGGTAAGGCAACTAAGGTCACCACGTATAACCAATGTGCAGGCGAACAGTCGCAGGTGGGATCCGCCGTATGGGAAGGGTAGCTAAGCCCGAAACTCAAAAGGGTCAAATCCCTCAAGAGTCCCCAGATACGAACAAATCCTAGATATTGTTGGAGAGAACTTCCGCAGCATTTAGGAAGCTGCTAATTTTGGAAGGAAAGTACCAATTTTGGCGGTAAGACAAAGATATCGCCGTAGCGCAAATTCCGGCGGGAATCACGGCGATAGGTACAGAAAAGTTAAGAAGATGGTACAAAGAAGAGGCCGAAGGGAGAGCTCAACCACCGCAATGAAGGCGCCGAAGATGAAGAGAGGGTTCAGCTACCCTCATAAAGACGAAGGACTACAGTCAGCGTTGCTTGAACCAAGAAGAAGCGACGGGCCGATGCATTAAAGACTAAGGACTGCAGGAAGCGGCGACAAGACAGAAGGCGGCCATGGAAGTACAGCCAGTTGACTGTAAGTGGTTAGGGTTGAGTCACTGTTGGGATAAGGCCCACAGTTTTGTAACTGCGATGAGACCTTCGGGCCATCTATATATAGTAGTCTTTTTATAGGATAAGGGGTTGGCCACATAGCGATAGAGACATCAGGTAGATGCTAGTGTAGTCTTTTGTTGTTGCAAATCTGAACATCCCTGAGAATACAAGGGCCGACCTGTTGAGAGATAGTGCAATCCGCAGGGATTGCGAGAGGAAGAGAGTGCACTGTAAAGGCAAGAAGAGAAAAGAGGTCTATAGAGAAGGGCTCCCACTGAGGTGGAGTTTCCCAGAAGACCCCTATTGTAAAGAGTGGGACGGAGCTGTGTTCATTCCCCAGAGTTGTAAACAAAGAACCGCAGTTCCCCTGGGCGTAGTCTTGGCCCTGGGAGTGTCAATGTGCTCATCTAAGTAGCGCTATTGTAATTGTGTAGCCATTACTCTCATTTCACGTGTTTATGATATATATGAATGCTCAATCTGTTATAAGTAATGTACATGGTCGTCAGTTAACTTCTGAATGATGTATAACAAGTGCGATAATCGTAGCTAACCTCTTTGCGAACTAGATACTTGTTAAACAGAGGTTAATGTGCGAGTAAGAACTGAATATGAGGCATGAATGGTTTAATTAGACATTGCGCAAAGTAATGTTCTACTCAGTTACGTGTGGCGAGATATCAAGGGCCGACTTCAGTAGTGAGGGTTAGGCTTGTAGGCTGAATGCTGTTGCTAACTGCAGTACCAGGATAAGGATAGCTAAGACCACCTGTTAACCCAGGAAGCGGCCATAGTTCGCTTGCCGCAGGAGCTAGAAGAGCAAGATATTGCACCTACGATATCTTGGGTATCGCTAGACGGTTTCACCTAGGGAAAGACTTATCGCATTCCCTGCGTACTGCGATAAGACAGAGGCGTAGCCGGAGTAATGGAATGAGATAGACAGCTTCTGTGAAAGGGGTTAAGGTGGGTTTGAGCACCCTGGATGCCTCGGAACTTGGCTGGGGACACTTGAGTCTCCTGCCTCCCATTAGAATCACTTCGGGTGAGACCTCAAGTCGCTTCTGCGACCTGTTGCCGAAAGGGCCAGTGAGCTAAGGGTTCTGTTGGTCTAAAAGATTACCGCCAGCCCGGGTCTGTCTAAGAAATTATAGAACCAACAGATATATCTCCACGTTCAACAAGAATTGGAGGGCTATCTCTGCAACCTAATTCCCGTGACCTCGTGCTTAACTCCGATGTGAGTAGAGCGTCCTAAGAACACCGATGTATACCATGGGTTTCACCACTCCCTGGTTAGACACATAATGTTTTTTTTATAGTCTTGGATTGTTTACTCACACATGTACTATTCCAAGACTCTACAACCTATACTTGTTGGTGCACCATAGAAAAGAAAAAGCGTTCTAATCAATTTTAATTAAGCGTTAATTTTATTGGTTGTGATTACTCAAAGGAATATGGCCGTGAAACTAGTGATATGAAATGACTCAATAATATGCACACCCGAAAACACTAGACTCGTCTACCAATAGAAAAATGTATGCCACTACATGAAAGTCAAACCAAAGTCTCTTCTTCATAAATCAAATGCAATCTCTCTACAATATTTCATGCTCAATCAAACCCTAATGAAGTCACAAGCACTCCAATGAAAAATGCAAGTACACAAAGCAATTTGTTTTTTGTATTTTCAATATAAATAAATGAAAATGCAACTAGAATCAATACTTTTAAGAAAAAAGAATTTTGAGAATGCAATGTAGATAGCCCAGCAAAACCCAAAAATCAAGACTCAACTAAGCCAATGATCTATAAAAAAAAAATGGCTACAAAGCAAATTAAAAAAAAAAAACAAAGAAAGAGGAGCATCCAGTCATTAAAGCGGCAAGCGACAGTCGGGATACAGGCCCAGCAAGACTTAGGAACACCCAGAATTCACCCACATCAAGCAAACACCAAAAAAAAGGTTAAACCGGATATGTACGCAACTGTTCAGGGAACAACAACGATGTACGCGGGCTGGTTAAGTAATAGTAGGGTGTACACGTGGGTAAAACATAGTAAAGGCGCGTACAGGGCAGGATAGGTGAACAAAAAATGAGTCAAAAAGCCAAGAAACTCAAGATTTTTTCTATATAAATCCTGACAATCTATCAGCGACACATAAACCCAAAAGAACAATGAACCAAAACAAGGAAAAATTGCCCAAAAGACCCCAAACGGAGGCTTCTCCCCAATGGAGTCGCCAATTCTGTTACGGAGAAAAACTTCCTATGGCTCGGGGTAGACCACAATAGACAGATGAACTTGACAAATCAACTCACTTCCCAACATATGTTATATAAATGTAAATGCAAATAAACAAAATACAGGACCTACCTCAATCCAGACGTCCGATGAAGAATTCCGTTGAGCTTTCGAATCACAACACCTGAACCTGCAACTTAGTCTCAATAATAAACACAAACAAGTGCATATGATATATAAAAGAGGCCAGCATATACAATAACATAATCCATGATATATATAAGCAAATGTACCCAATGATAATAAATGATCATTCACAATATAAATGGACGAGAAAATGAGTATTTCTATTTATATGAACAAGAAGTACAAGATACAACCTCTTGTCGGCAACTCATCTGAACCAAGAACTAGGTCCCTCCGCTTGTGCCTCCACCACTTCAATCCCCCATACAATGGAAAACTCACTAGTAAAAGAATAAATCTTTCACAAGATATGAAAGAGTTCGGGAGGTGAACATAAATGGTTCACAACAACTAAGAACAATGGATTTAGACTCAAGCAAGGCAAAATTTCAATAGAGTTTATATGCTCTTCTCTTTCTCCTCCCTCCATGCATCACAATACCTCAATATATAACCCTCCAAAGGCAAGAGAAAGGTCGAATCAAGTCGTTTCAAGATACATGGAAGGCCAAAGATCACAATGGTCGCTTTTTGGAGTGAAAAATAGAGATTTTACTCTCATTTACCAAAATTTGATGTACGCAAGCTATAGTGATGCAACCTGTGTGTATGCGAGTTGTACTGAAGTCGCTCGCGCATAGGAGGAAAAATAGAGAAAAATGGTTTCAAGGAGGAAATATGGTTTTCAGTATACAGATGGGTAAGGGAGGCCAAGGAGTGTTAATGCTCACAAGGCAGAAAAATACGATGTAACAATAACTTGATTCTTTGAGCCATTGGATTGATTTTTGTATTGTAAGTGGAAAGTACATCTATATGTTCTTTCCACTATATCCCTCATAGCTTTGTAAACCCCCCCCCCCCTCTCATTAACTTCTAGCACCACTCTAGTTGAACGAAGGACCAAGTCATCATCATTTACATCCTTCGTAATTTTTATCTTCTTAGGACAACATGTCGTTCCCTCATTATTGGTCCCTTCACAACATTAAAAAAATTGTGAAATTGTGTTTAAAACATGTTAGCAATTAATGTTACGAAATTCATTTTTAGTAAAAACCCAAAGAAAAACTTCATGTCGATTACTGCTTTATCTACCTAGTTCATCTCTTTGCAATATTTCCATTAAGATTCTTCGCTCTTTTGAACTCGGATTGTGAACAACTTTATTGAGTTTTTTCAAGTTTTTTCTCTACATGACACACATTAACCAATTCAAATCATTAATTTAAACCTACAACTAATTCAAATATATTAGATTTTTAATAAAACATAAAGAACATGCCATCTTCTCTTGCTGGGATGAGCTACCATCGTGCCCACTGCAATAAGTTCTTCTCCTTGAACTTCTATCAACCATCTCCTATCAAAAAAATCCAAGAATTGTCAGATATAGAAATAATAAAATATTATTTACAAACTACAGTACCGATGTGTATACTAAAATAATGCACACCAATGCGTTTTAGATATACTTACGCACTCATGCACGATTACCGTGCAAATACAAATTTTGAAAACTTTGTTTACAAATAGTTATATTTATTCGGTGCTCTATTAAGTAATAAACACATTGGTGCTTCATTAGAACCTTTTTTTATAAGTACGAATTCTATTAAAAAAAAATAGTTGATTGTCCAATGAAAGGAAAAGGCCATAAGGAGACCAAATATGAGTCCATATGTCAGCTGCAAACAGTGAGAAACTACCATTTGGACAGAAATGAGACAAATGCTAAGCTACTAGACCGACGCTAGAACAAAGAGTCAAGAGTGGCCACCATTTCTGACAAAAAACAAAGCATCTTGAGAATTTGCAGAAGTATAGCAAAAGGATTTTCCAGTCAAGTTGCATGCCGTGACATTGAGTTTTGAATTAACCTTGGCATCTTAATCCAGGGCTTGAGTAAGATGACGCATCCAATTTTCCAAATGGTCCATGGAAGCATGCAGACTGAGTCCCTGAGAGTGTTCTTAAAAACACCCATCCTCATAATCTGATATCTCTTGCCCCAAAGGTGCTTTGGTAATATATAATAACCTAGGGTCTTTGTGTATCAGGTCTCTTTGGTTCGGTGGGCACTAGATTCATCCACCATTTTAGCCAAATCAGCCACCAGTTTGTTAGGCACAAGCTTTCGATGACGCTCCTGTAGATGAGTCTCCATCTCGTGAATTCGACCTTGAATTTAAGGAGGAACCATATGATCGAAGCATACTTTAGCTTTATCCTTCTCCTGAACAACGAGAGGCATGTGTGAGCGATGAGGACCTTCCATGGTCTTCCACTGAGTGTGCTTGGAACAGACCATAATGGAAACAAAAGTGGAGATGATGCGAGTTGAATGAGAGCTGCGAGGTCGATGGTATGTGGGATGCCACGTCAGAATTGAATACTATATATAGAATTAATGGAGGAGAGGAATAATACCCAAGTGCTCAAGACCCACTTGCATGCGAAACGTGATCATCAACCATTCCATCGCACGATTCATACCCATTTAGGATATTATGAGGGGCGTATCGCAATTGAAGCTAGAGTAGAGGCTAGCTCTTTCGGCATGAGGTTGAACAGAGAACTATTGTTTTACTCAAGTGATTCATGCTTTCCAAACCAAACCATTATGCATGTAGAAATCATACCACCTAGCATCATTATACACTGGATATCCCAACTGCCCGATGGTTGTCCTTGCACGTTGCCTCATGGGGAACTCATGGTCTAGGCACGTGGGCATGACTAGAACTACTCCCAACGTGGGGGACCTTCGTTACATCCTATTGCACATCATAGAGCCATGAATAAATTGATAACTTGACACTTTGGTATTTAAATTTTAAACAAATTGGAGTGCATAAAACTAATATGCGGACAAATGAAACAATACTATAAATTGATTATTGTTAGTGGTGAAAGTTGCTTTACTTGATGCTCGATAAAGTAATATATGCATTTGTGCTTCATAAATTATATTGCCCACCATCGAGCTTATGAATAAATTTATAACATGATGTTTTGTTGTTTAAATTTTGGACAAGGCGGTGCGCTTTAATCGAATATACACTTCAGTGCGACATCTTTGTGTAGTGAGCACCACAAACCACGAAAGTGTTTAAGAAAAAAAACTAGTAGTGATAGGGATTGGGATCTAATGCAATGAGTGGTTCCATTGCAACGATTTCCAAAGCCCCCTTATGCAAGTAAAGAAACCCTATACAATTCTATTGCTCAAAAGAAAAATAATATAAATATGAAATCTAAAGAGGAAATCAAAAGAAATAACAAGAAAGCTAGGGTTTCTTCCAATATTGAAGGTAACTATGAAACCTTTTTTTGTACAATGCAATAAAAATTGTTTTAATCAAATAGGGTAAAGATTGAAATGATCAATTGAATGAAATCACATACCTTTAACTTCTCCTTTGTAGATTTGTATGTGGCCTTAAGTGATCTCTCTTGTATCTTTGGCTGTCCAAAAAATTATGCCCACTTCAAAGTCATTGCTGGTAAATATTTATTGTTCAGATCTCCCCTCTAAATTATAGCAAAAGAATGAACTAAAGCTCAGGGTTTTCTCTTTTAAACACACATTTAGAAAAATAAATTCTTGCTCATTTATTCGTTGTATATTTTGGAGCATTGATCATAAATGACTTCGCAAATTTTTTTATTTGTTGTTTTTAGTGCGCTATTTGTTGTAAAGCGCATCGATGCACTATTTGTAACACATGAATAATAATATAATAAATGATGCAAACCTTCACAACATGTACACTATCTTGTTATCTTGATGTTACCAGAGCACTATATATTGTAAAGCGCCCCGATGCACCTTTTTACCTAAAAGCACCGATTATGAATTTTACATAAAATGCAAATGGGAACCTTTGCAATTAAATTTGTGCAGAGGTTTTGCTTCGTGGAGACATATGTCACTTCTTGGTGTGTTTAATATAGTAATGTGCATTGGGTTCGACGAGATTGGGACTGCGTGCATGCTTGCTGAAGCGTTCTCAGACTGCGTGCTATGCCTCACGCAGGGTTTGAAATCCTGTGCTACTCGCGCTCGGGCTCCTTCTTGGCCCTTCTAGTCACGGGCCCCTGGCCCTCCTGGCTCCTCCTTCTTTTTCTACTCGCCTTCTCCTCTGATCATTCTGCTACCCCCGAGCCTCGAAAGACTTCTCCCTGGTTGTCTTTCCTCCTATCTCCCTCCCTGGGCTTCCTCCCTTTGCCTCTCATGGCCTTGGGAGCTGACAGGCCCCCCGATCTAGCTGGTTTCATGAAAATTTTAGCCTCTACTGGAAAAAAGCACCTCTCCTCCACTCAACAAAAGTTTGTGAAGAAACTCGACTAAATCTTGACTGTCGCATTGCCTGTGGATCTACCCTATAAGACAGCCCTTAACCTTTCTGAATGCGCTCTAATCGGCCAGTTCACTGGTCTATGGCCCTCCCCGAAGTCCACAGAATTTTGGGTTCAAAAAAATTGGAAACCCCTGATCACGAAAGATGTGAAATCCTTCTTCCTGGGCAAAGGTTACTTCGCCTTCGTTTTTTAGTGCAAATAGGATCGTGAGCTCATTTTCAGGAGAGGACCTTATTTCATGGGACCACAAGGGCTCTATATGAACAGATGGACTCCAAATTTTGACCCATCCCTTTACATCCCCTCCGCAGTCCCCGTTTGGGTGAGACTCCCTCACTTACCCCTTCACTGCTGGAACACAGAATCCCTTGAAGCGATAAAAAATGCATTGGGGAAATACATTGACAAAGCTGATCAAAAAGATCAATATTCTTACGCGAGAATCTGCGTCGAAGTAGATCTGGAACACGGCCTCCCGGAAGCAATAAATCTCACAGTAGCAGATTGGTCTCATATACAAGAACTCGACAACGAACAAATCCCTTTTAAATGCAAATTTTGTCATGAATACGGCCACTTCGCCTGAACATGCAAAAGAAACCAGCAGATCCAGAATCGAATCGAAAGAAAGAGAAATGGACAACAATCCAAAAAAACTCCAAATCAGGTACGAAACCCCACTCAAAAATTCTGAACATACAGAATGCAGATCAGCGACATCACGATCCACCGACCTCCAACAACAGGAACAGATTCAAAGCCCTTGAAACACCTGAGATCCATGACATCCCCAAGGCTAAAGAAGAAGGAGAAATACGTGAACAACAAGATCCCCAAGCTTCTCCTATCGTCCCTGAAATGTCAAAGAATTCCCAGTCTCAAAATATCCCCAGCCCTATCATATCAAATATGATCAAAGAGCCCCCCACCTATGCTGAAATTACCAAAGTGAGATCCCCTACCTCTTCCTCCTACCTGGAAGAAACCATCGATAAATCTTCCAAAAATCCAGGATGGAAATCCACCAAAGATCTAAGGGAGGAAGAAGCTGAGTGTGAAAAAATTCAAGGATCCCAAGCCACGATAGACATGGCTTTCAGCAGAAATACTAGAACTAGGACAGCATGAAAGAAACACAGAGATCCAGTAGGAGGAACACCTTCCTCCATCTACATCCCTAAATGATGAAGCTGGTCTCTTGAAATTGTAGAGGTTTAGGCAATCCCTGCAAGATTGAGGCAGTAAAAGATCTTCAAAAAATTGACATGCCCGACATCCTTTTACTCCAAGAGACCAAAATCGATGAAAGCATAGTCTTAGCTACTGCAAAAGAAAAATGGAAGAAGAATACAGGCTACGCAATCAGTTCCAAAGGAGCTTCTGGGGGACTGGCAACCTTATGGTCATCCGATGCATTCCATCTCAATAATTCCTTTGCTACTCAACATTGGATATACACTGAGCTCACTCACCTTCAGAGCAACAAGCACATCGCTCTCTTCAATTTGTACATACCTAATCTACATTCCGAGAAACAAGATTGCTGGAGTCTACTTGAAGGTTTTCTGGAGGCTTATGAGCCTCAGAACATCATACTAGTCGGTGATATGAACATCACCCTCTCCAAATCTAAAAAGAAAGTTGGTCTAATTGGAAACGACTACTTCAAACCTCAAGTTGAAGCCCTACTTCATGCATGGGATCTCATCGATATCAAGCCTAAAAAGGGGAAATATACTTGGTCGAATAAGCGTCTCGGCAAGGGAAATATCATGGCCAGACTGGACAGATTCCTAGTCCACAGCACCTTGTTGTCTGATACCCATACTATCTCTTCTAGCATCCTTGCCAATATCACTTGTGATCATAAACCCATCCAACTCCACTTCACCGAAAAAGAGGATCTCGGCCCTATCTCCTTCAGGTTTAACCCCCAATGGCTCGAACAGGCTAGTTTCTGGGACATCCTGGAACAAGCATGGAAAATTCCCATCTCGAGCTCCCCCTGCTATGTTTGGGAACAGAAGTTAAAAAATTCCAAATATGCTCTCAAGAAATGGGCCACATCCAACTGCCCAAATCCTGTTCTTCCCATCAAGGACGTCGTGAGTGCTCTAGAAAATCTTCAGTTAGCAATGGAAACTCGTCTTATTGAAGCAATCACCCTTCACGATGAAGTTCCACAGCAATCCAACGTATATCACGCTTTTCAAGTTGAGGAGGAATATTGGAGGTTGAAGTCGTGGTGTATTTGGCTCAAAGGAGGTGATATGAATACCAATTACTTCCATAAGCAATTCAAAATTAGACAGTCAATCAACCATATTGTTGAGATCAAAACAGAGGATGGTGTGCTAGTTTCTGGAAACATGAATATAAAAAACGCAGCTTTCACCCATTTCTCCAATCTCTTCGCAGATGATGGTAACACCGAAGGTGACGACAAGCTAGCATTGTTGGAGCACATCCCTCAGAGTATAACGCAGGAAGACAATTTCAACATCTACAAACCATTTACCGAGCAAGAGGTCTTCAACACTATTCTCTCCTTCGAACCTGACAAAGCTCCGGGTCCTAATGGTTTTTCCATGCATTTTTACAAAGCATGCTAGAAGCACATCAAAAAAGACTTCATGAAAATGATAAGGAACTTTTGTTCTAAAGCAAAAATTGGTGGATGCGCAAGCAACACATTTATGTTCCTTTCCCCAAAAGAAACCAACCCCAGTTCCTTCAGCAGATTCAGACCGATATCACAGTGCAATTCTTCCTACAAAATCATCTCCAAACTGCTCACAAACCGGATGAAGCCAATACTCAACAGAATCATTTCTGACAACCAAGGTGGCTTCTTAGAAGGGAGGCAAATTCTTGACAATGTCATCCTCATACAAGAATCAATCCATTCAACTAGATCCCGAAAGGAAAAAGGTATGTTAATCAAACTCAACATGGCCAACGCATTTGATCGTGTCAAGCACTCTTTTCTCCTCAAAATTATGACACGCTTTGGATTTGATAAAACCTTCATCAACTGGATCTCAACGTGCATAAGCAGACCCTGGATTTCTCCCCTCATTAATGGTCATCCCACGGACTTATTTCAAGTCACGCGTGGCATTAGACAAGGCTGCCCTCTTTCCTCCTTTCTCTACATCATCCTGGCAGATTCACTCACTCGAAAACTGAACCATGAAATGACCACTACCTCTCTCCCAGGACTCCATTTGACCTTAGATTCCCACCCAACCAATCACACCCTGTTCGCTGATGACTCTCTGTTAATTGGCGGAGCATCCTCCATTATATCCAGAAAATTCAAGCGCAATCTGAATTCATATTGTAATGCATCGGGAGGCAAGATCAACTTGCAAAAAAGTGCAGTCTACTGTTGGAACTTAAACAATCATGTTGCAGCCAAGATCAGTAGAATTATTGGCATCAAAGTCCACACTCATTAGGACAAATTCTCATACCTAGGCCTCCCAATCACTTACGGTAAAGCAAATTCTAGAAATTGGGAGGACACGATCAACAAATTTAAAAGCAGAATTAGAAGATGGGAAGGCCATTGCCTCAGCAAGGCCGGAAAATTAATTCTAGTAAATTATGTCCTCTCAGCTCTACCCATCTACCAATTCTCTATCCTCCTAGCCCCAAAAGGAGTAGCAGATCAGATGAGTAAATTAATAAGAGATTTCCTTTGGTCCGACGGGAAAAACAACTAAAACAAAATCCATCTCATGAATTGGGATACCATCAAGCAGTCTAAATCCTCGGGGGGGCTCCATATTCGCGATCCATATCATGCAAATTTGGAAATGGGAGGCAAGTTGCTCTGGCAAATTCTGCATAATAAAGGCCATCGAGTTAGTCAAGTTCTCAGAAAGAAATATTTATATGGAACCAATTTAAGATGTCTCGATCATAAGCCAATATCCAAAGGCTTCAGCATTTGGATTCTATGCAAGGCAGCTTGGGAGTTTTTCTCAAAAGGCCTTTACTAGGTACCTGGCAATGGTAGGAAAATTAATATATTCATGGACAAGATCATGGACAAAGATGCTCTTCAAAGTTCCCATGACTTACAGAATATTGCATCCTGGCTCAATCAACATGGAATCACAACACTAAAAGACTTCAGCTCATGGGACACTAAGGGCAATTGGCATAAATGGAATAACATAGCCATCATCCCACATCTTGAGGCTGACAATATCATACTTACCAACAACCTGAAAGGATGTGCCCCCATACATCTCACGGCCAAAGATGAACGGGGCTGGGGTCCCACAGGTTCCTGTACCCCTGCTCTCAGATACAAAGCTCTCCAGACCCATGATGAAGCAAGAAAAGATTTATGGAAACTTGTTTGGGACCCATTAGGGCTACCTAAAATTAATTTCTTCATCTGGACTTTAATCCATTGCAAAGTTCTCACCGGAGACAACCTTAACAAGAGAGGTTTCCACAGGCCTTTTTGGTTCCCCCTTTGCCACAGCAGCCTTGAAACCCTCACCCATCTCTTTTTGGACTGTCATTTTACCAAGCTCGTCTGGAAACTATTGCTCCAAGATCTTAATATTATCATGCCCCCTTTCGTTTCCACTACCCATCTCTTCAATGATTGGAAATCCATTTATCCTTCTCCCATTCCCACTAAGAATCCTTGGTATCACATCTGGATCTCCATTCCTAAATATACTTGCTGGAAATTATGGATAGCAAGAAATAATGCCATCTTTCAAGATAAGCACTTCACTCCCTTACAAATCGCAGGCCAAGCCAAAGCATTACTAATTGAACACCTCAAAATCTCTAAGTACAAGACTGAAGCAACCCTCGACAACAATAAAAAGAATTGGATTGGAATTTCCATTCCCTATCCAAGCAAAGAGCCACAAACGCGAAATCCTCCAGCATGGCAGCTCAGACTAACTAACATCGATTTCCAAGATTGGAGAAACAACCAGGAGATTGACAGCTTACATTTCGAAGGTGGATCCAAGAATAATCCTGGAGTAGTAGGAGCAGGGGGAGTCCTGTGGACAAAGGAAGGAGCAATAAGACTGAAATTTATATGGGGCTTGGGCATTTGCTCAGATAATACAGCAGAAGCCCTAGCATTGATGAAAGGATGCCAAATAGCCAAAGAACAAAAGATCGACAAATTACATGTCTTCGGAGATTCTATGATTATCGTCAGAGCTCTCAATGCTACCTCCAACTTCAACAATCTAGCTCTTAACCAAATCATCCAACGTATAAGGCATATTTCAAGAACGTTCACTCATTTTAAAGCTTTTAATATTTTAAGAATTTCAAACAATGAAGTTGACACTGAAGCGAATGCAGCCAGCAGGCTCAATCAAGGGATTCTTCAAATCTCCAGTACAGACAGTGAAATACATTATATTCCATGAGAAGGTTTATCCATTTTTACATCAAGGCAATCGATAACGACAAAGATCTTCATCATACTCCATGAAAATGTTTATCCACTTCCACAACAGGGCAGGACCTATTACATTCCCAAATGATCATCAGTATTTGAATTCTCTTGGCTCCTTTTTTCAGCACTATGCGGACTTCTTTTGCTACAGTATATTTCCAGAATTATACCATGATTTTGTCTCTCTTCAATTTCACAGATGGCATGCAGACTATCTTCATCATCAGTATTTGAATTCTCTTGGCACCTTCTTTTAGCACAATTCGGACTTCTTCTATTGCAAAATATTTCCATAATTACATCACGATTTTGTCTCTCTTCAATTTTATAAATGGAATGCAGACTATCTTCATCAAATCCAACAACGCAGAAGTCTCAATTCATCTAGAACAACTAAATCAAATCGTTGATCCTTGTGTATTTGAAACTCATTGCATTTTATGACTATCACATTCATTTTTTTTCATTGTTAACAACAAACTTTGTACATTATTCAATTTATTCATTTGTATTAAGTTCTTTCAGCATGAGAAGTATCTGCTGATGTAAGGCATATAGACATTCAAACGCAATCTCATTCAATAATGACCTACACAGGCTCTCCATTTATTATTATTGAAATTGCTCATAGCCAACTTGGCTATCAAATGTACTCTGCCGATTTGGTTTAAAACCACGACTTTTTTTATACAATATATGTTTCTGTTAAAAATATATATATATATATATATATATAGTAATGTGCATTGGTGTGCGAACAAAGGATATAGCGCACCAATAACTTGTGAAGGCTCTTCAAAATTTGATTTGAAGTTGGATTTTTATATGATTTCCAGACTTTCTTTTATGAATTTATTCATGTACTAATTACAATTTTTGTTCAAATGCAGGGAAGAAAAAATTATAATATCAAATGGCCAATTCTTCGGATTTCAACTCATTCCATATTGTTGTGAGTTCTTCAAGGTATCCCCCACTATTTGCAGTAAGTCCATGTTTTATTTGTGACTCATTTATCTAATTGAAATTATTTTAGCTATGCATGTGCATTTGAAAAATTATTCATTGAATTTTGCAAGATCATGATTTATGATCGAGTTCGGATGTGCAAGATATTCCACCAATGCAAAAATCCCACAGATTCTTATCAGAAGAAACATATTGTAGGCAGATGTTTGATGAAAACGGGTAACCACTTTACCCTACCAATTGTAGCATGCCATCTTTCAGCAACCAACATGGGTCATTGGTACTACATCATGAATTGGATCTCTTTCATGACACACCAATAGTATGTGGTTGTTTAAGATGTAAAGGTTCGAAGGAAAACCCTCAATGTGTCACATTGTCTCATCATATCAATGATCCACTACCCAAAGTTGACGATCTAATACCTCCCACTATGGTCGAGAAACCAATAGGTGATATAGAAAAGACACAAGGGAACACTTCCATGTGCTACGTTTTTGAAAGGTTGTAAGCTAGCTCAAGCACTAAGTTCCATCCTAAACTGACCAACCTGTCTCCTTTTGTCGAGACAACGAATATTTCTAGTGAGCTAAAATATGATATCAATACTATGCAAAAAATCTCTACTAGGAGATCCAAAAAGTTGTATGAGTTGGGAGCAAAAATGTCCAAGTACACTCCAAGGTTAGTTCAACTGTTGGAAGGTAGTGATGACTTCCTTCTTCCTATCCATCTGCAAAATAAATACCAAATCTCTTACACCCATTCTTTGTATGGTGCTTGGATATATTCCATTCTTGTGCTCAATGTTGGAATTAAATTTTCCTTTTGTGGTAATACTTACATGATTGCCAATTCTAAAATAGATGTTGCAAATCTTGGATTGTTTATCCTTTCACATGCATCCACTCATCCCAAACAATTAATAGCACTTATGCCATTTTGTGGTCCTCTTTACAGTCGGCCTAATTACTTGAATATTGTAAACTACAAACACAACATTTCCATGTATAGTATGTGCATGAACTATTATGCTTCTAAAAATGTTAACATGGAAAACCTAATATATATCGATGGTCATCCACGCACTCATGGGAGCATTGCAGGTTTCATAAATATTTGTAGGTCCTCGTTATTTAGTGCAAATTGTTCATTTGAGAAACACTCCAATGAAAAAGAGTTCTCTTATGAAAAGTAAGGTAACCAAATTTGTTGTTGTGCATTCAATACATAGTTTGTCTCCAATGATGAGTTGTTAGAAAACTATAACTTTTGTATACCACTGACCACTCCTAAAAAGCACCTTGCATTGTGTCTACCTTTAAACGTCCCATTGGGGTGTAAGAAAAAGGTCATTGAGTAATTGTATTTTTTGAATTTCAATGGAACTAATGGAAATGTATTGCTTAGCTCCACGTTGTTTTATAAAGTGTTTGGTTGCATGTTTATTATTGGTAAAAAAAATCCATGCTTCTAATTAATGTTTTGTATAGTATTTAGCATATTAAATGCATTATGTTACTAATATTATCAATCTAATGTTCAATATTTTTACAATCAGGATTCTGACGACGAGCGGCCTATCTACCAACTATCATGGTATCCCACTATGATGTCAAATCAAGAGAATGTTATGAAATGAGTACAACTCGGAGAGGAAGCATACCAAGCATGGTTGGATAAACCACCTATTCAACTCCCACTACGTCTGGAGTCACCAATTCAAAACATCTATAGTAACACTAGCTTTTCACATGTTGGGATGAAAGCAATGATACAAAGGTTGGTGTGGATGATTTCTTATAGGATACCATGCCATGGAGGGAATATTGTTACATGTATTCTAGCAAAATGAACTAGGGGATGGAGTTAATATCATCGATACTTTCTTCGAAAGCCTAAAATTTGCAACCATCACCCCTCTCTTTGCACATGGAGCAAGGTCTACCCAACGAAGGACAACAATGTTAATGTACAACTTGAAAGAAATATATTGTATGTAAAATGCATGTTTCTTAGTACTTTTGAGGTAACTAACCATTCAATCCCCTGCTTTGTAAATGAATATTGTCACCCAATGAACATTGAAAATGGTTGATTTTATGCATGCTTGATGACAATGTACATTTATTTTTCCCACTAATTGTAGGTCACTCAAAGATAAGGTACTTTCATGTGATAATGTCTTTCCCGATAGTTGCTTGGAGGCAAAGAAAATGTTGGGAAAGGTTGGTGTTGAGTATATATCATGCCTTGGATGTCCAAATGATTACATTCTATACATAGGTGAATATGCAAACAAATAGATATGACCAAAATGTGGGCATGACAGGTACTAGAAATCGAAAAAACAAGTTCCTCCTCACAAGACACTGAGGCACATGCCTATAATTCCAAGGATTCAAAGGCTCTTTCATTGAAAATAATTAGCTGTGTTGCAAGGGTGGAAAGCTTCACATAGAAGTGAGTCAGGAATTATGTGAATTGCAACATATTCAATATCCATGAAGCATACAGAGGATACATGGCCCGATAAATTCAAGGATGAAGTACCGAGCCTTAGATTGAGCATAGCCATGGATGGAGTGAACCTGTATTCCCTCCAAAACACCAACAATTATTTTTGGTCAATGGTAGTGATCAATAAGAATATAGCCCCATGGCTTTCAATGAAGAATGAACGTCTTATGTTGGCACTTAAAGTCTCAAGTAGAAGACAAGCGAAGAGAATGGATATCTACCTACAACCATTGATCATTAAATTTAAGCAATTATGGGAAGGGATACATGTATATGATGTATCAAGACCCATCCCAATAGAGAGGTCTTTTACATTGTATGGCATATGTGTGTAAACCATGCACAATTATCTAGGACTAGGTGTTTTCTTTAGTAAGCATGTTTATTGATTTTTTTATATGTGTAACATGATTTGGCATACTTACTTTGGTACAACTATATTTTTTAACGCTAATGTGCTCTATATACAAAAGGGTATCATGGATGTAAATGTTGTGGACCTTTTATAAAGGCTAGATAGTCCAACCACCTACGAAAAACAATGTATGACTCCTCAAGGGTATTCTTTCAATGGTAAACCAAAGAGAACCCGAAGACCTGAAATAATCACACCGTCGTAATGGATTAGGGCATATAGCATAGAGAGGGATAACTAAATTGCAAAAAAAAATCGATCCAAATGGGGAACCTATGTTCAATGGTCTTGATTTTTTTGCAACTATGTTGAAAAAATGCCCATTGGGATGAAAAGGAAGTTTCTATTTTATGAGCTTCCATAGTGGGAGCATATTAAGATTGCCCACTTACTATATCCCATGCATATATTAAAAAATGTTTCATCTTCTTTATAGAAGCATATATCATTGAGAAAAAGGGAAACATCAGTTGTTAGGAGAAATCTTATTTCTTTGAATACAAAAAAGAGACATTGGCCAAGAAAAGAAAGTAGAGGAGAGGCTAGTCCCTTTTGGTTTGTTAAAGAAGGTGGCATCCCTTAGGTTGTAAAGAAGGATGAGATTTTTATGGAAAAGGATATTATATTAGGTGTGAAGGCACCTTATCTATATTGGTCGACTATACGACATTGCTTCACTGTAGAAGGACATTTGTCAGGGTTGAAATCACATGACCATATGAACCTTCTAAGGGTATGTATGTTGAATACGTGATTGTTTTTCATTAATGTAGGTTAAACTATATTATGCACTTGTAGTTTTATGGCAATTAATTATGCGTGTGTCTATTTTTTAGTGTAATTCTCCTTTGCTTGTGCATAGCTATGTGAACCATGAATTCCCCCAAGATCTGCAATGTGCCAAATAAAAATTATCTGCATTTGTAGGTTGGATCACATCAAAGGAGATTCACATGGCTAGCATTCCACGATGGCATTGAGAGATAGCTAAGATTGTGTGGATGTTTGAGAAGGAACTGCCCACAAGTTTTATGCACTTGCAAGTCCATCTTCTATTTCTCCTACTTGATGAGGTTGAATTAGTTGCAGTGCTCTCATGTTATTGGTTGTTCTTCTGAGATAGGTACGTGAAAAAATTGAAGAGGTTTGTTCAAAAAGGGAAAAACCAAAGGGATCTATGGCAGAGGGGTACATAGCATACAAGTCATTCTATTATGACAGTGAGTACATCGAGCAAATTGACAACACACCGTGGGTAGTGGTTTGGTACAACCAACAAGACGAGGACAAAATGGAAGGGGAACTACTCCAAACAAACAAACAAAAGGTGCATGATAAAGAGTATGTCACTTATATTTTGTCAAATTTGTACAAAGCAACTGTTTAAATTGAAGTTGATAATATATATTTGATCTCATACGATTAGTTTTCAATTCTTGTATACATCATTGAATTCATAAATTGTTGCCATTAATAAATTCATCCTTTATAATGTAGAGGCAATGCAAGCATGGGTCACGTTGTATGAAGATAAAACAAGGAAATGGGACAATTACAAGAAACAATTCATACAGTTGAATGGTAGAATCATGCCTTGTCCTTCATTTAAAAGAAAATGTGCCAAACAACTGTCCCAAGGGTTGGGTGGATGAAGAAATCACATAGAAATATGGCATGTTCGTTCATTACCCATGTGGAGAAGAAGATGCACTAAACACAAGGATTGGGTACAACAACTCTATAATAATCTATCTATGTACCACATTCAATTTAATGCACATTTGAATTGTAGCATGTATTATGTTTTTATTGTAGCTCGGGTTATTAGACATATGACATCGTCCTTTGTTTACATTTTTATAGGTGCATTTGTTCCCATATATGTGAGAATATGGACATCATTTTCACACCGATGATGCTAATGATGGAGACATCACACAAGATTGTGGAGTAGAGATCAAATTTTGTTGGTTGCGGGGCCTGATCTTCCTAATTCAAAGGTCGTGTTTGGATCCCAAACCATGACGGGGGGGTGTAGGGGGGTTTCCCACCCACTATAGTCACCATGGGGGGGGCCGTGCCCCTGTAGTGAAAATTTTGGAAAAAATGCCTTGCAAAATGTTGTAATTTCGTAGTCATGACTTGGTCAATAATGGGTGATTTACAGGCCCATGGTATTAGGTAGCCCATTGTATTTTCCATGGTAATCCCTCTTTAAAAGGAAGGCATTGTAATGTATTTTATTGTAGTATTGTAAATATCTCTATGATTGTGTGAGAAAGACTATGAGAGAGTGAAGAGGAAATTGCAGTGGATGTACTGCGGGTTGTATCCCTTAATTTGTTGGACAGTATAATAAAAGGACTGGCAATTTCTCCATGGACATAGCCTAGATTGGGTGGACCACTTGTATTGGTGTCTCTCTTGTATTATTTTTAATGTATTTTATATATGCATCTTATTTTATGTTATTGTTCTACGATCCTGTGTATCTAACAAATTCGACCAATCTAGTCATGCTAGCCACCGTGATTAAAACCTAATAGAGGGCAAGTTAGGTTACGCTGGAAAAATACAAGAGATCATGCAAGTGGACTTCTCATCATTTCAATGTGTTGTTTTTAGGTGAAAGTGGTGGGATACCTTCAATTGAAATAATGTAAAGGAAGTTCTTGATGGTGGGATAATATGTATTGATTATAAAAAAATGTGGGTTGAAACTAAAGAGCCTTATGTTTTTCCAAAACATTATAACCAATTGTTTTTTTACTTGGATGTGTTGGATAGGGATTGGTGGTTTGTACTTAGACATGATCCAAGATCAAAACATATTTTTGAGAACAACAATGTTTTTTTTAACAACAAAGGATAAGTTTTCATTTATAAAAAGTTCATATAAATCAACATCAAAACTTACATCAAGCCAACAAATTTGACTTTAGCAATGCTATTATAGTAATCTATCCAACTTCTAGCCAAAATCTAAAAAATATTATCATAGAACTATTTACTACTAAATTGCTATATCACTTAACGTATTGGCCAAGTAAAAGTGGGCCAAAAAACATAAAACATTAGTAAAATAAAGATCTAAGTGGAACTATGGCCACTGGTCATGACCTATTCCTCCTCATTATCCTCTGGTTGCTCCTCTAAGTTAGAGTTGTTGATAGGTACAGGAGATGGATGCTGCATAAATTTGTCTTTGTTATCATACTTCTCCCAAGATCACTCACCGTATCCAAAAGAGCACTGGGCTGAGATGTACCGGGAGGTGTGGGGGTGGGGGGGGGGGGACTAGTGAGGATGAGAGGGTGGTGGCTCGATTAGGTGAGGATGAGAGGGTGGTGGGATGACATTGTGAGGAGAAGAGGGTGGTCGGTCGACTGGGTGAGTAGGAGAGGGTGGTGGGACGACAAGGTGAGGAGAAGAGGGTGGTCGATCAACTGGGTGAATAGGAGAGGGTGGCCAAATGATATGTGGTGGTTGACTAGGTGAGGAGGAGAGGGTGGTCAGTCGACTTGTGGTGCGTTGAATGGGTGAGAAGGAGAGGGTGGTCAGATGACCTGTGGTGGGTCAACTAGGTGGGAGGAGAGGGTGGTTTCTTGACTTGTGATGGGTCGATTGGGTGAGCAAGAGAGGGTGGTCAGATGACCTGTGGTGGAGAGGGGTGTCGGTTGTCTTGTGGTGGAGGAGAGGGTGGTTAGTCAACCTTTGGAGGAGGAGGATATGGAGGAGGAGGAGGAGGTGGAGGATCACCACCGTCATGAGTTGAATTAGAACTAGCACTTCCAGCTGGCCGCAACCTCTTTACTAGTGATTTAGGAGGATCTGTGATTGCTCAAAAATTAATAATCACAAATGTTGATGGGAACAACACCATTGCATAAGACTTGTTGAGAGTTTTCCAACAACGCTTGAATCGCCTCAAACAGACATCGTATGAGGAATATATAATGTTATGAAATTTCGACAAAACAGGCGAAAAAAGTAAGCAGGGGTGCCACATGGCTAACCCACATACTACCACATGGCATGTCCGTACAGTCCATATGGATGACGTGTCATCTGTACAGTCTACATGTAGGATGAAATCAACATCTGTATGATAGGTAGTAGGCTGAAATAGTGATATGTGGCATATGTGACATCATCATGCTGACATGGCAACACGAGGTGCTGCCATGTGTCACTCGAATTTGGTTGATTTGGGGTCCAATTGGAGCAATAAAAATTACCACATGGCATCCATACGAATGACGTGGAAACCGTATAGCATAGGTGGCAGCTGACGTGCCAACACAGTTAATAGGTATACATCAGCGTACGACGATGACTAAGCAGTGAGGTGGACCAGTGGCCGAATTCCACATGGCACCTTGAAGAAGCCCAAGAAAGATCGTGGATAAACAATTTGGCCCCAGAGGGTGATCCAACGCACCTGCATGGTCGAACAATTTCCTAACTCTATGCCATATATATATATCAAGTGGAGGGGTCGATGGGGTTTGAACCCCCGACCTTGCCAACAATCATGCAACCAACCAACATGCAACCAATGGACCACGAGGATCCCATGGGTAACCACACCCGTGAAATGCCTTTAAGGCTATAGGCGAGTAGAGGTCAGGCCATGGTTGGCCGACCTCACTCTTTTTAAAATGGCACGCATCTCGAGGCACCGTACATAATGTGCGGATTTGTGTATTATAGATCAGAGTGCAACAATCGAATTCGTGCCAAGGGGAGGTTCTGAGTGCTTGTGTAAAAGTTGGTCAAGTTTATACTCAAAAGACTCATAATTTTGAGAGGAATGCAAGTGTGACCTCTGTTTTCGAGTCGAATTTGCAAATCCGAAGGGGGTCTTTAGAGATTGTGTTGCTGAGCCAAGTATAGTAGAGTTTATACTTAAAAGTCTCATAAATTTGAGAAGAATCCGATGGTGGTTTTTGTTTCTGTGTCTGAGTTGCAGAATTGAAAGGTGATTTCATAGCTTGCATTGTAAGCTTATATTTTGTACTATCAACATTTTTGTGAATAATGAAAGCAGTCTCACTATTGGAAGTGGACTCAGAGGCATAGCCCAAGAGGGGTGAAGTTCGTTAACAAGCTTTTATCTCTTTTGTTCTCTTCTTTATCTTCCATGTTTCAATTATGATGAATGGATTATGCAAGATAAATTCATAAGTAGAGGTGTTTATCTAAGTAAGAATAATCACTTGACAATGGAGCCACCTTCATCACATGCAATACCATAGGAGGGGCCTAAGGTTTATTGCGCAACCCTCCAGGGTTTCAGAGTTGCAGGTTCACCCTGTCAATGGAGGAAATCTGTGGCCAGCTAGTTGACTACTCTGATGACCTTGGACAGAGCAACAACATCTTCTATGGGGATGGTGAATTAAAATCCTCCCTCACAAATTCAAGGTGGATGCATGGATCTAGAGATGGGTGGGGGAAAGAATCTGAGGTTAACCACTAGACGGGGTTGTATGATGACAACTTTGTCATCGATTTTGGTACATATCAGGTTCAGGACAGGCGGGATACTCATAAACTAAGCCTACAACAATCCATGATGGCGACAACATTTACAGGCTCTAGTACATGAGCACTCCCCTGCGGGTGGTTGTAGGCCATCATTCCCATGCAAGGGATGACAACAACATCATTGGAAGGTACAAGAATTAACCCTTCTTTCATTACTATGCATGTTGAGCATTGAAAGACCTTTGTTATGGAAAAAAATTGCACAAGTACACTCTTCCACTTGGTAAGGGATTGAGCCTTGTAGTTTGCAACAAGGCCTTAGTCCTTGGAGCCCCTATTGGGTTTTGGTTGATGATTCCTCCAAGTGATCCTACAATATATTGTTAGTGTAGTCCACATTCAAACATAAAAAATATTGATAAAAAAAAACGAAAGAGATGGGGGGAGAATGCAAACTTCAACAACAACCAAATATATGCTAAACCACTCTTGTATTTCCCAATGGAATAGTTGTACAACACCTAGGAGGTGTAGGATTCAAGGGAAGCAAACAATATCCCCAAGGGAGGCCTTTCTTGTCCAAACTAAATGCTAAGTAGATGGAAGAACAATGGAGAGAAACACCTGTCCCTAGATGGAAGGTGGCAAGGGAGCTTGGGAATGCTTACAATGGTAGGAAATGGTGGGCTATGAGGAAGATCCAACTCAAATCCAGTACCATAACCCTACTCTAATTTTCTCTACAAAATGCATGCCAATGGATTCCTTTTATAGGCCAAGAGGTGGGCAATAAAAAACTATATCCAAATGTGAACTCTCATCCTTCATGAACTAGCTCCAAGGTACACGAGGGGGGATGATTAATGCCACCAAGTGTGTGAGGAGCCGAATTCGGATCTTTGGGGAGGACTAAGTCTTCAATGCACCGCTGGGAGAGAGTGGTCTTGCCATTTTGACAGTAGCGCGGCTATTGAAGGAAAAGCCGCGCGGGTGTAGAGTGGGTGTTGTTCAGATAACCTGCATTATAGCGCAGGTCAACTGTGTATTACCCACGCTATTCTTTGTTTTGACAGTTCCTTGGCACTTATGGACTCATGCTATGTTTTGGATCTGTTGAGGATGCCTGTGGTGAAATGCATTCTTTATGTTGATAGCGCCTTACTGGATGAATAGCCGAAATGTCGCATGTGTGCGACTTTTAGGCATTAACAGATGCCCACTGATGTATGAGGTTCGGAGGGTACTGTAGAGCCGATAATGCATCATGTTTTCTGTTGTTTCTCTCATGTTCTGTAGGATGAAGCATATGTGGAAAAATAGGGTTCTCCCATGGGGGAATATTGATGGTGACGACCGTTGGAGCTATAATAAAGAAAAAAAATTATACAAATGAGGCAGGTATACCCATGCTGGTGAAATGTTGTCAAAGTGACTACAACGAGAGAGTACCAAGGTATCGACTCTACTATACTACGGGGAATTGGATAAAGGCAACTTCAATCCATATGTAAGTAAATAACCCAGGAACTACTGTAAAGTTTTGAAGAAGCGGAACTGTTGGTGACCATGACAAGCCCACTGGGGTGGGGGACCAAACTTGTATGTAAATATGCCTGAGAGGTTCACTTATACCAAATAGACTGCTACCATGATTTCTAAATGTGAACATTGCTACCTTCAAAAGTACATTCCCCCCTGATGCGATGATGTGTTGACGTTGATCATGGGGGAAACCAGTTATTTAGGGAGGACTAATGACTCTCCCTACTAGGTTCGAGGTGATCCCTTATAGTGATTGAAAGGGATCCCAAGGTACAACTACAACTCTTAGAATGTAGTGGTTTGACGTTGACGAGAGCTAAAGCACATGATAAAACAAGAGTCTCATCCTGAGAACTGAGATCATATTGTAACCGACTAGTGGATGAACAGACCTGACACAAGACTAGTTGATAAGCATGTGGCTCATAACTTCATTTGATCTATGTAAACATGGGGAGTAGGGACGATTTTTTTTCTTTGGGAATGGCATGGATTGAAACAGACAGAGACAAACTGCAAATGAAAGGGCTTTGATGGAGACACAAAATGACGAGTGACGGTAACTAGAAAAAAAAATATTGTTGAACATATGGAGACTCAAATACATCGATCAAAGGTGGCGATGGGTTGCAACTAAAATAATATGGTGTTCCCGCGATGTGAGGTGATGAGGGAACACGTTTGTATATAAGGAATGATGATGGGGTCCCCACAGTTTTGGGTGTGTTGGGGTACCAATTTGATGATGGGAAGAGTCCCGAATTTTTTGAGTGGGTCAGGGGATGCTTTCCAAAATGAAGTGGGGGTTAACTTGTAGACACAAAGATGGGTGCCCCATGAATTAATGCCATATAGTATATACCTGCGGGATAACTAAATAGAATGGGTTACTTCTGAGGGTGGGGAGCCCATAGGTTCCTTTGTGAGGGTGATGATAAGAGGGAGATTACAAAGGGAAAAAGTGTTCATGGAGGTATGAGGGGGCTTTGTGAATCATTCTCGTAACATGTGCCAAATAATCTGGCAAGTGTCTACTTGGTGGAGTAAATGCCTAGTTGCAAAATGATACTCTAAGGGAGGGTCTTTTCATGCTGGTTCAGATTCCTCGGGCTTGTGGGGGGTCGACATCATGGGTGTTAAATATTGATGATGAGGATGGGGATGGTGCACACACCCATGGGGGAACATGTTATTCATGGTCATGATGTTTATGGCACATCAAGGCCATGAATGGGGTCCCTATGGTTATCAACAGGAATACTGGGAGATGCATTATAAACGGAGGGTAAATAGTATCTATATGCCAGTTTCGAATGATACCTGTCGTAGGGTGTGTGCCCCCTATTGTTAGAGCTTGGAAACTCATTCTTTTCATGGAAAAACGAGAAGTTCCATATTGTCTGATTGAAATCATGCACATATAGCGCATATACTAGAGTGTAGTAAAGAACATAACCAAGGTATTGATAATGCATAAATCATATAACCAAAACATCTTGTACCTGTGGGGTACTTGAAGAATTAAGGATAAAACATTTTGAGGTACAACCCATTGACCGGGTTATTGAGGGTGATCCCTTCATGGTCAGTTAAGATATAAGCTCCTCTTGGGAGACAATGCTTAACGACGTAAGGGCCTGTCCATTTAGATACAAATTTCCCAGGTCCTGGTTTACCGTCTTTTTTAGCATTGAACAAAAGGACAAAGTCACCTTCATTGAAGGTGCATGGTCGGACTTACCGATCGTAATGTGCCTTGGAGCGGAATTTCATGGCTTCATTATGTTGAAGGGAGTCACATCATTCTTCATCAAGGTGTTCCAAGGTGAATAGGTGTTGTTCCAGTGCAAGGGTATCATGTAGCAATTCGACAACGGATTTGAGAGTAGGAATTTGACACTCGATGAGGAGGACGACTTATACACCATGCACAAGGTGAAATGGGGTAAAAATTGTGGCAGTCTTAACCAAAGTGCGATAATCCCAAAGGGCAGGAAAGAGCATGTGGTTCCAGTTGGTTTTATTTTTGTCCATCGTTCGTTGGAGCATAATTTTGAGGATTTTGTTAACAAATTCCACTTGGCCGTTTGCCTGAGGGCAGTAAGCGGTTGAAAATTCGAGTCCTAATAGCCGCGACAATTCTTTGAATGTCTCATCATGGAAATGTCTTTCTTTGTTGGAGACAAGTTACCAAAGCGGGAGATGACGTGGTTGGAGAAGAACCGTGCAATGACCACTGTTTACAATAAAATGTGGGCATTGCTTCGGCCCATTTGGTGAAATAATCGATGGTGACGATTATATGGTGGTGACTTTGGGCCAAAGGCAGATGACATTCCATAAATTCAATTTCCCATTTGCAAAATGATCCAGTGGAGATGACTGGATGGAGTGGTGCAGGGGGAGATCGTGTTTTGTAGGAAAAGACATGACAATTCACACACCGTTTGACGACATAGACACAATTTTTAAATATGGAGGGTAAAAAATATCATGTTCGCGGGATTTTTTGGGCATTGGCTAATACAAAGAGGTGTCCACCACAAGCGCCACTATGGCAATCATTGAGAACTTGTTTGGATTTTTCATGCGTTAGACAACATCGAAGAATAATGTCGATACCGCGACGATATAGGACATCTCTGATGAGTAGGTATCATGGTGCCTGGTGGTGAATTTTGTGGCGGTCATCATGGGATAAGTGGGGAGTGAAATTCTGGGAGCGAAGATAAAGAAGGATATCGTCGTACCAAGGATCTTTGGTCGTAATGAGGAAGAGGTGTTGATTGGGTAACTGGTCCTGGATAGGATCACTTGCTATGGTAGAAGGGAGGTATGTAATGAGTTCAGCTAGGGCCATGGCTTTCTTGATTTTGGGAATAACAAATTCAAGGTCAAATTCTTGTAAGATAACGATCCACCGTGCAAATTTACTATTGATGAGCCTACATATGAGTATGTACATCATAGGGTTGGAATCAACGACGATGGTTGTTTTCCGGAGTAGAATATAGTGGCATAGTTTATGTACATAAAGGATCGTTGCAAGTGCAAGCTTCTCATCATGGGTGTAGTTGAGTGCAGGTCCAACGAGGGTTTTTATGACATAATAGATGACATGTTCTTGTTGGTCCTCGACAGATTGGCCTAGTATGCTAACTACAGCGGAAGATGACGCAGATATATATAAGATGAAATCTTTGTCAAAGTCTGGCGGAGAGATGAGGGGAGTTGATGACAATGCTTGTTTAAGGGCATCGAAAGCGGTATGGGCATAGTCATCCCACTTAAATGGTAGATCTTTTCTGAGAAGCCATAAAAATCCATGGGCCCGAGTGGCATAGTTGGGAACAAAACGACGAAGGAAGTTGGCCTTACCTTAGAAACTCTGTAACTGTCGTCGGGTTCATGTTGTTGGTAATTACAAGATGGCTTGTACCTTGGATGGGTCGATGGTGATGTTGTCTTTGGATACAATGAATCCTAATAAGCGACCGACGGTGACACAAAATACACACTTGAGGGGGTTTAAGAATATATTATACTTGTGACTTCTTGTGAAGATGGTACAAAGGTCTTGGATATGATCACATCGTTTTGGGGACTTGGCTATAAGGTCATCTAAAAAGGCAAGGATAATGTGAGCCAAGTCGTTGAAGACGTATGCCATTGCTCGCTGGAAAGTGTCTCTGGCATTCTTCAGATCGAAGGGCATGTCTTTGTAAGCAAAGGTACCCCATGGTGTGGTAAATGCAGTTTTATACTGATCTTGGAGACGTATGCGTATTTGGTTGCATCCGGAGAACCCATCCATGAAGGACATCATTTTGCTACCAGCACATGAGTCAACAATTTGGTCGATGAATGGTGTGGGGAAGCTATCCTTATGACATGCTAAATTGAGGTCTTGGAAATCAGTACAGACACAAATAATTCCCTACTTCTTGTTAACTGGGACGAGGTTAGACACCCATGATGTGTAAGCGATGGGAAAAATAAATCCGGCTTGCAAGAGTTTTTTGATCTCGGCTTTGATTACGGGGGCCTTAAAAGGGTGGATCAGGCGTTATTTTTATCGGACATGGATGGAATCGGGCCAAGTGTCAATGTGATGTTTGACAATTGCTTGGTCAAGACCTAGAATTTCATCGTAGGACCATGCAAAGACGTTGCAAAACTCTTTAAATAAAGCGGTAAAATTAGTGATTTCCTGTGGTGAGTAGGAAGCCCCGATAGAGATGTTTTCGACAACTCCTGGTGTGACGAAAATATCAACCTGTATGGTCGGGGAGATATTGGAAAGATTATCATCTCCAAACGCATATGGGGCAGGGATCATATTTTTGAACCAATCGATGTGACTAGGGGGTAAAACTCTTTTGATTCGATGATATATTGTTGTTCATTAGGTAGTATGCGTGGGTCTTGCCTACACGCCGCTGAGGATTTATGATGGAAGGTGCTCCATGGAGGTTTAGAAGCATTCATGGCCTCGATTATTTCTTCATCTGTGGTGAAGATGTATTCTTCTAACATATCCTCATCTGAAGAACTCGGGTCTTCATTATGGGGTGGAAGAGGAATTGAATTGAAATGTAGGATGTCAAGGTACCTAGAGGGAGTTGGGGTGGGTGCTAGGACCTTGTCTTGAGGAAAGATTACTGGATTTAGTGCTTCACGGGGAATCAGTGATAGGGGATCAAGATCTCTCTAAGTATCTAATGGATGTGACATATTGTTATCGATGATTGGCTCTATTGGTTCAATGTCCTCCTCAATTACTGTAGGAAGTGTGGTCCCACAAGGGGTGAGGTTATAAGCCAATCGAATTTGGGTTGCATGTAGAGTGTGAAATGTGGTGATGAGATGACATTGGAATGAATGGTGAGACATTAAGTTGCATGAGTGACACGGTCTCGTGGCGTTAGTATGATTTAGGACAATGGTTGGGCTTTGTGGACGTCGCAGAAACTGTTGATCGGGTATGGAGTACGCCCACCGTGGGGAGGGACTGTTCGGTATGACTTTGGTAATCATGAGGATAGGGGTCACCTCTAGTGATAAGGTAGGTGCGGTAGCTTCCAAGGGTGTGGTAAAGCGAATGGTATCCAAAGCCTCCTAATAGCAAGGGAGGTCAGGGGAGTGATGTGTATAGTGCCCATACTGAGAGCATATGGAACATGCGTGATCTGTACGCAATGTTTTGGACTTAGGGGTGAGCGAGGTAGGTGTGCCCCCTTTTACTATCGATGGAGTGTGGGTGATGCTAACGGGATGCCAAGCGAATTCCTTAGATCCGATAGAGTAGGACATAAGTTGGTTGCATGGACTTGCTACCCGCAAAGAGAACACTACGGTGTGACCCTTTGATGGGGAGTATGGATCATAACTGGGGATTTTAACTCCTCATGGTTGATTCCCTTGCTTTAGGCTTCATGGTTTCTACTGAATTAGAGGTCGGGTTAGGTAATAGGGGACCTTTCAACTTCAGTTGTTTGGTGACCCCATTGGAGGTCTTAGCGACTACCAGTTGTGGTGTAGTTGTGGATATCATAGGTTGGGCCGTCGTAACCAAATGTGGTATGGGACTTGCAGCCGTACTGGTTGAAACAAGGACCAACTCGTAATGGGAGAGTGGTTTCGAAGACATCTCTGGGAAGGGTGGTGTAAGTTACCAAACCGTGATTCCCAAAGTTAGCCCAGGTAGAGTTAATTGAGCCATAACCAGTGTTCCTTGTACACCTGTGGGAGGATACAAGAATGGGATTTGAAAGATCAGTGGTACCGATGGAATCAATGTTTGTTCAATGCCATGAATCAGTGGTGGTGCTGATGATGGTGTTGAGGTAGAGGCGGCTCCATTTTCAACGGTGAAAATTGTGCACATTATGCCATCAGTTGATGTAGCGATCTTAGGTGGTGGTCCCGAATATACTCCTAACAAATTGGAGTCCTTGTACATACCAAGGGCAATGTCAACATATGGTTGATCATCGCCCGGTACAATCAGTAGGACATTGTCAGGGTTTCTTGTGGTATTAGGGTCATAGTAGTTAAGTTGGTCGAGGGTAACTACCCTCCCATTTAAGGGGAACATCATGATACATAAGACTGAGGAGGCAACCGCCTTCATGGCGTACATGTAACTACACCCTAAGAGGATGTTGTACTCGAGTTCTGCATCGACTAATTCAATATCGATAATAACCAACTTACCCTCGGGATCTATGGGGGCATTTTGGTACAATCCTATTGGTTGGGATGATCTACCACGATACCCACAAAGAGTGATATCATACCCACAAAGAGCGATAGACGAGGGGACCAAATTAGGAGATCCTAATCGTTTGCAAACTTTTGCAGACATGACACAAGTGGATGCGCCTTCATCAATGATACATCGATGGATCATGTCGTTCTTTACAGTAACTGGAACATGAAATGTGACTGACGATGGTAGTCGCGGATCACCTTTGTCGAGATCAAAGGTCATGAGGTATGAGTCAGAAGGGTCGATGGCACCAAGTGCATTGAGTAATGCCTTTCTCTGTGTTGGGAAAGATTGTAACACTTCTAATGTGTACATAGCTGCAGGGTATTGAGCCAAGTCGTCCACAATACTGTAATTACGGGCGGCTTTCATGTTAGGGTTATTAGGGGAACGCCGAAGTGGAACTTTCGGTATCTGTGGGATTTGTTTTGTATTAGGGCGTGGTGTCTATAGAGGTCCCCCCGAAGGGATAGGAACGTCTTCCACTTGTTGGGTGGAAGGATCGTCATAACCTCCGGCTTGTGTCTGAAGGTTTATGTCCAATTTATAGATGTTTTGGAAAGAACCGTCGCCGAGTGGGTGAGGGTCTTGCTGTTGTGTGACTACCCATTGTTTCGAAAACGGTTGTTGTAACACGGTGGTTTGTGGTTTGGGAGGATTCTCTTCCTGAGGGAGGTTTTCCATCGTCTTCTTTTTGGCTTCCATTAACTGTTGATAGTCGGGGATAACAGGGAAATCAAGGGTGTAATGACTATAATGGAGCAGCAATAATTGGTTCTCAAGGTGGGATTCTTCCCTTGTTTGGGGTGATTGTTAGTCCCTGTATTTGGATCACCTGTAGTCTGGTTTTACTGGGGAGGGAAATTGCCCCTTGTCCCGGCTGCTGATTCTGTTTGTACTTACCTTTATTCTTCCCTCGAGTCTGTAGATTCTGGGGGTTTGTGGCATTCAATTGCTCATATTGTTGAGATTATTGAACATAAGAGGGTTGAACTAGGTTGACCCCCATGTGGGGAGCAGGTTGTTGACAGGTTGGGCATGGGAAAGGATAATATGGGTTATATCCCGGCGGTGGGATAAATGCAGGTTGTGTTCCATAAGAGGTGGACACAGGAATGGCTTGTGTCATTGGCGGTGTAGGAACCATCATTGCTTGGCTAACGTTTGGGTATGTAGGACTATACGATCCATATTGTAATTGACCAACTAATGGTGTTGGTACTGGTGTAGGGTGTACCAACACAGGTGGCATGGATGGGTAATATAGAACCATGTTGAATGGCACAGATGTGGTAGGGGGAGCCTTTCCTATATGGGAAATGGACCCAATAAGCCCATCTGTCGAATGTGATGAGCCCGAAGGTGCAGTATCCAACGACCAATGCTGAGGGGCATCAAGGAGGATTGTGTAAAGGTAGTCGGATTGTGCATATATGAGGTCGAAATGTTGTGCTTTTAGAATGTCCTCCTCCTCACTTTGAGGCATGGAGGTGGCGACATCTTTAGCTATGGCGGGTTGGGGAGATTTGATAAACCAATCCAACAAAAAGGGAGGTTGTATTTTGATATTTCATAGTGTGTGGCATCTATACCACTCATGTATGTGGTCCGCGATGTGGGTGGAAGTATTTTGATTAAACTTAGTGAGAATCTCGAGGCCTAGATCATGTCGAATTGACAGTTGAAAGAACGTAAGAAATGCGGTGGCAAATGTCACAAATGTGGAGTGGGTTCCATTTTCTAAGTTTACGTACCATTTTGTTACTGTGCCGATGAGGGTACGCTAGAAGAGGCGAACCTAACAGGGTCATCCACTATGTTGTTACATGAACACCATAAGTGGAAAGACATAACGTGTTTGGAGGGATTGTCTCCCTCTTTTCCTTCGAATTTGGGAATGTCAGAAGAAAACTTGTCTGGCATAGTCGGTCATGTCACATAATGCAGTCAATTTGGCCAAGTCAAGTAGATTTAAACTAGCCATGAATGGTAAGATAGGGATGACTAGTCTTGCCATTGTATGTGGGATGTGATTTCCATGAGGGGGATACCCAGGTGGTGTTGTAAACAACGGTTGTCCTCCTATGGGAGAGGATGGGTCGATTGGAACCGAGGGATCTCCAAGGGGAGAAGCGAGCAGGGTAATGCATCCGATGGGGGAAGAAGTGGTGTAATTAATGGTTTCTTCGAGAGGAGAAAATGCACCTAGCAAGGCTTGGCCTCGACCAGTTGATCCTCTCAATGTAGCTTGGGAGTGGCCCCGGCTAGGGTACCTTCCTTGTGAAACACAAGAATAAGGTGTAATAACACCCCTTGAGAGAGGGGATAGGCCTTGCAGTGTACGAGGCTATCTTAGGATGTTGTTTTGTTCCTCAATGGTGAAGGCTTTGTGTCAAATGAGAGTGATAATAGAATTTAAACACAATTGAACAAATGCGAAAATATTCCAACCACAACAGATGCAAAATGGTGCGATAAGTGAGTAGTATGTGCAATGTTGGTTTTAGTGCATGAGCTCCTACATGTAGGTTCTTTTTATTACGAGTTAGTGAACTTGTAGTTAAAAAGAAAATAAATTTAAATTCCCTAGAAGACCTGACGTCCTTCCTATCAAATGTAACTGGGCCTCCCAAAAGCTCAATTGATGGTGATAATGGTATCCAATCAACAATCGACTAGTGTAGGTAACAAAGAGTTAGTTCTATCGGCAATGGGGCCAATGTTCCAATCAAGAAGACTTGGAAACACCTCCCAAAGGCAATAGCTAACTTCAGGAGTCAATTGCACTCACAATTGCTCCTTGGTGATGTCCTAAGTTGGGCCACTAAGATACCTTGCATCCAGTGTGGACCAGAGCCTGCACGAGGGGAGGCTGTGTGACCATTGGCGACTTTGGGACCTCGGGATCCACTAGCTGGCGAGGCAACTTGATTCTTTTTGTATAGGGATTATGAGCCCCAATTTTGTATGTATACATTTTTTGATGAGCGTATGGGAGGCGGGTTTTTGATGTATCCCCCATAAGGCTACTATGTATATATGCCCAAGAGGGACATTTTTGTACATGACAGACATTTACTTATGATATTATATATATATATATATATCATTTTTGCGGCACATGATGTATGTGTCTCTTTATGTATGTGATGAATGCATATTTTGCTTTATGTTGCCTATATGTTTATGTGATGCATATGTAGTAGATGATACTGACATATTTGTTTTGGACATGTATTATTGACTTTGGGACTTATGATGATGAGATACATGTATGTGTAATCGTAGGTGAAACACATAGATGTATTTATGTATGATGGATATGTAGGGTTACATAGTCGGGTTATCTACCAAGTGCCAATTCAATACCTCATTGGTGACAGAGTTAGTGAATGCATTGGCGTTTCTCGCTATATGTGTGAAAGTTATGGTTTCAAACTCTTTAATGAGAAGGCGCATGCGCATAAACTTTTGGAAGAGGAGCGAGTTGCGGACACAGAATACGTTATTCAACTGCAATACGACAAGTTGTGAGTCGAGGTGCACTTGTAGATGGCGAATGACTAGGTGTAGGGCATCACTTAATAGACCTATTATGACATCATACTCTACTTGGTTATTTGTAAGTGCCCCGAAGCAAACCCCGACAGTGTGGTGGAGTGTATGGGAGGGGGAATATATAACCCAGGAAACAAATGCTAGATGTTTCGACCATCGATTGGCACCGTCTGCATATCCTATGTAGATGTCTGACTAGGAGGCCATCTGCATTTAAGAAGAGAGGTAATTTACTTTTTGATTCGAGATAATGTGAAACAAATGTAAGTTTTTTTACACAAATAAGAATATCAACGGCTACTGTTAGATGTCTTGTTTGTGCCGAGGGGGTACAAAACCCCCTTTTGATTTGTTATTTTTTCGGGAATGCTTGCAGGTGGTCTGTTTCTTCATCGGAAGACAAGGAATCACTGCAAGTGAGGACATCAACTAAAGGATATTCAACATCGATGGTATTTGGTAAGGTCGATATTACTTCCTCGATTGGTGACCTTTGCGGGGTTATACATAGGGGTTGTAATTGACGTTGTATTCTCATTAGTTTGAGACGAGTTTGTCATTCAACGCACAAAATGGGGCATTGAAAGGAGTAATGGGTGGTCTCTCCACAAGATCAACAAGGTTTTGGTATGCGGGGACGGAAGCGTTCTTGTTCTTCTTGGGTGTTGATTTGTTCCATTATGTATGCGATGACGCTAGGAGGGAGCATATGGGAGGAGTGCCCACGTGACGATAATTCATTGTGGGATGGCGTCGTTGTAAGTTTAGATGGGTCTTGCGACGTTACAGGCTCTACCACATTTTTTGTAGTTGGCACAACTTTTGTAGGAGGTGTGACTGATGGTGTCACTAATGTGGTGATCACATTAATGTATGATACTTCCTAGTTTAAGAAGGGGGGTTCCTCAATCGTTACTTGAGTGAGATGAACTGTTGCTAATGCCTCTCACTATCAAGGGAGTTCGGGGCAATGGTGCGTATAGTGCCCATGTTGAGCACATATGGAACATGCATGATTCGTACGCAATGTTTTGGACTTAGATGTGGGTGATGGAGGTGTGCCCCCTTTCACCATTGGTGGGGCATGGGTGATGCTAATAGGGGTGTTGAGCAAATTCCTTAGCTATGGTAGAGTAAGACATAGATTGGTTGCGTGGCCTTGCTTCCCACAAAGAGAACATGGCGGTGTGACCCTTTGATTGGGAATGTGGATCATAACTGGGGTTTTTAACTCTTCATGGTTGATGCCACTTGCTTTAGGCTTCACAATTTCTATTGAATTAGATGTCGAGTTAGGAAATAGGGGACCCTTCAACTTTAGTTGTTTAGTGCCCCCATTGGTGGTCTTAGCTGTGACCGGTTGTGGTGTAGTTGCGGTTTTCATAGGTTGGGCTATCACAACTGAACGTGTTACGGGTCTTACGGCCGTACTAGCCGAGACAATGAAAAACTCATAATGGGTGATTGGTTTGGAAGCCATCTTTGGGTATCGTGGTGTGAGGTACCATATCGGTATTCCTAGAGTTAGGTAGAGTTAACTGAGCCATAACCGATGTCCCTTGTACACCCATGGGAGGATACAATGATGGGATTTGAAATATTGGTCGAAACAATGGGCTCAACGTTTGTTCAATTCCATGGCTCAGCGGTGGTGTTGATGATGGTGTTGAGGTGGAGGCGGCTCAATTTTCAGTGGTGAAAATTGTGCACATTAGGCCATCAGTCGATGTAGGGATCTTTGGTGGTGGTCTCGAATATACGCCTAACAAATTGGAGTCCTTATACATACCAGGGGAAATGTCAACATATGGTTGATCATCGCCCAATACAATCAATAGGACATTGTGGGGGTTGCTTGTGGTATTAGGATCATAGTAGTTAAGCTAGTATAGGGTAACTACCTTCCCATTTAAGGGAAACATCATGATACAAAAGGCTGAGGAGGCTACCATCTTCATTCCTGTCTCATCAGTATAATAGAGTCAACACCTTGGTTCACGAGCATGGGTATGCCTACCTCATTTGTATAAAATGATTCTTTATTACATCTCCAACGGTCATCACCAACAATCTTCCCCCACGGGAGACCCTTATTTTGTCCACATATGCTTCGTCCTACATAACAAGAGAGAAAAACAGAAAACATGATGCATTATCGGCTCTACAATACCCTCCGAACCACATACATCAGGGGGCATTTGTTAACGCCTAAAAGTCACACACATGTGACATTTCGACGATTCATCCAGCAAGGTGTCATCAACATAAAGAATGCATATCACCACATGCATCCTCAACAAATCCAAAACACAGCATGAGTCCACAAGTGCCAAGAAATATTCAAAACAAAGGGTAGCGTTGCTATTACACAGTTGACCCATGCTATAGCGCAGGTTATCTGAACAATGCTCACGCTACACACGCATGGATTTTCTTTCGATAGTCGGGCTACTATCAAAACGACGGGACCACTCACTCCTAGTGGCGCATTAAAGGCTCAATCCTCCCCAAGTTTCCGAATTCGACTCCTCACACACTTGGTGGCATTAATCAGCACCCCTAGTGTACCTTAGAACTAGTTCATTGAGGAGGAGAGTTCACATTTGGATCCAGATGTTTGTTGGCCACCTCTTGGCCTATAAAAGAAAGCCGTTAGCATGCATTTTGTAGAGAGAAACTAGAGCAAGGTCATGTTGCTAGATTTGAGTTGGAGCTTCCTCATAGCCCACCATTTCCTACCATTGTGAGCATTCCCAAGCTCCCTTGCCACCTTCCATATAGGGGCAAGTGTTTCTCTCCATTGTTCTACCATCTACTTAGCATTTAGTTTGGATAAGAAAGGCCTCCCTACTGGATATTGTTGGATTCCCTTGAAGCCCTCACCTTCTAGGTGTTGTACAACTATTCCATTGGGAAATACAAGAGTGGTTTAGCATATCTTTGGTTGTTGTTGGAGTTTGCATTCTCCCCCCATCTCTTTCATTTTGCTTTTATCAATATTTTCATGTTTGAATGAACTATACTAACAATCTCTTGCAGGATCACTTGGAGGAATACCAACCACACACAAAAGGGACTCCAAGGACTGAGGCCTTGCTGCAACCTACAAGGCTTAACCCCTTACCAAGTGGAAGAGTCCACTTGTGCAATGTTTTCCACAAAAGAGTCCACTTGTGCAATGTTTTCCACAACAAATGGCAATCACAATGAAAAAGTGAATTTTCATGTGCACACCAATCTATTGCATCATATTGGAAAACTTTCTATACCCAGTGATGAAAGAGGTAATGTGATTAGGGAGGCCCATACATCACTCATTTTTGGTCATTTTGGGGTAAGGAAAATAATAGCTTAATTGCAAAGGTATTGATAATAGCCTTGAATGAAGGATACAATTTCCAAGTATGTACAAGGGTGTGTGTTGTGTGCCACAAGTAAGTCTAGCAACATAAAGTTGGGTTTGTATACACCTCTACTAGTACCTTCCCAACCTTGAGAAAGTGTGTCCATGTATTTTGTGGGAGGTTTTCCTATGTCCATATCAATTCATGATTACTTGTATGTTGTAGTGGATGGGTTCAATAAAATGTGTATTCTAATGCCATGTCAAAAGCAATTCACAATTGAACAGACATTGCAGTTGTTCTTTGACAATGTTTGGGTTCATTTTGGACTCCCCACTTCTATTGTATTTGATCAAGACTCTCGGTTTCTTGGGAAGTTTTGGTCTTGTTTATGGGGGTTGATGGACACTAAACTTAAAATGAGCACTACTTTTCATCCACAGACTAACAGACAAACATAGGTAGTTAATAGAACAATGGTACATTTGCTTAGAGGATATTGCAATAAATATCCTCAGTTGTGTGATGAACAACTACATTATGTACAACATGGCTACAATCGTGCCATGCATTCTTCTCCTAAAAAAATTCCTTTTGAAGTATGTTTGGGGAATATTCCCGAGTCACCTATGGACTTTGCTTTCGAGGAAGAAAGTGTAGTGGATGGACAAGATGATGTCGACAAAGCTAAGAAGTTCATTCAAAATATCTAGCATGTACATTAGTTAGTACATGAGCAATTGGAGAAGAGCTAAGCCAAGTACAAGGCAAGGCATGGAAAGCATCGGGTAGATCATTAGTTTCAAGTTGGTGATCAGGTTTGGTTATACATTAGCAAGGAAACAATGACATGTGAAGGTAAGAATCTCAAACCAATCATGTATGGTCCCTTCAAAATTTTGTGGAAGATTGGTACTAATGCTTTTCGTTCAGATCTGCTACTTATATGCATATGTATTCAATAGTGAATTTTTAGAATTTGAAACTTTATGAACCTCCTATGATTATGGATGATAATGAAGATGTTCAAATTCCTATTATTGATGATTTTGCTCTTGAGTACTTAGATGAGTTGCGGGAAGATGTTATCCTTGATAGAAGAACTAGAACCTCACATTGGGGTGATGTGGAGTATCTTCGAGTTGGTCTTAAAGGGGTATATCCAAGCAAACCAAAATGGTGCGTCCGTTTCATTTCAACGCACCAGACATGGTTTGTCTGAAAATAAAATAAATATTTTTATAAAAAAATCCATCGAAATATTTTGATAGCAATGTTTTCTTATGATGTGCACTGATGTGTTTTGATAGATATGGAGCATTGTATGTTCTTTATAATACTGTTTTGGTTTTTGGTTGGTACTATTTAGTTTCACCGCATTGGTGCGTATGTTTTGTCATCATGCACTGCCAATTTTGATGGGAACAGAATATATATACATATTCTAAAATTGTATTGAGCTATATTGTCTTTGGCATCAATATTGTTTTTCCTCCTACACATTAGTACCTATGTTGTGTTGGCGCACCGGTGCATGTGTATAGATGAAGAGGCCACGTGCTTTTTAATAAAAAAATATGTTTTTTGGCTTTTGGTTGGTGCTTTGTTCGCATTGATGTGTCAGGTTCCCCATCACGCACCGACAAGTTTAGATGGGACACCCATACACATCGGTGCATCGAGTTCCCCATCACACACTGACAAGTTTAGATGGGACGTCCATATGCATCGGTGCGTTGGGTTCCCCATCATGCACCAACAAGTTTAGATATTGATGTTGGTGCGTGTCATAGTGTGGCACACCAATATATTAGTGCTGTTACAATTCTAACACACCGATGTGACTTTTCGTAAAACACATCGATGCATGTTTTGTGTTTTAGTGCACTGATTGAAAGCCTTCACTTAAACTTTCGCTTGCTTGCCTCTGCTAGCAACCTCCGCTATAAATGGATGAATGGGCTTGTTTTGTGCAAGGTCCACAAAAACCTCTGCTATAAGGTGTTTTGCTTGGTGTGAAGTTGTCTTTTGTCTTTCTTTGGATGTTCCCATTATTCCGTGTTGCCCTCATTTCCATGGTGGGCTATAACATCTTCCAATATCTCTTCAATTTTTATCTATGTGAGTGATTGGTTTGATTCGAGTGAACCAAGGTTGTTTTTCGCCCATAATCTTGCCAATTTCTTTAACCAATAAATATTGTTTAAGAATTGTTGCCTAACATTGTCTTTAGAATTAGGGTAAAAAACTTGCCATTAACTTGTATAATACATTGAAATTCCTCATATTTGGCCTGATGGGGGTTATAGTTAAAAAAGACAAGTCGCTTGGATCCCCACTCTTCAAATCAAAGTAACCTCATTTTAGTATTCAAGATCCATATTTTTCAAGAGAAATAAGAAGAGGTTCCTTTAATATACCAATGATTTGACCTCTTTGATATGACCTCCTCACCTTTTATATGGTTAGATTAGGTAGGTTCTTGTTTTGTAGGCTTGATATTAATGAGATGACATAAAAAAAAATAAAAATACTTGAAAATTTGGGGTTTGGCTTTAGGACCCTGAGTCTTAAAGGTGGATAAAGTGTAGTTTAATTACCCTCCCAATGTGACAAGTTTCAAATCCATAATACTAGATCATGATACATTGTCCTATAAGTCCCTTTTTTTTATTTGGTAGAAGGGGCATAAACATCGATTATATCCACAACTCTATTGAGTGAGAGACCAAGTTAGTTGTAATAAATCCCCCCATAAAATGGAAAGTAGGATTCCATCATGTGCAGAGACCTCTCAAATTGTCAATTGAATTAAAACAATTGAAATTCCAATCAAGCATAAGAGTGTTCGTAATTTTCAGGTGCACTTCCTCATCCATAAGAGTGTTTGTAATTTTCAGGTGCACTTCCTCATCAACCATAGTTTCTTGTAGCAATGAGACATTTATATTGCATTTTGTGATCAAGTGTTTAATTATACTTTTTTGGATGGACCTCTTAACCCCCTAATGTTGAATGATATCAAAATCATATTCAAACCCTCCGTGGGGATTTTCCTACTCTAAGGGTCCCTGGAATCGCCATATGATTAATGTCGAAAATAACCTCTCAATTTGCTTGAATAATCACATTTGAATTATCCTTTTTCCTCCACATAATAGGGTTCAACATGTCCACCAACATGTGTTTGAACCCCCATTTCCAAGGAGTGGCTATCTCCTACATTCCCATTTGGAAATCAATTAATTGATATATCTCCTTGGAAACCTTGTTGGTATTTTGTACGAGATACCTTGGAGATTCTTGTCTCTCCACATTATAAAGCGATCTTAAGTTCAATCCATATTTGTAGGAGTCATTGAATTTGACCGACTTAGAGGTGAATGAGAGCCTCTAGTACTAGTCTTTAGAGGAGCTGGAACACCTTGCATTTTTCCATTTAGGGCTTCAAATTCCATGGCTTCAAATTTTAAAGTTTCCATTAGGTCATTTGGTTTGCACTAAGTGACTAGAAGTTCGCTATCATATGTAGGAATCTTAATAACATGGATAAATGCTGGGAGGTACTTGTGTTTTGTGACTTCCTTTTCCCCTTATACTTCATTTGGAGACCTTTCAAAGATATTTTTCCATAATTCATTGAGCATTTGCAATAAGTATGTTCCCATTGGTGAGACTAGGGTTTTTTCCACGATAAGATACCTTTTGGTGTCCGTGGGACTTGCAATAAAAGCATTTGAAGGGGATGTTTTAGTATTCTAGTATTTGTCAAATCCCATCCCCCCCACCTCCCCACCTCTATATCGTAATTGTACCTTCAAGAAGACCCTCTAAAAGGTCCATTTCAACACAAATTTCGCCACTATTATGTTTGAACTGTTCATGGCCCCCATGTCTATTTTCAATAAAACCCCCAACTTATCTCTTGTCACCCTAAATATATGGGAAGGAATGCCAATTTAACCTACATATGGAATTTTGTATCGCTTTCTTATAAGGGGTCAAAGCGGGGCAACCATTTGAAAACAAACAATACCGAGTTTCCCTAGAAGAGAGAGGACATATTCATTGTTGGCAAATTTGATTAGTGAATTATGAGAAATCAACATGGAGTATTCCATAAGGCAGAGGTGGTAAGATCTATGCACATTACATGTTCCTTTGACCTTGACTCCCTATTACATAGCTTATATATACATTAACCACAAGGTACACGATGTTTAATCTCCATCCTTAGCCTCCAAGAATATACCATGAATTACCGGAGATGAAAGTGAAGGCTATGAGACTGTTGGTCTATAAAATAATTCAAATGATAAAATTATTTTTAATTTGAAGATGAGTAAAATAATAAAGATGAGTTTAGGAGAAAAATATTCTCTTGATGAAATCAAAGTATACCTCATACGTGCTTTATAAACCTCCCCATATATCACATTTAGAGTAATCAAGAATAGATATATTAGATGGTGGAATATTATCAATTTCTAAACCAAATGAGTGTAAACAAGGAAGCTTTAGGTCCCAAGAATGTTGGTAGTCAGGCTTGTGCAAGCATAGAAGATTGAAGTGCAAGAAAATGATGTGTCCACTTATCAAGACCATATTTGACTAAGCAACAAATCTAATGCAATAAGGTAATAATGTGAAACAACACCAAAGTGACAAGGGGGTAAACATTGGACTCTACAAAAATAGTATTGCAAGGGATTGATCACCTAGGTCCATTGAATTTAGAGGCAACGAAAATAAGGACTCTCTTATTGCAGGGCCAATTTTGATTATCAAAATCTAGTACACTAAATCTCGTTCCAATATATAGTAAAGTTGGCTTAACCTCATGGAAAAAGGTCGATCTTTGACTATTCTTAAAAATAAAGATGAGAGCATTGTCTCTCAAGAAGACCTAAAGAAACACAACCCTTATTAATTAAACTTTTAGGAGCAAGATTCATATCGAGTGCTTATTTGATCAACAATAACACACTTGGATAAGTATATGACGTGGTGACATTTAATGCCTTTCTTTCTAATATAAATGAATGCTAGATAATTCCTTTTTGGAAGCATTAAAAACCATAGCTTTAGTTTTTTTTGGTAATTTATAGTCCATGGTGGCAAAAGAATATCAAATTGCCTTTAAAGGCCACCAATAGTATAAGACACAAGGGTGATATCATATGCCAAAATGTGATGCCAATATCAACATTGAAAAAATATATAACCTTCATTTAACCCTAAATTTGTTGACAAGCAACTTCTCTAACACATTTATATCTAGAAAAGATTAGGAACTAGGATGCAACTATGTTTAACATCAATAATGCTGTGAATACAACTAGTAGAAATTGCACTAACTTTCACTTTACTTAGAACTACTATCATTAAAGTAGCAACGAGAAAACCATTCATATGTAGAAAACCTAAGTTCTTTAATCTTTGCAAAAAAACAAATCTATGAATGATATAAATACATTCCAAAATCAACAAAGCATCAATATTATATATGTGAAAGTTAATCTATAATTCGTAGTTTAATGATTCTATCTGAAATCAACATGACCTTTTACATTGAATACTTTCTTTGTTCATTTATTGTTCTCTTATGCCCAATTTACAAATGCAAGTTGTAACCATTTCTTTTTCTATACAATCTATGGCTAATGTAATAAAGATCTATTTATCTCTTGTTTCCATATAATCGATATCATACTCTCTTTTCTCCATAGAACCGATGGCTAGTCTAATAAAAATTTATTTATCTATCATTCTCACCTAACCCTTCGCAACCTTGCATTCATGTATAAACCTATACAAACTTCCCCGAAATGTAAGTCTACCTTTGTGAAGAGAAAGTGCAAAAGAAACCCAATGAAACATTCAGAAATCACCCCTTTCGAAATGTACGTCTACTTTTGTGAATAGAGAGTGCACACAAAACCTAATGAAACATTCAGAAATCACCCCTTTAGGACAACTCACTTGAAACCCTAGAGATATTGGATTTAGCCCGACTACCAATTAGGGTTTCGACTACAAAGGAGAATCGAAAGAAAAGTTACAAAGCGAGTGTACTAGGGTTTATAGGGGTTAAATAACCGAGGCTTTTATTTGCAGTCACTTTGTTGAAGAACTTCTCAGGCAGGAGCGGGAGCGTGAGCGGCCGGGGAGCTGAAGATACGAAGTTACAATTCTTGAATTCCTGCAGCCATGGCGGAACAGGTATCTCAGCACTAGTCCGTAAAGATTTTTAACAGTTTTTAAATCTATTTTGGATTTCTAGGTATTTTTGTTTTATGGGAAAACAGGCGAGGTTTTGGATTGGAGGAGACCTGTGGTTTATTGAGCTACCGGAGATTCATGTCGATGTGACGGCAGATGTTATTTTTCTTATTATTTCGGTCCACAATATCCAGTTTTTAATAGGGGCATCTTTCTTCTTCATCCCGTTTCTTTTCCTACGAAAAACAGGGGATCTCGGTTAAGCTATTTGATGCGGGGTTGTTTTGTTATGCACCGGTGTGAGTGTTAATGGCATATGTGACCTCTAAGTCTTGATTTGTATATGAAATTGTGAGTTCTCTGTCATCGGACCGTTATGTCTGCATTATTTAGGTATAGAGAAGGTCACATTGCTTGTGGACAGCAAGGGGTACCATCCCTTGTTCTGGCTATATGCAATAAGCCAGGGAGTTAGGGTTTTAGTCATCGGGGGATTCATTCTATGCCGAGATTCACTTGAAATAGGGCTGATGTAGGGTTTTGTATTTTCTTTACCAAACTTCGTATGAGGTTTGATTTTGTGCTGGAGTGGGTCAAGCTTCAATTAATGCCCCAGATTTGAAAGTGTCCACTGGTCAAACACATCAGTTAATTGTAGTGTAGGATGTGCAAAAGCTGCATTGGTATTCCTTATTACTCTGTCAGCCTCTATTCCTTATTTGGATACTTCTGCGAGCAACATAAAATAGTAGACAGTTCCCATGGTGCAACATTATAGCATCTTGTGAATAATAAAGGTTTTTTATTCTAATGTATTGGTGCCTTGAGCGGGTCCTCCCTGTTCTCCCTGTGTAGTTGTTTTCAGATCGGCCATCCTGGGATTTGTCCGAGACTTTCAAACAATTGGAGAGTTGGATTATGTATTTCGGTTTAGGCTTTAGTACTGCTATCAAACAAGGATTTTGGTATTTTAACGTCTCCTTTGGTGGTTGAAAGTTATTATTTTTAATCATAGGTGCCGGAATACTTGTAAGTTGTAACAGTGATTTAGGGGCTCTAATTAGTAATTGCCCGTTCTATTGTTCTGTGGGCTTAAATATTGGTTGATAAGTTTCTTCACTAATACGCAGTTATTAAGTTAATCATAACAAGTCCTTTTAATTGAAGCCAGATGCTTTTCCACTACTTTATGCCACTTCGAAGCTTGTATTTGTGGGTGAATACCGAACACAATGTTGTTATAATTTTGTTATCATTGAATGGGACATCTTTGACATAAATTCCTTGTTTTGTTTTCAGACTGAGAGAGCATTTCTAAAGCAACCAAAAGTCTTTCTCAGGTAACCATATTACAGTTTTTTATTTTATTAAAATCTTTTGATTTGTTTGCCCTTTGATCCTTAATTTGTATCATTACAGTTCTAAGAAGTCTGGGAAGGGGAAACGACCTGGAAAAGGTGGTAACAGGTTTTGGAAGAATATTGGTCTTGGCTTCAAGACCCCCAAAGAAGCTGTTCAAGGTATGGTGGTAAAATTCTGGGCAGATTTGCTTATATTATGATATATTTTTTTGGTATATATATCGTTTATCTAATTTTTGATCCTATAAATATATTCATTTCAATGCCAAAATGCTCCCTTATAGCAAGATTGCACGAGTAAGAAGATATACTGGGTATGGGAATTGTGTAGTTGTTATGAATTTCCAAAATATTGTTTGTTAGTATAAGGGGTATGCTTGACTGAACCTATATTACGACTGAGATAATCTCTGCTTCAATAGCAAATTATTGAAGACCTAACGTGTCAAGATTGCTTGGTTGTGGACATCTGCCGTTTTTATGTCTCTCTCAAGACTGAAAGCTGCCTTGCTATTTGCATGCAATGGCAAGATCTTAGTGTTATCTGGATACTTGCACATCCAGACCGATGATGCTACACATAAGTCTGGAAATTGCCACACCCTCTGGAAAGTGGCTCTTCTGTTGCTGTTTGGAGCAATTAATGTCTCTGAGAACGAGGCCTATTTGGAATGCCTCTGCTTGATTTTTGCTAATTGAAATGCAACTTAAAAGACTCATGTGATACCATTGGAGAAAATTTGTTCCAAACGTTTCTGACTGTTAACACTGCCTTATAGTTGCTTTCCCAAGAAGGCATTTGAGATTGAAGTCCATCTGTAGTGTTTCCTACATATTTAAGACTAAAAATTGCCTCCATTACCAAAAACACAAATAAAGTTGGAAACTAGAGTCCTTTCTAATTTAAATTTAAGCTGCAACAGAAATCTTATGCCCAATACATGCATCAACCACCTGCCAAGCATAAAATTAACAATACATTATAGTTCTCTAGCTAGCAATAAATATACATTTCATGAATGCACAATTGCATTGTTTGCAGGTTATTTACCAGAATATATAGTGTCTGTGAAACCTTGGGAAGTATCTGCCGTGATTGAAAAAATGGCTACGATGAAAACTGTTTGTTGGATGGTTTGAATTCTTTTTAACTTGCAGATCTTTGTAGCTGAAGAGTTCCTGTTTTGGAATGACCTAAGTTGCGAAGGTAGTATGCCATAATAGAAATGCTTTTGAAATACAAATAGCTATTGTAAGGATGCTGCAGCCTTATCTAAAGCTTCTATAATATAGGTTGTGTTTTAAGACACCTTTTGAGCATGTTCAAAGAAAGTAGGAACTTTCTTCATCATAGCTTTTCCAACATGAACCAACTTCCACTGCCTGGTCAATCATTGCTAGTGCTAAGGCAATTAATTAAACCTCCGATCAGTGGGAGAGCCCATCAAGAAATCGACTGTTGAGGTATGCCCATGCTGACCCCATGACAATTAAAAGCCTAACAGACTAGTTGCTTTGTCAATTCAACCAAGAGTCATGTTATTGACATGTTTGAGGGTATCAACTGCTGCCAGAAAACTATCATTCATGTTAGAGGGTATCATACTATCAACTGCTGCCAGAAAACTATGGTATCAACTGCTGCCAGAAAACTATCATTCATGTTAGAGGGTATCATACTATCAACTGCTGCCAGAAAACTATCATTAATGTTAGAGGGTATATTGAACTGATTCTAAGCTCCGGAACTGATTCTAAGGAGCTATATTGCATGGTGTCAAGAAGCAGTTGAATCACTATGGTCTTAATTATTTCGTTTATTATCTACAAGAAGCATTGATATTTACAATTGTCAGATGGTAGCTTTGTTATATACATTGCCTTTTAAGCTGTGCAAGTTTTGGTTCTATTATTGCATAAAACCCAAAAAATAAAACCAGCATAGATCCATCTTAAAGCTGGATCCATCAAGTACTGAGAGGGATCAAATTTCTTGATGAGTAATCTTTTTTGATGTGTAAAAAATTTACTCAAGAAATTTGGTCCCTCTCGGTGCCTTGTAAATTTGGGTTTAAGATGGATCCACAAGCACCATTATCTACAAGCATTATTAATCTTAATACAGTCAGATGGTGGTATATTTTACAGACCTGGTTTTGTGCATGTGGTCTGACCTGAAAGATTGGAAGCTTTGGAGCTAATGTTAAGGGGCTATGATGCATCGGTGTATAGATGCAGCTGAGTGACCATTGCTTTGTTATTTCTAATATTATCTGTAAGCACTGATAATTAAATTTAATTTCTAATATTATCTGTAAGCACTGATAAGAAAATCAAAATCAAGACATTAATGAGCTAAATGCAAATAATTGTTTAAGCTCATAAGCAAACTATTCAGCATCTTAAGAATGCTCAATGTGATGTCATTCTTATGATTATATTTCAAATGGTTTGTTTGATTCTGACATGGGAACTGGACGTTGCGTAATCATCTTAGTTTTTTGTTTCAACTGATTTGTGCTATTTATATCTGATTAGTGCAAATTATTTCATATTGCTGCACTCTTTCGTGTTTTTATCTGCCTTCTCCATCGTGGCAACTTGCGTGCATGTGTTTACAAAGAGATCTCCTTTAGGAATGTGACGTCTGCATTGACAGTCAATGATTTTTTGCTTGTTTTCTAAAATCTTATTCATAGTATTTAACCAGTCCATAAAATTAATTTAATCCTAAGTGCTATCTTGGATTAATTTTTGGTTTAATATTTGGAGGTAAGCACTTTTCAGATGTAAGTATAAATATGTGGATTGAGTGAACTGTGTTTTCTTGGTTTTTATGTAGGGACCTACATCGACAAGAAGTGCCCATTCACTGGTAATGTCTCAATAAGGGGTCGTATATTAGCTGGAACCTGCTACAGTGCTAAAATGAATCGGACAATTATAGTCCGTAGGGACTATCTTCATTTTGTCAAGAAATATCAGAGGTAACTGGAGGACATTACAGTTAATTTCAACAATTAATTTATATAGATCAAGTTAAACAGGCATTTATTTGAATGTATGCATGCTTATACAGGTATGAGAAGAGACATTCAAACATACCAGCGCATATTTCCCCCTGCTTCCGTATCAAGGAAGGGGATCATGTTATCATTGGGCAGTGCAGGTAAAATAATTTATGGAAACATCCCCACTAAAATTTAGCATTTCTTTGTTTTAATAGCAATAATCTTGTGTGTGTGTTTCTATTGATTGTTAACAGTTTACATGATTTGCTTGTTTCAGGCCCTTGTCCAAGACTGTTAGGTTCAATGTTCTGAAAGTGATTCCTGCGGGTTCTAGCAGTGGTTCTGCAAAGAAAGCCTTCACTGCAATATGAACTCTTTTTTTCTGAATTTGTCCAAGCAACCATTTAATCCTTCAAATGCAATAGAGTAGCTTTTTCAGCGACGATGATTACGATTTCATCATTGTTCAACTTAAATTTGTCAGTTTTGATCCTTTTTTTTACCATGTTGAATGACGAAGGAAGGTACGGAGCAGCATGTTTTAGACTTTGTAGTTGAAGGTCCACCGTTTTTTGGATACTTGAAAATTTGTTTTGGTTTTAGTACCCAGCAAAGCTTTTGGAATTAATATTCTTCCAATGTCCAAATATTAATGGTGTCATATTGAGATTATTTATGATAAGGGTTTATGCTTTTAATTTATTCTTTCTCAGTGGGTGACGTTCATGTGGGTTGATTGATGTGTTTTGCTATAATAAATATTGTTTTCGAAAAACAAATACACTTCAACATTCCCAACATGATTTTGTAACTTCTGAAAATTTGCCCAAGCAAATAGATATAGGCCAATAGTATTTTTAGCGAAATTGTTGAAATCTATGCTTTCCAAGTCTTTTTTGAGTGAAATATAAGTGCATAGAATACTTGCTGATTTTTTAGTACTGACTGTATCAAGGGTTCTAGGCCTTGGGAATGCTTGGCATTATTTTGATGCTTATTCTATTTGTTTATATAATTGGATAATAATTGTTATGTAATTGGATATCTTTCAACGTTTATTTTGGGTCATATGCGAGGTAAAGTTTATGGGCATTCAACGTTATGTGATGTGACTCACCTCTTTATGGGCATTCTTTTGTGCCACTTTGTTTTTAATACGATAGCCTTGTAATTTTTGGATAAAAGAAAAACCAAATAAGCAATTTTATCTGGTGCCTAGAAATTTGGGATTACTGATTGAAAGATGGAAGGCGATTGGCATGCCTTGCTTTTAACTATGTTTGGCCTAAGTTTTGTTTTCATGGGCATTGCGGTTTAAAATAACCAAAGTTGTGTGTTCATAGGTATTGCGCATTAAATCAGTTAATTATATTTAGCTAAAGTTGTGTGTTCATGGGGCATTGCATATTTAAATCTGTTGCTCTCTATTATATTTGGCCAAAGTTGTGTCTTCATGGGGATTGCGTATTCAAAAGAGTTCTCAACTGATTGAAGCAAAAGTCGTGTGATCATAATCAGTTCTTCAATAGCCAAAGTTGTTTGTTTAGCTCAGTTACTTCAATAGTCAAAGTTGTGTGGTCATAATCAGTTTTTTGTGTGGTCATAATCAGTTTTCAATAGCCAAAGTTCTGTGGTCATAATCAGTTTTCGATAGCCAAAGTTGTGTGTTCATGGTGTATTCCTCATTTAAATCAGTTACTTCCAAAGTTGTGTGTGTATAATAGGGCATTGCACGTTTAAATCAGTTACCTCAATAGCCAAATTTGTGTGTTAATGGGGCATTTGTCACTTTTTCATTTTGCAGACAAGGTTTTCTCATATGCAAACTAATGCAAACTAGGCATCTGCCATGTTTGGCTCTCATTGACAAGGAGGGTTTCTCACGTATGCAAACTGAGTCTCATTAACAAGGAGGGTTTCTCATGTGGTCAAATTAGTCATCTGCCTAGTGGTTATGATATTAAATTAAATTATTAGTATGTAAACTAGACATCTGCCTAGGTGGTTATGATATTAAATTAAATTATTTTTTTCCCATGAAAAAAGCATACTATTGATATTCAACCATGAATCAAATAGTACATGATAGTCAGTTTTCCAGTCTCCCTCAAAAGGGAATATTACAGTATATGCAACCACAGCCAAAAACAGACCAAAGGTCCTTGGCAAAGCATAAAGATTTTATCAAAATTACAATATCAGATTAACAAAATAAACAAGAGTCACAAAAAACTTAAATTATTAATATGCAAGCTAGACATCTGCCTTAAATTATTAATATGCAAGCTAGGCAGAGCTAGACATCTGCCTTAAATTATTAATATGCAAGCTAGACATCTGCCTAGGTGGTTATGATATTAAATTAAATTTTTAATATGTTTAAGGTAGTTGTGATATAAATTAAATTATTATTATGGTTGCATATTGGTGTTTTAAATGGAATGGATAATTTTGTGAGTGGAATTGTTATCATATTGTGATATATGGTTTCTCAAAGGGTTTCTCATATATGCAAAACTGGGTCTCATTGTGAAGGAGGGTTTCTCATATATGCAAATTAGTCATCTGCCTAGGTGGTTATGATATTAGATCAATATATTAATATGCAAACTAGACATCTGCCTAGGTGGTTATGATATTAAATTAAATTATTAGGTGGTTATGATATTAAATCAATATATTAATATGCAAACTAGACATCTGCCTAGGTGGTTATGATATTAAATTAAATTATTAATATGTTTAGATGGTTGTGATATAAATTAAATTATTATTATGGTTGCATATTGGTGTTTTAAATGGAATGGATAATTTTGTGAGTGGAATTGTTATCATATTGTGATATGTTAATTTAGCTTGTGTTTATCCTGATCATTTTTTGGTATATTGTGATATATTAATTTAGCTTGTTTATTTTGATAATTTTATGGTATGTCATTTGTCATATTTATATTTATTAATATAAACAACAAAATTACAATCAACAGATGGTTGGTAGCATTCCAAAAGTACGCTAGGGATAAGGCTTTACACTGACATGATCATGATCATGAACATAATTGACGCTAAAAGTGACTTGTCCATACCTGACAATGAGCCTCCACAGCAATACAAAAAAAAAATCCTGTTATGGTCATTCAAGATCGACACTAAATAAGCAAAACAATGCCTGCCTATGTTTTATTGTAACTGTACTTAAACTATCATATACATTGCCAAATGTATCAGCAATAACATGATTCGAAACAGAATTCATAGGAAAAGAGAAGGCTTTGTGAAATCAATAATATTCCATTCGCTCTCTTCCCAGATCTGCTGGCATCAGATCTGAACCTAAACTATCATATACATTGCCAAATGGATCAGCAATAACATGATTCGAAACAGAATTCATAGGAAAAGAGAAGGCTTTGTGAAATCAATAATATTCCATTCGCTCTCTTCCCAGATCTGCTGGCATCAGATCTGAACCTCCTTGGGAAATTCAAGATCTACACTAAATAAGCAAAACAGTGCCTGCCTATATTTTATTGTAGCTGTACTTAAAACTATCATATACATTGCTAAATGGATCAGCAATAACATGATTCGAAACAGAGTTCATAACAGAATTCATAGGAAAAGAGAAGGTTTTGTGAAATCAATAATATTCCATTCGCGCTCTTCCCAGATCTGCTAGTGACTTGGCATTAGATCTAAACCCACTCGCGCTCTTCCCAAATCTGTTAGTGACTTGGCATCATCTGAACCCCCTTTGGAAAGTTCATTGGTCCAAAAATTCCTAGATTTGAACCCCCTTTGGAAAGTTCATTGGTCCAAAAATTCCTCTCCTCTCCCTGTATATATTATGTTGAAAATAAATGTATTGAACGACATTCTTTTGAATCACAATTTCATTTCATCATATAAACCTTACTGTTCTCACAAGCATATTCTCCCGACATCCATATGATTTGCAAATCACTAAAACCCTGCAACTTCCAACTTCCGAGCACTGCGATCCAATTCCAACCTCCAAGCACTGCAACTTTTAAGTTGCGTTCCAATTCCAGCTAGAGATGAAGTCTTAAGAGGGTAATCAGTTTGGGTAGGTTATTGGAACCAGGACCGATCCCCGCCTTAAAATGTAAACAGTGATTATCCCAGAGATTAACAACACCACATGCACTGCATAAATGAGCCTGTGTTGCTTCATCGATGTAAAGGCAGGTACTTGTTTTGTCAATCATTTTTTCTTTTGGAGATGTATTAATTTAACTTCGTGATTAATTAAAGGGTAGGTGTTTATGTTTTGTCAGTTTTGTTTTTATTACTATTATATGTTAGTTCAATCCTGTTGTTTTTTTTTACAAGGGAATTGGTGGCAACTGTGGTGGGTTTGTGTGATACAATGTTGATTTTCGTCTACCACTACTGTATTCTCAAGCATACTACATGGCCCACAAGCACAGTACAGTTTAATCGTGATTTGAACTTGTGACCTATATTTAAGGTGTGTCATATCATTTTATCTCTCAGCCATTAAATCTACACCTTTGCTGGCTAGTTTAACTCTCTGATTATTTCTCAGCCATTAAATCTAGCCACAAGCACAGTACAGTTTAATCGTGATTTGAACTTGTGACCTATATTTAAGATGTGTCATATCATTTTATCTCTCAGCCATTAAATCTACACCTTTGCTAGCTAGTTTAACTCTCTGATTATTTCTCAGCCATTAAATCTACACCTCTGCTGGCTAGTTTAACTTGTGATTAATTAAAATGTAGAAAGGGACCATTTTATATATATTTAAATATAAATATTAAAGCCATGGTAAATATATTTATTTTTTGACTTAAACGGTTTAGATTTTTTATATATAAAAAATGATGGTGAAAAAAATTACAGAGTGTAAGAGAATGTCTGCGTTCCAAAAACAAATGGGTGGCCAATTCTCTACTACCATCATGTCCAAAGTGCTGAATCTGAGTCCCCTACCAACTAGACATAATTACATACATATTGCTTCAAACAAAATGACAGCTTTGCAAGCTAATAGGCTTATAACCAGCTAAGGAACTAACTGAAGATTCTAGACGAGACGAAGTACCAACTATCCAAAAAACTAAGGCCTAAAGAAATAAAACGAAGGACCAGCTTTCCAAAGAACTACCAGTAGATTCAGAATTGATAAGTCTTGGAATTCATTGATAATCTTGCTTGGCGAGCTTATCCAGCATAAGCTTCCTCAGTTCAACACTCTCGCAGCAGATGCCATTGACGTTTTCTTGTACTTGTTGGGTGATACCACGAATCGCTCTGAGTTGCTCCGTATCCCTCAAGTCGCATTTCTCCATGTCCCTTGCCATCTCTACTAGCTTATCCTTCAATTTTCTAACTTCATTCTTGGCGGTCTGCTCCAATAGTGACACATTCGCTGTCTTTTTCCATTCACCCACCTCGATTCGCAGAAGGTGAACTTGGGCCTCAGGGATCGCTAGACTATCATTCAAAGCACTGAGCAATTGCTCATTGTTACCAGAGTTGCTCATGCCAGGAGCCTTACTTTCCAAGCCTGTCATAGAGTGAAATTTTTGTTTTCTACTGTCTGCAAATTCACCACAATTGTTATCCGGAGCTTGAACATGCTCCCTTTGTTGAAGACTAGGTCATGATGGGGAATATTTGTGGAAATCAAAGGTAGAACAGTCTAGAAGAGGTAGGGTATTCATACGGTAATGGTGGCCAGGATTTGCCATATCTGCTCGACTACCTGTAGACTGAAAGTTCAAACACAGAGGGGTATGTAAACTGAGGCCTCTGCATCCTTTCAAGGGTTTAGAAGGCACGAATCTCCCGTGACGCCCATGTGAAGACAGTAAACGAATGTCTTTGCCTCAAGAATCCCAGTTGGGTTTGAGACCTTGGCTTAAAAATTGCTGCAGACCCCTATTAGCAATGTATTGTAATGCAATCAACATTCTTAGGAATCTTGATGGTCAAGGAACTTGTGCTTGTCAAGGAACCCAAACATTGTTACTACTAGAAAGATTGCTAGTAAGGACCCCCTTATTTAGGTTGGCACCTTCTTTAGCCTTACAATCTGCTTCTTGATTATTAGAACACATGACATGATAGAATGCGATTGAGTCAAATTTGTTGACGAGATACTTGAGAAGGCTATGCAATTTAGTAGCGGGACTTTTCTTGTTCATTGTTAAATTCCTAGCCTCCCTGATGACAAACATAGAATCACTGCAGACCGCTAAAATAGTGATGCCCACCTCTCTAGCTATCTCCAGTCCTTTAGTTAGAGCCAGCCATTCTGCACTGTTGTTCGTATGCCTTCCAATACCCCAGGCGTAGTCCTTCAAGTTATTACCCGCGGAGTCATAGAGAACTCCACCCGCACCTGCCAACCCTGGGTTTCCTTTCGAGTCTCCATAAAAAAAAGTGTGTTATAACCAGCATTTACCTTCCAGATTTGTAGCTCCTCTTTGCTTATTCTAAGGTGCCACTTCAGAATGCTAGGATGCTTTGGCATGACCGGAATACTGAGTGTGAGGGGTTTGGAGATAAAAAATCAGCTGCCCAATTTTTTTCTTCAACTGTGAGAGGCTCCTTTTTTATGTTATGCATTCCCTGATTTAACAAGGATTCAATCGAGAGTGCTTTAGCTGATGCAAGAACATAGGCAGGGGATGAAATAACACCTTCAAACACTTCTCGATTTCTTGTTGTCAAAAGTCTCCAACAGATGAATTTGGGGAGGGCTTCCTAGGCTCTTTTTAGGTCTGGCTTTTTTTGGAAGGATCCCTGGAAGTAGTCCCTCCAATTAGCAAAAAGGTCGTTCCAACTTGATGTAAGAGTCGCTTCAAAATTCAGCTCAAGATAAGCCCTATGCCACACCTCCTGAGCAAACTTGCAGCTAAGAAACAAATGCTCAATTGTTTCCTCCGAGTTTTTGCAGAGGATACATCTCGCTGGTCCCTCAATTCCTTTTGTTTTAAGGTTCTCAATAGAAATGATTTTTTTGTGAGCTAGTATCCAAGTGAACGCATTAACCTTCGGTAGGGTATCCTTATTCTAGACTTTTGCCCATTTTTTGTCATTATCCCTGCTGTTTCTATCTAGAGATTGGTAATTGGCTTTGACAGAGTAAGCCCCCTGCTTATCCCATCCTCTTTTGTCAGACATATGTTTGTGTATTGGGATGGCTACATTTAAAAGGTTTAATAGAGTATCATAATCCAACTTGAGATCAAACAAGGTGTGGATGTCACTTCTGTCCATCCAGTGTTTGAGAGCGATGAAATTATGTAGATAATTGACGGGGGATCTTACATCATGGCCTAGCTTATCGCCCCAAATTTTTATCATCTTGCCGTTGCCAGGTACCCAATATAAGAGAGTTTGTAGGGTTGGAGCTGCTTTCTTACACAGATTCCAAATGGGAGATCCGGCTTTGCTTAAGTCAATGTTTTCCATGCATCTCAGTCTATTCCCAGCCATGTATTTGTTGCATAGGATCTCTTTCCACCATGTTTTTCTACCTGAGATGGCTCTCCATAAAATATTAGCACCAAGAGCTATATTCATGAATGAGGGATTGTGAATGCCAGCCCCTCCCACATCTTTCGTGCTGCACACCTTATCCCAACTCAAAAGATGGAATTTTTTAGTTCCATTGAGCTTCCCTCCCTGCCACAAAAACCTTCTAAGTTCTTTAGTAATCTTATGAATAACACTTTGTGGAGCTAACAAAATTGAGCTGATATATATATGATAGGCAGAGAGGACCGAGTTTATCAAAACAATTTTTCCGATAAGATTGAGCCATCTAAACCCCCATGAGGTGATTGTGGCCTTGAGCTTGTCGATCAGAGCCTGCCAATCAGATGCTTTCTTGTTACCTTTGAAAATAGGGATACCTAAAAAAATAAAGGAGTTCCATATAGCACAACCTTCAAAGCCCAGAATCTTGTCCATTCTGGTTAAAGTTTCTTTTGAACAATTCCAACTATAAATCCTGAACTTCATAGTATTGACTTTACCATCTGATGCTTTGAGAAATGTATCTAAGGTGCTTTTGAATCTTTCCAAAATAATTGTAGAAGCCCCTCCCAACAAAATCGTATCATCCGCAAATTGTGCATGGTTTATAGCATGGACACCTCTTGCGATCTTTATCCCCTTTAATTCCCCCAACCTTTGTGATTGGCTTAGCTTCCGACTCAGAGACTCTGCCACCAAGAGATAGAGAAAGGGAGACATGGGACACCCCTGCCTTAGCCCTCTGGTGGCTTGAAAGAAAGAAGTTGGCCTGCCATTTATTAACGGAGCTATCCAAGGCTTACTTATACAGGCTTTCACCCATCTGATAAACCGACTGGAGAAGCCAAACTTTTTCATAATTTCAAATAAGAAAAAGTGATTGACTCGATCGAAGGCATTTGCCATATCCAATTTTATTGCCATGCCCTGCTGCTTTCTCTCCATACTGGAATGAATGGCCTCTTGCACTTTGATAATGTTATCCAGGATCTGACGCCCAACAATGAAACCGCCTTGTGAGTCTGAGATAAGTTTTTCCATAAGGTTTTTCATACGAGTGGCAATGATCTTCGAGAGAAGCTTATATGAAGTGTTGCATAGAGAAATAGGCCTGAATCTCTCAATTGAGCCGGGGTTATTATCCTTTGGTATGAGAGATAAAAATGAAGAGTTGGTGGCGCCCCCAATTTTGTCTTTTTTCCTAGTCCAATTTAACATTCTCTTGAGATCATTTTTGATGATATCCCAAGCTACCCGGTAAAAGTTAATGATGAAACCGTCCGGCCCTGGAGCTTTATCCATATGGAGAGACCAAACAACTTCCCTAATTTCATTTTCATAAATTGGTTTGTCTAAAACATTATTATCGAGTTCGAAGATGAGAGAGGGTATACCTGATAAAAGATCTGCTTGAGCAACTGGGTCGGCCTCATCTCTATCAGTATATAAATTCAGAAAGTGTTCAAATGCATGTAACTGGATCTCCTCCTGTCCTTCAATACGATTTCCTTCACTCTCTTTAAGATCTTTGATAGAGTTATGGCTAAGTCTTGTTGATGTATTTGTAACTTCGGAATGTATTTCACATATGTATATTGTATTCATATAGAGATGTTATTATTCCTCTATATGGAAGTGTCGTCATTTATATTGTAAGTGTCGTAACTTATACTTGATGGGTTATTAGACCACCTTGATGGGGTCGACCCTGTATAAGTCATGTGGGTTAAAGGGTTATTGAACCACCCTATTGGGGGTCGGCCTTGTCAGCATTATGTTAAGTGGTTAAGTTGAGGCCGACCTAGTAAAGGTTATTAGGCAAGTCAAGTCAAATATAAATAGAGTGCGGGAGGCACTCTATTTGATCATTCACTTTTTCACTTATACACTCATTGGAGAGTTGCGCACTAGTGGAGGAGAAGAAACTGCTGCTAGGAGACTATCTCTTATGCTTGGGTTTTGTATCATTGCTCTATCTATCTCTGAGGAAGTTATTGGGCTTTTTCACCTTTATGGTTTTCCCCAAGTAAACTCTGTGTGTCTATAGTCTCTTGTGATTGATATGTTGTACATGTTATTCTCTCAGTTAAGATCCTAGATCATATTGAATTGATGCTTAAAAATTAACATGGTATCAGAGCTAACCTGAGAAGAAGACACTGTGCAGTTACAGAAGCTAGGGCTTCTTGTTTTTTTTTTGGGTTTCTCTCCATAGATATTGAAAGGCAGGAGGCTAGAATGACTCTCCTCAACAAGGCGCATCTTTCTATCGAAACAGAATTCAATTATAAGCATTTTCAAAATTTGACCTAAAAATTAGGGTTTCCACAAAAAAGTGAAATTTCTGAAATTTGAGACCATGGCTGGAAGCTCCTTGGAAAAATCGAAGTTTAGAGCTTTGGATCGAACTTTTTGGTTGGGTGAAGCTCTGGGAAAATCAAACCCTAGTTTGGGGTCCTGTCTAGTGAAGCAGGAAATTAGGGCTTCTGCAAAAGTTGGAATTTCTGAAATCTGAGACCATGGCTGAAAGATCCTCTGAAAAATCGAATTTTAGAGACCAAGATCGAACTTTTTGGATGGGTGAAGCTCCGGGAAAATCAAACCCTACTTCAGGGTCCTCCTTAGTGAATCCGAAAGTTTGAAAAGCAAAATTGAGAGGTGAAACTTTGCAGTTTTCAAATTATGAGTATACCAGCTTGATCAACTCATCAAGGTGCATCTTTCTATCCTTTCAGAAGTTTGAAATTCAAAGTTTGAATTTCTAGGGTTTCTCTAACAAACCCTAATCCAACTCTAGATCTAGATTTCTGCAAATCAAGTGGTAAGACCTAAATCCTTTCTATTTCCATTTGAAGTACTCTTTAAGATGTCTCACCACACCAAGCTTGAGGATAAGCTTGAAGGGGCTGATAACTTCCGAGCATGGAAGTATAGGATTGGGTTAATTCTAGAAGAGAGTGAGTTGAACACCTACATAAGTGAAGGGGTTCTTGTCCCAGAGGGAGAAGAGACTAAGGCCTTACACAAGAGAAACTTAGTCAAGGCTAAAAGGATCATTGCTGATTCTATCAAAGACCATCTCATGCCACATATGTCATCTCTGAAGACACCTAAGGAGATGTTTGATTCCTTGACCAAGCTATTTGAAGGGAAGAATATAAATCGGAAGATGACCTTGAGGAATCAATTGAAGAATATAAAGTTCCAGAATGCGGAGACCATGCAGTATTATTTCTCAAGGGTCTCCTAGATAAAAGAACAACTTGAAGTTGTGGGGGAAGATAAAGAGAATTGAGAAGTGGTAATGAACACTCTTAATGGCCTTCCTAGGTCATGGGATTCCTTCATCCAAGGAATTTGTGCTAGGAAGATACGTATCACATTCAGTAGGCTGTGGGAAGAATGCTCATAGGAAGAAGCTCGGATTGTAGTTCGAGAAGAAAAGATGGGGAATGAAGATCAAGCTCTCATAGCACATACCAAGAAGAGGACACTTTTCCTCAGATTGTCCTAAGAACAAAAGGAAAAACAACAACAACTACTACAAGCAATCTGACAGGTATGACTTACAAGTATGTTTTGAAATCTGTTCATGATTAAGTTTATAGCATGATTGTCTTCATGTTATTGAGTTTAATAACAATCTTGTTTAATTTTACACTTGTCTTATCACCCTAGTAAAAGTATGAATGCATGATAGAAGACATTCATTGATTAGGGTTATGACACTTATAATTGTATTATGATTGTACTAATGTACTATGGTGTTGTATGAGGAGAATGTTATCCGCTAACATGAAGGTACAAATCAAGTTCTAGATCAAGACCATGGTGACATGAAGATAGAGACTCATCCATAGTCACGGATCACATAGAGGTATGTATAATTTGGTTCTACAATGGTTAAATTATGAGTTATGTAGGTCATTGAAGAGAACAAGAAAACATTGCTAGACATAACTAGCAAATATGATGACCAGGTATGTTTTTCCTATATCAAGTTAGAATCCTACCCTATGTAAGGATATTATACTTTTGTATGATTGATAATGATTACTCATGACGTTACAAGTTTGAGTAATCTAGGGTTTATGCATATTATGTTCCTTACTTTGATTAATAATATGAATAAATAGAAAAGTCCTATATAAACCTTGAATACTAATGCTTATTATCTATGTTTGAAATGATCATGACTATACATGCTTAATATTATTGTGTTTTGATAGTATTAAGATTATACTAATAAACGTATGATTATGTATGAGATCTCGAGGATAACACAATGATGATACTAGTAAGCATGCATAGTTATCGAGGATGGATATAAGTTCAAGGATAGGTAATCCATGAAGCAAAGATCAAGAGGGAGTGAAGCATTGGTTAAGATAATTGCATGACTGTATGACATATTTCTTTATGTGTAAGAATTTGTTCTGAAAACTATGAGATGTCTCTAATCATGCAATTTAACTTGTCTTGTAGGAAAGTCGTATACCATCACCTACAAAAGAAGAACTACAATATTTGTTCCAGCAACAAAGTTATCTATTGAAGAATCTGAAGTTCCCAAGATCCGGGATGAAGTAATGGAAGGATGCCATGATCTGTCGATCATGAAGAATGATGTTTGGGATGTGGTCCCAAGACCTGAAGGGAAGTTTGTTGTGACTTCCAAGTGGATCTACAAGATCAAGCATGCTGCAGATGGCAGCATAGAAAAATACAAGGCGAGTGATGAAATGAAAGATACACCAGATGGATGTCAAGACAATTTTCTTGAATGGTGTAGTCAAGGAGGAAGTGTATGTGGAGCAGCCACTTGGTTTTGAGACACATGACAAACAGTCATATGTGTGTAGATTGAAGAAAGCCTTATATGGCTTGAAGCAAGCTCCTAGGACTTGGTATGGTAGGAAAGACAACTTTCTATCCAGTTTGGGCTTTACCAAGAGTAAAGTGGATTCCAACCTTTCAATCCTGTGATACTCTTATTGTATGTGGATGACCTATTTGTAACAAGAAATGATAGATTGATTTCCGACACGAAGAGGAAGCTTGCTTCCGAGTTTGAGATGAAGGACTTGGGGATGATGCACTATTTTCTAGGCATGGAGGTGTGGAAAAATGCAGATAGAGTCTTTCTTGGACAAGGGAAGTATGCAGTAGAGATCCTGAAGAGGTTTAGGATTATGGACTACAAGGCCATGGCCATACCTATGGCATCTAATCTAAAGCTTCTGTGTGATGCTTCATCTGATCCGGTTGATGTCATGGTGTATCGTCAGGTGATTGGGTCCTTGATGTACCCGATGAACACGAGACCAGATATTTGCTTTGCGGTGAACACATTGAGCCAGTTCCTGATGGATCCCAGAGGTGTTCACCTAGTTGTTGTAAAGCATATTTTGAGGTACCTGAAGGGTACAATTGATTATGGGCTCAAGTATGATGCGAATCAAAAGTTTAACTTGCAGGGTTATGTTGATTTAGACTGGGCAGGCAGTGCTGTAGATAGAAAGAGCACTTCTAGTTGCTGCTTCAGTATGGGATCAGGTGTGATCTCTTGGTTTAGCAGGAAGCAGTTCTGCATAGCACTGAGTACAGTCAAAGCAGAGTAGGTTGCAGCTTGTTCGGCTAGTTGTGAGGCAGTATGGCTGAGGAGGCTACTGTCTGAGTTATTTGATCTCCCGTTGGATGCTACTGGTATCTTTTGTGACAACCAAAGTTGTGTGAAGTTGTCTGAGAACCCGGTGTTCCACGACAGGTCGAAGCACATTGAGATCAAATATCACTATATCAGGGATATGGTGCAGAGAGGAGCAGTGAAGCTCCTGTATGTTGCGACAGATGAACAGGTTGCAGATGTGTTGAAAAAACCACTAGCCAAAGTGAAGTTTGAGTACTTCAAAGAGAGGCTTGGTGTTCTTCATATTGATGACACTTCGAGGAAGAAGTGATGGACACATTTGCAGGAGCCATTCCAAGCATGGTGAGAGGAGGATCCTTCCCATGGCTATGGATGTAAGTGTTGGATGATGAGCATCAGGACGATGCTCCAGTTAATGCCTTGTATGATCAGTTGGATCATGTATTTGTATATGCATCATGTTGGATGCTTGATATGATCAGGTAGATCATGTATGATGATATGTATCAGGTGGATACATTGTATGTATTAGGTGGATACATTGTATATGATGATATGTATCAGGTAGATACTTGGTATGCATCAGGTGGATGCATTGTATGATCAGGTGGATGCATTGTATGATCAGGATGATCATGGATGATGAGCTTCAAGAGGTTGCTTTAGATGATGTGCATCAGGATGATGCTATGATGATGATTAGGATGATCATGTGATGATGTACATCAGGATAATGTATGATGAGTATCAGGTTGATGCTATGTGGCCGTGGACAGGTTGTGAAGATGAGCATGTAAGTTGACCTGGGAGATCCTATAGGTTGGACTGTGTGCCCGTAATCAGTCCTGGGATTATTTTTCGAGGCATTGCTCTAGGAGGACATATAATAACGCCCTGGGACATCCGATAGGTTGCGCTGTGTGCCCATAATTAGTCCTGGGATGCTCTTTCGAGGTTTTGTCCTACGACATATAATAGTGCCCTGGGAGATCCAATAGGTTGGGTTGTGTGCCTGTAATCAGTCCTAAGATTATCTTTCGAGGTTTTTCCATGACCACATGTAATATCACCCTGGGAGATCCGATAGGTTGGGCTGTGTGCCCGTAATAAGTCCTGGGATGCTCTTGTGAGGTTTTGTGGTGATCACATATAATATCTCCCTTGGAGATCCGATAGGTTGGGCTGTGTTCCCGTAATAAGTCCTGGGATGCTCTTGCCAGGTTTTGTGATACACGTAATGAGTCCCGAGGATTCCACAGTATGGCCTACATCCAACATGAAAAAGGGTTGGCTCTGTGATACATCTAGCATGAAAAAGGGTTGGCTCTGTAGATGTGATACATCCAATATGAAAAAGGGCTGGCGCTGTAGATGATGAAGACCTGCAGGTGGTAGGCCTACATCGAGTATGAAAAGGACTAGCTTTGTAGAACTTCCTATGATGAGTAGATTGGAGATTGATTGAGATAGCAGCAACAGTGACGATGACGATGATTTGATGATGATGATCTAGTGACGATGATCCAGAGAAGAAGACTTGTGCTAGCAGATCTGTGTCGAGAAATACCTTCGTAGTTAAGAGGGAGTGTTGATGTATTTGTAACTTCGGAATGTATTTCACATATGTATATTGTATTCCTATAGAGATGTTATTATTCCTTTATACGGAAGTGTTGTCATTTATATTGTAAGTGTCGTAACTTATACTTGATGGGTTATTGGACCACCTTGATGGGGTCGGCCCTGTATAAGTCTTGTGGGTTAAAGGGTTATTAGACCACCCTATTGGGGGTCGGCCCTGTCAGCATTATGTTAAGTGGTTAAGTTGAGGCCGACCTAGTAAAGGTTATTAGGCAAGTCAAGTCAAGTATAAATAGAGTGCGGGAGGCACTCTATTTGATCATTCACTTTCTCACTCATACACTCATTAGAGAGTGGCGCACTAGTGGAGGAGAAGAAGCTGCTACTAGGATACTATCTCTTATGCTTGGGTTTTGTATCATTGCTCTATCTATCTCTGAGGAAGTTATTGGGGTTTTTCACCTTTATGGTTTTCCCCAAGGAAACTCTGTGTGTCTATTGTCTCTTGTGATTGCTTCTTGTGATTGATATGCTGTACATGTTATTCTCTCAGTTAAGATCCTAGATCATATTGAATTGATGCTAAAAAATTAACAAGTCTAACCGTAGTCTTCTTATAAAAACAATTAGTGTTGCTGTCCCCCCTTTTTAAACACAGCTGCCTGGACTTTTGATGCCAAGTTTCCTCCTCTTGCCTATCCGCACTGAGTATTATGAGATTAAGATCTTTTTCTTGATTGAGAGAGGAACCCGTGATCTCATTAACTTCCATCTTACTCTGAAGATCAACTAATTCAGATTCTAAAGTCCTCTTGATAGAGGCCGGATTCTTATAAGTCGTTTTGACCCAAGCTTTAAGGGCAACTCTTAGCGCTCGAAGCTTACATTCCCAAGTATAGCTGGGTGATCCGTAGAAGGGTGTGTGCCAGGAGTTCTGTATGATGCTTAAAAGCTTCGAATCATGCAACCATAAGGGGTTGAATCTAAACGGAATGGGCCCGAGATTTTCCAAAGTTGATATCTTCAGACTTATTGGCTTGTGGTCAGAGATAGCAGACGGAATAGCCTTTGCTGCGATAGAACCGTTTTTAAGAAGAAATGTGGAACTTACCAAGAACATATCCAATTTAGCGGCAATATGGCCTATCCCAACTCTGCGATTGCTCCAAGCTCAGCTATGAAATCCTCCATCTTTTTTCCAAAGGGATCCCTGACCTTAGACCCTGCTCGCTTCTCTTGCTGGTTCCTAGTAGTAATAAAATCTTCTGCAATGATTACATCCTTCCCTTGAAGGTCATTTTTGAGGTTTAAGAGATCCTCCCAGAACTGCTCCTTGTCCCTGTAGTGTGTAGGAGCGTAGACATTATAGACATAAGTGGAATTGTTAGTGTTATTGTTTTGAATTTCTAATAATAACTAGTGCTGTCTTTCCTTAAACGACTTGATAATAAAATTACAGGAGAGAAAGATGGAAACCCCCCTTGATGCTCCTCTTTCATTATTAGCTTGCCCGTGGCTGTTCTTCCAAAATATTCGAGAGAGTGCTAAGACATCCACACTCTGCATTTTTGTCTCCTGGAGAAGTACCAGGTCTAGTTTTTCAGTGTTAATTAAATTTCTCAACGCTTCAACTAAAGCCATAGTAAATATATTAAAATATGGTCTTTAAACTATTTTTGATAAATACTAACTTGTTAAGATAAACATTATTCATTTTGCGATGCGTTTGTCAAATTTTGGTATTAGTTTAAATTGGGATTAATTGAAGGGTCAGAGGAAATTGTTTTGGCCTATAGGTATAATAGTTTAAATTTAGATTAATTGAAGGTTCATAGGGAATTGTAGGTATTTAGATTAATTTAGATTAATCAAGTATAGGTAATAAAATTAAAAAGTTATATAAAATAAAATTTTAAATCCAAAGTATATACAAAACAATTTTGTTTCTAAACTATTTTGGATCAACCATGTTTTAAAACCGCTTTAACAATTCAACCATTTCTGCGTATATGATCCATTATATTTCATGATTTGATGTGTTTTTTAATTTTTCATGTTGAATGTGTGAAATTGTGAATTTGTTTTAGTTTTGCAGTGTTTTTTATGCTTGGAGTAGTTAGCCTTACTGGGTTGTTCGTCTACTCTTTGTTGTTGATTCTGGAGTAGTCAACATTATTGGGATGGTCTGTTTGCACGTTCAGTAAGGTTGTGTTATGACTCCACTTGGTTGGTCTGGTTCAAGACTTCTAACTAGTTCGTTTGCATTAAAGGAGTTGGTATGGTCTATTTGGACGTTCAGTAAGGTTGTGTTGTGACTCCACTTGGTTGGTCTGGTTCAAGACTTCTAACTGGTTCGTTTGCATTAAAGGAGTTGGTGTCAACTATGAGGTTTGGTTAAAAGTCTTTTAACTCGAGTTAAACAAGTTTGTGTCAAATGTTAGTTTTGGTTACTGTAAACTCAGAGTTTTAGTTATTGCCAACTGTTAGTTAAAAGAGAGTTGGTGTAACTGAGAGTTTTGGTTAAAAGATTTTCTAAATTTTGAATTGAAATAGTTGGTGTCAACTGTGAGTTTTAAGTTGGTGTAATTGAGAGTTTTGGTTAAAAGATTTCCAAACTTTGAATTGAAATAGTTGGTGTCAACTGTGAGTTGTAGTTAAAGTGTTCAAATTTAGCTTTAAACATTAAATTATTTTAGGATTAGTTCAATAATGTAAAATGTCTTAGTATTATCTTAATAAGATTTATATTTTTTATTTTATTAAATTAATTTGTGATCAATTTTTGAATTTTTAATACATGCTTTATGTGTTATATATATACATATATACGATTTTATTGAATTGATCTGTTATCATGTTTGTTAATGCATGCCATATATATGTATGATACTAGCATTTGCCCCTTGAGGGGCAAAAATGAATGCCGGTAGGAAAAGAGGAAAGTTAGAAGGAACAAAATCATAGGCACAGGCAGCAAAAGATACTGGTAGGAAAAGAGCAAAGCTTAACAATCTCAGATTACAAAGACATAGGCACTCAACCCATAAGAAAAAATAATGTTAAGTTCATCAACACAGTGAGCCAACTACGATTGCTTTTCTCACAATCTCTGTAGTAGTAATCTCAACACTATAGATTACTAATATATTTGGAATATATAAGCAATTTGAAAAAATATTTCTGCAATAATATCAATGAAAACAATGATTATAATAACTCATAAATTGCACAAACTACTTGTGAACAAAAGTTTGCTTTCATGCCATGTGCTGTAGCAATAAATTTATGAATCTCCATATACAAGTATAGGTATAGAACTCTTTCATGGACCATTTCTTGATAGTGCCACAATCTAAGTTGTAAATGAATCTTCGTTATGCTTGCTTCAAGAATGGAAGATACAGTGGGAAACCCAAATATGTTTCTTTCTTCTCATTGAGGATTTCAAGTCCATAATAAAAACTTACATCCTTCTCAACCAGGTAAAGGCGAACAAACCTATCACTACATGAACTAAGCTTCTGAAAATTACTAATAAACCAAGGAAGGTAATTGGTTATCAATGACTCTCACCGCATCAAGGATTCACACGTTTTCTGACAATATAGATAGTTCACAACAAAGCACAATAAAAATGCAGATTTACTACAAAATAGGAGTGGTGAATCTTCGTTATGCTTGCTTCAAGAATGGAAGATACAGTGGTAAACCCATATATGTTTCTTTCTTCTCATTGAGGATTTGAAGTCCACAATAAAAACTTTACATGCTTCTCAACCATGTAAAGACAAATAGACCTGTCACTATATGAATTAATCTTCTGAAAATCACTAATAAACCAAGGAAAGTAACTGGTTATCAATGGCTCTCACTGCATCAAGGATTCACACGTCTTCTGACAATATAGATAGTTCACAACAAAACACAATAAAATGCAGACTTAAAATACATTAGGAGTGGTCGTAGCTCTCAATAAAGGTTGTGTTTATTCAACGTGGAGGTAGATGAGGAGAGGTCGCTTTGCTTGGCTGCTTTGTTTTTATGAATGTAAAAGAGAGTACACAGTTTACAAATCAGCTGAGATTAATATTTATATTACTACTGCTTGGGATAATTCATTATGAGCTTAGCTTGAAAAGCCATTTCCAACAAGGAAATTGAAGAGCATTGAATTAAAAAAGTAGTAAAATATAGCATTGTTACGAAAATATGAACACGCATTTAGGTTTTTTAGAGAAAAGGAATCCCAATAATATCCATTGAAAAGTACACATTATATATAAACATTTCTGCAATAGTTTCTCGAGAAGGGAAATTTGTTTTCATTGACAAAGAAGAATAGATGAACAACAAAAAGGGCTGGTTCACCACTATATAGCCTTGGAAGAGTTAGTTATCTGGTGAAATTGCAAAAATGAGAATAGTAGGCAAAGTTTTCATTTGAGTGTTGTACATAAGGGATACAAATGATATTTACAATTAAAATTAGCTGGACGCTTCTAAATTGGAAATATAGTCTGCCCATGCAGTAGCTTCTTCGGTTATGATATTATATTCGTTAGGCTTTAATAGTTTTAGAGACACTTCATGATAAGACAATTCTGTTTCTATATTTGCAACTTATGTTGGTGTAGCCTTGCAGGTATCCTCAAGGAAAATGAGATGTGTAGATGTTTGCCTCACATAGAAGTCGATGTATTCTTCTATTAGAGCATCAATTTTCTTGATGTAGTCCAGGTTTGATTGCAACACTTGCTGGAGTTCTACCATCTGCTGTTATTGGGGGGGGGAGTTCATCGATATTGGCTACCATAGGGAGCTGACATTTACGATGAACCTGATGGATTTCCTCATAGAAGTTTGTGCACTTTTAAAGAGTTTTATTAATCTAGGCATTTAGTCGATTAGTGGCTTTCCTACAAAATTCAAGGAGTGCAATATCCAGCTTCCAGGTCGCTAGTGTTTTTTGAGGGAGGTGAGGAGGAAATGCTGGGTTATTTTCTCTCCAAGTTAACTGTTTGTTAAGCTTGTTGCCAGTAGTAAGCAAATGTTGATGCATTGCTATTGAGCTTGCAATAATTTCCTGCATCCTTGCCATGAATTGTTTGATATTGTAGATTTGTTGAAAGAGTGTTTTTTGACAGTTTGAGACTTGCTCTTGAAGCTTGCATGCTTGTGCCCAGAACGGTTCCATGAGTGATTGCCTATCTCTCAACAACTTATCTACTTGAGTCTTCAATTCATTGGCCTTGTCGTTCGCCAGTGATGCATGTGTTTCAAAGTCTGTAAGCTTTTCTTGAAAATCTTTTGTCTCCCCTTCCATTATCATTAACTGAACAATCAATGCTTCCTTTTCTGTGTTAAGGTTGTTGTACGCGGCTAGTAAATTGTCTTTCTCAAATAATGTGGCCTGTAATTTTGTGTTTAACTCAATGGTCTCTCCACGTTCCTTTACCAAGGTGGCCTTGAGTTTCAACATTTTTACTTCGTTTCGCTCACTAGTGGTAAGCAACTTGTCGACATTGTCAGCACTTGCTTGTGCAGCTGCGACATTCACGGAGGCTATGAATTTGGGGTCCTTTTGGGTGCCTTATACAAGTGTGTTTTCTGTGACGGTGACAATATCTGGTTGAGCAATAATTTTCATTCTTTTTTCTGACAGTCGTGTTATGGTCTTTCTCTTTGAATAAAAAAAATTGTTTCCAATCGGGCCACTGTATGTTCTTTGGATGGGGTAAACAGTGTAAGCTCAAGCTATGGAAATGGCAAGTGGCCTCCAGTTAGTGGGCTTAGCACGTTTGTGTCCATGGGTTATGGACTATTGACTTGTGGACTTGTTGGCTCCTTGTGCATAGCTGGTTGGATCTTTTCTTGTGCTTCTTTGCTGATTTGTTCTTCCAGAGCTTCATTTTCTTTAGTTTCTCTTGCACGACGGGCTTCTTCGTTTTGCAATTTTTCCATTTCTTCTCTTTGATGTTGTTCGATTGTTAATCTTTCTGCTTCTCTTTATCTTGGTTTTCTTGTACCCTTTTGGCCTGTTCACTTTGGCTATGTATTTCTGCTTCCTCTTTCTTTTGTTGCTCTACTGATTCTTACCTTTGTATATGTATTTTTGCTTCCTTTTCCTAGGTTGTAATTTTGATAGAAGTAGGTGCATGGTTGCCCTTTATTTTTTTGTGCAGCGCTTTCGCATTGTTGACCCTTTTATATATTTCCTCGTCTGCCAAGAAATGATTTGAGTATTTGAAAGTGATTTTGCAAGAAGCACAATGTTTAGCCACTTTACGTTTGTTATCGTTTCTTACAAAAAGTATTGTCCCGAAGTGAAAAGCTTCCAAGTCAGAAACGAAGGCCTCAACAACTCTAATGTTTTGGAACTTGTATGCACCAATGTTGAATGGTAGAGGTGGGTAAGATGCTTTTTTTTGAGATGGAGAAAGTCACCAACTCTATTGATGAAGACTTGTCTTATGGCTTCTTTATGCAAAATGAAATCTGTAGCATACTTGGGCAGTAGATAAGGAGGTTTAGTGTAATATCCCTTTTTCAAATTTTATTAAAATGCCCAATTTTCCACTTTTTTTCCCAATTTCGACCTTTGACTAGTTTTACTGTTTTGACCTCCAAATCAACCCAAATGCTCCCAAATCTTCTGTAGGAGTGTATGAATGGTATTTAGACTTGAATATAAGGTTCAGGGATGTTTTATGGCCCTCCAAATACTGCTGCAAACTTGATTTGTATTCTGATCAATATATGTAATTTTGACTAGTAATTTGTGCATCAAATCCCCCTCGGGTAACACTGCAAATGGCCTTCCAAATGCCTCCAAACTCCCACAAATTTATGAACAGAGGTATATAATGTGTTAAGTATGTGATTAAGGTCTAATATGCACCATTAATTGATTTTTAATACTGTTCTAACTCTCTCACATTCAACAGCAAAAACCCCCAATTCGACCCTTGGGGAAATGGCACTATTTCACCTCCCAATACAACTAAACTGAGTAAAAATGCTTCAAATGCTCAAGTACAGTACATGAAACTTGTATAAGACATCCATGGAAGTATATTTATCACAAATATATCATAGAATCATCCATCCATTCGAAATCATCATCAATACATTAGCTCACAACAAGGTAGTGGGGAAATGGCATTGTTCTTCCATTAAAAATGAGATTTATACATTTCTACTTGGAATTTCGACCTGAAACTTTTTGGAGATGAAGAAAAGAGTATTTAATTCATATTACAAAATAAATGGGGCATTATAATCTCCCCCAAAGAGTACAATAGCTCACCAAAAACGCCCTCCCTCAAGGAGCACGAATATGCCTTCAAAACTGGAAACGGTGGAGAGAAAGTGCTGCACTAAACCAAACCATGAAACTTCCTGTAGCTGCTACCTGCAAATAAAAACTCCATTAAAGCACCATGAAAGACCTGAGTGGCCTCTCCAAACACCAACTTGGATGGGAATCTTTCACCCTCGAAATTGGCTAAGGCAAGAAACTAGTCATCCACTATCTCTCTCTTCACAAATGCAATTTTTCTCAAATCATCAAAAGCCATTCTCATACTTGATTTCTACATTTTATAACCAACATTAGCCTTCAAGGGGTCAAAATCCTCTCAATAGATTCAATAATTTTCCATTTAGAAAATATTCCTCATTTGCCACTTGTCTCCTAGTTCCAACCTTCCATCTTCTCCCAAATTCGAATTTGAGTCTCTTTAGATTCCTCCAACTCCATGAGCACCTTCTTGAGCCTATTTTGGGGCTGACATGTCATAATGGTCAGGTGTAAGAAGTCAGGTCTGAATTTTGTCATAAAATGTCATAGATGCTTCATTATTGTTGTCATAAAACTAGGGAATCTAGCCCATGTGTCCACTAGTCTCCAATTTGACTCTTCCTCTCCCATGGAGGTTACTATTCCTTCCCATTTCGAACTAATATGCTCAATGCCATGTGTTATGACTTACCAACTCACCCAAGAGTGTTCACCTTCCCATGAATTCGAATTGGCAAGAGAGAGCTGCCATGTGTCATTGAAAAATCAAGCTAGTGTGGGTCCCACCACCTCCATATGTCTCCAAAACCACTTGCCACCTAGAATTTCTCTTGAATTTATTTATTCATCATATTTATTAAATTCTTGAACCCTTCTAATGTCTAAATATCATTTATTAGTTTCCTTATTACCATCCCACATGTGCCCATCCAACCTAGGAAACTAGTAGGATTGATGGGATTGTCTTACTATGCACTTATTTGAATGGGGACATTACAGTCCTCCCCACCCAAGATTGCTTGTCCTCAAGCAATTTCAAATTTGGATGCTGCAAAATCTTCTCCTCTTCCCATGCGGCATCTTCATTTGGTAAGTCCTTCCATTGCACTAAATATTCTTTGATGATTCTACTCCTCAACCTTCTTTCCCGTGTCTTCAAAATCTTTTCCGGAACAAGTGTGAGCTGACCTTCATCATCCAAAGGAAGAAGTATTTCTGAAGTGATTATTTTCTGACCAAGAGCTTTCTTAAGACAAGAAACATGAAATACATTGTGGATTTTACTCCCTTCCGGAAGTTCTAGTTCATATGCTACTTCTCCAACCTTCCGCACTACCTTGTATGGCCCATAGTACCTTGGTTTTAATTTTTCTGCTCCATTCTTTTTGAGAGATGTTTGTTTATAGGGCTGCAACCTTAAATATACTAAATCATTGACTTGAAAGGTTCTCTCTTCTCTATGTCTATCAGCATATTGTTTTTGTTGATTTTGAGCAACCTGCAAATTGTCTTTCAAGAGCTTTAAAATTTCTTGGCTCTCTTCCACCCAATCTTTAGCCTTTGGGGCTCTACTATCACCAAATATAATGTCAGCAAATGTAAGTGCATCATAACCATATAATGCTTTGAAAGGAGACATTCCTATTGACATATGATAAGTGGTGTTGTAACAAAAGTCACCCAAGTGTAGCCATTTTGCCCATGCTTTTTGCTGCCCTCCCACATAGTTTCTTAGGTATCCTTCCAACCATTGGTTTACCCTCTCTGTTTGTCCATCAGTTTGTGGATGATAGCTGGTACTTGGAGTCAATTGAGTGCCTACCAATCTAAAAAGTTCTTGCCAAAAAGCACCCATGAATCTACTATCTCTATCACTGACAATGCTCTTGGGGAGCCCATGCAATCTGAAGATTTCTTTGAAAAAAATATCAGCCACTTGTGCAGCACTAAAAGATGATGTAACAGCAAAGAAATGAGCAAATTTTGTCAACCTATCAACTACCACATAGATGCAATCCTTACCTAAGGATTTAGGCAATCCGGTGATGAAATCCATGGAGATACTGTCCCATTTTTGCTCCGGAATGGGCAATGGTTGTAATAGGCCGGCTGGACATGTAAGTTCTGATTTGTTTTGTTGACATGCTTTACATTCATTCACATACTTCTGAACATCTTCCTTCAGCCCCTTCCAAAAAAATCTTTGCCTCAACTGTCTATAAGTTTTGAAGATCCCCGGATGGCCCGATAGTGGGGAATCATGTGCTTCTTGCAAAATTCGGTACTTGAGATTGGAGTTATGAACTAAATAAATTCTTCCCTTATAATATATCAGCCCATTCAAAATCCTATAATTATCATCCCCTTTGATTCCATCCAACACATCACAAGCAAATTTGTCTTTGGCATATTCAACTAGTAGCATGTTTTTCCAATCCTTGGCAATATCCATGAGAGAAAAGGAAGGCCTTCTTGACAAAGCATCTGCTACTATATTATTCTTTCCTTTGACATATTCAATATCAAAATCATAAGCTTGAATCTTGCTTACCCACTTTTGTTGCCTTTCATTTAGATCCTTTTGGGTGAGAAAGTGTCTTAGACTATTATGGTCAGTTTTCACCACAAACTTGCTGCCCACCAAGTATTGTCTGAATTTGGCCAATGCATGCATAATGGCCAGCATTTCTTTATCATAGATGGAGTAAAGTTTTTCATGAGGCTGCAACTTTCTGCTCTCAAAGGCTATGGGGTGTTGGCCTTGCTTTAGGACAGCCCCTATTCCTCCACCTGAAGCATCACATTCCACAACAAAAGGTTTAGTAAAATCAGGAAGTGCAAGTATGGGACAACTAATCATTACCTCTTTCATTTTTTGGAATGCTTTTTCAGCCTCTTCATCCCACTTGAAAGCATCTTTCTTAGTCAAATCAGTGAGTGGAGAAGTCAACTTGGAGAACCCTTTCACAAATTTTCTGTAGTAGGTGCATATGCCAATAAAGCCTCTCAATTCGGTAATATTTTTTGGTGATGGCCATTCCAAGATAGCCCTGATTTTTTCCATGTGTACCTTCACTCCTTCTTGCCCAATAATGTGCCCAAGATACAGTAGTTCTTTCATCCCAAACTCACATTTTGATAATTTAGCAAATAAGGACTCTTCTTGCAAGATTTTCAACACAATCTCTAACTGTTGCAAATGCTCTTCCCATGTTTTACTGTAAATGAGAATATCATCAAAGAAAACCAAAACAAACCTTCTTAGTTGCTTGCAAAATATCCTATTCATACATGCTTGAAAGGTGGCTGGAGCATTAGTTAACCCAAAAGGCATGACAAGAAATTCAAAGTGGCCAAAATGACATCGAAAAGCGGTCTTTTGCACATCTTCATCTTTCATTCGAATTTGGTGATACCCTGATCTAAGGTCAATTTTTGAGAAGTATTTGGCCCCATGTAGCTCATCCATGAGCTCATCAATCCTAGGAATAGGATACCTATTCTTGATAGTCTTTTTGTTCAAGGCTCTAAAATCTATGCACATTCTCAATGTTCCATCTTTTTTCTTCACTAGCACTACTGAAGAAGCATAAGGGCTAGAGCTTGGTCTAATGAGCCCCAACTCTAGGAGTTCTTGGATAGCTTTTTCAATCTCATCTCTAAACCTTTTAGGATGTCTATAAGGTGGTATTTGAATGGGTGAAGTACCCTCCTCCAAAACAATACTGTGCTCAACCCCCCTATCTGGTGGCCTACCATGTGGAAGGTCTCTAAAAACCTTTTCATATTTTTGCAAAAGTCTCTCTATCTCCTTTGGGTGTTTGACAATATTTATAGTTGGCTTGGGAGACGTAATATGACATTCAGCAGCCCATTCTATATCCCCATGCCTCAATATAGATCTCATGCTATTGCAAGTTACTACTTGATTTGGATAAGTGTGTTGCCCTCTCACAACTCTTTGTACTCCTTTTGAATCTTGGAATTTCATTTCGGGAATTTGATAATTTACTGTATGCTCTCCTATTGAATACAACCATTGCACTCCCAAAACCACATTAGTATCAGCAACATCAACCACATAAAAACTATCAACAAAAGTATAGTTACCTACGGTGACTTGCAGCTTTGGAACCCATGTTTTGCATTGCATTGTGTTGTGACCGGGAATGACAACTGTGAAGCCATCAAATGGTTCAATAGGTATCTTTCTTTTCTCTACCATCTCTGCATCAATGAAGTTATGAGTGGCTCCTCCATCTACCAAAACTGAAGTTCTTTGTCCTTGTACCACACCTTTGCATCAGATAGTATGATAGCGAGGTACTGCTGAAAGCACTGCCATTCTTGCTTTGTCCGGTGAAGGCTGATTTACTTCTTGTCTTTCCTCTTCTACTGCTGTCTCATATGCCTCTTCTTGATCTGAAATATGTCCATCTTCATCCATGCCCCCATCATACCCCTCATTATCAGAAAATACTTCTATGTATTGAGCCTTTCCTTTGGTACATTTGTGCCCCGGTGTCCATGGTTGGAAGCATGTGAAGCATAGTTTCTTTTTTCTAAGTTCATCCCTGTTTAGTCCCTCTTTTTTATTCCTCTCAAATGACTCTCTTTGCCAAGGTTTCTTATCATATCCATCCCTTTGCCAAGGTTTCTTTTCAAATTTATAGCTAGGCTTAGGAGGAAATCTCGTTCTAGGAAGCACATTTTGGAGATCTCTAGTCAAGCTCATTGCATCTTTTAATGTAGTTGGCTTGTGGGCTTTGACCAAACCTCTTAAGGGTTCAGCCAAACCTTCAGTGAACAGCAATACTAATCTTCCCATTGATACATCAGCCACCTTGACTGATAATTTTTGAAAGTCCAACATATATTCGGTAGGGGACCCAGTTTGCTTCAATTGAGCTAGTTCTTTGAAAGGCAATTCTGGATCTTTTTGTTCAAATCTTTCTAGTACCCTGTCAACAAATTCTCCATATGTTTTAACCTGATTATGACCCAAGGTTTTCAGCCCATGAAACCACCATTCATTGGCATCTCCTTCCAAATGCAAAATGGCCATTTTTAATGCATCCTCTTCCAACATAGGATTCAGCTGAAAATATACATCCAATTTTTGCACCCAAGTGTTAGCAGAATTTTGAGAAGAACCATCAAAAGTAGGAAGTAACATTTTTCCAATAGCACTATTCAATTCTTTGTTTTGGAATGAACTCCTATTGTCTCCCTTCATTTTAATCTTTTGCATAGCATCAATGTAGTCACTGAGTGGTACACCTCTTTACACTCTTCATTCAAATCATTCCAATCATTTACTAGTTTTTTGTAATCCAATTCAAGATTGGGTTCTTCTTTGGGTGTGAGAAATTTAGGTGCAGTATGCCTTTGTGTGCTTTGAAATTCATCAGGTCTATTATGAGGTCCTGTACTTGAGAAAATATGCTCATTCCCTTTCATCTTTTCCCCTGAGTGTGAACCACTATTATCTCCTATCATCCCTTTGCCTGAAAGTTGGCTACCCAACAATTCGAAACCTTTCATCATTTGTTTATTCATATCTAGCATAACCATGGTAAGTCCTTCAAAACATGGTTTTAAGGCTTCAATAAATTCCTCCTTATGTCTTAATTTTTCCTCCTCCTCTCTACCCATTGTTTTAGAAAAGAACTCTTTTTCTGCTACTATCTCTTCTTCAACCAAAACTTCTTCAACTACTGATTCAAAGGGTGTTGTTTTATTTGTTTGGATTCTTGTTAATACCATCAGGTGCCAAGACCATGCTCTGATACCACTTGTAATATACCTTTTTCAAATTTTATTAAAATGCCCAATTTTCCACTTTTTTTCCCAATTTCGACCTTTGACTAGTTTTACTGTTTTGACCTCCAAATCAACCCAAATGCTCCCAAATCTTCTGTAGGAGTGTATGAATGGTATTTAGACTTGAATATAAGGTTCAGGGATGTTTTATGGCCCTCCAAATACTGCTGCAAACTTGATTTGTATTCTGATCAATATATGTAATTTTGACTAGTAATTTGTGCATCAAATCCCCCTCGGGTAACACTGTAAATGGCCTTCCAAATGCCTCCAAACTCCCACAAATTTATGAACAGAGGTATATAATGTGTTAAGTATGTGATTAAGGTATAATATGCACCATTAATTGATTTTTAATACTGTTCTAACTCTCTCACATTCAACAGCAAAAACCCCCAATTCGACCCTTGGGGAAATGGCACTATTTCACCTCCCAATACAACTAAACTGAGTAAAAATGCTTCAAATGCTCAAGTACAGTACATGAAACTTGTAGAAGACATCCATGGCAGTATATTTATCACAAATATATCAGAGAATCATCCATCCATTCGAAATCATCATCAATACATTAGCTCACAACAAGGTAGTGGGGAAATGGCATTGTTCTTCCATTAAAAATGAGATTTATACATTTCTACTTGGAATTTCGACCTGAAACCTTTTGGAGATGAAGAAAAGAGTATTTAATTCATATTACAAAAGAAATGGGGCATTAGAATCTCCCCCAAAGAGTACAATAGCTCACCAAAAACGCCCTCCCTCAAGGAGCACGAATATGCCTTCAAAACTGGAAACGGTGGAGAGAAAGTGCTGCACTAAACCAAACCATGAAACTTCCTGTAGCGGCTACCTGCAAATAAAAACTCCATTAAAGCACCATGAAAGACCTGAGTGGCCTCTCCAAACACCAACTTGGATGGGAATCTTTCACCCTCGAAATTGGCTAAGGCAAGAAACTAGTCATCCACTAGCTCTCTCTTCACAAATGCAATTTTTCTCAAATCATCAAAAGCCATTCTCATACTTGATTTTTACATTTTATAACCAAAATTATCCTTCAAGGGGTCGAAATCCTCTCAATAGATTCAATAATTTTCCATTTAGAAAATATTCCTCATTTGCCACTTGTCTCCTAGTTCCAACCTTCCATCTTCTCCCAAATTCGAATTTGAGTCTCTTTAGATTCCTCCAACTCCATGAGCGCCTTCTTGAGCCTATTTTGGGGCTGACATGTCATAATGGTCAGGTGTAAGAAGTCAGGTCTGAATTTTGTCATAAAATGTCATAGATGCTTCATTATTGTTGTCATAAAACTAGGGAATCTAGCCCATGTGTCCACTAGTCTCCAATTTGACTCTTCCTCTCCCATGGAGGTTACTATTCCTTCCCATTTCGACCTAATATGCTCAATTCCATGTGTTATGACTTACCAACTCACCCAAGAGTGTTCACCTTCCCATGAATTCGAATTGGCAAGAGAGAGCTGCCATGTGTCATTGAAAAATCAAGCTAGTGTGGGTCCCACCACCTCCATATGTCTCCAAAACCACTTGCCATCTAGAATTTCTCTTGAATTTATTTATTCATCATATTTATTAAATTCTTGAACCCTTCTAATGTCTAAATATCATTTATTAGTTTCCTTATTACCATCCCACATGTGCCCATCCAACCTAGGAAACTAGTAGGATTGATGGGATTGTCTTACTATGCACTTATTTGAATGGGGACATTACATTTAGTGCCCCCATACATCCTTATGTATGTGGTTTCTATTGAGAAGTAGTAGTCGCCGTACTCACCTATTACAACCAAGGCATTGTTTGACAGACAATTTGGTTCTTTAGTGAAGAGCAACCAATAAAGGGGCATGATTAGTTCTTTACATAGTAGTTTGTAATACCCATGATATCGATGAGCCCAAGTTATTTGGTATGCTACATGAAGGGGAGTCTTAGTCCGTTGCCAAGTACATCCCAACTTAGGGAAATGATTCTTGACTAATATATAATCAATGAGGTAAGAAGACATGCAAATTTTTGCTTTCTGTTGTGAAAGGCCGATTTGAGCTGTAGCAATGTTGGACGCCATACTATCTGATATTATATCTGCCCAATTGAAGACTGTACCATGTGTGGCAACGTGGTAGATCAATGGAACCCAACTGAGTTTATAGTTGTTTCCGTTTGGTAGGCCGAAGATTCTGTTCAACATTAGGACTATGATTCGATAGGGGGTCCCAAAGTGTTGGTTGTCATATTCCCGCTACCATTGGGTCTTAGTTGCTTGTCTGGTACCATCATCTTCTTTGCACATTCAAAATTATCTATATCGACATGCCTTACCCAATCATCAATAAGCATAAATTTGGAGGAAGACAGCTTGTATGTGGCTAAAAGGTGTTCTGGTTGAAAGGAGGCAAGTCCTTCTCCATTGGCGTTTGAAATGATCTTGGTGGTTTTATCTACATGGGGCAGAATCCACCCAATCACCTTTGAGCAAGGAAACAATTTTGGCCGGGTCGCTGCCTTGTGAAGGGCAGAGCTCTTGATGTTTTGGTAAACCCTTGATTCTTCGAGGTTTGCATATGGTATTTCTCCATCTCCGATAGCTGTGTACAGGTCACCCCATTTGAATTCTGGAGTGGCCCTTGTGATGGGTTTGGTGTCTTCAAACATTGTTTCAATTGGTATAATTGGAGTTGTTTCTACGTTAGGCTCAATCTACATGCCCTTCTTCTTGTTGGATTTTTTAATCATAACTGATGTGAAAAAATAATTGGTGAATAGTGAGGAACTTGACATGTGTATAAGGGATATAATATTGAAGATTGAGCAACTAAGAAGTGGTTAAACAACAATTGAAAGTTACATAAATTAAAGTGAGTGAAATGTACATAAATTAATGATTAAAAGGATCAAGATTCACAATGGTTTGCACCACACACTGGGCAATGACTTAATTGAGTTAGACCACACAGTAGACCAATGCATCTGGAACACATTTGGATCAAATGAATAAATGTATCACGAGCGATGTGAATTGAACAGTATGAGAAGCGAAGGGTTTTGGGGATTAAGGGCAATGTTTTCTGGAATAGATGAATTGCTATGGGAGGTAAAGTTAGGGGTGAAGTTGAAAGGGGATGGTTCTCTAATAATGGCTGCTTCCAATGTGACAACTTCAAATGTGGCCAATGCGATAGTCCTGGCAACAAGAATTAAGGTAAGTGAAAAAAAATGTTAAAATAAAGTGAAGTAAGGAGTACAAAACTAAATAAGTGAAATTGAAGGTGTGGAAAGGAAAACATACATTGTATTGTGTATAGTGTTGCATGTACACTTGCTGATTTTGATGATTGAACCTTCTCGGAGTTGGTGGCTTTCCACAACGTGATTGTAGCTATTTGGAAGCAATGTTTCATGCTTATGAATTCCGTCAGAGATAGAGATTCAGAATCGGGGTGTTGCTGAGTTAAGAGAGCTTACTCGTTTGAGAGCAAGAACTTATACAAGTGGGCATAGGTCAACCACACCATGCAACAAGGGTAAAACATATTTTTTAACTGTAATTTATGGAACAAGGGACTATGTCTACCCGACATAATAACTGCGTTGCACTTGTACTCAGTTTGTCATCGTATAACCAATCTGGGCAGTTGAGTTTCCTGAAACCCTACCCCATCCATACATCATAATATACATCACAATAATCATGCGTAAGTAAATAATGCATCACTCGCATACCATTTATCTTTCGGAGTCATGTCCCCGAGGCTCTCCCACTTCGTAGGATCCAACTATCACTTAGCCATTTTAACTTGTAAGTTAGTCTCCGACATACGATCTAGAATATCGTGCATAAATCCTCGACATGTACACATACATTTCATCATAATAAAACAATAATCAATTCATTTATTCACCATGCACTTGGCGTAACATTCATTCGTTCAACATATAACTTTAACGGTATCCACATACCCATCATTCAGTAATTTGCATTTATGAGACATAATTAACACATGATACATATCTAAACATGACTACATATCATAATACTAACATCACACATGCACATATATATATTGGAAAAATAATAGAACCATATGTCCACGGTGTCGTCAAACCGACGAAGTCTCACAATCAAGAAAATATAACATATAATAATAGCTCAGGTAGTAATGTCAAAACGGGGCGTTACATACACCAACCCTTCAGGAAACTTCGTCCCGAAGTTATGGTCCTTCACGATCATAGGGAATTTCTATGACATAATATCTTTGTGGCTTGCTATCAAAATACCACAGCTATACTAATCCCACTGGACCTTTGCTTATCAAACATGTCAATTCCATAAAGAGTTTTAATTTATTTATCACAGGGAATGTGCTCTTATTTTTCACTCTCCATCTTGTACACATAGCCAATTTATCCTTCTTAAAGTTCATCAAACACATCTTTTGCAAAATAGTTAACATGCTATTAATTCTATGGTTCTTATCTATAGCGCAATTCATAGGAATACCTTGTCTCCCATATTGCATCCTCTTCGTTTCAAAATTTATTGTTATGACCAATTTACTACTTCTTAGTTTTACTAAGCCTATTTCTAACCTAATCACTTAATTTTCATTTGTTTTCTTAATTATTCAAGACAATATCTAAAATGATACCAAGTGTAATTCCCATCAAGGTTCATTAAGCCTTGATTGGGTATTATAGTTTCATTTCAAATTCATATTTATTCACTTTCCCAATCCGTCTCTATCTACATTATAAATATTAATTACAATTTGAATTTCTACACATAGATCAATCCCACTCTTAAGATTAACTAAATTTGCCAATAGTGCAATCAACTCATGCACACTGTGGATCTTACATTAATTCACATATTCAGTTAATCCATTTTAAGCATTTCTTATTAATGTATTACATGCTAATTCACAACACTTTTAAGAGTTCTAACCCATGAGTTTTGCAATACACCATTCGTTTTATAGTTTTTAGTTGATACACGGTCGTTTTCTTCTAGTATACAATCCCCTCATGCTCATTATGAGTGTCTACCTATCATGATTATATACATACTTTGTACAATTGTATGATCCTACAAGCCTCTTGTATTGTCAATTGTATCTTTTCTATCTCTACAAGGAAAATAACATGCTTTCATTGATCATACCAAATCATTCATATTTACTCCATAGACACATGTGGCTAGATTCTAGTCTTTTGTTACAAACTTTTATTTCTTAAGCCAACTTGGAAAAAGGTTCTCCCTTTAGTTGTTAGTTAATATTGTACATAGAGCACCCTTGAAGGGTTTGGAATACAACAATCTTCCTTAACTTATGAACATCTACTAAGATATTACTCTAATTGTTATTTACAAAATATAGTGACATTAGAGTTTCTTGTTTATCCCTATCAATCGAGCTCTCATTACCAATAATATAACTCAGATTCTAATAGGTTAAAGGTAAGGTATAGGATATTTTTCATCATAGTTGTGACACATACTTCTTCTACATACATAATTTTATGACTTAGTTACACTGGGTGCATTAATATAACCCTATCCACGCTTGTGCACCTCTTATTCTTTTAATTACATATCTTATTTTCTTAACTTAAGTTTTTTTTTTTTAACCTTATGCTTACAATCTTTATTGACCATGATGGTCGCTGGCCCTTCTCACATATCCCAAGTTCCCTCAAGATATAAGCATACAATGATTTCCCCGGCTTTGGAACATAGGCATAGATATTACTAATCCATGTCTAAGGAATACAACTACATTATGGCCTCATGGTTTCCACTACCAATATTATTAATTCCTTGTATAATGTAGATTAGATCAAAATAGGGTGAATTCCACATATAGGGGCCTCTTCATCATAATTAAGGCACAACCTGCCCCTACGAACAAGAATTTACAAAACACCAACATAATTTAAGAATCAGTTTCCTACATGGATCCATGACTGCAATCTAGGACTACTGCCTTGTAATTATTACACAACACTTTAAATAGGACTCCAACTCGTGATCCTCAAGGTATGCCCCTTTCATTTACAGTTATAACCTAGGAATAAAGAACACTACCTTATGGAGTGCAACCAAATCATGCCCATCATGAATTATAACCTACTACATCTACATAAGTACCCTGTAGGATTGTACGATCTGCCAAGCTTATAATATTGTCCATTCTATCTAGTCTATCCCTTCAAGGTGAAAACGTGTCTTTACTAGAATCAATCTTATATACTCAATTTAGCATTAATGGATAGAATTTATTCATGCATACTCATCCTACTCCCTCAATCAAATATTGTGTAAGGACATGCATACTTGGATCCCATTTTTATTTATCTACTTGTTGTCTCTTATATTATAAATATTGTACTTTCATTTTGGGAATAACTTTTGAAACATACTTATCAATACATAATTGTCACTTTATACTTACATGCATATTTCATTATGTTAAATGTCGTTCTACATACACCATATTCTTACACCTATATTTGATTTCGTTACTACATTTTTGCTTTACAATTTTATTTAGTAATACCACCCCCTTTTTGTTTGAAGGATATGTTATTACATTTTATCTATATAGTCTTACTCCTCCTTGGGTTTGTATAACTTAATGATATGTCATGTCTCTCTTAGATTATTTCTCGAGTGTCGTTCATGGTTAAGTTTTTGTAATTAGGCTTAAGTTCGATCTTAACCTCCTACAAATTTATTGAGTGGAGGAAAACCTCCAAGCCACATTTGGTACACAATTTTATTTATTTATTTTGTGTAAACAGTTTCATTAATATGTGTAAATATAGAGCATCCCCTCCCTCTCTCTCTCTCCATATATATATATAAACTTACCATTCCCATATTATTACTAAATTTAGATAATTTATATACCTAAACATATAACATACTCATTATCCTAATTTCTTCATATTGGGCCCCTTCCTTATTTAAACTTTTGATAAGTATTATCATTATTATAACTATAGTTGATTAAGTACAATCCTCATTAATGCATATCATTGTTTGATTATATATATAAACAATTTTCGTTTACCTTGCCATCTTATATACCTCGCCCTCTAAATTTACTTAATAGCTACATATATTTGAACTAAATTAAATTTTAAATTCGTTAATGTTTTAAATCTATAATATGTTGACTTCACCATGGTCCCACTAATAATGAAACTTTAGTATTTAATTTATTTAAAAAATAAAATACTTTACATTTTATTTTTTAACTAAAAGTATAAATACTTTAATAATGAAAATTTAGTTAGTTTTTATTTATTTATTTATTTCAAAATAAAATCCTTTACAAATAGTAAACCTTCTTCACTAACAAATTATTTAGGAACTAGGACCACATTGAAGCACCAAAACAAATAATATATGCCCTGGTCTTTTATTAAGGGAAAACCTCGGATTCGTTGGAGCTTTTGACTCATAAATGATATTTTTGTATAAGAAATTGTTTATGAGCTTGTCAGTTTAGGATCCCAGCACTAAACCCCAGACTTCGCCGAGGAGTTCTGGGTGCCATTATTTGGGAATCATCTTGATAAACTTCGCAATCGCTCGGCGCCTCACGAAGCCCCCCCCCAACCTTTTGATTATATTATGAAAAGGGGATAGCATTTAATTGCTTCTTCTTTTTTTTTCACAGAAAAAATTTAACTTACTATTAATATACGAAATAGTAAATAACACCAGCTGTCAGAATCATACATGTCTGCTCACAAGCCCAGTAATATGGACTTGCCAGACAATGCCAGATGAGTCAACATCAACAACAGTAAAGTCCAGAAATAACACCATATGTCCGCAATAATAGTCAAGAATCCCTCCGGAAGGAGAAACGGATCCAAATATCACAGTATAAACAAATAAGTCCATGATCATAAAAGTATATCAAATAAGTCTACAGCAACAGCTGTCAAAAACCATGTGTATCATATATAAAACATAACATATTAGAATATGCCAAAATACAACCATATCGACTGTCAAATCTGCCGCAAAAATAGATAGTGTGAGCATAGATGTCCAACAAGAAGTTGGATCCAGGCTCTAGGATGTATCTGCACATGTAGCTAACCGAGAAGTAAGTATAATACCCGCAATATAAAGTGCATAAATAACAAAATACAGTCAGACATAAATAGCATCAAAATATCAAGACCAATGAAGATGATAAGAACCCTGTGAAGAAAGAGTATCCGCCCGCCATTCTTGCCACATGATGACCCCAGCTTGAGAATGAAGAACACGCTTAGAAAGCATATCCGCTTCCATATTAGCCTCCCGAAAGACATGCTCAAAATGGAGATGTTCAAAATCCCGGATAAGATTTTGGGCCGCATCCATCCAGTGTTTGAGGAGCAGAACATTGAGTGATGTCTTGCCACTCGCCCAAGAAATAATAGATAAAGAGTCACCAAAAATTACAAGTGAGGTGATCTTTTTCAGCCTCGCCCAGAAAAGTATAAGCCACAGGGCACATAACTCACTCCTAGTATTGGATCCATTCCCCAGGTTAAGCCAGATATGTATGGAAAAATCCATGTTCAAGTGTAGTATGGCGCCCGCTCCACCACCCCCCACACCGACCCTCCGCCGCCCCATCAAAAAAATCACATGGGAATACAAGCACAGGAGGATCATGTCTACGGGTTATGGCAAGTGTATCTCTCCCACAATCAGCACCATGAGCAGAGATGAATTCCTTATGAGTAGCAGAAGTTTTATAGCAGATACCATCCCTAGAAGGAAATCTGCCTTAAAAAATACACATGTTTCTAGCCTTCCAAACCTCCCAGATCATAAAAAAAGGAAGTTCAGGACATCCCCCATCCAATCGATACCAATGCTCAAGATTTTCATTCAAAGTACCCTGATTCCAGAGATAATGTATACCTGCTTTAGATGCAATAGCATTCCAGATGTCCCTGATGTAACAACAGGATGAGAAAAGATGGTCTACGGTTTCTTCCTGTGAGCAACAGAGTATGCACCTTCTCGGACCGCAGAAGCCACGACGACAAAGATTATCCCAGGTTAAGATCTTATTGCACAACGTAAGCCAGGCAAAGCATTTTATCTTGAGGGGTAATATGAGTTTCCATATATATTTATCCCACCACCTCACCGATGATCTGGAATCAGCAAACATAGAGTCATAATCCAATTTAGCTGTGACAATCCCACCAGCCACATCCCACGTCCAAATAAGTCTGTCAGCTTCGTCAGATAATCTGATATTAGATAGATACATCGGTCGGGTGTATTCCTCCCATTCATTCCCCAATGAGCCCGTTAATCCCAGTTGCTCAGCCGTAATCCAGTGTGTATGCCCATCCACATACCGACAAGCCACATGAGCCAGAGTGTAGTAGCCATATGCTCTAAGATGAGTCCTTAAGTTTAATGATAGAGTATGTTTCGAAGGACCACCCATGAATGGATCCGTTCCCAGCTTAATATTACGACCATTGCTCGGCATCCATGCAGTCCACTGTGTTATAACCCTGAAAGCACATAATAAACCATTCCAGATGTTTGAGATACCCAGAGTAGCAGGTCTGGCCAACCGTAACCAATTTGATACCGGGATTTAATTGCTTCTTATTAGCCTTTAATCCTCACATTTTTGTCTTTGTCAGGACTAGTCTTCATATTAACCTTCTATTGCTTCCACGCACGATGATCCTATGACAAATGGGTGGTTCATGTGCTACTTCCATAAGCATCTACAGGCAATGTGGGTTTTCTTCATTCATCAATCCGTATCTGCTCGTCCCCCATACAAATATGATAACTTTATATATATATAGTGTTTAATGCATTCCTTTCTTCATCCTCATTCTGAGAAAACTATTTATTACAAATAAATTATTACTCCAATAAACGACCCAACAAACTTAATTTAGGATAAAGTTGACTGTTTATTAATCTTAGATTATATGTTAATATATTCCACTTACCTACATTCAACAGTGAATCCACTACATGTATGTGAGTTATGGTTGTGAATGGCGGCCAGGTTGTAATTATTGGGATATTCCTATACTCCATCCTAGTGCTACTAACATTTTCATTATCTTGCATTTCAGTCATGCAATTGCATGCATCCCAGTCATCAGTCCCAGCACCTAGTCCTCATTTAGATAGCCCCGGGAGCTTCTTTCCACTCATTTTTATCCCTCTTAATCAGTGATGTGCCCACCTTTCACCTAACACTTTTGAAAGGCGCCCTTCTTCACCTACCACTCAGTTACACTTCAGTTAATTGAGTTATTTGTGGATCTCTCCTTGATTTGGGGATTGATTGACTTGTTAACTAACTGAAACACTCCGTTGGACCCCCAGTGAGACTAGATTGCCTATTTTGACTCCATTCAACTCCCCATGTGCCCTCCATGTGCCCTCCACTGAGCCTCCTTCACTACATTAGTGCTTCCATGTGCCAGTTACACCTACCACACTCAGTTAGACTCAATTTGACACCTGGTTGACCGTTACTTGTGCATTGATGACTCCACTGATGATGATGAGGACTTCTAGTGGTGTGTTGTTGACACTCCACTGATGATGATGACTCCTAGTGCAGATAAGCCATGCCCATGTAGGCTAATTCGAATTGCCACCTTGGCATTCGAATCCTCTCCACCATTGTATTATTTATTGTTCATATTATGATTAATGAATTAGTGTGTGATGTTATTATGCTTCTATCCGAGTTCTACTATATCACAATTCTGTTGCTCCTTTACACTGCATTGACCACTCTTCTTCTATTTTCCTTCTTAATCTTAATCTTTCTTGTGAGGTATACATCAGCTCTTAGATCTGCTGTGAGGATTTTCATAGTAATGAGCATTAGGTTTTTTCTTTTTTTTTGCAAATGTGGGTGGTACACAATGTGGTCACGTGGAGAAGCAATGGTGTTGTTTTCTATTCCAAGGGATGAATGTTTTGGTAACCACCAAGTGGATGCATAATTACAATTTTACAGCTGTGTTCTATTATCCTTCTAGGTAGTCTCGGCATCGGTGAATTATTAAACCCTGGTCTCCTTGATCTCGGTGTTAGAGGTGCAAATCGCACTAAGTTGCCTCTAGTATGTCTAGGTTTTAATGCTATCAAGAATACGTTCTAACTCCTCAACACCACGACAACCTGCATGAAGGCCACGCGGTTGTTTCTCCACGACTATGAGATAAGATGGGTTTTCGCACCCCAATTTTTTTTTCTTAGGGATGAGCTCTGCAACTTAATGGAATACGAAAAAACGCTAACGCTAACATGGGGTTATCGAAGGGTAAGCATTAGAGTCTTGAAGGCCAAAAGTCTCTCCATGGAATTACTTAATTTATAGATATTTCACTAGTGGCGCGAGATTGAAACCTGTAAATTCTCTCAATCCCTGCTCAAGGGATCGCTCAAATTGTAGAGCTCAAACGGTGTAGTGATACTAAGGATCACTGGAGTTAACAGGAAAGAGCTCTCGAACCATTAACATCGATGGCAGCAAAATCAATAACCATGCAAAACAGAATGGAGCAGAGGACAACAATTCATCTAATGCACAGGTTGATGTTCTTTCTTTTTCTTACAATGTTAAGTATGGAAACTGTTATCTCTAGGATTGTTCCTAAGATTTACTTAGCCTTTATTTATTTTCTGTATATTTTTTCTATCAGTTTAGCCTATACTTTTCCCATTCCTTAAACATTTTTGCCATTAGTTATCTTTTCATAATTTAATTAGGATTTGGCTCTAGTTCATACTTTTTATTTCAAAATAAATTTCATTTTCTTGCATTAACAAACATTACAAATGCTTGTGAAGCTCTAAATATTATAATTTTGATTTAAAATGGTGAACTGACAGCTTCTGCTGTAATTTCAAATTTGAAAACGCTGTCATTTTTTGAAAAATGCTGTCAGTTTCGAATTTCAAATCATGATTTAATAGGGTTGTAAATGCTTGTAATTTTAATTCGTTGCAATCATGATTCGAAATGTTTGGGGGACCTGTAAGTCATATATGCATGAATTTAACATATGGTCGACAGCATGACGACCTTCTCCATTCGACATTTGGCAATCAGGCCAGTACACCGGTCAGGATCATGAGTAGGTTTGTTCAGCATCGAAATTGGTGAATGCTATGTACAGAAATGAAATATCGGGAATGTATCAAGCAAATTAGGGTCTGTTAATCCAGCTAAATTTCCATGCAGGTGCAGAGAAGGGTTTCGAAATTGAAAAGAGGTTATCAATATTGAGAGTTTATGTATTGTAACAAGATCCAATGGATGAAATTTCCACGCAGAGCCCGAAGAAAAAACCTGGAGGACTCATATGCAGAGTTGAGCCCAACAACATTGAATGGATTTCCCAATTTCCTCTGACAACAAGGTTAATGAAAAATGCTGGATGGTTTATATTTTGTGAAAGGTTATAGGGGTATAACCTTCAGGTGACGAAGGCATTTATAAAAAATTACAAAGAAGGAGTGGTCGATTTCAAGGATTTCAAAATTGTGGTAAATGAGCAGGTTGTTGCAGAAGTCACAGGTATCATTGCTGAAGGCGAACAATGGTTCAAATAGCAAGACTTTGAGGGAGATTATGGAGAGTTCATGTTACCAGGGTTTGAGAGTTTGAATTGGAGCAATGGCGTGCACATAAGCAAAATAAAACCTAATTGGAAAATTCCACTCGAGGTAATCCAAAATTACATTACCTGTGATGGTCGGTTTGATAAGGTTTTAAGATGCCATGTTAGGTTATTAATGCATTTACAGGGAAGAAAGAAGTTAAATCTTCCATATTACTTGTGGAGGAGTCTGCAAAAAATGGTTTTATCAGTTCAAAAACGGCCAAAGCACACCGACTGTTCTATCTTTCACCAAGGGCTTATTAAATTGTTGATTTTACACCATTTGAAGCAAATAGGCAAAGACTGGGACCGGTTTATTCGTGAACAAGGGTTTGAGACTAAAGAAAAGAAGAAATCCACCAAGAAGACATGTCAAGAAAGCAAATCGTCAGATGGGAAAGCACAGTGTGAAAATTCTGGAAAAGAACAAGATACTGTTCAAACCCTACTGAACATTGATGAAGATAAACCAATAAACAGTGTAAATTCAAAAAAGATGGATTTGGGGCCGAGGACCAGAGCCAGAGCTAAAGTGGCCGCAGAGATTAGATTGTTAAAAAAGCCTGTAGGAGAACATCAAATTGTGCCGGTGAATGAGTCCGATGATGAGATGAATATACAGGAAAAAGATACTCTTGTAACTGAAGGTGAGGGTTCTATTGATGTACAGATACATGTAGGGCAAATACCTGAAATATTTGTGGAAAATAAACAAAGGCATATAAAAAATCAAGCTTCAAGCTCTGGCATACAGAAGGATAATATTGTAGTGGATGCAGAGGAAATTAAAAGAGTCTCGGAATTGGATTTGGTAAAGAGATCTTTGCAATCTTATAAAGAGCAGTGTCGTTACTTGCACAGTATTAATGAAAGTTTGATGATATCGAACAAAAGATTGCGAGAGGACCTGGAGCAGAGGGATATTGATTATGAGAAGCTAGCAGTGATTGCCAAGGATACTTTGCAGAAAAAGAAAGTTATGAATGAAGAATGCAAGCAGATGAAGGCCCAGCTAGACCAGTTGAAGGGGCGAGAGCGCAATGAAAATGCGGAATTTGCCATGTTACAACGAAGATCACAAGTTTTAAATGAAATGGATGATTTATCTGAGTAATCAAGAAGTCTTTAGTCTGTCTTCTACAATTAAGAGATAAGATATCTTAGGTGTCAAATTGTTATGATTAGGTTTGCTTGTTGTAACAATTCAATAGACTTAGACTTTATTTTAAAAACTCTATCTTATTTTTTGGAGCGATTAGATCCAATGTAATAGGATCTAGTAATTGTTTTCTATTTTTGAACAAATTTTGTATAAATAGGACATAGACAGAGGTAATAAGGGTTGGAACTGGAGGAACATGATAGAAGTTTGATTTTAAGGAGCTATTTCATGCAGATTTGTATGTATTTCTTATGTTAATTTTTGCAGAAGATGACTGTTATGAATTAAAAATATGATCTTTGAGCCATTTCTTTTTCAATTTATGAAGTGTATGATTTTGGTACTCTGTCCATATGTGGTCTAAATTCCATGTTATGATTCTTCCAAATAGTATATAACTATGCCCTCATCATGAAATATATTTGAGCTTTTATATTCATAGCCTTAAGATCACAGTCTTTCTTTTGCTTCTATTTATATATTGAGATGTTGTACTGTACCTGTCTTTTATTTCCTTTTAAATATTTTAAATAATTATGTTTTCTGCTTCCACCAAACAAAACTGAAACAGTCATTGTGTAGATGCCTTATTCCTACAACCAAGATCTCCTTAAGCTTGATCCCCAGTAGTATAGGATCAACTTTAGGGATAACATCTTTTGGCGTCGTTGCCGGAGACGAAGAAACGAAAGTATATCTTCCTTGGGTGTTGACATTTTTATAGCTGGTTTTGAGAGGTGACAGAATCAGTACATTTGTTTACAGACTACATTCACCTGACAGTCAGAAAGTTACAGTGGCTTCAAAGCCGATTGGTACAAGAGGGAATCCTACATCCTTTACATGAAGGAGTTTTTGATCCAGAAAAGATTATCAGGGAGGCTAGAAGGAAGTTAAATTTTTCATCATCCAGTAACCTTCAGTTTTCCACTAATGATGCACAATTAGGACCTTCCTCTTTAAATCCTGTGAGTATTCAAGAAGAAAATAAGTTGGATCTATCTTTGAACATCCCAGAGGTGGATGATCTAAATCCAACACAGGTTGGTGAATTCAATGCTTATTCAAACCCCCTATTTGTAAAACATAAACATGTCCCTAAAGAAGTCTTTACCTTGAAGTCTTTGACAGTTCTTGAGATTCCTCTCATGAGCAGAATCTTCATTGGCCAGTTGAAGATAGAAGTACCTTCTCCCCCACAAACTGAACCCCCATCTCCTTCACAAGTAGCCCATCTTTCACATATAGTGAAATCTTCAGCTCTACAGCATCAGCCAATTGTTATTTAGACATCTCATTCACCAAATATGGCTGGTCAACCTCCTGATATGTTTGACCACATGGTAACAGCAAGATATGCCCCATTAGTTATGCCTAGATCCTTAAATCCTTTTCCTGGTGGGGATTACCAGAAATACTTGCCCAAATTTGATGGCCAAGGTGGTAGGACTGCAGAAGAACATTGGGACAAGTTTTGTAGTTATGCTGATAATTACAACATTGAAGCTAGGGATGTGTGGATGAGAATGTTCGTACAGAGTTTGGATGGAGAGGTGAGAAAGTGGTTCAGGGAACTACCAGTGCTGGCTCTATAGATACTATGGCGGAATTACAACATGTTTTTATCAGGCAGTAGGGAGACACAAAAGATTATCTCTACTATTATACATAATTTACAGCTTTAAAAAGAAATCCTGTTGAAGCTGTTGCAGACTTTTCCAAATTTTTTAATAAAATGTATAACAAAATTCCCATAGAAATTAAACCTACTGAAACTGCAGCCAAGTTAACTTATGCCAATGCCTTTGATCATCAGTTTTCCTTGTGGTTAAGAGAGAGAAAAGCAGTGTCATTGATGAACATGCAGGATGCAGCTTTAGAAGTTGAGTCTAACATTTTGGCATCAAATAAGCTCAGAGAAGAGGATGAGTATCAAAAGACAGATCGAAAAGGTAAAAAGGAGATGATGCCCTCTTCTTTTGTTACAAAAGATGCAGATAATAAATATGATGAAATGCATAAGACTATAAAATAATTGTCTGCAAAGCTTAATAGAATGGAAATGGAGAAGAAAAATCAGAACAGGCCTGCCTATGATAATGACAATAGAAACCCAAATCAATTTAGGTGCCCTTATCCTCCCAGATTCATGTCCAAAGAGAGAAGGAAAAATGACATTGAAAGGGAGAAGAGAGAGAATGAAGATCAAAAGGTACAACCACCTTTTCAGAGCAATTTAATAAGGGAGGATGATCCTTATGAAACAACAATAGAAGAGAATGAAGAGTCAGACCATGATATTAATCAGCTGGATGATGTATATGCTTCTAAATTTATAACTAGGGATTATTACTATGCTACAACAGAGATTAATTATGAAGAAGGAAGTGTTAATGAGCAGCAATCTGAAATTTGTCAGCAACAAAGATCATATGGACTTAGGTCTGGGGTAAAACAAGCTGCACCATTCAAAAAGAAGGTGAAATTCGTGCCCACTAAAGCAACATTGCCTTCTACAGAACAGCAGGAACCACAAAAAGATAAAAACAACCCCGTCAAATTAGCAGAAGGAGGTAATATGCTTGGTTTTGATTTGGAGCATGAGATAAATAGAATCAAGGTTCGCATCCCTTTAACTGAATTGATAAGGAGCAGATCTTATAGAGAACCTACCATGAAAATCTTGAACTCATCACTTGTTCATGCCTCAGAAGATGTGATAATTTGCAGGAGAAAGATCCCACCATTATCACTGGTTCGAAAGCTTCTGACCAGTCATAAATAAAATCCTGTTATCCCCCACCTTTTTATATTACACTTACCATACATGACCAGATGTTGCATAATTGTCTTTTGGATTCAGGTGCTTCGCACAATCTTATGCCAAAAGAGGTTATGGAAGCCTTAGGATTATCTGTCACAAAACCTTATCATGACTTATATGCTTTTGATTCCCAAGCTGTCAAGTGTTTAGGAGTCATAAAAGACCTTGTAGTCAACCTTACTCAGTTACCTATGAAAAGTGTTCTCATGGATGTTGTAGTGGCTGATATCTCTCCTAAGTTTGGCATGTTGCTGTCAAGATCATGGGTTAAAAAGATAGGAGGCACTCTCCAAATGGATCTATCATATGCTTCAATTCCTATATTTGGAGGTGAATATAGAAGGTTATACAGAGAGGTGCAGTTGGCATTTCTGGTAAGTGATGACAGAAATCCCACAAATCATCCTATTTATACAGTACAAGAGGATATGGGTTCATGCATGTTACAGGTAAATGATGATGATGCTGGGGTTTTGCAAGTTTGGAAAGACAGTTCAGTTCAATGTGACACAGAAGAAAAGGAAGGGATTTGGCAGATGTACTTTGATGGGTCATCAAACAAAGATGGAGCAGGGGCTGGTGTGTTGTTAATTTCTCCTGGAGGTGAGATGATTTCATTAATGTATAAATTGGAGTTCCAAACCACAAATAATACTGTTGAGTATGAAGCACTAATCCTTGGATTGAGGGCTACAAAAGATATGAATATTCAAAATCTTGCAGTGTTTGGTGACTCCGAATTGATAATTCAGCAAGTGAAAAGTATTTATCAGGTAAAGCAATCATTATTGAAAGTTTACAGAAATGAAGTGTGGGATATGATAGATAATTTTTTTTCTGTGCTTTTAATATAACATATATTCCAAGAGATTGTAATTAGACTGCAGATTCATTGGCATTAGCAGCAGCATATTTTAGAATTCTTAAATTGACACACCTAAAGTATCCCATTGATGTGAGGTATAGGCCAACAGTCCCAGATGATATTAAACATTGGAGGGTTTTCCAAGATGAGCAGGAAATAAAAGAGTTTTTAGAATTAACTGAAGAGTTTGCAGATGACCAGGTTGACCTAGATGAAGACTTAGATCTGGCTGAAATGTCTACTCATGCAAAACAGTCAATTGCTGATAAAAAAATTCTGGATTTAAAGAGCAATTTTATCCCTAAGGGACTTGTTCCATTAGAGAGGCTGTTTTCAAAAAATGATACATTGTTGAAAAATAATTTTCAAACCACTGAAGAGAGTGTAATCAACCGTAATATTGGGTCTGTGGCAAAACCAAGGATGGTTAAGATATCTAAACAATTATCAGAAAAGGACAGAAACAAATACATCATTTTGTTGAAGGCATTTATAGATATTTTTGCATGGTCATATGAGGATCTTAAAACCTATGACACTAATGTTATTCAGCATAAGATCCCATTAAAGCCTAATACTAAGCCTTTTAAACAAAAATTAAGAAGGCTTAATCCAGCACTTTTACCAGTCATTGAAAAAGAGGTGAAGAAACTACTGGATGCTAAGATTATTGTTCCTCTTAGGTACTCCTCTTGGGTAGCTAACCTTGTTCCAGTACGCAAGAAAAATGGGGAAATAAGGTTATGTGTAGATTTTCGAAATTTAAACAGATCATGCCTTAAAGATAACTATTCATTGCCTAAGATAGATCAGATTTTGCAGAGAGTGGTTGGTGCAGAAGAATTTCAATGATTGATGGTTTCTCTGGTTATAACCAGATTGCAGTTCAGCCGGAGGATAGAGAGAAAACAGTTTTTACAACCCCCTGGGGTACATTCATGTATGACAAAATGCCTTTTGGGCTAATGAATGCAGGTGCCACATTTCAAAGGGAAATGGATATAGCATTCGTAGGTGAGAATGAAAAGTTTGTGGTCATTTATCAAGATGATATCACGGTCTTTTCTAGATCTGATGAAGAGCATCTGAAACATCTGAAGCAAACTTTTATGAAATGCAGAAGATTTGGGCTATCATTGAACCCAAAAAAGTCTCACTTTGCTATGACAGAAGGTAAGTTATTGGGTCACATAGTTTCTGCAGATGGGATTAAAATAGACCCTGAGAGAGTGAAAGCTATTTTAAAGATTGCTATTCCCAGAAATAAAAAAGAAATCCAGTCTTTCATAGGAAAAAATAATTTTTTGAGGTGGTTTATTCCTAACTTTGCTGAAACTATTAAGTATATTACTGATATGCTTAAGAAGGACAGGGAGGTAAGATGGTCTTAGCAAGACAAACAATCATTTGAGAAAATTAAGCAAGCACTGGTAGAAGCACCTGTGTTGGCATCCCCTGATTACAACAAAGATTTTGCAGTGTTTTCATTTGCATCAGAAGAAACAATTGCTGCTGTGTTGTTGCAAAAAAATTCTGAGGGATTAGAGTAGCCCATATCCTTTTTTAGTAAAACATTAAGGGATTCAGAGTTGAAATATACTAGTATGGAGAAACAAGCCTATGCTTTGGTAAAGGCACTTAAATTTTTTAGAATATATGTACTCCATTCTAAAGTTTTAGCCTATGTGCCTAATTCTGTTGTTAAGGAAATCCTAGTACAACCGGACAGTGAAGGAAAAAGGGGTAGATGGATTGCAAAAGTGATGGAATATGATGTGGAGATCAAGCCCACTAAATTGGTGAAAGGGCAGGTCCTAGCAAAGCTTCTCTTAGAATCAAATTGTCAAATACTGGATTTGCATATGATGGTAGAAGGTGCAGAAGAGGTCGAAGAACAAGTCTACAGCAGCAGGTATGATGACAGTCCTTGGTATGCTGAAATTGTATATTTCCTGTTACATTTACAGTCTCCCCAGGAGTTAAGTAAAAATGAATGCCGATCAATACAATTGAAAGCTCTCAAATATGTGTTGATTGATCAAGTATTGTACTGGAAGGATCCTGGAGGAATACTTCTCAGATGTTTGGATAAATCAGAAGCAAATAATGTCATTGAGGAGATGCATGCCGGTGTGTGTGGTGGACACAAATACTGGAAGGCCACAACCTTCAAAATATTAAGAGCAGGGTATTACTGGCCCACTCTTTTCTCAGATGTATACCAACAGATTAGGGCTTGTGAAAAATGTCAGAAGTTTGCAGGTAAACATCAGTTACAGCCATTAGCCTTGAAACCTATTTCAGTAGATGCTCCTTTCCAACAGTGGGGTCTGGATTTTATAGGTGAAATTCATCCTCCGTCTAGTGGCCAACATAGATGGATCTTAACTGCAACAGATTTTTTCACCAAATGGGTAGAAGCCATTCCTACCAGAAGAGCCACAGACCAAATTATCATTAATTTCCTGCAAGAAAATATTCTCAGTAGATTTGGGTGCCCTAGAAAACTCCTTACTGATAATGCCCTTGCATTCAAATCCAAAAAGATGATAAAATTTGCTGAAGACCATAACATTTCCTTGAGACAATCTACACCCTATTATCCCCAGGGCAATGGACTATCAGAGTCCAGCAATAAAAGCATTATAAACACTATCAAGAAAATGTTATCAGAGAATAAGAAAAATTGGGATACTAAATTAAAATTTGCATTATGGGTAGACAGAGTTACTTTAAAGAAAGCTATCGGAACCACTCCATTTCAAATAGTGTATGGAACTGAAGCAGTATTCCCAATTCAATTGATGACTCCAATAATTAAGTTTGTGCAGGAAGCTGAAGAAGAACCAGAAATAAATAAAAGGAGAACATTTCAGATAATTCAGTTACAGCAAGAAAGGGAAGCTCTCATAGACAAAGCTGAAATACACAGAAATAGGATGAAAGAACGCTTTGATAAAAAGGTAAAAAAGAATATGTTTGCAGTGGGTGATCAAGTGTTGAGATGGGATGCCAGATATGAGGATAAAGGAAAACATGGTAAGTTTGATGCTCTGTGGTTTGGACCATTCATAGTGATGAAAAGTTTGGGAAACAACACCTTTGTTCTACAAACTTTGGGAGGTAATGAGATTCCAGGTCCAGTTAATGGACGCTTTTTAAAGTTGTTTCATACTTGATTGAGATGACATGTTTTTGTATATATTCATTGTACATATCAGTTCAAATAAGTTCAGTAGACTCCAGCCCAATAAGACAAGTTTAAGAAGGCACAGGTCATAATGTTCTTAAGATCTTACAGAGAAGACCTTATCCCCAGACGGAGCCAGATGTTATCTCTAGGATTGTTCCAAAGATTTACTTAGCCTTTATTTATTTTCTGTATATTTTTTCTATCAGTCTATCCTATACTTTTCCCATTCCTTAAACATTTTTGCCATTAGTTATCTTTTCATAATTTAATTAGGATTTGGCTCTAGTTCATACTTTTTATTTCAAAATAAATTTCATTTTCTTGCATTAACAAACATTGCAAATGCTTGTGAAGCTCTAAATATTATAATTTTGATTTAAAATGGTGAACTGACAGCTTCTGCTGTAATTTCAAATTTGAAAATGCTATCAGTTTCTGAAAAATCCTGTCAGTTTCGAATTTCAAATCATGATTTAATAGGGTTGTAAATGCTTGTAATTTTAATTCGTTGCAATCATGATTCGAAATGTTTGGGGGACCTGTAAGTCATATATGCATGAATTTAACATATGGTTGATAGCATGACGACCTTCTCCATTCGACATTTGGCAATCAGGCCAGTACACTGGTCAGGATCATGAGTAGGTTTGTTCAGCATCGAAATTGGTGAATGCTATGGACAGAAATGAAATATCGGGAATGTATCAAGCAAATTAGGGTCTGTTAACCTAGCTAAATTTCCATGTAGGTGCAGAGAAGGGTTTCGAAATTGAAAAGAGGTTATCAATATTGAGAGTTTATGTATTGTAACAAGATCCAATGGATGAAATTTCCACGCAGAGCCTGAAGAAAAAACCTGGAGGACTCATATGCAAAGTTAAGCCCAACAACATTGAATGGATTTCCCAATTTCCTCTGACAACAAGGTTAATGAAAAATGCTAGATGGTTTATATTTTGTGAAAGGTTACAGGGGTATAACCTTCAGGCGACAAAGGCATTTATAAAAAATTACAAAGAAGGAGTGGTCGATTTCAAGGATTTCAAAATTGTGGTAAATGAGTAGGTTGTTGCAGAAGTCACAGGTATCATTGCTGAAGGTGAACAATGGTTCAAACATCAAGACTTTGAGGGAGATTATGGCGAGTTCATGTTACCAGGGTTTGAGAGTTTGAATTGGAGCAATGGCGTGCACATAAGCAAAATAAAACCTAATTGGCAAATTCCACTCGAGGTAATCCAAAATTACATTACCTATGATGGTCGGTTTGATAAGGTTTTAAGATGCCATGTTAGGTTATTAATGCATTTACAGGGAAGAAAGAAGTTAAATCTTCCATATTACTTTTGGAGGAGTCTGCAAAAAATGGTTTTATCAGTTCAAAAATAGCCAAAGCACACCGACCGTTCTATCTTTCACCAAGGGCTTATTAAATTGTTGATTTTACACCATTTGAAGCAAATAGGCAAAGACTGGGACCAGTTTATTCGTGAGCAAGGGTTTGAGACTAAAGAAAAGAAGAAATCCACCAAGAAGAAAGGTCAAGAAAGCAAATTGTCAGATGGGCAAGCACAATGTGAAAATTTTGGAAAAGAGCAAGATATTGTTCAAACCCTGCTGAACATTGATAAAGATAAACCAATAAATAGTGTAAATTCAGAAAAGATGGATTTGGGTCCGAGGACTAGAGCCAAAGCTAAAGTGGCCGCAGAGATTAGATTGTTAAAACAACCTGTAGGAGAACATCAAATTGTACCGATGAATGAGTCTGATGATGAGATGAATATACAGGAAAAAGATACTCTTGTAACTGAAGGTGAGGGTTCTATTGATGTACAGATACATGTAGGGAAAATACCTGAAATATTTGTGGAAAATAAACAAATGCATATAAAAAATCAAGCTTCAAGCTCTGGCATACAGAAGGATAATATTGTAGTGGATGTAGAGGAAATTAAAAGAGTCCCAGAATTGGATTTGGTAAAGAGATCTTTGCAATCTTATAAAGAGCAGTGTCGTTACTTGCACAGTATTAATGAAAGTTTGATGATATCGAACAAAAGATTGCGAGAGGACCTGGAGCAGAGAGATATTGATTATGAGAAGCTAGCAGTGATTGCCAAGGATACTTTGCAGAAAAAGAAAGTTATGAATGAAGAATGCAAGCAGATGAAGGCCCAACTAGACCAGTTGAAGGGGCGAGAGCGCAATGAAAATGCAGAATTTGCCAGGTTACAACGAAGATCAGAAGTTTTAAATGAAATGGTTGATTTAGCTGAGTCATCAAGAAGTCTTTAGTCTGTCTTCTACAATTACGAGATAAGATATCTTAGGTGTCAAATTGTTATGATTAGGTTTGCTTGTTGTAACAATTCGATAGACTTAGACTTTATTTTAAAAACTCTATCTTATTTTTTGGAGCGATTAGATCCAATGTAATAGGATCTAGTAACTGTTTTCTATTTTTGAACAAATTTTGTATAAATAGGACATAGACAGAGGTAATAAGGGTTGGAACTGAAGGAACATGATAGAAGTTTGATTTTAAGGAGTTGTTTCATGCAGATCTGTATGTATTTCTTATGTTCATTTTTGCAGAAGATGACTGTTATGAATTTAAAATATGATCTTTGAGCCATTTCTTTTTCAATTTATGAAGTGTATGCTTTTGGTACTTTGTCCATATGTGGTCTAAATTCCATGTTATGATTCTTCCAAATAGTATATAACTATGCCTTCATCATGAAATATATTTGAGCTTTTATATTCATAGCCTTAAGATCACAGTCTTTCTTCTGCTTCTATTTATATATTGAGATGTTATACTGTACCTGTCTTTTATTTCCTTTTAAATATTTTAAATAATTATGTTTTCTGCTTCCACCAAACAAAACTGAAACAGTCATTGTGTAGATGCCTTATTCCTACAACCAAGATCTCCTTAAGCTTGATCCCCAGTAGTCTAGGATCAACTTTAGGGATAACAGAAACATTGGTATCTTGAGTTTCTCTCTAGACCGAGGACTGTAGGGAGTTGTGGCTCCAAGGATGCCCAAGGGGGCATCCCTCTCTCTGCGTGGTCTCTTTCTCACAGGGTTTTCTAGACTACCCAAACCCCTTTTTTTTCTTTCATAATTTTATTCTTCATTGGCACAATATGTTGGATTTTGTTTAGCCCATCCCCTAAAGCCCGTACGCGGATCCTGTATGCTGGCAAGTGCTTTCCCTTCACCCATGACATTTAAAATTGGCCTCGTTTACCTTTCAAAGTGCAGGTTCTGTGACTTGTAGAAAAGTGTCAAACGCGTGTAACAACACAAGCAAAACATGGAATGCTAAGTTTTGGTCTCGCTCATAGAGGCTATCTCATATGCTCTTAAAACATAGACCCAAGTCTTTCGTACCTTTTTAATATACACCCGCAGCCCGTGGGTTCGATGGCAGTGCATCCATAGCTGCCAGGGCCGGTTATCCAACATGACTCATCATCTTGAATGCCATGAAACTACCGGAAGAACGTTCAAATCTGGCTGGGCTTGTACTATCCTTCTCTAGACAGCATAATTGATACAAACTATAGAAAGCAACATGAAATCCTCTTAGCTAAAGCAAGCATATAAGAATAAAGTGGTTCTAAACAAGAATTCACTAAAAAAAACGGTATACCTGCAACACGGGGGCTTCACTTGAAGGAAATATAATATCATGTTCATTCATATTGCAGTATTAGATATTCACGAAAACCTAAAAATTATATTGCTTATATATTAAGGGGCAAAGGGTTTTTTTAATTTAATGTAACAATACAAAAATACTTTGGGGTCTTTTTTGTATGGGTGGGCTGACAAATATCCGCCAAATGGAGATCGTGGGATCACGACTGGATGAGAAATCGAGTTGAGGCAAGGCTCGAGCTTACCAGTACGCATGAAAATCGCGTCTTGAGGCATGCTTGAGGCCAGGGGTTTCGTGGTGAAGTGGGTTTCCAGTCGATCATAGTCGAGAGACAGTGGTCATTGACAGCCAATTGTTACCAATAGCACTCAGCCAGTTGTTACCAAATGCCTTGGGAGGCTCTAAGCCTCCAGGGACTATTATAGGCCCTCGATAGGCCTTGGGGGCTTGAATAACCAACCACTCATGCCTATTACAGGCCTTGGGAGGTTTAGTCAGCCTCCTAGATCTTGTTACAGGCCCTGGGGGCTTGGATACCCATCCCACAACAGGATTAGTCAGCGATTGGGGAACTGCAACATGCAATCTAAATGTTGTACTATGTGCATTGGCTCTAGTCACATACAAGAAGTGATCTCCTATCTCTTCATTAGACCATTAGATGTTGCAAATCATAATGATATGTGGTTGAATAATTGCATTGTGGGTGAAGTAATGTGCATCCACAATGTACATCGAAAGAAGCAAGGTGCATTGTAGAATGCATGTGGGGTCATAAGAGGGGTATCATATCAATATACTAGGTAGAAATATAAAGGGGTATAAAAAATGTTAATGAAAAAATTGATACATACAATATCTAGTGAAAATAGTTTTTTTTTTTAAATTGGGAAGGCATATTGGGAGGGGGTAAAAAAAATGATTTTGGAAGGTATTTTCCAATATTTAGTGAAATTAGGGGTATTGTTTCATATGCCACGAATGAACGTGCTATGATAGTGTTTTATTGAGTGAAGCCCCCGTGACCTGCAAGGGATTATACAAGGAATGCATCTCTACTGTGTGAAGAGCAGTGCCATTTCCCTTACGCTCCTGCTTGGCCAGATATTTATAGCGTTTTCCATCCAAGACCTCCCAGCACACAACACGGCCGTTGATCAATGCAGGTTTGATATCCATGAGAGCGCCTTTAAACATAACTTGTGGCTCTGTCGTTGATTTACGAAGGATTTCAGGTGTGGTCTGTGTAGTAGCAGGCGAGGCGAGGTGGGCACTGAGCCGCATTGTTTCTCGCATGAGAATTTCCGCATCTTGTCCCACTGAAAGCCTCTGCGCAGTAGAACCCTTCACATGTATTCGTTCAGACGACGAAGACGAGCACGCACGGAAGGTACTGCCAATGCATAAGCACCCATTCGCAGCAGAAGCTCCTGCATAGCATGTTCTTACCTCACGATGATACCATCCACATGGCAGCATTCCATTTGATCTATGAGCGAGGAATCTAGCCGACGTGGATGGTTATGCTTCTCGTTGGTGAAACGCCTACGACATAATTATTGAATTGATTTGTGATCAAGTTTTTTAATTGCATGCTTTCTACATGCTATGTTATTTGTTTATATATATATATATATATATATACGTTTATATATAATTCAGAAATCACCGTTGTTTTATATGATGTTTCAATTTTTCCAAACAACATGCATAAATAGAACTTCCAACATGTATTACAATTCCCATGGCATATTGTTTGACTATATATATAATACATGTTGGAAGTCAAACAATATGCCATGGGAATTGTAATACATGTTGGAAGTTCTATTTATGCATGTTGTTTGGAAAAATTGAAACATCATATAAAACAACGGTGATTTCTGAATTTATTGAAGAATCTTATTTATACATGTGCCAAAGGTGTTAGGGAACAATTGAAATGTCATATCTAACAACATTGATTTTTCGACTTAGTGGAGTTAGTCCTATTCATGCATGTGTCAAAGGTGTTGGCGGACAATTGCAATGTCATATCCAACAATAGTCATGAATTTGCGAAAGGTGTCTGGGAACAATTGGAGTGTCAGTTATTTCTAATTGGATTTTTTTTTGGAAAGATTCAAAAATTCTATTGATTCAGAAGAAAAAAAAAAAAAAAAAAAAAAAAAAAACCAGAACAGTACAAAACCAAGCTGTCCAAGTGGCAAAGTGCAGAGATGCCATGCATGACAGGTGGATCCAAAAAGATAGAAACAAAAGCATACAGTGTTGTCCAAAACCAACACTGTCTATGAGTTGCAGTAAGAGAAAGTTTGACACTGCTCCCCCACAGGTCGGGGGTTATGACTGGTAAAATTCAAATTGAAAAATATACCAGAACCATGCAAACCAACCCAAGGGCTATTCATCATAAGAGAGAGAGATGGAGGAAGGACCAACACCTGATAGATTGTTCGTTCCCCTGTTTTTGGCAGTAGCTGGATAGTGTCAAAATACAAGCTGGGTATCCATGGCCTGTTGGGGTGGAGGTCTGGTAAACGCTTTCCTCGTGATGGCCCGAGCAAGCGCATCCAGTTTCGCATGGAGCCTCCTCATTTCCTCACATTGGAATCAGAATAGGGCCAGCAGGGTTGCTTCAAAGTTCGAGATGCAGTCCACCAACGACAAGGCGTTCTTCTCCGGCTTGAGTAGGCCCCGAACACAATCCTCCATCACTAAAGACATTAAGGCCTTGGTGGTCTTCTAATTGAATTTCAATATATAAGCAATTTTTAATTAGATTTCCAAAATTTTTAATTCAAAAAGTTGATATTTCATTATGATCTTCCTTTCAATTATAAGAAAAGTGGATATAAATTTTCGTTTGTGGGGACTACTACAATTTCATTGATAAGGTGCTATTTGTTCTCTATATTTCACCTATCACACTATGAAAGAAATATTATGGGACTATGAAATGTGAATGTTTAATATCACGGGACTATGAAATTCAATATATTTAGAGAAGGGTAATACTTTTCCTTCTTTAGTTTTGTAACCATTTATTTGATTTAATATAACTTTTTCTTCAATTCAAAGATAAAACCTTTTTTAAAAGGAAAAAATGACTTCTTTATTTTAGTAGAAAATAAAAAACTCTTTCCTTAAGTGTACATGGAACATACTATTTTTGGAAAGAAAAATGCATTTTTTATTTCACACATTATCTATATATATATGAGCCTGTCTAAATAAGATTTGTGGAAAAAATGAACCCTAACTTTACTTATTATATCTCTTTGTGAATCTCTAGCGACCACTTCAAAGGCATTATGGTAATTCAATACATCACTCTATATATTTTGAAATGGTTAAAAACCTTGAAATGATAACATTCAATATAATCTTATCAACATAAGATAGATAATAGATTTGGAATTGATGATGGTGCCTTCTCAAAACTCTGCCAAAAGAAGATGACTTGCATGAAGCAAGATATCAACTTTATATAAATCATCAGCAATAGTATTAAGTTAGAACTACATTATGATAATCCAATACATCATCCTATATATTCTAAAAAAGTTAAAAACCTTGAAACGATAATATTATATATAATCTTTTATAAACATAAGCTAGATAATAGATTTTGAATTGGTGATAGTGCCATCTCAAAACTCTTCCAAAAGATGGCCCACAAGAAACAACATATCAACTTTAGATAAATCATCAGCACTGGTATTAAGTTAGTGACTACTTCAAAGACACATTATAGTAATATGTTGATGCCCATAAAATATTAACATCGACAGTAGGGATTCTCCCCAATAAATGACCCCAATTAGATCACTCACTGTTTGGTATGGGGAATCCGTTCGTTTAACGGTCCGGCTATCGTAGGTGTGTTTGTTTTGTGTTTACTGGTTGCGTCCTAACTCACCGTTTATGTAGTTTTAGTTCTAAAGTATGAATATGCAAGTGCTTTAACTAATGCGTTTAACCTATAACTGACAGGAAGAATCTTCACAAGTGATGCATAGGTTCTTACCTCTGTCTTATCACTTATATTATACCTTATCAATTCGCTAAATTCTATTCTAAACTAACTAGTCTATCCCTGCAGGGAGCAAATTTGAAGTACGAGTAATAAGCTGGAAATGTTCAGACCAACCCAATAGATAATTGTTCAAATAAAGTGTTCACATTTACAGAAGAAAAAGATACCAAAGATAGCTTCGACATAATTAAAACAATTTATTACTCAGTTAACACATAAACATTTGCATAGAAAATGAAATCATTCATCACCATTTGAATTAGTTCAATAAAGTTAGAGCAATCTCACAATATGAGTTACGAATGAAAGAAGAAATAGTTCCACATTTGACATTCCACACATTCCACGCAAAGTATCTTTGTGCACACTTTCCCAGCAAACATGCCCTTCTCATTAGCAGAAAAATAGTTCTCTTACAAAATGTCCAGCTTCTATTATGCTAGCAAAAGTCCTTTATCTAGTATCCCTCCCATATATTTATATTACAAAAGGTTTTGTCTTTACATGACCGTTCGTTTCAACTGCCCCCAAACCTTTGGACTACCCTAATTTGTCCTCTAGTGTTTGCACAAGAAATGCAATTAATTACAATTTAAAAATTAATTCCCTGGTGGGCCCTCTAAACTAGAAAGATAGTTATCCCACAAGTCAGCCTCTTCAAATATAATATTACATTGGGGAGGTTCTAATAATTTTAAATATACTTCATGATAGGATAACTCCTTTTCTACATTGATCACTCCTTATGCGGCGGCTTTGTAGCTGTCTTCTAGAAAATAAGCATTTATGGATGCCTGCCCAATATACTTCATATACTCCATTTCATTCAGCACATCCAACTTTATGATATACTCCATTTCTTCCTTCAACCCATTTTGCATCCCCTTTAAGCATTGATCTTTTGTAGGCAACTCGTCCATATCTGGATCCATGGGAAGATGATAGTTTTCATGAATTTGATAAATTCTGTTGTAGAATCCTACACACTTTTCGATGGATTTAGGTATTTCCACATATATCCTCCTGGAAACTTTCTTGCAAAATTCAAGGAGTGCCATATCCAATTTAAGATATGCGATCGTCTTGCTGGGAAGGTGATCAGGGAAGTCTGCATTTTCATTCGTCCAATCCATCTGCCTTTTTTTTTTAATCTTAATCGCATCATTAACCGACCTCTGTCTTATCACCAAAGATTCTGCAGTAATCTCTTTCATTCTTACTATCATTTGTTTCATTTTATAGATTTCTTCAGTCACCAATACTTTTGAGTGGCCTATCTTTTCTTGTATTTTATATTCTTGCTCATGGAAAGGGGTCATATCCTATTTCCGATTGTTTGCCAACTTGACCTGTTCTAATAAAGACTTCTTATCCTTAATTAGTTAATCCATATGAACTTTCAATTCTTCTAACTGTTGATTCACTGTTGATTCTTTCCCTTCGAATTCACTTAAGTGGGTGTCAAAATCACTTCTTTTGCCATCCATGATCATCAGCTATACAGTTAAAGCATCCTTTTCAGTTTCCAGATCCTGATAATCGGACAATAATCTATCTTTTTCAGCAACTACGACATCATGCTTCCTTTTCAACTCAATTCCCTCACCTCGTGCTTTCACTAGTTTATCTTTTAGCTTCAACAATTTATCTTTGTTGCTCTCAATGTCATTCAATAACTAATCGACATTATTTGTGCACTTTCCTGTGCAGCTGCTACATTCACTGATGCTGTGAACTTGGGGTCTTTGTGGGTGCCTTCAATGATGGTGTTCTCCTGAATAGTTACTACATCAAGCTGTGCACCCATATTCAATCTCTTTTCTGTCCTTCTGGTGATTGTCTTCCTCCTCGAATCAAAGATTATGATGTCTAACTTTGCCACGGTATGTTGTTAGGGTGGAGTGAAAGGGGTGAGCCCAAGCTCTACAAATGGGAGGTGGCCCCCGATAAGCATGACTATGACACTCCTAGTGGGTCTACATCCATGTCTTGGTGACTTGTACCTCCACCTTGGGATTCTTCTCTTTCCACAACTTCCTTAGACTTGTCCTTTTCCTCTTTTCTCTTTTGTTTCTTGGCTGCTTCCTTTTCCTATCTCTCTCTTCTTGCTTCTTATGCCCCGTCTTTCATCTTCCTCTTCTCTCCTTTGTTTATCTGCTTATTTTGCCTCCTCTTTTTGCTTCCTTTCTGTTTTGACTGCCTGTAGCCTATCGACTTCTTCTCTTTGCTTTTGTAATTCAACTTCTTTAGCAGTACTAGCAACATGACTGGGACCGACACCACTTTTCCGAACAAAACGTTTATTTAGCTCGGTCATATTACTTTCCCTTCGATACACCTCCTCATCCTTAAGGAAGTGATCCGTGTACTCAAAATTAATTTTGCACGACATACAATGCTGGGAGACCTTTTGCCGACTATCATTTCTCACGAAAACCTTTTCCCCAAAATGGAACGATTCTAAATCTTTGATGAAAACTTAAACGCCTTTCACCTTGGGAAATTTGTAGGCCCCGATAACAAATGGTAATGGTGGGTAAGAAGCCTTATGCTCATTCAAAAAGATGTCTATCCCATTAATAAAAACTCGCCTCATTGCCTCCTTGTGCACTACAAAATCAGTCACATACTTAGGCATTAGAGACGGGGATTTGGTACCCCCATACATCTTGATGTAGGTGACTTCTGGAGAAAAGTAGTAATCTCCATACTCATTTATGAATGTCAAAGCATTATTAGACATGAAATTTGGTTCTTCATTAAAAATCAACCAATGCAAAGGAATAACAAGTTCTTCATAGACGAGTTTGTAGTAGCTCGCATATTTGTGGGACCATGTGATCTGATAGGCCACATAGAGGGGGGATTCAGATTGATTCCACACACATCCCAATTTAGGGAAAGGATGTCTGACCAGTATGCAATCCATAAGGTATGAGGACATGAAAATTTTTGCTTTTTTTGGGGTCATTCCTCCTTGGGCTGCAGCTATCGTCGACGCCATGCTCTTTGAGATAATATCATCCCAATTGAAAATAGTGCCATGGAATGCTATATGATACATCAATGGTACCCATTTGAGCTTGTATATGTTCCCATTTTCTCTACCGAAAACTCTGCTCAACATCTAAGCTATGATTTTGAACGGTGTCCTCAGGTTTTGGCTATCGTGTTCTCCACTCACTCTCCGCCTCGAATGCTTCCCTGGGATCATCATCTTCTTGGCATATTCAAAGTGGTCTATATTCACACCTCTGATCCAGTCCTCCGTCATCATGACTTTGGGTGATGCTAATTGATATGCTGCAGCGATGTGACCGGGTTGGAATGAAGCAAATCCTTCCCCTCTTGTATTGGAGATAATCCTTGTGCCTACGTCTATGTAAGGTAGAATCCATCTAATGACTTCAAAACATGGGAAAAGCTCCGGTCGGGTATCTGCTTTATGGAGGCCATATTTCTTGACATTTTGATACACCATCATCTCTTCGATTGATGCATCGGGTACATTTTGATTTCTGATGAGATGATATAGTTCACCCCATTTGTATGCTGGGATGATTCATGTCGCGGCTTTTGTGTCTTCAAATATAATCTCCATTGGAGTGTCTGCAACAATCTCTATGTCAGAGTCTGCTTCAACTATCTTGAGTTTTCGCTTAGCAACTCTTTTTTGCATTTCTGAATCCTAATGAGACATTGAACCAATGTATGAGCGCATTTTAATGTTAAAGCAATAGAATCAAGAAGCATGTAATGACATCCCTTATCAATATTGTTTACAGAAAAAATGAGGTCAGAAAATTTATTACTTCGATGATGCCTGGAGGATGTCGATTATGTTGGCTATGTTTCAAAATGTACACTTGTGTGCAAAAGCCAATGTGAAACTGAAATTTCCTGTGGAATCACTCTAAAAAGGTCACCAAAATGTCTTCAAACATGGTCTCATTATCCCGATCATATTTAAGTTTTGGAAGATTTATAGTTAAGGTTTATTGCAGACCAATTTTTTCTTTTTTAGAGAAGACAAATAATAATCAAGGTACAAGAAAAACCATATTCTCTCTTAAAAGATTCGGGGTTCTAGCTCCTCAAATATCTTAAAAAATTCATAGTACACAACTCATTCCAATCCCCTTAGTTTTCCCAAACAAAAATGAGCAATGGGCTGGGTGCTAAACTAGAAATTCTACTCCTCTTAGTATACTTTTTCGTCATCAACCAACCCTACAACAACAACAAAAAAGTTTATGATCCCCAGGACTGTCCTCTCTTACAGTGTTCACTAAACGGGTTGCGTCGATGAAAAGTAGTGAAAATGTCTCATCGATGGTGAGGTATCAAGAGACAGTGGGAAGTGAAAAGAAGCGGCGCCACAGATGTTTAGACAACAAAACAATCTTTAAAATTAGGCCAAAATCCGGGCGGCGCTTGGTCAAAATAACAATAACATTGCTGTATCTACTGAATCAACTGATAGTTGGGGTATGTGCAACTAGGTATTTGTGATGGTGGTTTCACATTGGGAAGAAAAATCAACCATGGTAGGCCGTGGAGGATAGGCGCTCATTCTACTACCCGTGGTATACCCACCCCACATAGTTAGGCCAACTGGAAGGCCTTATATGAACCATCGAGATATATATCACTGGTTGGTAATTATGGCCCGAGGTGTTCGTTCAGACAGGAAGAACCCTAGCATGTTTTCGCCAAGAGAGCGTGACAAATTTTAATCCATGCCCAACTGGAAAATATCGGTTTGCCTAAGGGATTCCGAAATATATGTATGTATATATATAAAACAAAACTTAGACAACCTAACGACAAAAATGTTTCAAACACAGGCAGAGTACCAATGAAAGGACGCGGTTTTGAACATAGAACACAATGGTAAAATACAGCCTACCTTGTGGTTGAAGAATGGTCGAAGAAGCAATTCTCAATGACGTTCAGTGTCTATCGTATGGTGGAGACTCCGGTTGCAAACGATGTTTGTAAAAACTATTTTTACCCCTTATTTAACCCAATCAACCCTAGTAATAAATGCATGAGAGAATATGCTGGCGGGGTCCACCAATTTGTCAAGGCCGTTTCGGCGTGAAACTTTTAACTATTCCCTCCTTAGGCATCGTAGTGAATTTGTTTTCGCGCCGAAGCGTATCGAAACTTTCCCCATTTTTCGCCGAAGCGTTTTGGCGTGAATTGGCATTTACCGCCAATTCCTTTATGGGATCCCCTTTTAGCTTTGTGTTTTCCTTACTTCAGAGCCTTTACCTTTTCTCACTCGGCGGAATTATTCATTCGCCAACGATGTGTTTCGGTGCCCTTTTTCTTTTTGCAGCAACAAGATTCGGTGTTTTTTTTTTACTCCGACCTTCTTTTCGCTGACGTCTTCTCTCTTCACGCCGAAACATATCAGTGTCCTTTCTATTTCACGCTGAAATGTATCGACGTCCTTTCCACTTTACGCCGAAGCGTGAACTTATCATTTTTTGAAGCGCCCATATTTCGGCATCATTTTAAACGTTCCAACTGTTTCAGCGGAAAATGGCAAGTCATCTTGAAACAAGAACTTTACCAAGAAAACCATCATTGATCCGACCATTTCGGCGTGACTCGGGAATTGTTCCGATCGTTGTGGTGGCATTCGGGAATTGATCCGACCATTTCGGTGGAATTCATGAATTGCTCCGACCGTTTCGACAAAATTCAGGATTTGCTCCGATCGTTTTGGCGAAATTCGGGGAGTTGCTCCGACTCAGAAACTTGCCCTTTTCACTAGATTTTTTCAAAAATTTCTAAGTGACAAAAGTAAACTTATCAGGCCAAACAAAATTCTAAGTAAATAAAAAAATAGAAGGAGGGCCCCTACAATTTTAAGAAAATTTTGGGGAAAATGGATTTAAAATATCCTTGTTTTTTTGCAAAGGGAAGAAGTGAGATATTTTGAAATTGAAGTAATTAATTCATCATGTAATTTATAACCAACAATGAGTAATGGAAAACATGTTGCTTGTGAGGCCTTTTATCCCAATATGTTTTCAATAAATGCTCAAGAACCATGAATTCACCATAATTGTTTTCCTTGAGCCAAGTTGGATTTGTAGTGAATGCAGTGCTTTTCATTAATAAATAGTATGCTCTCCGTGCCAGTGTGCCACTGGTTCAATTATGGGTGGTGCCAACTAGCACCTCTCCAAATTGTTGTGAACACCTATCCTCCATTGTAGATTTGCATTACTGGAAAATAGCAAAGACTTAAGTAGTGACTAATAGAATAGATCTATCTTCAAATAATATTGCATTATAAACAATCCAAATGTTCTATAGAATTAAATAAGGAATGATTAAACTTTTCATGTGACATATCTCATACCAACTCTTTAGATACTCCTCTCATATGTCTCAGACGAATGTTATTAAAACCTATCCAGTGACCCTGATCTCTCCATATTTGTTGAACAAAAATTACAATCTATGAACATATGATTAGTTGTTTCAATGCCCTATCTGCACAAAAGACAAATGCTAGGACCGACCTTATTTCTTTTTTGAAGCATCTCTCAAGTGAGAACCTTGTTTTTCAAGGCTACCCCATAAAAAATTTAGCCTTGACGGGAGCCTTGTTTTTCCATATTCTATCCCACCACCATTTTAACTCACGAGTAACATTTTCTTGTAGAGTCCTATAACCCAATTTAGTGGTATAGTAGTAACCAAATGTGATTTTATCCCACACCAAAGTATCATACTCATCTTAAAGTATGGCATTACTCTACATAATTTAGCTTGGAAGGCATTTCAAGATTGCTCATGCTCTTCCTTCATGCTAGTGTCTTAATGCAAATAACCATCTTTGGTGCCAAATTTTTGTAGTTATAGGATTTCCTGTAAAATTTAGTGTGCACATGCCTGTTTGTTGTAGAAAATGTATAAAATTAGTACGGAAATAAACCTTATTTCCACACCCATAATAACATTAGTTCCAACCCTTACCTGTTTACGACCACCAACTTTCCAAGCTAGAGAGTTTCAAATAATTGGAAAAAACAAGTGTTAATGTTTTCCTTGATTGAATACATTGTTAATGTTTTTTGGATAATTTTTTATCCAATCCAATACCAAACTTTGGAGAAATACATTTTTAAATAACAATTATGTTCCAAAGACTTTTAAAAATAGTCCCAAAATTGAATCTTATTTTATATGTCATATCTCATGAATCTCTAACAAAGACATTACAGTTATCAAATACATCATCCTATATATTTCAAAAAAATACAAATATCCAAAAATGGCAAATTTGTATAAAATATCTTATCGACATAAGCTAAATACTAGATCTGGAATCGATGATGGTGCCAACTTGAAGCTCTTCCAAAAGATGTAGACTAATAGGAATAAATATACTAGCTTTAGATAAATCATTAGTAGTAGTATTAAGCTCTTGATAAACACTAGTAAATGAAATTGAGTTAAAAAGAAGAGCAATATCTACGTTCTGTGTTGCAAGAGGAAGAAGTGATATATTATGAAATTGGAATATATTCTTCATCCAATTGATAACCAACAACAAACCATCAAAAAATTGAAGCTTGTGACACCTTTGATCCAAAGCTATATTCAACAAATGTTTAAGAGCCACGAACTCACCACACCATAATTGTTTGAGCCTCGACCAATGTTGCCTTTGTATTGAAAGTAATGATTTTCATTGATTAATGGTGTGTCCCCCATGCCACTGGTTGAACTAGGGCCTTGAGAAGCCCCATGAAAATATAGCTAAGGGGTGGACTTGTCAATGAACACCTCACCTAATTGTTGTGGACACCTATCCTTCATTGTTGATTTGCATTGGTAGAAATTGACATAGACCTCAGTAGCGACCTGAAAGGTAGGAATAGATCCAAATAATATCACATTACAAGCAATCCAAATACCCCATAGAACTAAATAAGGGACGATTCTAAAACTTTTCATATTGAATATTTCATACCAACTCTTTAGACAATCCTCTATACTTGTCTCAAACTAAATGTTATTAAAACCCATACAATCGACATATCCCTCCATATATGTTGAGCAAAAATACAATCTCTAAGCATATGAGCAGTTGCTTTAGCACCTTGCCCACACAAAAGACAAATACTATGACCATCCTTATTTCTTTACTGAAACATATCCCAAGTGAGAACATCGTTTGTCAAATCTAACCACATCTGATGGGAGCCTTGCTATTCCAAGTATTATCCCACCGCCATTTTAGCTCTTGAGTAGCATTTTCCTGTATAGTCCAACAACCCAATTTAGTAGTGTAGTAGTCATTAGACTTGGTTTTTGTCTACACCAAAACATCATATTCATCCTTAAGTTGATTTGGGCTCTACATAATTCATCCCATAAGGTATTCCTATATTGCTCATGTTCTTTTGGCACACAAATACCTTGGTTAGATTACCATCCTTGGTGCCAAATGTCTGTAGTTATAGGATTTCCCATCAAATTTAGTCTACACCTCCTTGTTTGTTGTATAAAATGTATCAAATATATAAACTTCATTTCTACACCCCATGATAACATCAACTCCAATCACTAACTTTCCAAGTTAAATTGTTTCCAATAATTGGAAAAGTAAGAGTCAATGCTTTCCATTGATTGGATAGATTGTTAATGATATTGGAGAAACATATTTTTGAATAATAGATTTATTCCAAAGGCTTTTGTAATTATATTCCAAAGAGATTTTTATCAAGAGATATGCCAAAATTATGAATGTTCTTGTGTCCCTAGCCTTCTTCATGTTTAGGTCCAGCAATGACCTATGATTTGGCTAGATGAATACCAATCTTACCAAATCCTCCTTTCCATAGAAAATTAAAGTAGGCATGCTTGATTTTATTTATAATTCCTTTGGGAATAGGAGTCAATGAGTGCCAATGTGTAGGGATGGCCTATAATACTAATTTGACTATACCAATCTACACTGTTTATATAGCCACCTATTGCACCAAAAGTTGATTCTCGTCTCGATCTTAGAAATTAACCATTAGGTTTAAGATTGAATCCTAGATACCTTAAACCTTCTTGAAATTCAAAGTGTTTGAATGGGAAATATTCCTTCAGAACTTGACCTGTCTCCTCATCATTTTCATTAAATGCCACTGCAAACTTGTGAATGATAATTTCCATACTAGTAGTGTTGTTATATCATTGAAGAATTTTCTTAAATTTCCTTCCCTTCTATACAATTTTGTTCCAAAATAGTAAATTATCATCCATAAATAATAAATTAGAGTAGATTCACTTCCACCAATCTTGATTCCTTGTATATTTTCTTGGCCCTTTGGCTTCAATGATGGATATGCTCAAACCCTCAACCAATAACATAAATAAGTATGGAGACATTGGACAACCTTATCTCAATCCTCTTGTTGGTTTGAACAAAGGTGAAGTTGAGCCAATGATATGGATGACCTAACATACACGTGACACAACCCATGATCCAATTGACTAGAGGTAAACTAAAGCTAATATGAATTAAAAGTAATTTCAAATAGAGCCAACAAACTCTATCATATTTTTAAAGATGTTAATTTTCTTTTAATGATATGGAGGCATCCACTTCCCATTAGAACCATATACAAAGATTGATAATCCATCTTTTACTTAGCTTGATTGAGCTATAGGTGATAACGTACTGTGTCAGCATTTTAGGTGTAACCCATCTCAATATTTTGCTTAACTTGATTGAGATAGAGGCTATAATTTATTTTGTTTACCTTATTTAGGCAAGTGGCATAACCAATCGTATAGTGTGTCAACCCTTTTAAGCAAGTGTATTAACCAATCTTTTAGGTGATTAACTTATCTTGGATGATTAACCTTTCTTTGGTTGAGCTAGAAATTTTAACCAATTGTATTGACCCTTATATGATGGTAAGTGATGGCCCATTATTTAAGCAATTGTAAAACCTTCCCTAGTGGCCATAAATGCCTCTTGCTAAAAATGGCTTGGTAAAAAATCCCTTGCCAATGAAAAGTGGTTAGGAAGTGCCCCAAGAAATTGATTTGAAGAGCTCTCGATGAATCAATTTGAAGTGCTTAGTTTTGATGTGTATTTAGAACCCCTAGAGGACCCATCTTTGCATGTCACCAACAAAATAAAAAGTGAACCACTTTTCTCTAGGTTTCGGTGTCTTCACTAGGGCTAAGTCCGAATACAAAGAAAATGCACATAAGGTGGGACTCTTGTTTTCAAATCAACCCCTTAGGATTTATCTTGGATGTTAACCTTATTGGAGTTATCAAACCATAACATCTTTGAACAAATTTGAGATATGAAAGAAAATGAGATGTTGGCCTCATTGTTCTCACCAAGGAACCCACATGTAATATCTCCTTATGGAGAGTGACTTCATGTTGAGGAAGTGGAGGGACCTTGACCTTAAAAAACAAATGGGTTAAAAAATAACAATGAAAAACATGATGAGGATGCCACCAAAAAGAAATCATTGGGGAACCTAGACCACCTTGGATTTTGGAGCTAGAGGTAATTTTTCCCAACTTAAGCCACGAAGATACCCCTCATTGAACAAAGGTTAAAATTTCTTGTGATGGCATTTATTTTTCATGAATATTCATCTTTAGTGTTGAATCTGAAATATAAATTATAGAAGTATATAGTTTACTTTCTTACAACCAAATAAATAGGGTAGCCAATGAAAATAAACATCAAACAAATGTACTTCAATGAAATAATGTTTCCATCCCTTAGGGTACATTTTCCAACATATAATAGATATGAAAATTGACTTATTATAATAGATTTATTATAGCCATAAATATGTGTACTTGGTTTCTATATATTTGTCAAATAACTTGACAAAATATACTCAATATTATGTCAAATTAACATGCATTGCAAGTGTTGGTACAAAGTCACGCTCTTGAACTCCTATCTAGGGTATCCACCATAAATAAAAATGTAAGCCACCAATTCCTAGCAAAGAATTGCTCAAACCAACATTAGTCATTCCACCAAAGGTCTACAACAAGCAAGTATACATGGCAAGTTCTCTATGGCACCTACATTTGAATCACACAAGTCTACAAGAAAAAACAAGATAGTCTACCACTATTTTGTCCACATCAAATGCTCCAAGTAATACTAGGGTTTCCAAATGCTAGAAAACCATAGTCTAATCTCTTAAAAGAACCACAATAGCAAGGGTTTTTCTCAAACCCTATCTTCATTGGTCCTTTTAGGGTAAAATATAACCTTAAAGGCTTCCTATCAACACAAGAACCCTAACAATTTTAAGACAAGAGAGAAAAGTAAAATGAAGAATAATACATGAGAAAGACACAGGTTTGTTGTACTTGATTCTCTAATAAAATGATGTGTTCGTTATGTCAAAGATCCATAACTAAGTAAGGTGAGGGAGGCCAACAATAATAAAGTGGACAAGATCCATAACTAAGTAACTTGAATAATCTCTAAATAGATCCACATGTAATTAATCTAACTCTAAATTATACATGTCAAGCTCCAAGGTATGTAGGTACATCAAGTAAGGGTGGTACGGTGAATGATCCACAATAAGTGTCTAATGCTTCTCCAAAGGTCTCTAATGCCCTAACACCACCTCTTATGCCATGTGCTCTTTTGGGTTCACCACACTTCCATGAACACTCAACCCAAATGTACTCAAGTCCAACACATGCTTCCGAGCAAGCAACCAAGTGTCCCCACTCCCTAATGCCAAATGCTCCTCTAGAGAGAACATCCTCCCAAGCATGGTATTTTTTAAGAACTCAAATATTATACCTAAATATAGTGTTTTGGGCGACTATTTTAGATTGAAAAAAATACACATATAGATATATAGGTGAATATTTAGTAAAAAACATATAATTCACTATGAGAACTTGTAAATTCTAGCAAAAATGATCAAATTAATAAGATTTTATGTAACAAATAGGTGAAGTTTTAAAGGGAAAATGACCAATCAACAATTTTTTTCAATTTTTTTTTGAAACGACCATAAAATAACAAAATGGTGAAAATTAGCCATTAAAATATAATTCATTCATTTCACGCATTTTGGAGTAGAGGGTGAGGACGTATCCTTCCTCGTGCTCTTCTCATCCACACTTAGATTTGACTCTTCTCTAACCTATGAATAAGACTTTGGAACAAATCTCATCACTCCCTTCACTCACTAAATGAGATATTTGTTATCTAAAAGACCATGCATTCTAATCAAATTTTGCATCTTGGGTCACCGCAATGTTTCATAGTGCTAGAAGGTAGATCCCATAAGCTTTAGAAGTCTAACTATATTCAACAAAAATATTATTGATACTTGATAGTTTTGACTTAGTCCTCTCCTTTGGAACATGAATATACATTGGACAAGCAAATACATGGAAATGTGATACCTCTATTTTCATACAGTGAATGCCTCCTTTGATGTCTTGTCCTTCAATACCCTATGAGGACACTTGTTTAAGATATACATCATTGTATTAGAAGTGTCATGAATTAAAGAGACAACAATGTCAACAATGTACATGTTCTTCCTCTTTGCAATCCCATCGTATTGTGTGTTGTAAGGCATTGTCAAATCCTTGATCCTTACTTCCCTACAAAATAGAACAAATTTTGAGTAGGTTAAAGGGGCATTGTGCCATTGAATGTACCAAGAAGAAGGGAAGGCCAAGTGACAAAAAAAATCTATAGGGAGTGCATGGATTGTAAATCAACCTAATAATTTAACATCCCATATTTAGACCACCTTCTCCATGGTCTCTTTTTTATCTTTCAACACCATGTCAAGTGTTTAATTGTATGCACATTAGGGCATCAATACATATGACTCATCGCATGAAACTTTTCAACAAGATTCAAGACTAAGAGGGAGGAATGATTGTGGAGTTGGGTGATGATGCTACTTATCCTATGAAAGGATTTGGCTCCATTTCCTTCTAGATGCCATCACGGGATGTTCTTATGTTGAAAGATGTTTTGTTTGCTCCTAGTTTGAAGAAAAAATATCTTTCAATTTCTTGTATGCTAGATCTAAATATGTAGTTGATTTTGATGCATAGAAGGTCATCATTGGATATCAAACCCACGTTGTGGATAAAAGGGTTCCAGTAAGAGGACTTAATAGATTGTATGTAGCCCTAGTGAAACATGGTTCTCTAGTACACATTAGTACCAACTACTTTGAGATTTGGCACATGGGTTTTGGTCACTCACATTGTGGAGTGCTCTCTCTTGAAGAACCTAGTGCACATATTACTAAAATTCAAGATAGAGAAGGAAAGAACAATCAGGGGATGTGTTCTTGGTAAACATACCAATGCTTCTTCTCCTAGTAGGAAGCATAAATAGAGATGGAGTATCACCTTGATCCATTCATATGTGTGTGGAAACATGTCTACCTCTTCCTTGATTGGTAGTTTTATGTCACTTTATAGCTAGTTGAAGCAAAATAAATTTTATTTTGGTCTTGATCAAATCCAAGAAACACAACATATCTATTTTCCCTGTTTGAATATGTTTAGACATGTTCTATTGTGGTGGGAGAGCTATGTTGATGCCTTAAAGATTCAAAATAATCCCATGTTCACAAAATGGGAGGATTTCAACACCTTCTTGAAATCATAGTTTTATCCCATAAGCTACCAAGAGGGGCAACTCATGAAATGTTAGTACATTCTACAAGAACAAGGACAAAGTGTGCAAGAGTACACTTTTGAATTCAAGAAGCAAGACATTGAGATGGGTATATATTTGGAAGATGCAAGAGTGGTGGTGAAGTTCCTTGGAGGTTTATTCATCCATATCCGAAGGTAGTTGTTGCTTCTTAGTGTGAAGAACATAAATGATGCAAGAAAGAAGGTTCTCTTTATTGAGATGAACTCCAAGAAAGGGTAGTTGAAGAAGGGCCAAGAAGAAACTAGTAAGATCAAACTCAAGAAGCTTGTATCCAAACAACCTAATAGGAACTGAAACATTGTGACACAGATCAAAACATAGATAATAAGTGTTGGAAACTTCATCAAAAATTTCACCCAAAGGGGAATAATCCCAAGAAAGGAGTGAATAATGGAGCCATAGGTACAAAGGAAACAACTGTAGATAACACTTGTAATTTGGGCGAAGACATAGTTTGCACCACATTGCAATATCCAAAGGCAAGTGGAGACGAGAATGCATTATTCAGAACTAAGATCCAAGTGAAGAATTAGAAGGTAAATTCCTTGTTTGACTGTGGCATTTAGTCATAATTTGATTTTTGAAGCACTAGTTGAAGAGCTCAGTCTAGAAAATTATGATATAGTACAACCAAGTTCAATAGCGTGGTTGCAAGAGAAATTTGTTATGACAATAACCATAGATGTAAAATCAGGTTTGCCATTATTTCTACTTATGCTGATGAAGTAGAATGAAAAGTTGCACCATGGATGTGTGTGAGGTGATGTTTGATAGCCCATATCTATGATAAATGGATACAATTTCTTACATAAGAGAGAACAAATATTGCTTACTTTAAAGTGGTAAGGCCTACCTCATCAAAGCACATATGGAGAGAGAAAGAATAAATTCGATAGTAGTGGAACAAGGGTAGACTAGCAACTCAAAGGTAATAAACAAGAATCAAGTAACCCTCAAGAAAGATGCAAGGGTGTACTTGGAGAGGAAACTGGTGGCCATGTGCTTCCATCTCCTCCACCGACCGACTCTTTTGAGACCAAAATCCTCCCAATGGGGAGGTATGATCTGAAAGGAATATGAAAGACCCATGACATAAGGATCAGTTTAAGTAAAAAAAATCAACGCATGAAAAACAAAGTGGAAGGAGGAAGGTGTAATGCTAAATTGTTGGTGTTCTAGCCACACACTCAACTACCTACTCACCCATAAAATGGTGAAACCCCACTAGCTGCAAGAAATCCATAGAAAAGAGAGTATATATATTTGTTCTAGACAAAATACTTAAAGTTAATTGGTGTAAATACTTGATGGTATTGTGACATCAAACAAGACAAAGTAAGTCCTTCAGTCCCTTGGCCTCTTGAAGCTAATTACATCCTCATTTTCATACTTGCACCGTCAACATGGTGAATAATATGGCAAGTCCTTCCAATGGGACATAAGAGTCAAGTTTTCAATCCTACTCCACCACTCATTCATCATCTTCTGCAATCACAAACATCACAAATATATTTTTGTAGACATTAATCAAAGAATTATATGATGGAACAAACTCCAAAGCATTGTTTACAACTTCTATTAAACAAACTAAAGTTGATATCGCCACGACAAGAATAAAGGTATCTCTTGTATTACTATCATTTCTAATAGAAGAGGAATGCAGAAGGTGGGTAGCCATTGGCCACAAATATGTACATTTGTCCCAATTAGATTTTTTAACTAATTTTTATTTGCATATCAAAGTAAATGCTAAATATCTAGTTGGCATTGTTGATATAGCTCATGTAAATGACAAGCAACTTGTTGTTGCCAATTTATAGGAAGATTAAACAAACAAGTTGATTGTGTTGTACAATTAAATTATAACATGGATTTGACCAATTGGATGACACTGCATAGACTAGGCATGTGCGTATAACTAAAAGGGGTAGAATTAAATCATGAACTATCATATCTTGATATTAGTAGTTGTGCCATTTTCAAATTGCACAATACATTCTTGATTAATGCAAATTTAGCCCAAGGAATCAAATTTTGAGTGGTTAGAAATTTTTTTATAGCCTATGGTAGATTGATCATTGCACAAGGGTACATTGTTGATAGTATTCTTGCAATCAAAGAATACATGGAAAAAATACCATGATCACTTCTCTATACAAAGTAAAAAATCCTTAGCCGACCAATGCTATCTCTAAAACACATGCCAAAAAATAGAAAATTCATTGCTATAAAATTCCTTCCCTTTGTTGATCAAATCCATCCCTCTCAAGAATCTAGTAGAACTTGTTGGAACATTAAAAACCCATTTTAGACCTAGGATATATTTTTTTAGTCTTCCATGATTAATTTCCTAGGTTTAGACTATGTAGTTGGCTTAATTTTTGTCTTTTATGGGACCACATGCCATCCCGAGTCACTAGGGCGCACTCGGGTAGATTCTATATAAGATATTGATTGATTCTGTTTGTTTTCTTACTATTTTTGGATTAGAAGGACGCCTCCTTGCTTTAGATAGCTTTATCTTGCTTTTTCTGCTTTCTAGTGGATAAGGTAAAGCTAGTTTGACTTGGAAACTGTCTCTACTTGGCCAACTCGCCCTCCTTTCTTTTTTTCTCTCCAAAAGTCATCATCACATTCCATTTTCATCACTCACTAACTGCCATACCATATTTAGCTAATTCGTGAGCCTCTTGATTGATTTGGAAGGTGCTTTTGACACCTAAGGGTTTTTTTAGCTTTTAGTAAGCTTGCCTTTTTGAGCTTTACAACTTTCCTTCTAGGCATTCTATTTTCTCTCCTGAGATGTATTATATATTGTATTCACATTGATGAATAATATAGAGATTATATTTACATTAATTGAGTCCTCTCTCTTATGTTTCGGTTTTATTATTCTTGCAAATTTATGAATAATTCTTGTGAGGACTTCTTTGCTTCAAGATCCTTGGTTATTATAATTCTTTCATGATATTGAACCTATTTAGAATTCTCACACGATATCATATCCATAGAATTCTCACATGGTATCCGAGCTTGGGAGCTCTTGATTAAATTAGTCTTTCAATATAAGTTTTAGAGAGTTTGTTTTGTAGGTATTGAAGATCGAATGACAGAAATCTATTGTTGAAGAAGAACTCAGATCTTTCCATCTCTCATCATTGTTCTCCTCGTACACTTCAGATATTGAGGATCCTTTTCCAATCAATGGTATCCAAGAAGGTGATCTAATAGTTATTTGGAAGTCTAGTATACAGTGTGAGGTTGTTGGTTGTGCCTTCACTTCCTTTGTCCATTTTCCTGCCAGTTCCTACTTGATTTCCAACACGTTTTTCAAGAAGTTGGAGACACCTTTCAACTCTCATATGTCTTCTGAATTGAATCATCAACCAGTTGTTGCAGCTCATACACACTTAGAACCTCTCTTTGGGTTGCTTTTTGGTGTGTTATTGGATGCTATAGAGGCAGAATTACAGTTTGGAGTTGTTGGTTTCGCTCTTATTGTCATGCTTCTAATCCACTGCATGATTATTAGCACTTGTACTCAGATTTGCATAGAAGATGGAGGACATCATCAATAATCATTTGGACCTGATCTCAGGAAGCTCAAGTCTAGTGAGCACATTCCACTTCTTCCGAAGAAGAAGATTCCTCCAAAAAATTTACCAAGTTCTCACTTGCTTGGAGTTTGGAGATCCTTATTATGGTGTATTCCATGTTGATTTTAAGGGGAGGTTTTCTTCCCAAGTGGTTTTCCTTATTTCCTTACCTACATGGACTAATACATTTTTGTAAAGGGTGACCATAGGCCATAGTTGCCTGTGCCCTCATCATATTTTAATCATATACAATCAGGCTTAAGGGGGGGTGTTGGAACATTAAAAACCCACTTTAGAATTAGGATATATTTTATCAGTCTTCCATGATTAATTTCCTAGGTTTATGCTATGTAGTTGGCCTAATTTTTGTCTTTTATAGGACCACATGCCATCTTGAGTCACTAGGGTGCACTTGGATAGATTCTGGATAAGATATTGATTGATTCTGTCTGATTTCTTACTATTCTTGGATTAGAAGGGCACCTCCCTTCTTTAGACAGCTTTATCCTGCTTTTTTCCGCTTTCTAGTGAATAAGGTACAACTAGTTTGACTTGGAAGTTGTCTCTACGTGGCCAACTCGCCCTCCTTGCTTTTCTTCTCTCCAAAAGTCATCATCACATTCCATTTTCATCACTCACTAGCTTCTATACCATATTTAGCTAATTCGTGAGACTCTTTACCAATTTGGAAAGTGCTTTTGACACCTAAGGGGTTTTTTAGCATTTACTAAGCCTGCCTTTTTGAGCTTTACAACTTGCCTTCTAGGAATTCTATTTTCGCTCTTGAGATGTATTATAATTTGTATTCATATTGATGAATAATATAGAGATGATATTTACATTAATTGATTCCTCTCTCTCTTATGTTTTTGTTTTATTATTCTTGCAAATTTCTGAATAATTTTTGTGAGGAGTTCTTTGCTTAAAGATCCTTGGCTATTAGAATGATTTCATGGTATTGAACCTATTAAGAATTCTCACAGAACTCGATGAAGGAACATCTACCAACTGAAGATCTCTAATATAAGTATTGTCATATGACTATCTTTATATACATGTAACACATGTTAGATAGGAGAAAGCATCCTATAATTACACTTGGCCTGTGTGGAAATCATTTGAAGAAAATGATGAAGGTCAGTGGATAACTCTAGCACAATCTAGAATTAGTATACAAGGAGAAGCTTCTTCTCCTCTAGAGAAAAGATAAAACAATTCACAAATCATATAGATGCTTACTACCCAAAATAAGATGGAGCAAATAGTAACATAGATTAGGTGCATAGACTAGCCTTGACCATTTAAGAAATTCTCTAATTAAAATAAGGGGCAATAAAAATAAAATTGAAAATGTATGCACTACTATTTCTAATGGGTTTGCAATACAAGTTATGACTGTGCTACTAAATAAATAAAAGAAGATAGAAAGCATGCATGAATTAAAATATAAAATAAAAATAGTGTAATGTCCCTTTTTAAGAAATTTATTAAAATGATAATTTTTCACTTTTTTCCCTAATTCGACCTTTGATTAGTTTTGATGTCTAGGTCTCCAAATTGCTCCAAATGCCTCCAAATCTTCAGAGGAGGTGTATGAATGATATTAGTACTTGGTTATGATGTCCAGGGATGATTTACGACCATCAAAACACTTCTTCAAACTTCTTTAAACTTCTGGCCAAGATAGGAGTTTTCACTAGCAATTTGGGGTTCGAATCCCCCCATGGTAAATGTTGAATATGACTCTCCAAATGCTCCCAAACCCACTCGAATTTATGAATAGAGCCAAATGATGTCTAAGGGACAATATTAAGGTCTCATGTGCATCATTATTCAGTTTGTTAAGTCTGTTATAACCCTCTCCTAAACAGCTACAAAATCACTAGTTCGACCTTGAGGGAAATGGTATTAAATCTTCTCCAAATGCAATAAAACTGAGCAAGATGGATCCAAATGCTTAAGTACTGAACATGAAACTTGTGATACTCATTAATGACATTCCATTCAACATAAATACATAAGAGAAACATTCCTCCATTCGAATTCATGAACATTACATTGGTATACATCAATATAGAGGGGAAATGGTCACTGTTTGCTCATTAATAATCAATTTTACATACATCCACTTGGAATATC